>CM060680.1:96029189-96703832 GCA_030686995.1 Artemisia argyi
AAACCTATACACAAGCTTGACTGAACTCAATCAAACAGAAATGAACAACCTTCAACTTATTAAAGCCAAAATGAGATTTTTAATGAAAATGGTAAAAACTGGAAATTGAATTAGAAACTGAGATTGGTGATTAAAACAAGTTGATATTACATTAAAATGTAGGTTACAACCTTTTTGAACTAAAAATTACAACTAAAATTGGAAATTACAATAAAGATGATTTTACTAAACTAAGGCTAAAACTAATTCTATACTACTGCCTCATTCTTCCTTCTTTGCTTGACTTTTATAGATCCTGGGGTATCACTCTTTCTTTCCTACCACTTTCCAGAGCCCTTGGATGAGCTAAATTCATCCTGGCCGTTTATATTGTTTTGGCGGGAAAAGGGTATAGGCAGCTTTGAGTGGGGTTTGGTGGGGAGTTAATGAGGAGGGGGGGTTAGGAGTGGTGTAGGTAAGGTTTGGTGAGGGAAATGGGGGAAGAGGGTGGACAAAATACCCTGGTTATTAGGGGTGTTAATGGAGGATTAGGGGGGAAGGAGGGTGAACAGTGCCTGGGTTTGACTTGGTTTGATTGGGTGGACGGGGTAATATATTTGTGGGATTGGGCTTGTATGGTTGGGCCTTGCGGGGTTTATGTTGGATCAGGTAGGGGTTTTTGGGCTAAGGGTTGGTTTGGATTGTGTTTTGTGTGTTGGGTAATAATAAAATGGATCCGTTTGGTTTATGTTACAACAAGGACCAATTGTGTAATTTGTGAAATTGAAGGGGGCTGATTTGCAACTTTCAAAAATTTATTATAAGTACCAAAATTCCCACATGTGAATATCATAAGGACCAAAGTTGCATTATTTTCATTTTTCAAATTCCCGGGGACCAAATTTGACAAGTTGCCAAACTTGAGGGACCACACATGTAATTTCCACAAACTTCACACCAAGGACTAAAAATGATTTTTGTAACTTCCCAAGGACCCAAAATGATTTTTCATTCAGAATTATCCCACCAGGGACCAAATCTGTCAAAGTTTGAAACTCCAAGGACCAAAACTGTAAATTTCCAAAACTTTTCCAATTTTTCACCAAAGGACAAAATATGACAACTTATGATTTCAAAAGGACCTTTGGTGATCATTTTCTATATTTTGAATGACCAGGGACTAATTTTGTAATTTTATGAAAGTTGGGGGACTGAAACTGCCAATTTTCCAAACTTTGTACATTTTTCATATGTTTTTGCTCATTTTGCATCTAAAACATATAAAACACAATTTGAAATATTTTTAGTATTTTGATGCATTTCTGAGTGTTTTTGTATGTTTTGCAGTTCAGATTAGACCAAAAATGATGAGTGTTTGAGCACTCATCAATACTTATTCACCGATTCACTCTATCGTGCTGTCTGCTTTGAGACGTTCCGATATGAGAACATGCTAAGTATGAAGATTCCAAAGTGGGTTCTTTGAAAAATACATTACTACAAGCTGGAAATTCCTGTCAAGGAGAGTCTTCTTTAAAAGAGACTTTACCTGATCACAGGTCGGTTTTCACAAAACCTGAGGGTAGTATGTCCTCGTAGAACGAATGACAAAGCCATATTCGTTCTCTATCTTTATTGCTAACTGTTTTATTTCAGGGACACATATAAAGATGGCGTTGATGACTCCTATTTCCAGCTGAATCGGGTCAATCCATACCTCATGCTCACATATCCTCCTCACTATCAATGACGATGAGAGACTTGCTACAACAAATGTTGAGAGACTACCAACAACGTTTCCGCAACTCTGATGAAAAAGTCTCCTGATCCACAACTCCAATGTATAGTCTCCTGATCCAGAAGGGTGTGAGCATGATGGTCCTAAAGTCACTACATCACATGAAGGCGATACTACTATGATGAGCTTGGAGATTTACTGTGGCTGATGATCTCAAAGAAGCTCAAAGATCACATATCACAAAGGAATCCAAATCACAAGTTCGTTGCTTGAAGTACAAAGTGTGCAGAAAAGTGAAGAATCAAAACCTACGAGCTACAAAGACTTATGAATGCTTGAAGATCAAAGAGCTTAATTTCCAAGGTGACCTCGCTTAGGGGGAGATTGTTAGGAATACAAATATTCCTATAAAAGTCTCGGTCACCTAATTATTGTAATAGCATTAAGTTAGCTCGTAGTTAGTTTAGTTATTAGTTAGTTAGTATTAGATTAAGTAACATCGTAGAAGAAGGACGGGTCTTTACCCACTGTGTGGGCGTTTTATCATTTATTTTTTAGGATAGTATATATACCCCTCTCCACATGTGGAGAGGGTTGGACCTTCATTCATATCAATCTAATACTCTCTAGTTTTCTCTCATTCTTTCTAAGGTTCCAATACTTCTCCCTTTTCTTCTTCTACACCCACGAATCATAACCAACACCATGTACTACATGTTTGTGACTTGATATTATATCCTACAAATACAATACCTTCAGGGCCAAAGATTCTGAAAGTCTCTCAGAGACTTATACTCGGTATAAGACCCTCCTGAATGAGCTGACCAATGATGGTGTAATTCTGTCAAAGCATGAAATCAATGTTGGCTTTGTCAACAGTCTCCCTGAGAAGTGGTTAAACTTCTCTCAGGGGTTGAGAAATGCTAACCATATCCAGAACCTTGAGCTCCCTGCAATTTATGGGAAGTTTGTCTATGAAGACAACTTAATAACCAGGAGATACCCTGGTAAAGCTCAAGAGACCAAAAAGGCCTTGACAATTTCACCCATATCAACTGCTTTCTACTCCAATGGTGTTGTGCAGGATTTCCAAGATGAGTCTGATGATGAGGTTGATCAAAGAACCAGTAAGGAGTACCTAAATGATTTACAAATTGAATTTCATGAAAGGGCACTCCTTGCAAACTTAAGATGGTTCTTTAAAAGAAACAAAAATTTTTCTAACTCAAAAGCAAATGACAACTCTGAGTGTTTTAAATGTGGTAAAAGGGTCATTTTGTAAAAGATTGTTTCTCAAAAACAACCTCTGAACCATCTTACAAATTTTCAGGAAACAACTCTTTTTCAGGAACAAGCAAGTTTCAACCTAAGATGCTTCAATCTAGTCAGTTTTTTCAAAATAAAATTGAAAAAGCTCCTCAAATAGATTTTGAAGCCAAATACAGGGAGGCTAAGGCCAAACTTGCTCTTCTTGAGTCACCTCCCACAGTCAGTCAATTACCTCAGGCTTCAAAACCTTCTCAGGCAAAGAACAAAGGGCTTGTAGCTGAAACATTTGACTGGGATGAGGTTGAAGTGTCCTCTGCTGATGATGAAGAAGTTCACATCAGTGCCCTGATGGCTCTCTCAGAGGATAACAAGCTTGCTGTTGGAAAAGGTCATGCCAGAAATGGTGAATGGGTGAACATCACAATGAGAAAGATAAACATCTTACTTTCTATGGATGATGATGCTGATTGGAAATCTTACTTAGATTATATTAATGTTGATCTTAAGTATGTTGAAGAGCAAAGACTTAATTTGTTTTCAAAATTTAACAAACTGAGTTTTGAATTAAATCAATGTGGAGATAAACTACTTGCTTTAAAACAAGCTAAGCTTGAAAGTGTAACACTTCAAATTCAAAATTCTGAACTTGTAAAACAAAATCAAGCTCTTCAGAAATAATTTAAGAAAGAAAAGGCTGTTATTTGGAAATGGACTCAGAAAAACCCCAAACTTTAAGAAACACTGAGTCTCACACCCAGCACCAAAAAGGCAGCTCTGGGTGAAGATCAACTCACTGAAGTGTCTGGGGAGAGTAGCCATTCAACAACTTTTCTGTCAGCCAACATACTCTCTAGTAAAGAACATGCTCCTAAACCCAGTGATTGGATTGAAAGAATCAATCCTGACAGTAAACTGCCAAACTTTAACACTGGAAGAATTCTAGAGCCTGACTATTAAGGAGTTGCTAGGAGTCACTGATGAACCCAATCATACTAAGTCCATCACTGAGTCTAAGTTAGATCCACAATCACCACTCCCTCCACTAAAATAACTTCAGGGAGCAACACCTAGTTCAGACCTTGCACCACCAGTTTATCAACCTGATGAGTATCTTCCTGAAAATCACACTTCTACTCAATACCAAGCTGATGCTGATGTCTCTTACTACATCATCCTTCACAATCTACCCCAACCAACCATCAGTGAGTTCATTGAAACTCAACAAGTCTCTAATGAGACAACAACCACTGAACCAATTGTTCAGGAACCCTCAGAACAAACTGTTCCCACAAATGTCACTGAAGTACATAATCTTGAGTTACCTTAGGTTCCTGTAACTGAACCCACTCAAGTAAATCAGGCTTCTACAAGCTCTAACTCATATCCTAAACCTCAGGATAGCTGGACCAGATCCAAAGTTATTGAGCTTGTGAACATTATTGGTGAGCCCACTGAAGGCATGCTTACCAGAAGCATGGTTGCAAAACACAAGGCATCCACAGCCAGTATATGTCTTTATGCTGACTATCTCTCTGAAATAGAGCCTAAAAATATCAAAGAATCCGTGACATACGAAAGTTGGGTTTAGGCCATGAGAGATGAATTGGAATAGTTTGACAGAAATGATGTCATGACCTTTGTCGAATGTCCAAATGGTGTTTTGGTCATTGGTATGAAATGGGTCTTCAAAAACAAGACTGATGAGAATGGCACAGTTGTCAAAAACAAAGCAAGTCTTGTTGCCAAAGGATATAACCAACAGGAAGGTATAGACTATGTGGAAACCTTTGCACCTGTTGCTAGAATGGAAGCCATCAGGATCTTCCTAGCCTATGCAAGTTACATGAACTTTAAAGTTTACCAAATGGATGTCAAAAGTGCATTTCTGAATGGTAACATCAAAGAAGATGTCTATGTGCAACAGCCTCCTGGCTTTGAAAGTAGTGAATTTCCCAACCATGTCTACGAGCTTAATAAAGCCCTTTATTGACTGAAACAAGCTCCCAGGGCATTATATGAAACACTTTCAGCCTTCCTGATCCAAAACAAATTTGTCAGAGGAAAGATTGACAACACTCTGTTCATCTACAGAACAAAAAGTGATGTCCTCCTGGTTCAAGTGTCTGTTGATGACATCATCTTTGGCTCAACAAGTTATAAACTTTGCAAACAGTTTGAAAAACTGATGACCACAAAGTTTGAAATGAGCATGATGGGTGAACTAACTAACTTTCTTGGACTACAAATTAAACAAACTGATAGAGGAATATCCATTTGACAAGAAAAATACCTGAGGAACCTACTGAAGAAGTATGAGCTCACTGACTGCTCTTCAGTAAAGACACCTATGGTTCCTCTAAACAACCTTGGCCCTGACCTCACTGGAAAATCAGTGAACCAAACCCAATACAGGGGAATGATAGGCTCCTTGCATCTAGGCATGATATCCAATTCTCAGTCTGTCTGTGTGCCAGATATCAGGCTGATCCAAAAGAGTCTCATCTCACTGCTGTCAAGAGAATCTTCAGGTACCTGAAGGGTATATCAAATCTTGGTTTGTATTACCCAAAATGCTCAGGATTTGATCTCAAAGGGTACACTGACTCTGACTATGCAGGATGCAATATGGACAGAAAAAGTACCTCAGGATCCTGTCAATTTCTTGGTGGTAAACTTGTGTGTTGGAGTACAAAGAAACAACAGTCAGTGGCCATGCCCTCAGCTGAAGCTGAATATATGACTGCTGCAGGATGTTGTGCAAATGTACTCTGGATGAAGAGCCAACTGAGTGACTATGGCATTCAGTAGAAGATGGTACCCATCTTTTGTGATAACACAAGTGCCATAGCCATCTCAAATAACCCAGTGCTTCATCAAAGAACCAAACACATTGACATCAGATACCATTTCATCAGGGACCACATCATGAATGGAGAAATTGAATTACATTTCATCCCCACTGAATATCAGTTAGCTGATATCTTTACCAAACCCTTGGATGAACCCACTTTCACCAGACTAAAAGCTGAATTGGGCATGTTGGACATAGAATCAGGCAACTGATTTAAAATGGTCCATCATGATTTAAATTTTCTAGGTCCCTGAACAAACCCATTCCTGAATGATAAATCATTCAGGGTGCTCAAGATGTCAAATGGCATTGAATACCCTAAATAAATGCTCTAAGTACTTAGTTAGTAAATGTCCCAGGTAGGTAACTGATTCCCATTAAATATAGAAATATATGTCGCTCACACAACTGGCATCCACATCTTGGGCCCCCACATCTTTCTCACCAAATACCACTGAGCATTAAATGCTCCCTTACACACAAATAGTTGTGATGATATCACTCTGCAAAAGTATCTTTTTGCAGAGCCACACAACTGTTCACCCCATCATGTTGAGAAAAATTGGGGTAATGGGAATCGTGCTATTTAATGCGGATATCAAACAAAGTTTATAATCCATTTTGAATTTATATCAAAACGCTTTGATATCCGCAATAGCTTAACCCTAATCCATTCCCTATAAATACCCCCCACAAAGAAAATACACACACGCTTTCAAAACTTATCAAAACTCTTGCAAAATTATTTCAAGAAAAAAACTGTTTGTTCAAACTGTGTGTGTTTCTTCTTTGATACTAACTTTTCCTCAAAACCAGACCTTTTCTCAACACAAATGGCTTCTTCTAAAGTTATCAAATACGCACCCAATGTAGATTTCCAAATGGAAAGCGTAGACCTGACAAAGAACAATGTGGTGGGAAACTTTGCCTACCCTTAAGGGTTCCCTGAATACAGGGACGTGGTGAAGTTTCTACAAAACTGTTTCCTCACCACCACATTCACAAAAACCCCCTCTGTCATCTATCATGACTACTTGAGGGAATTTTGGTGCACAGCGGTGGTTGAAAACCCTGATGCACCAAAGGAGGCCAAAATAAGGTTCTCAGTAAAGAAAGAAACTAAGTTCCTAACTCTTGACTACAAAACCTTTGTCAAAGCCACTGGCCTTGACTATACTGAGACCTTCACTGCCCAACCCACTGAAGAGGATGTGAAGGCAATTTTGCTAGAACTTGGGCCCTATGACAAAAATCACCATGAGGTGACACCAGGGGCCCTCCTATCCAAAGCCCCAATCATTAAAACATGGTTTCCAGCCCCCTGGAGGATTCTGAAGACCTTTGTCATTCAGGTCCTTGGGGGAAATAAATCCTCCACTGAGCAATTGAACACTACTCAAGCAATGATAGTGTACTATCTCATAGAGGGTGAAAAGATTGACCTTGGAGAAATTATCTTCAGGGACCTCATAGTAAAGTTGGGTGGGAAATCTAGGCAAAAACTAATGTACGTCATACCCTAGATTCATTTCCTGCGCCCTGCAAGACTTGCTAGGGTTCGAGTATGTTAAGCCTGATGTAGTAGGCTTTGAGCTTGATGTCTTACACAAGGCTAATTATTCTTGTGACCCTATTGAGGTTACACCTGTCACCCTGACAACATATATGCTTACTGCTATCCAGGGTGACAAAAAAATCTCACCAGTTCCCTCTCCCACCAAGAAGGTGAAGAGGAAGAAGGGAAAGGGGTCCAGGAAGGTGGCTCAACCCAAGTCACTCGCCACTGAGACCTCTGCCCCTAAGCCTGTCAAAAGGGGGCAACAACAATAGACCCTGACTACTGACACCCTCAGGATCATAAGCTAATCTTTGGCCCCAAAACAAAGGCCAATGGAGGGCACTGAGACATCACACTCAGTGTCCTCAGGCAAACCCATTCCCAAATCACAACTAGAGTCTTAGGGAGGAAAGGGTCCTATATCCTCGGTGGAGCAGCACTACTCCACTGAGAAGGGGACCCACACCACTTCATATCCTGCTAAAGGCCCGGGTAAATCACAACCCAAGCATCAGGGAGTTACCGCCCCTAAATCTTCGGCAGGCCAGCGCAAGCCTATTGGAAAGGGGGGCAAAACCACTTAGGTGCCTGATGAGGACATTCGCAAAACAAAGCTTTTGTCTGAGGGCACAAAAACTCATCCCAAAGACTCAAAGGGAAACAAACAACCCGCTGATAGGGACACAACAATCACGATTCCTCAGGATGACATTGAAAAACACTCATCAGTGTCTGAAGGGGTCACGGGGGACAAAGATTCAGAGGGAAAAGGCCACCCGCTGATATGGAACCCCTAACCACTCCAGGAGGTGCCCACAACTTGGGAACTGGCTCTAAGGACCAGATAGATAAAACCCAGTCTACTGGATTAGAGGGGTCAGGACCTGGCCAATACGAAGGCTAGTCTTCTTATGAAGAGCAGCCGGATAACCTTGTTTTGCAGATTCAGTCCTTGGCTGATGCTCAGGCAGCCTTATTTTCAGATGATGAATTCCATAGTAACGAGGAGGTTTTTGAAGCCGGAGATGAAATGGTGGTTGAGGAGACAGTCCCTGAACCTATCCCTCAGTCTCCTCAACCCTCTGACACTGAAGCTGCTGAAACTCACTCCGAGTCAGAATCCTCAGATGATGATCAAGCTCCTCTCACTGGGAAGGTTTTCACCAAGTTCATCAAAAAGGCAACCAATGCCTTGTTCAGGGGGGTCACTGATGAAGTGTTTGACATGCACACTGAGCAGGATGTTCATTATTTCAATCTCAAAGATGCTGTTGAAGACTTTAATGAAATGTCTGGGAACAGAATTCCTCAGTTAGCTACTCCCTGACACAGATGGTCTCTCAACTCAACCAGTTCCTTGAATCTCTCACCAAACTGAACACAGGGGTTCAGTCCATTCCATAATCGGTTAAGGATGATCCTGAACTCACCAGGAAGCTCCTTCAGGCATCAGAGATTAGCTCAACTCTGTGCATCTAACTGAGTTACTCAACTTGATGAAGTCCTTCAATCTTCAGGCACTCAGTAGCTCAGTGGAATCAGTCAAAACCTCCCTTGCTGCTCTGGAACAATTAGTGGCTGCTCAGTCCCAGAAGTCAGCCTCTCTAGCTTGGAGCTTTGGTTCATGTTTGTCTGCAATGGAGAATACTCAGGCATCCCTTGAGGCTAAAGTCTCAGCAGTTCAGAAGGATATCTCAGACATTAAGTCTATGATGACTGAGATCTACCAGGCCTTCAGAAGTTCCTCTACCTCCACATCAGTCACTCTAACTCTTGGAATCACTTCAGCTCAGGCAACAGTTGAGGGGGAGAAGGTCACTGATGCCCCTCACACTGTAGTCCTATATGAAGCTGAGCCCTCTCACACTGAGGGGGAGCATGTCACCGAAGCTACTCCCATCACTTCTGTTCAACCTCACGATGAACCAGCTTCCTTATCTCATCAGCAGGATAGAGGCAAAAGCATTGCTACAACTCCTGAACCAGTAACAGTGCTGAAGCCTGCCTCCACTATTGTTAGACAGGACCCTGATGAACCAGTCAGAGTTCCATTTGAAATCAATGGGGTAATCCGTCTCCTCACTGGTGATGAAATTTAGGCCTACATGGAGAGAGATGAGTTATTGAAAAAGGTGGCTGAGGAAGTGAAAATGAGCAAACCCGCACTCATTAAAGTTGTTCATGAAGAGTCAGAGAAGATTGGGTTGGATACTGAGCAACTAGACACTAAACAAGCAGGAGCTGCCTTAAAAAAGGCTCAGGAAGAAGAGATGAGCGCCCTGAAAAAGCAAAGAGAAGAAAAGCTCAGGAAGGACGCTCAGATCAGAAAGAACAGGATTGAGAGGTACACTTGGGTGATGAAAGAAAGGCTGAAACCTGAAACCATCACTGATATCAAAATCCATTGCAACACCAAGCCTACAATTGTAACTATCTTCAGGGGACCTGACCAAAGAGTAATGGACACTCATGATCCATTCAGGTTCGCTGACTTTGGCATCTCTGAGCTGGATGAGCTTCGACATATCATCTCCAAGAAGTTGAATGTGGTGGTTCCTAGTCTCTTGAAATCACTACAGCTCAGGTATGAAAGACTGATGGAAATGCCTGAAGCCCTTGGCATTCCCTCTCTGCTTCTAGCTCCATCTACTCAAACTGCTCCACCAAAGGTCTCCAAAAGGAAAAGGAAGCAAGTTGAGTTAGAGCCTGAGATCAAGGTCCCAGGATTGGATTGTGACAGGTCTCTTCCTGAAGGAATCACCTTCATAAACAATGTGGTGTTTGAAGTCCCTGAAAGAGGTCTATGCTTTACTGATAAGTATAGAAACCCTGCTTTCTAAAGATGGTCAGACATGGACAGGGTAGGGATTAAGGCGATGCTGATGTACCTGATGTTGGCTTCTCCTGTTAGGTGTACTGAAAACGTAAGGTTCTGCCAGGACCTTAAAGCTATGATTTAGGAGCACCCTGAGAGACACCTCTTGAGATCCAATAAGGCAAAGCTTGATGCACTTGGCTATCAACTGAATATCTGAATCTGCAACCAACTATCTTTTTTTTTTTTTATCTTTTTTGTTTTTGTATTATCAGTAGGAATTGTAATAACTATTAATAAACCTTGATGTTCTTTTAAGTTATCCGTGTCCTACTATAATTACATCAACACTCAGTGAGAGATGAAGACCCATGCCAACTCACACTGGAACATGAGACACTTAGGCTATTTGTATATCCAAATAGGGGGAGACTGTTGGGTCACTGAATTCCCCTATCCTCCTCTAACAAGGATTTGAACATAAAATAACCTAAGTGTCGTAAACACAAACAAGTCACCGAGTAAACAGTATCTCAGTGAGTCATCTTCAGGATGCTTAGAGTGAGTCTACTAAGAAAGGTTCACCATTCAGTGAGGCGGAACTCATTGAGTGCTATCTAAGCCAAGAAGAAGGTGATGGGTTCAGTGAGGATGACAATAACTCACTGAACCCCCAAGACTCCTCAACAACGATTAAGGTACTGAAGACTGATGACTTGAAGACTGAAGATTTGGCGGGACTAGGCGGGAATGTTTGAACTGGTTCACTAAAGTGCTTTATCACTTTAAGGTCAAAGTTTCCCCAAATGGTTAAATCCAGTCTGTCATCAGAAAGCACCTTTTGGACTTAACCCAAAGAAAGTTCCCTTGCCAGAGAATAAAATTTACCAAGCTTTTATTAAGGAAGAATTATGTCCATTGTGTATTACAGTTGTTCATATTTATGTATAAATAGGCAACATAAGTGAGGAGTAAAAGTTGACAAGTTTGTGCATTTAATGCTAAGCATTCACAAACCACTTTTACTCCTCCAAAAAACAACACAGTCCCTGAGATAGCTCAGTGAGACCTTTAGTTGTTGTAACAACCCCAATTCATAATGCAGCGGAATTCAACTTGGGTGTTACTCGACGACACAACAGTCATAATAATAGAAAACGATCTCTAACCGAGTCGTAATAAAAAGAGTTGTCATTCATATTATTCAAATATATCAAAGTTTACATAGTAAGGTCCCAAAATGATCCATTGTTTCAAAACACATCAATATAAAGTCTATGATGTATTTATTGAATGACATAATAGTTTATAGCCTTCTTCCTTCGGTACGTGCCCTTCCGCTCCATTCTTGATTATCATGGACCTGAAATACATGCTTAAGAGGTCAACACAAAGGTTGAGTGATATTCATAGAGTTTGTTTAACGGTTGAACACAATATGTTGGTAGTAAGAGTTAATTAGACTCATACTCATGTTAGAAAACAAAACAGTTATTATTATATACTAAGCTCATGCAACCAATACGTTAACGGGTACCAATATCAATCGGCGGTTATGTTGCCCCGGTAAGTACTTTGCCGTCATACTTAATGTTCAAATATAGTGCATTTGTTGAACTAATCTGCTCAAACAAATGGGATTCGTCAATCCCAATAGGCCTATTCACAATACTCGTGCTCACTAATACTAGTGATTAAATGGTTCATGATGGGGCCTAGGATTGGCAAGGTAGGTACTTAGTAATAATAAAACATTCAGGCAGCATACAGTTTCAAAGCATTGTGTTCGGTTTAAAAGTAGCATGTATTCCTCCCAAGGGTTTGTAAAACATTGAAATAATGTAAAGTGGGGCTATGAACTCATCTTAAGTAGGATAGCAAGTAATGAAGGTGATGATTGGATCGTGTAGGTTTCTACGAGCAACCTATAATAGAATGTCGCGACTTAGGATTTGTGTAAAGAATATAACGGAGTGCCTATATATATATCTTGCATTTAGTCCATGATGTGGTATGATGTATATTGTATGTCCTTGAAAGAAAAGATTCATGAACATGTATGTTTTGGTATATCGTTTACTACCGTTCGGGCCGACATAATTCAGAAGTCATGTTAGTAAGCGTTCGAGGAGCCAGGACACTTTAACTCGTAAATCCACAACTCATCTCGATGGCTTACATAATGAACTCCTCACATGAGGCTCCCTACTATTGTAGTAGTTGATAAAATATATAGATATAGGTTTTGAGCCGAAAAGTTACATGTCCGATATTTGTATAAACTTAGGAAAGTTTATTTGTACATGAAGATTGTTATTAGGGGTAGCTTCATAAGTCTTGAATGACCATTTTCTCTTGGTAAAATCTCATGGTTTCCTTTTAAGTGAAGTAGATCCAAATTGCTTGTTCAAGTTATCGGCTAATTCATTGTTTCATGTTTACGCCTATGTAAGTTGGTATGGTCATTTCGTCATGGCCTAGCCATGACCTTTGGTCCTTGTTCCAAGGTCATGAGACACAACCTTGGCTCTAGCCATGGTGGTGGTCTTGGTTATAGGTCATAATAACTCTTGTTCCTTTGAAAGTATAACAATAGTATAGTGACTTAAAATATGTAAATAGCTGTTAGGAAACTGAGAAATATCTCACTCAGAAGGCGTTTTCAAGGCTCGAGCCTCTTTAAGCCTGAAGGAAAACGTGATTCCGGACAACTTTCGTGTTTTAACTTTTTCATGAATCGGACCAGAAAGGCCTGTTTTTGCGTGTTTTAGGTTCTGTCACAGAAACTTTTAGGCAGTTTTGCCGGAAATCTTTGGTAACTTCAAATCGCCATAACTTTTGACTCGTTTACTCTTTTTAGGTGGTTCAAATTGCTATGGTTTGCTTGTTAAGTCCTCTACTGTAATATGTAATAATCCAACATCATATTTTTACCATTTTGATTAGGTCTTACCAAGAAATTCACTAGTTTGCTTGTTTTAGTAACTTGTTTTAACAATCAAGTACAACAACATGTTTTATTCATTTTTATACACCATGGACATTCATACAAGATATAATATAGCAAGAATAACATGTAAATGATATGAACATGAGAAATTAACAAGAAGCATGTTAGGTTTATTCTTACAACTTTTGGCTCTCTAATTAAAGAAAGGAGTAACAAGTAAGGAAATGGACTTTGATAGACTTGCTTCAACCCTTTTTCACTTCATGCAACCTTTCTACCCTTGGTATTCTTGAAAGAGATGTAATGAAAGTTGAGGTGAATTGAGTGGATTTAAACTCAAGAGCAATCACCAAGTATGTTAGGGTTTGGAAGAGTTTTGGTAACCTAAGATCAACTAGGGTTTCTATGCTTGAACTTCACTTGAACCTTGCAATAACTTTGAAGAAAATAAGCTAAGTGTGAAGAGTTGTGGTGTGTGTTGATGGCCGGCCAAGGAAGGGGGGTAGAGGGGTATATATACTCTCATGAGGAGGTTACAAAATGGACTAGTCAATGCCTTTCATGACAAGCTTAACACTTGTAAACATCTTAAGACCACTTAGCCTAGGATCAAGCCACACAAGGGATGACTCCCCCCCCCCCTATGGCGGTTCACAAGGGGATAAGGGGGGTGAGTTGGCTTGGCTTGGATAATATCTAGATATTAGATGAATTTTGACTCCGGGAAATGTCAACCGTAAATGATTAGGCCTCAAAACGTAAAACCGGGTGTCGTAAAATTATGAAACTTTAAAGTATTGTTAGACATATTCATATGTCCCATAATAAAATATAAAATGAGTGCTAAGTTCCATTTGGGTGGTAAAACCTGCTAAAAACTGGAAACACGGGCCTAAAACGCGTAATACGTAAAATGTACAAATATTGCGTAAAATTGAGAAAAGTAAAATGTTACTTTTCTAATATGATAAAAATGATTTAAAATGATTTATAATGTCTAGACTGGGCTCAGTCTAGTGTCGGTTGGTATTAAATGTCTTTTAGACATCAAACCGTAAGCCTAAAAATCACGAAATGACTTATAACATCAAGGGATGATTTTTAGTCAATGGAGGAGGGAAAAATATGTTGACTTATTTTAATAAGTTGAAAGCTCAAATCATCTTAGAAATGCGGTGCAGGTATAGGCTAGGGTTACGGCTGAGTAAAAACGCCTAAAACTGAAATTTCTAGTTTTTCACGGCCGAAGTTTATTTTGGGCATGTTTTTCTCAGTCATGATTTATTCTTAAATAAATCATGAGTGTGTTAAACATTTTTCTGATACTGGGAAAATTAACGCGACCGAATTTCGTTGTGCGTAGAATTTCTGATTGCCGTTTTACCCTAAAACGTGTAATTCTGTGCAATTCCTTAATAACTTTCACGAAAATGATCTGACGAGTGTCAAACATTTAATTTGCCATGGAAATGATTTATCACTCGAGAATATGAAATAAAAATCAACTTTCGGGAAAATTTCAGAAAGAAATGAATAGTAAAAATGAATAGTAACATGAATAGTAAAATTTTCCGGAAATAGAAATTAACCTGAAATTGTGAATTGTTACAGTCTCCACCCCATATGAGAGCTCCGTCCTGGAGATCAGTTTGCGTTGGGAGTAGAAGCTTCGTTGGTAAAAAGATGTGGGTATTTCTTACGTATCTGGTCCTCTCGTTCCCATGTGTATTCAGGACCACGTCGTGAGTTCCAACGAACTTTGATAATTGGTATACGGCTTTGTTTGAGCTGTTTGACCTCTCGGTCCATGATTTCTACGGGTTCCTCAACAAATTGAAGATCGTCATTGAGTTGAATTTCATCAAGTGGAATCACGAGTGATTCATCTGATAAGCATTTCTTTAGGTTAGATACATGGAAAGTGGGGTGTACATTACTGAGTTCTGATGGAAGCTCAAGTCTGTACGCCACAGGGCCAACCCTGGCTAGGATTTTGAATGGTCCGATGTATCTTGGGTTTAGTTTTCCTCGTTTACCGAATCGTATCTAGCCCTTCCAAGGCGATACCTTTAGCATAACCCTATCTCCGACTTGGAATTCTAGGGGTCTGCGTCGTATGTCGGCATAACTTTTCTGTCGATCTCTTGCGGCTTGTAATCGAATTCTTATTTGTACAATCTTATCCGTTGTTTCACGGATGAGTTCTGGTCCAGTGAGTTGAACTTCTCCCATTTCAGCCCAACAAGCAGGTGAACGATAGTTTCGACCATAAAGTGCTTCAAATGGAGCTGCTTTAATACTTGTATGATAGCTGTTGTTGTAGGAAAATTCGACTAATGGTAAATGAGTATCCCATCCTTTTCCAAAGTCTATTATACATGCTCGAAGCATGTCTTCAAGTGTTTGGATGGTTCGTTCACTCTGACCATCGGTCTGAGGATGGTACGCGGTACTCATGTCTAGATTTGTTCCAAAGGCGTCTTGGAGTGATTGCCAGAAATTGGAAGTAAATCTACCATCTCTGTCGGATATGATGGATATTGGTGCACCATGTCTTGAGACTATTTCTTTGACGTACAGTCGGGTTAGTTGTTCCATTTTGTAAGTCTCTTTGATTGGTATAAAGTGTGCGGATTTTGTGAGACGATCAACTATGACCCAGATGGAGTCATAACCGCTTGATGTCTTTGGGAGCTTGGTAATGAAGTCCATAGTAATTCTTTCCCATTTCCAAGTAGGAATTTCTGGTTGTTGCAATGGACCGGATGGTTTTTGATGTTCGGCTTTTACTTTGGAGCAGGTAAGACATTTGCTAACATATGTTGCAATGTCGGCTTTCATGTTCGGCCACCAATAAAGTAACTTAAGATCATGATACATTTTATCAGATCCTGGATGTATGGAGTATTTAGACTTGTGTGATTCATGCATGATCAAGTCTCGTAGGCCACCATAAAGTGGTAACCAACTTCGACCTTGGAAGCATAGAGTTCCATCTGAACGGGTTTCGAATTTCTTCTGTATCATGCCATTCAACTTTTCCTTTTGGATATCTTCTTGTTTCACCGCCTCAGCTTGAGCGTGAAGGATTTGATAGGAAAGTTTGAATTTATGGTTAAAACTAGGGCTCGGACTCGTAGTGGTTTAACCCGTTCCTTTCGGCTCAGGGCGTCAGCTACTACGTTTGCCTTTCCTGGGTGGTAACGAATGTCGCAGCCATAATCACTTAGTAATTCCAACCAACGACGTTGTCGCATGTTTAGTTCTTTTTGGTTCAAAATGTGTTGTAGGCTTTTATGATCGGTGTACACAGTACATCTAGTACCGTATAGATAGTGCCTCCAGATTTTTAGTGCAAAGACCATAGCTCCTAACTCTAAGTCATGAGTGGTGTAATTTTCTTCATGAACCTTGAGTTGTCGTGAAGCATAAGCCATGACCTTATCACGTTGCATCAACACGGCACCTAAACCTTGGTACGATGCATCACAATAGACTACAAAATCTTCGATCCCATCTGGCAATGCTAGGATAGGAGCACTACAAAGTTTTTGTTTAAGGGTTTGGAAAGCATTTTCTTCGTCTTCATCCCACATGTATTTCTTGTTTTTCTGAGTTAGCTTGGTCAAAGATTTTGCTATTGAAGAAAATCCTTCAATAAACCTTCGGTAATACCCGGCTAGACCCAGAAATTGACGAATTTCTGTAGGTGTGGTAGGTGTTGGCCAATTTTTGATAGCTTCAATTTTAGTGGGATCGACATGTAAACCGGTTTTGTCAATCACATGCCCAAGGAATTGTACGGATTGAATCCAAAATTCGCATTTGGAAAACTTTGCATACAATTTCTCTTCCTTGAGTAGTCCTAAAATTGTTCTCAGGTGTTCTTTGTGTTCCTCTTCATTTTTGGAATATATGAGAATGTCGTCTATGAATACGATCACGAATTTGTCCAAATATGGTTTACACACACGATTCATGAGATCCATGAATACTACCGGTGCATTAGTTAACCCAAAGGGCATCACTTGGAATTCATAGTGACCATATCGTGTCCTAAAGGCTGTTTTTGGAATGTCTTCATCAAGAACTCTAACTTGGTGGTAACCTGAACGTAGGTCAATTTTTGAGTAGTAGGTTGAACCTTGTAATTGATCGAATAAGTCATCAATTCTTGGTAGTGGGTATCGGTTCTTTATGGTTAATTTGTTTAGTTCACGGTAGTCAATATACATTCGTAATGACCCATCTTTCTTCTTCACGAATAAAACCGGAGCTCCCCAAGGTGAGGAACTGGGTCGAATAAATCCCTTGTCCGCAAGTTCTTGTAATTGATTTGATAGCTCTTGCATCTCTGAAGGTGCTAGCCGGTATGGTGCGCGGGCAACTGGCGCCGCTCCTGGTATTAAATCAATTCTGAACTCTATTTGACGATTTGGGGGTAGTCCGGGTAAGTCTTCTGGAAAGACTTCAGGAAACTCACGGGCAATAGGAACATCTTCGAGACGTTTTTCATCGGTTTTCTTTTCTGTTACGTGGGCTAAGAAAGCATAACATCCTTTCTCAATGTACTTCATGGTTTTGATACATGAGATGATGTTTATTCGAGTTCCACTTTGATCACCACGAATGATCAAAGTTTCATTGTCACATGGAATGTGCACAACTCTTTCACCACAAATAATGTTAGCTTGATGTTTAGACAACCAATCCATGCCAATAACTACATCAAAACTTCCGAGTTCAATTGGCATAAGATTGATGTCAAAGGGGTGGTCTAAGAGATTAAGGGTACAGTTTGGGATTACGGTATTGGTATTTACTAAGTCACCGGTAGCTAGCTCAATATTATAACTAGTGGTTAAAGTAATTGATGGAATATCAAGTAAAGGCGCAATTCTAGTAGATATAAAGCTCATATCAGCACCAGAATCGAATAATACTTTAACAGGAATATTATTGAGTAAGAACGTACCGGTAACCACGTTCGGGTCCTGGTGTGGTTCTTCTTTTCCCATGACATAGGCTCTACCACGAGCACCTCCGCCTTGGGGTCCTTGGTTTTGAGGACAGTTGTTTTTGTAGTGTCCCCTTTCACCACACCCGAAACATGTAACTATGGGCTGTGTGTTAGCCCCAGTAGCTATACCCTTGCCTCTACAATCTTTGGCAAGATGTCCGGGCTTTTGGCACTTGTGGCATTTGGCCGGGCAAGGACCTTCGTGATGGTAGTTACACTTGGTACATTGTGGTAGATTACCAACGTACTTACCACCAGCTGGTGCAGCAACATAAGCCGTCGCGGCTTCCTGTCTCTTGTTCTGTTGATTGTGATGGTTGTTGTTTCGGGTTTGGTTGTTGTTGTTGTTGTTGTTGTTATTCCCACGGTTACCATCATATGGTCATTTGTTGTTGTTGTTCTTGTTGTTGTTGTTGTTACGGTAGTTGGAGTTGTTGGGGTTATTGGTATTGCTGTTGTTGGCATTGTTGTTGGTATTGTTGGTGTTGTTGGGGTTGTTTTGCTTTCGGGTTTCCGACATACGTACCACTTGATCCATGAGACTACGGGACATTCTCATAGCCTCATCAAGTTCTTTGGGATTTGCCGAACTCACATTCCCCTGTATGGTTGAGGGAAGTCCCCAGATATACCTTTCCAACAATTTTTCCTTTGTGGAAACCATTGTTGGACAAAGTATCCTCAGTTCTTGGAATCTACGGTCGTAGGTTATGATATCATTTCCCCTAACCGTATGATCCCAGAACTCAACTTCCAACTTTTGCATCTCGCTGCGAGGACAATATTCCTTGATCATCATTTGTTTCAAATTAGCCCAAGTAATTTTATAGGCATTCTCAATGCCCATGGGTTGAGCAATTGAGTTCCACCAGGACAAGGCCTCATTCAACAGAGTACTTGTGGCATACTGAACTTTATCCCCCTCGATACATTTACTAACCAAGAACACCGACTCCGCCTTTTCGAACCAACGGGTCAAACTTACAGCCCCTTCAGTACCCTTGAATTTGATGGGTTCACATTTCAGGTAGGAAATGAACGAACAACCCTTTGGTACTGTAGTAACATTGGTCACCGGAGGAGTAGGTCCTCCAAGGTTAAGACTGGCAATCCTGGCAGCCTCCGCAGCTATTGCAGCTTCCGCAGCAGTGGCGGCTTCTGCGGCTGCTGCAGCATCAGCAGCGGCTGCAGCATTAGCAGCTGCTGCAGCATCAGCAGCACCAGCAGCGGTGGTGGCATCGGCAGCTGCTGCAGCTGCTGCAGCTACGGCTGCTCGTTCCGTGATAAGTGCTGCATTGACACTATCCTTTACCAGTTTGCGGATGGCGGCTTGTGTCATCGTTGGTGGGGTCTTTTTCTTTGGCGCCATGATTCTATTGTTCAAAAGATATATTGTAATTAGAGAGTTGTGAGATGAGCACAATGTTTGATAAGAATGATAGGATGATAATGTTTGAAACTTAAAAGCATAACACATGATAGTATATAAAACAAGAGTTTTATTAATATAACGTTGATTACAAAATCGAACTTATTACAAGTTCATTCAAAACTTACTAACTGATACTTTCAGTTAGTAATTACAACGTTGTACTAAAGATAACTAGTACTATAACACTAGTCTAACGTCGGTTGGGAGGTTGTTGTGGTCCGGTCGGATTATTATTTCCGCGTGTTGCTAACACATCTACACTTTCGTTTGGACGGTATTCTTTGACATCCTTTCGGTATAGCCTTTGTTGTATGGAACTCATTTGAGTTTGCATCCAACACAAATCATTCTTAAGTTGATACCTATCAAAGTTTGCAACATCTAACCGGATTTCAGCGGTATTTAGGCGGTGAAGTAGTTTGTGAATTTGAACCGCATCCTGTTCTTGGGCCCTCTCAACCAAAGTGAGTCTATCCTTGACATTATCCAAGCCCGTCAAAGGATTTAAGACTACTTCCCCAACATGAGTCGAGTCACTCTTCACGTAGCTCATGTCAAGCTTAAACCAATATAGGTCGTCTCGAGCATTCATGGCGTCCATTCTGGCAGAATTTACCTTGGATATGTATTCGTGCATTTGACTTGCCATACTTTGAACTTTGAGTTGGGTTAGGTTGAGAGCTTGTTTCAAAGAGTAGATTTCGTATTGAGCTGAGCTCGCGAACATATGTGTAGATGTAGATGTTCCGCCGGTTTGGTGAGTAGAATTCGGAACTTGAGCTGGAGTGGTACGGTTAGATTCGGATGAAATTGGTGAAACCGGAGGTGGAGATGTTAATGGTGATAGATGTGGCACCACTAATAGTTCCTCCGCTTCCTCATCGATGCCTTCGATGTCAACATCCATTTTAGGATCCTGTTCGTACTCATCGATGTTTATGTCCATATCCATTTCAGGATCTTCGTCCGAATCTATTTCATTGTCTAGATCCTCATAAGGTATTTCCTCATCGTCATAATCAATTGCTTCAAAGTAAGGATCACCGGGTCCGGGAAGAATTGGTAAATATTCAGGCATAGCAGGAAGATGATCGGGAGATGGAGGTGCGGACATGATGTCTACAATTAGTATTATGATGTCAAAAATAATCAAATGTTTATGGAAAATGCTCAAACTAAGGAAATGTGCATATGACAATATACAAATATGTTCATGTAGCATAACATGCGTGATAAGTCCATAATCTTCTGGAGGACGGAAGGCACGAAGAGCGGAAGGCTATAAAAATGTTTTTGCTTGTTATTGTAGTTATAGTTTAGGTCTCACTTAGACCCGTTTCTCTATAACCATGGCTCTGGTACCAATCTGTAACACCCCCAATTCATGATGCAGCGGAATTCAACTTGGGTGTTACTCGACGGCACAACAGTCATAATAATAGAAAACGATCTCTAACCGAGTCGTAATAAAAAGAGTTGTCATTCATATTATTCAAATATATCAAAGTTTACATAGTAAGGTCCCAAAATGATCCATTGTTTCAAAACACATCAATATAAAGTCTATGATGTATTTATTGAATGACATAATAGTTTATAGCCTTCTTCCTTCGGTACGTGCCCTTCCGCTCCATTCTTGATTATCATGGACCTGAAATACATGCTTAAGAGGTCAATACAAAGGTTGAGTGATATTCATAGAGTTTGTTTAACGGTTGAACACAATATGTTGGTAGTAAGAGTTAATTAGACTCATACTCATGTTAGAAAACAAAACAGTTATTATTATATACTAAGCTCATGAAACCAATACGTTAACGGGTACCAATATCAATCGGCGGTTATGTTGCCCCGGTAAGTACTTTGCCGTCATACTTAATGTTCAAATATAGTGCATTTGTTGAACTAATCTGCTCAAACAAATGGGATTCGTCAATCCCAATAGGCCTATTCACAATACTCGCGCTCACTAATACTAGTGATTAAATGGTTCATGATGGGGCCTAGGATTGGCAAGGTAGGTACTTAGTAATAATAAAACAATCAGGCAGCATACAGTTTCAAAGCATTGTGTTCGGTTTAAAAGTAGCATGTATTCCCCCCAAGGGTTTGTAAAACATTGAAATAATGTAAAGTGGGGCTATGAACTCACCTTAAGTAGGATAGCAAGTAATGAAGGTGATGATTGGATCGTGTAGGTTTCTACGAGCAACCTATAATAGAATGTCGCGACTTAGGATTTGTGTAAAGAATATAACGGAGTGCCTATATATATATCTTGCATTTAGTCCATGATGTGGTATGATGTATATTGTATGTCCTTGAAAGAAAAGATTCATGAACATGTATGTTTTGGTATATCGTTTACTACCGTTCGGGCCGACATAATTCAGAAGTCATGTTAGTAAGCGTTCGAGGAGCCAGGACACTTTAACTCGTAAATCCACAAGTCATCTCGACGGCTTACATAATGAACGCCTCACATGAGGCTCCCTACTATTGTAGTAGTTGATAAAATATATAGATATAGGTTTTGATCCGAAAAGTTACATGTCCGATATTTGTATAAACTTAGGAAAGTTTATTTGTACATGAAGATTGTTATTAGGGGTAGCTTCATAAGTCTTGAATGACCATTTTCTCTTGGTAAAATCTCATGGTTTCCTTTTAAGTGAAGTAGATCCAAATTGCTTGTTCAAGTTATCGGCTAATTCATTGTTTCATGTTTACGCCTATGTAAGTTGGTATGGTCATTTCGTCATGGCCTAGCCATGACCTTTGGTCCTTGTTCCAAGGTCATGAGACACAACCTTGGCTCTAGCCATGGTGGTGGTGGTCTTGGTTATAGGTCATAATAACTCTTGTTCCTTTGAAAGTATAACAATAGTATAGTGACTTAAAATATGTAAATAGCTGTTAGGAAACTGAGAAATATCTCACTCAGAAGGCGTTTTCAAGGCTCGAGCCTCTTTAAGCCTGAAGGAAAACGTGATTCCGGACAACTTTCGTGTTTTAACTTTTTCATGAATCGGACCAGAAAGGCCTCTTTTTGCGTGTTTTAGGTTCTGTCACAGAAACTTTTAGGCAGTTTTGCCGGAAATCTTTGGTAACTTCAAATCGCCATAACTTTTGACTCGTTTACTCTTTTTAGGTGGTTCAAATTGCTATGGTTTGCTTGTTAAGTCCTCTACTGTAATATGTAATAATCCAACATCATATTTTTACCATTTTGATCAGGTCTTACCAAGAAATTCACTAGTTTGCTTGTTTTAGTAACTTGTTTTAACAATCAAGTACAACAACATGTTTTATTCATTTTTATACACCATGGACATTCATACAAGATATAATATAGCAAGAATAACATGTAAATGATATGAACATGAGAAATTAACAAGAAGCATGTTAGGTTTAGGCTTACAACTTTTGGCTCTCTAATTAAAGAAAGGAGTAACAAGTAAGGAAATGGACTTTGATAGACTTGCTTCAACCCTTTTTCACTTCATGCAACCTTTCTACCCTTGGTATTCTTGAAAGAGATGTAATGAAAGTTGAGGTGAATTGAGTGGATTTAAACTCAAGAGCAATCACCAAGTATGTTAGGGTTTGGAAGAGTTTTGGTAACCTAAGATCAACTAGGGTTTCTATGCTTGAACTTCACTTGAACCTTGCAATAACTTTGAAGAAAATAAGCTAAGTGTGAAGAGTTGTGGTGTGTGTTGATGGCCGGCCAAGGAAGGGGGGGGAGAGGGGTATATATACTCTCATGAGGAGGTTACAAAATGGACTAGTCAATGCCTTTCATGACAAGCTTAACACTTGTAAACATCTTAAGACCACTTAGCCTAGGATCAAGCCACACAAGGGATGACTCCCCCCCCCTATGGCAGTTCACAAGGGGATAAGGGGGGTGAGTTGGCTTGGCTTGGATAATATCTAGATATTAGATGAATTTTGACTCCGGGAAATGCCAACCGTAAATGATTAGGCCTCAAAACGTAAAACCGGGTGTCGTAAAATTATGAAACTTTAAAGTATTGTTAGACATGTCCATATGTCCCATAATAAAATATAAAATGAGTGATAAGTTCCATTTGGGTGGTAAAACCTGCTAAAAACTGGAAACACGGGCCTAAAACGCGTAATACGTAAAATGTACAAATATTGCGTAAAATTGAGAAAAGTAAAATGTTACTTTTCTAATATGATAAAAATGATTTAAAATGATTTATAATGTCTAGACTGGGCCCAGTCTAGTGTCGGTTGGTATTAAATGTCTTTTAGACATCAAACCGTAAGCCTAAAAATCACGAAATGACTTATAACATCAAGGGATGATTTTTAGTCAATGGAGGAGGGAAAAATATGTTGACTTATTTTAATAAGTTGAAAGCTCAAATCATCTTAGAAATGCGGTGCAGGTATAGGCTAGGGTTACGGCTGAGTAAAAACGCCTAAAACTGAAATTTCCAGTTTTTCACGGCCGAAGTTTATTTTGGTCATGTTTTTCTCAGTCATGATTTATTCTTAAATAAATCATGAGTGTGTTAAACATTTTTCTGATACTGGGAAAATTAACGCGACCGAATTTCGTTGTGCATAGAATTTCTGATTGCCGTTTTACCCTAAAACGTGTAATTCTGTGTAATTCCTTAATAACTTTCACGAAAATGATCTGACGAGTGTCAAACATTTAATTTGCCATGGAAATGATTTATCACTCGAGAATATGAAATAAAAATCAACTTTCGGGAAAATTTCAGAAAGAAATGAATAGTAAAAATGAATAGTAACATGAATAGTAAAATTTTCCGGAAATAGAAATTAACCTGAAATTGTGAATTGTTACAGTTGTCACTCAAACTTTGTTTGAGTTTAGTGAGGAGTACATACCATACTTGTCATTTCAATCCCAAGTGTTATTCCACAAACACTTGGGTATAATTCTTTGATTAACTTCTAATAAGAATTAAATGTTGAAAATTACTCTTTTCTCTTTACGTTTATCTTTGTTGTTAATCTTTTATACATCTGTGTTAAAAGCCATATATCTTGGTTAGTTTAACTCTCTAGTTATTATTAACTAAGTAAAAAGGGACCAACAGGAGCGCTTTTGTAAATAGATCTGCCAAATTGTCGCTTGAACGAACTTGTTGAATAATAATATCACCATTCTTCTATAAGTCATGAGTGAGAAGAATTTTGGTAAAATATGTTTTGTCTTGATATAGCCTTCTTTAAGCTGAGCAATGCATGCTGCATTATCTTCATGCAAAACAATTGGTGCCTCATTCTCTAAAGAAATACCACATGATCTACGTATGTGTTGTGTCACATTTCTAAACCAAACACATTCTCGACTTGCTTAATAGATCGCTAGAATTTCTGCATGGTTGGATGAAATTGCTGAGATTGTCTATTTTACTGAACGCCGTGAAATTGCAGTTCCTTCACTTGTAAATACATATCTAGTTTGAAATCGACTATTATGAGGGTCAGACATATATCCTGCATTTGCAAAACCAACTAGACTTGTATTTGATGGGTTAGTGAAATATAAACCCATATCCTTTGTACCTTGAAGATACCAAAATTTTGTTTTACTCCATTTGAGGATTATGCCTTGTTAAAACCTTACTAGATAAAACCCATTGGGACAAAATTCTAGTGAAGGAAAAAGAGTACATAACTCCTGTATACGCTTAGGGATGTTGCCTCATTAAAAACCTTGCCGAAAAACCCTGCGGGGACAAAACCAAGGTCAAGGGAAAAAGAGTGCAACGCGTATCTTCTCTCCTCCTGACGATCACATCGCTTAAGCTCATTGAATTAGCGAAATGCACATTGAAGTGTCTTGATAGAATCATGTGAATAAATATTCTCTACATATTGTTCGCATATCCATTTTAAGGATTAACATACGTCTTACATCACATTCAAGTACATCATCGTACTTCACAAGTTATTCATTGCAAACACAATTAATTCAAATGATATATTTTATCATTTATGACCATTGGCAATAATCATAAATCTTTCATACACATTTTAGTACGACAATTTAAATCGATATTGTGATCATCATCTTTATAAATCAAGGGGGTCTTTTACACATCATATGACCTCATAAACATGAGTCTCGTTTATCCATATAAGGATAGTTAGCATCTTTCTTTAGTTTTCATGATCCATAAAGTTTATCCTTAAGATGCACAATCCGTAAATTAAGACACACTTTGTCTTTTGTTTCAAATTCAATTTCTATGTATTCAATCACCTTTACAATAAAATAAAAAAAAAAAAAAAAAAAAAAAAAAAAAAAAAAAACATATTGTATGAAACTTAAACCATATCCAAGATCTCTTAACAAAGTTTCATACGCAAACATGGCACAGTACTATACATTAAGGTGATTATTATACATATGCCGAAAACGTGATTAGTTCAATACAATCAAATACTTTTCTCGAGAACTTTTCTTATATGCTTTAACATAAAAAAATCACTAGCATGCTCCATGCATTTTATATGCTATAATGAAATATCAAAATCACATGAGCTCTATTCATTAACTTTTGGACGCATATCAATTACTATTAGATTGCCAGACTTAAATACATTATTGGATCCACCACATGAGAACATGTCTCCTTATGATCATTTTCAAGTCTTTACGAATATATTGTGTGCCATTAGTTATGCCATAAATACAAAAGTTTCAATACTTTAATCCTGCTTCCTCATAAAGACCAATGCATATCCAATAATTTACACATTCATATGTACGGACTTCAAGTCCTAGTAACCATGTCTCGTCCGAAGAGACTTCATTCTTTCATTACTTATTTGCGTCTTTACATCATTTGGCAACTCATTTATTCATTTGCACTTTCTGCAGGTATGCTTCCATGATCCTCACCATGATTATAGCGCTATCTTATTATATTTTCATAATAATTTCCATGCCTGTTATCATATACAATAGTACTATCGACATCTATTCATTTTTTTTCTCTTTCGATTCCACACTTTACTAGACATTATATCTTATCATTTGTTGAGATCTCAAAGTTTTTCACGTACCCGGGGTTTTCAATAATCTTCATGTCTAGTTTCTCTTTAAGATACTATTATGGGGTCTTTATTACCTCGATTCAACCATCTTAATTTTGAGAGCAAAAAGTTTGACCAAACTCCCCATTTATGAGGGCAAATAGCACTGCCAAAACACCCATTTACAACTGATTATATTGTCTATATATTGAAAATAAAGATTTGTTTCAATATCATACAATTTTAAATCCCATAAAGAACTTAAAAAACAATTAATTTTAACAATTTCATTCCAAAATCAAGATATTATTCCCTAATAGTAAGAAGACATATAAACAAACACAACTTATTCCAGAATCAAATTTAAGAACATCATTAATGATATATTAAAAACCTTAATTGAGCAACAACATCAATTGTAGCAGTTTGGTACCTCCTAATTCGATTAGTCACTTGTTGGCTTGGATGCATGACGAAGGTGGCCTGCGACGGTGGTGGTGTTGGTGGTTTGTGGCGGTGGTTAACTGAGGTAGTAAGTGGCATTGGAGGTTAGGGTTTGTGAAAGTGAAGGGGGTAAAAAAAACTGTCTTTTGAAAGGTAATGAATATTGAAGAGGGAAATAACCCGCCCAAAGTCTCAAAATATTTTCATTTCATTTTGAAGAATCGCCCTTACAAAACAATATTTGTTGAAGCCCGGTTTTGCAAGGGAAAACAGGGCTCAAATAATTTTTTAGATAAGCCCGGTTTTGTGGGAGGAAACATGGCACTTTTTCGAGGAATAGAGCCCGGTTTTGAGGAAGAAAACGGGGCTTTAAAGTTTTTCAACATAAAGCCCGGTTTTGTAAATGAAAACACGGCTCTTTACCCTTTTTTATAACATGGAATCCCTTTAGAACCTGTTTTTCACTAAAACCGGGCTCTATTAAGGGGGCTCTATGTCCATTTTTGTAGTAGTGGTATATATATAAGCATTTGATGACCAACAAAACAAAAAATACAATAAACAAAACAAGAGTATAGCTGTCACAAGTAATAAGTATTTTGAAAAACGTACACTTATTCATAGATTACAACTAAACTCACAATATAAACTCCATTTGATAGTAATTTCTAATATTGTATAAATACGAAGTAATTTATTACACCTCGTAACCTTTACACGTACAGATGTGAAAAATGCATATACTTCATGCGGGCTTAATACGTATTACACCTCGTACCAACGAGTTATCAAAACGTGCGAGTACAATTTATCACAAAACTTTAAATATAGCTCAAACCACTACAAAACTATGATATTGGAAAGATACGCTAGTTTGTGGTATATGACGAACTATGTGTAATTGTTTTGTCCTTGCGAGTAATAGTTTTCTTAAAAATAAAGTGGCTAACATATCTAGTCAAGGGGACCGCATATTTCGTACGTGACAACATAACATGTATAAGTTGGGCCTAGATCATTCACGTGGGATTATGTTGTCGTCACTGTGGTCTTACGTTTACTGTACGCCACCATTTAAATGATGCGTTTACTCGACTTGGTGAATTCAAACACACTTTTAACGCGCTGTTGTTATATTATTTCACTTTTTTTTTTTTCAACGAACAAGTACTATTTTTAAAGGAACCCAACCAAGATGGACAAATGGTCCTTCGAAAGAAGGATAGCAAGTTGGCAAGATTATTTAAGTTAATTTAATGGCGACAAAATATGTCTGACCATCTCCGAACATTGTATGCAAATAATCATTTTTTTATTATTTATTTTATTTTATTTTTAATTTCGCGCGTTGCTGCAACGAGTATCCTGTTATCAAAGTTTAGGCACTAACAAAATAATAATGACGAGCTGATTAACCTAAGAAAAACAATAAGAAAATAATCCCGGTCCAGCTCGATTAATCCGTTTTTACCGGTTTTGTCGGTTCTCTCAAGTTCTTTTTCGGACGATTTTTATTAGCTATCCAAACTGGTGGTAATTCCGATTCCCGGTTAAACCGTTGGTCCGGTTCGGTTTTTAAAATCATATGTACTATCAACTTGTTTTCATATAAATTATATAAAGCTTTGTGTGTTTTATTAGTGTAGGTCTAAAGTTATGGATCTAGGTAGCCTTTGTTAGACAATAGTTTACTTAAATAAATCCAAATTAACTATATGAGAAACTCTTAACTGTGTATAATTGATTGTTAATGCGAAATCTTAACAAACAATGATTATGAAAAACACATAGAGATTTACTAATAATCACTTCTATTAATCTTAGAATTGACATATAATACAATGCCGTAGGGTTCCTTTTATGCACTAAGAAAACCCTAATGCTACAAAATGTGTGAAAGGATAAACGTATATTATCCTACGATATCTAATATACGCACATATCCTTCCCTAACATATCTCTTAATATATCTTTTGTTTAAACATAAACAGACTTAACTAAACAAAACACTAACAGACTTAACTTTGTACTGGCAGTACTAACTATGCCCACCAGACTTAACTATGTACCAACAGACTTAAGTCTGGTTTACAATAATTCCCAACAATCCTCCCCAAACTTGATCTTCATACACCATGAACTTCAAGTTTCTTTCTTTATAAGCTTCCTGACGATGTTGAATTCTAACTTCTTGGAATTATCTTTGAACTACAACTCTTTAAGTCTTTATCTGCAACACTTTAAATCTTGTTATCTGATTTGTGCAGCATCTGTTATATATCATCTGATCTTTGTAGCAGCATTGACTATTTGTACATCAATTCAAAAAGTTTCATACTATTCTCATCACTTTCAGGTGTGTAAACTCCTGTGAGAGGTGAATCATTGAAAATTTTAATGGATTTTGATGTCTTTTTACCAGTTAGCCATTAACTCTGGATTAGCAAATGTTTTGGTTAAAGAACCATGCTACATTGATAACCATATGATTTTTAGCAAATCCTCAACTATCAAAGGATTTGACTTGTCTTTACCAAAAGCCGTTTGCATTTGGACCAGCCAATTCTTTGGTGAAATTCAGTCATCACCCTGGTGAATTGATAACCATTTATGAATTTTCCACAGCCTTTACCACAAGCCATAATCTTGTGGACTAGTCAGCTCTTCACTATCACAGATATGGTGAGTTGATTACCAAACAATTTTTGGAAAATTGTCAGCCATAAACAGATTTGAGATATCTTTACCTTGAGCCGTTTGCCCTTGGATAAGCCAGTCCTTATATTGATTAGACATGGTGCACTGATAACCATTTGTTGTGTTAGTGCAAAGCACCTTCACCAAGTGTTGCATATCTCAAACTCCATTTATCGTTACCCCTTAACTTAGAAAATTCTTTCAAACACCATACCAAACAGCTTCCTTTTGTCATTGTTTTTTTAATTAATTGTAAAAGCTGAAAACATACTTCATTTTTTATATCACCCTGAAGTTTCTTATCAAGCATCTTCTTGCAAATCCTGGGAGGTAGTGGATACTTAACCTCTGTCAACATATAGATGTTTGCAGTCTCCAATGTTAAACTATGTACTGCACAACTATGAAAGTATCTCCATTTTACTAACTCATGTTGAAGGTTAGTTTCCATACTTCATCTTGTGGAGATGGTGGATCAAACATAGTTTTAAAATCCCCCATAACACTATTTAAAATCCTTCCTTAAGTCTGTTGTCTCCATACTTGATCATCATTAGCTTGTATAACTCCTTGAGATAATCTCTAGTCAAATCATTTAAAAACCCTGGAAAATTAATATAAACAATATCTGTATTATCTTCCCTGATTATTTGATAAGCCCCTTTCTCACCAGTCTTGATGATTTGCCATTTAGCAATATTGGCCCTAGGTGCTGATCCCTCAGGTATTGAACCAATAGTAAAAGAATCTGATGAAAGTTCTTCCTATAACAACCCACTAACTTCCCCACTAACTCCCTTTAGGTTAGCAATGCCTCAATAACTTAACTTAGGCCCTCACTAAGCACAATCTAGGATTAGAAATGTCTATAGCTATTTCCTGAGTACAATTTTTGCTTTACTATACTATTATTGCCTAACTAACCTCTAGACAAGCTCACGTATCCAACTATGCCAACCACCACTATGTTTACTTGATGTAAACATCTAGGTATGTCAAGTCAGGGACACAAACACATTTTTACTAAGTAAACTATCACTATAATACACAATACTCACTAGAAAACCCTAAATGCACCTATGTGTTCCCGGTTAGCTTTAAAACCCTAATTGCTTATCTGAACTAACTTGAAAGTGTTCAAGGCTTAGGTGTGAGTTACATTAGTTACCTTAGGATATATTAGACCCCCTAGATAATAGAACAACTCTCTAGAACCTAGGTACAAGTCTCTTAAGCACAAAACCTTAATTAGGTCATAAATTCCCAAAACTAGGTCTAAACTATCCCAAATCTTTACCATAAGTTATCACCACTTAGTATAAGCCTCCTAGGACATTATATTAGTTACTAAACACACTTAGGACCCTGAATTAGGCACTAAACCCTAGGCAAAACCTTAAACTCTCACTAGATAAAACTAGGTTAAAATTAGACCTAAACACCTAAACTAAGATACTAAAGCACCTCAAATCAACCAAGCAACCACCCTAGCACCTCCCTAATACTAAGATATCACCCTAGCACCTCTAAGCACCAAAGCAAGGAGGTGCATCAGCTCCTTGTCACCTTCTTCCACCTCTTGGCCAACCCTCACCACAACCGGCCTAGCAGCCCCTAGCTAAACCATAGCTGATCTTAGTCAACTACTAGACATGCCACAACCTCCCATAGCACTTCTTACTCACCCCCCCCTCCATGACACCTAGCAGTACCTTTATGTGCTCGCTACTCCATCGCGACCTATAAATACCCCCTCTCCTCCATTTCATTCCACACCTCCCTCTCTTCTCTACCTTTAACATTTATGTAGTATAGAACCCTTAGAACCTTTAGGAGTTGAGAACAAGAGCCTTGATCCTTTTCGGGTAGTGGTTTTAACCGAGAGAAACCCTAGAAACCCTAGCACCCTCGTTACACCTGTCACGATCTAGGTAAGCCTTACCTTTTGATCTAATAGCCTTAGTACAGACCTAGGACCTTAGAACATTCCTTAGAAACCATAGGATAGCCTTGACCATTTTATTTTAGAAGTTTTCATTTCAAAACCCTAGATTTAGAAAATTATGTATTTATATACTAAATTGCTCAATTACATGTTATAATCTGCTTTAAGTGACTTAGTTAGACATATATTAACTAATCATAAGCTTAGAAACTTAAAAATCACATTAGAATATAGTATACCTAAAGTTAGGACTAGTTTTGCAAAACTTTACGCGCTTAGGGGTATATATTGTAAATTTCTGAAACTACAAAGTATAAGGACTGTTTTTGACATTACTTAAAAGTTATAAGTACAAGGACCCCTTTTTCAAAGTTTTAAAACCTTAAGATATTAAGAAAAATGAAATATAAACTTAAAAAGGACTAAATTTGCAAATATTATAAAGTTAAGGGTAAAAAGGGTAATTATTGAAAGTTAATATAGATTAGGACTATTTTTGTAATTTCTCTTTAATATATAAGTATAGGGACTAGTTATGTAAAATATAGGAAGTTATATGCCTAAATGTTATAAGTTTATAAGTTTAGGATAGAAAATGTAAATACATAAACTTAAAAGGTTTAAATGGAATATTTTCATATAAAATATAAAAACCTATTTTTGAGTTAGAAACATAAATCAATACTAGGGAGCTTCATGTGAGGAGTTCCATGTGGATATTTCGTTTTGACGAGTTTGCTGGGTTTACGAATTAAAATGCCCTGGCTCCTCAAACGATTATTGTATGTACTTCTGAATTATGATGGTCCGAACGGTGTTATGCTATAACTAAAACTTAATAACAACATATCTCAATAGTAGGGAGCTTCATGTGAGGAGTATTAACTTCTGAATTATGATGGCCCGAACGGTATTATGTTGATAACATAATATAATAGTAGGGAGCTTCATGTGAGGAGTCATATACTTCTGAATTATGATGGCCCAAACGGTGTTTTGTTATATCTAAAAACTCTAAGAGTAATTACTTAAAAACCTAGACTAAGACTTGACATACACACACCCACCTACACTACCCCAGGATACGTGAGTAAGCTGTCTAAACCCTACCCTACTTACGTTAGACCCAGGTGAGTTTTCATAGCCTCACATTTAAATGCTTTACAACCCTGTGAGGGGGATACATGCTTTAAATCGGATACAAGTCTTTTTCTTTGGTTATTGCACGAGTAAACTATCTGCCACCCTACAAAACAAAATTCATGAATATAATCATTTGGGATATTTTACCCAAGCGAACGCGAATATAATAGATAGATCTATTGGAGTTTGAAAACTCCCGTTGGTACTATCTCTCACTGGACAGTACCAATAAATATTATATTTGAACCCTCACTAAAGGATTAACTTTGGCAAGTTATCCTTCCCATCTCCTCATGGTTGGGTCTGCAGCCCCCATGACTCGGATTGTTAATGTGTGGTTCATGAGCTTAGTGCAATACACCAGCTATCACTAAACTTTTCCACACATAAGGGTTTAAGTTGAACCATGTAGAACTTGTATTCACACACCTTAACTACTTAAACCTAGGAATCTCACTCAACATTCGTGTTGACTTTTAAGCATGTTATCCTAGGTAAATGAGCTCTTCAGGAACCCTGGCACGGAGAAGTATTGGATATGAGGACGTCCAGAATAGTTATCATTCATCAGTTTTGCCTTAAAATGTATCTTTTGGGACCTCTCTTTTGGTAAAAGTATATCTTTTACTATAAAAACTCTGATGAATAAGTGAATGATAATACCTTTTTCTAAAACGTCTCTTTTCGAGTCGTTGTCTATTATCTTGACTTTGTTTCCATGAGTAATACCCCAAACACTTAATCCGCTGCGATCAGTGAAAAATGGGGGTGTTACACATTGGTACCAGAGCCTCAGTTAAAAAGAACAAAAGGATTTTTCCTAAACTATAACCACTTTTTCAGAAAGTCCTCTGTGCCACTAGAATTCCCCAACTTGCCTTTAGACTCCCGACTTGCCTTTAGGATAGGATTCCTAACTTGCTTCTAGGTTAGATTCCCCAAATTGCCTTTAGGTTAGATACCTCCCTATTGCCTCTAAGATAGATACCCCACTATTACTATTGCCCCTAGGATATAGCATAGGCTAGAGATATGCTAAGATACTTTTCTCAGGTATTACAGTTAGTTTTTGTCCTCCTTTAATAATCCTATCATCGTGTTGGATACTGATGATACGGATACCTCATCAGATAGTTATGAATATACCCCGGCTACCCCTACTCACTCATCTTCTGGTTCTAATTCTCCGGAAGAATTTGCCCAAAATGCCTTAGTTAGCTTAGGTTTAGAACTTTCCCCGAATGATCCCTATATGCAAGCATATAACGGTTATATGCAAGCATATGGTGTGATATTCCTACTGTACGCACTATAACCCCTACCCCATCTATACCTCACTATACCAGTAAAGATCATTATGTTCCCGAAATATCTTCCCATCCCCGTAAGAAAATACGTATTATACCACCATCACAACCCCTAGGTTTGAAATAGGTAATAGTTCTTATAAAACGCCTTTAGAAAGGCATGGGGAACAGATAGAGGATATACTTAACCATTTAGATAAGTTATCCTTAGGACGTATAGAAGAAGTAGAAAATAAAATAAGTGCCCTAGGAAAAGGTAGAATTATAATTCAAAAGGACTATAATAGGTTAGAAAATGAGCTAGAGAAAACACGTAGTCAAATCTTTAAGTTACAAACTAAATATGAAGGATACTCCGATGAAGTAGTAACAACACATGTTAGGCTTTCCACTTTAGAAATTATCATCGAGGATATTAGAAATAGTCATAAGTCTGATATAGGAGATCTATTAGTGGCAATCCAGGAACTCAAAAACAACAAAGTGTCAAACTAGTAAGGTTATAGGTTAGTTTTATAGGTAATTTAGTTATAGATAACCTAGTATGTACGAGTACTTGCTAGGAATAAAAAGTTATAGTTTGCCTACACTTAGTTTTCTTATATCATGTATCCCGTATTAGGATTCCCTATGCCTTAGGAAAACACTATAGGTCGGCCTTAAGTTTAAAATAACTCGAGGTCATTAGAAAGCTTTAAAACAAGTAGACTTACCTAGGAACACTAAAATTTAGAATTAGGATCCCTTAGGTTAGTCCCACTATGCCTTTAAACGGGGGGAAGTGAATTTCTGGGAATATAATCAATCTTATTAGGAAACCCGCTCTCTTAAAATTAGGATTCCCTACCTATCCTTTTCCCCGGTATCAGACAATGTTCTACAAGTTAGAATTTGTACCATCCGTCTATACACAAGTTTCTATTAGTTAGAACTTGCAAGAATGTCTAAATTGGAAATGACATTATTCTTATCCCATCTTATTCATACGAACGTCTATAGAATGGCACGTACAAGAGTCAATACTCCTGCTACTCCTACTACTCCCGCCATGTCTCAGGAAGACATTCAGCAACTAGTTGCTGATAGTGTAACTGCGGCACCTGATGCTAGGAATGCAAACATGGCTAGAAACCCCGAAATTCTTGTAGTGAAGAAGAGTAACTACAAGGAATTTATGAGTTGTCCGCCCTTCAATTTCAAGGGGACAGAAGAGGCCATAGGATTGATTCACTGGTTTGAGAGATGTGAATCAATATTTTCCCATAGTAACTGTACTGAGGATTGTAGGGTTAAGTTTGCGACTGGTACGCTTACTGAGGAAGCGTTATCTTGGTGGAAATCGTATGCCCAACCTATAGGAATAGAAGAGGCATACAAGTTATCCTGGGTGACATTCATAACTTTACTGCGAAGGGGAACAATGTTAAAACTTATATTAGGGGATTTCAAGAGTTGGCAACTTTGTGTCCCACAATGGTGCCAACTGTTGAAAAGACAATAGAAGTTTTCATCGGAGGTTTGCCCCGGAGTATCGAAGGGAATGTTACTGCCTCAAGGCCACAAACCTTAGAGGAAGCCATTAATATCACTTTGAGGTTAATGGATCAAGTAACAAAGCACAACTTTGTGCTAGTGCCCAACAATAACAAACGAAAGTTCCACGATGGGAGAGCCTTCGGTAGTACCCGTAATGCCTATGGTAATAATCGTACCAACCCCTATCCTCAACTAAGGCAAGAGACAGCCAGAGCATATGCAGCCACTCCAAATGAGGGAAGTGGTTATGCTGGAAAAGCCCCTCTGTGTAAGAGGTGTAATTGGCATCACACAGGGCCTTGTTCCATTAAATGTAATACATGTAAATGTTGGGCCATCATCCAAAGGATTGCAAGCACAAAGGACCAACTACTGGTGGTAATCCGCAACTAGTAGCAGTCATTTGTCATGCTTGCGGAGAAAAGGGACACTATGAGAGTAAATGTCCAAAGAAAAATACTAATGGTGCCCAGGGAAGAGCATATATGTTGAGGAATAGAAACGATCTACAGGATCCGAGCGTAGTCACGGGTAAGTTTTTCTAAAACCAACACTTAGTTAGAGTTCTATTTGATTCAGGAGCCGATAGGAGTTTCGTATCTATACCTTTTTCCTCTAGACTTAGGACCTAACCCGTAGCTTTAGATACCTACTATGAGATAGAAATGGCTGACGGAAACTTAGTTAGTACTGATACCGTCATTAAGGGTTGTACCATAACCTTCTCAACCACGCTTTCGAAATCGATCTCATACCTATTATACTCGGTAGTTTTGACGTTGTTGCGGGAATAGATTGGTTGTCCAAGAATCAAGCTATGATTCTTTGTGACAAGAAAATCATCTATGTACCTATCAACGGTGAGACTTTAACTATCCGAGGAGATTGAAGTAAAACCCGACTTAACTTCATTTCATGTATCAAAACGGAATGATACATGTCACGAGGTTGTCGAGTCTTCGTTATTCAAGTAACGTAGACTAAGACAGATGAAAAACAACTGGATGAGATCCCTGTAGTCAGGGAATACCCAGAGGTTTTTCCTAAGGATTTACCGGCTTACCTCCCGTCCGTCAGATAGAATTTCAAATCGATTTAATTCCCGGAGTGGCACCTATAACTCAAGCCCCCTATAGGTTAGCCCCTTCAGATATGAAGGAACTCTCTGAACAACTCTAGGAATTAGTCAATTGAGGTTTCATACGCCCAAGTACATCACCCTGGGGAGCCCTTGTCTTATTCGTAAAGAAGAAAGATGGCTCTATAAGAATGTGTATCGATTATCATGGATTGAACAAACATACCATCAAGAATCGATACCCATTACCCAGGATTGATGACTTATTTGATCAACTTCAAGGGTCAAGCATATATTCAAAGGTCGACTTACGATCAAGCTATCATCAACTGAGAGTGAGGGAAGAGGGTATCCCTAAAAACGCTTTCAGAACAAGGTATGGACACTATGAATTTCAAGTTATGCCATTTGGTTTGACAAACGCACCAGCGGTTTTCATGGACCTCATGAACCGGGTGTGTAAACCATACTTGGATAAATATGTCATAGTGTTCATAGATGATATCCTTATCTATTCTCGTAACGAGGAAGAGTATGCTCAACACTTGAGAATAATCCTAGAACTACATAAGACGGAGAAACTTTATGAAAAGTTCTCTAAGTGTGAGTTCTGGATTAGTGTTGTGCAATTCCTCGTACACTTGATAGATAAACAAGGACTTCGTGTCGATCCAGCAAAAATCGAAGCAGTTAAGAATTGGACGTATCCTACGAATCCTACCGAAATACGAAAATTCTTAGGACTCGTGGGATATTATCGAAGGTTTATTGAGGGATTTTCAAAAATAGCTAAACCTTTGACGGAGTTAACCCAGAAAAACAGGAAGTTTAAATGGGAAAAAGACCAAGTGACAGCTTTTCAACTTTTGAAGAGAAAGTTGTGTGAAGCTCTGATCTTAGCATTACCCAATGGTAATAATGATTTCGTTGTTTACTGTGATGCTTTGCATCGAGGTCTTGGAACAGTATTGATGCAAAGAAATAAGGTTATAGCTTATGCATCACGACAACTAAAACCGCATGAGGAAAACTATACTACACACCTATCTAGAATTAGGAGCAGTAGTGTTCGCTCTGAGAATATGGAGACATTATCTGTATGGCACAAAATGTACGGTTTTCACCGATCATAGAAGCCTACAGCATATTCTTAATCAAAAAGAGTTGAACATGAGACAACGTCGTTGGATAGAACTGCTCGCTGATTACGATTGTGAGATTCGTTACCACCCTGGCAAAACTAATGTAGTAGCAGACGCTTTAAACAAAAAGGAACGAATCAAACCGATTAGAGTTAGGTCATTAGTAATGACTCTCCATTCGGATTTACCTTCTCGAATACTCAAAGCCCAAGATGAGGACCTCAAAGAGGAAAATCTTAGAATGGAAAATTTATGAGGGATGAACAAGGCTTTTGAGATACGTTCAGACGGAACTAGTTGCATTAAGAATCGAAGATGGTTACCATATTATGGTAACTTAAGGAACTTAGTAATGTACGAGTCCTACAAATCTAAATACTTCATCCATCCGGGTTCTGATAAGATGTATCAAGATCTGAAGAAACACTATTGGTGGCCCGACATGAAAGCATCCATTGCTAGATATGTGGGTAAGTGTTTAACATGTTCTAGAGTAAAGGCTTAATGTCAAAAGCCATCCGGGCTATTGGTATAGCCTGAAATTCCCATTTGGAAGTGGGAAAGGATTACAATGGATTTTATCACTAAACTTCCTAGAACATCCAACGAGCATGATACTATTTGGGTAATAGTAGATTGCCTTACAAAATCAGCTCATTTCATTCCTATACGAGAAACGGATGATATGGAAACCCTTGCTAGGTTGTACCTCAAGGAAATAGTTTCCCGACATGGAGTGCCTATATCTATCATATCTGATCATGACTCTCGATTCACGTCAAAATTTTGGCAATCTATGCAAAAAGCCCTAGGTACTCAGATAGACATGAGTACGACATATCATACGCAGACCGACGGTCAAAGTGAAAGAACTATCCAAACACTCGAGGATATGCTTCAAGCGTGTGTGATAGATTTTGGTTAAGGATGGGAGAAACACTTACTGTTGATCGAATTCTCGTATAATAATAGTTATCACACTAGTATTAAGGCAACACCGTATGAAGCACTTTATGGACGTAAGTGCAGATCCCCTGTCTGCTGGGCCGAAGTTGGAGAAGCGCAACTTACGGGTCAAGAGATAATCCATGAGACTAATGAGAAAATAGTTCAAATCCGACAACGCTTACAATCTGCAAGGGATTGGAAAAAGAGTTATGCCGATATATGACGTAAGCCTTTAGAATTTCAGGTCAGAGATAAGGTCATGCTGAAATTTTCACCTAGGAAAGGTGTCTTTCGTCTTGGAAAGCAAGGAAAGCTTAATCCGAGATACATCGGACCATTTAAGGTTTTAGAATGAATTGGTGCGGTGGCATACCGACTTGAGTTGCCAGATGAACTAGGTAATACGCATGACACTTTTCATGTCTCCAACCTTAAGAAGTGTTTATCGAATGAATCACTCATCATACCTATGAAAGAGCTTCAGTTGGATGATAAGCTCAATTTCATAGAGGGACTGATCGAAATCATGGATGGAGAGGTCAAAAATCTAAAACACCACCGGATTCCTATCGTTAAGGTACGCTGGAACTTTAAAAGAGGACCAGAGTATACTTAGGAACGACAGGATCAAATCCGTGCTAAATATCCCCACCTATTCTCACCCACACCTACTAATCCTAATTAAATCTCGGGACGATTTTTTCTTTTAGGATGGGAGACTATAACAACCCACTAACTTCCCCACTAACTCCCTTTAGGTTAGCAATGCTTCACTAACTTAATTTAGGCCCTCACTAAGCACAATCTAGGATTAGAAATGTCTATAGCTATTTTCCGAGTAAAATTTTTGCTTTACTACACTATTATTGCCTAACTAACCTCTAGACAAGCTCACGTATCCAACTATGCCAACCACCACTATGTTTACTTGATGTAAACATCCAGGAATGTCAATCAAGGACACAAACACATTTTTACTAAGTAAACTATCACCATAATACACAATACTCACTAGAAAACCCTAAATGTACCTATGTGTTCCCGGTTAGCATTAAAACCCTAATTGCTTATCTAAACTAACTTGAAAGTGTTCGAGGCTTAAGTATGAGTTACATTAGTTACCTTAGGATATATTAGACCCGATAGATCATAGTACAACTCTCTAGAACCTAGGTAAATCCCTTAAGCACAAAACCTTAATTAGGTCATAAATTCTCGAAACTAGGTCTAAACTATCCTAAATCTTTACCATAAGTTATCACCACTTAGTATAAGCCTCCTAGGACATTATATTAGTTACTAAACACCCTTAGGACCCTGAATTAGGCACTAAACCTAAGGCAAAACCTTAAACTCTCATTAGACAAAACTAGGTTAAAGTTAGACCTAAACACCTAAACTAAGATTCTTAAGCACCTCAAATCAATCAAGCAACCACCCTAGCACCTCCCTAATACTAAGATAGCACACTAGAACCTCTAAGCACCCAAGAAAGGTGGTGCATCACCTCCTTGTCACCTTCTTCCACCTCTTGGCCAACCCTCACCACAACCGGTGTAGCAGCCTCTAGCTACACCATAGCTAATCTTAAGTCACCTCCTAGACCTGCCACAACCTCCCATAGCTCTGCTTACTCAACCCCTGATATGCGGGATTGCGCCCTCGCAACAGGTTTTACCTCTCAAGGGATCTTGAGAAGCTTGCAATCCCCGCCAGGCAGTGTACCTGATCGTTGAAGTATAGTATAGTGACAAGTACTGGGGGATTGATCCTTCAACTCAGGAATAGTGTCGCTAGGATTAGAAAGCCTACTAAACTAGGTCTAGAGGTGAGGGATGATTCTTTTTGTATTTTTATATTTTATGAAAACCAAGTAAAATCTCAGGTTTTGAAGGAATGGGCGGAATTAGTTGCTAGTCAACTAACCCAAATAACTACAAATGCAATCAAAATAAAATAAAAATAAACGAAATTAAATTAATGTGGTGGAAACAATAATGAGAGAAAATGTGTTTACTTAGATTTCATTACTCCCTAGATATCTTTTACCGGTTGATTAGCTTGTTACAATTGCATGGATGACGGGTTATATTCCGTAATACTAGTCATAGAGCCGTGTACAATATTCCCTAACTCTATAAGCTCCGACTTCACTGCTATGTCGAGCCGACTAAAAGCTCCTAACATGGGATCATTAGAATTCACTTATGCATTAAATACAACCAAAAATCGTAGTACACCTCTGATCATGTTTCTTAAGACGTTCAAGCAAGTTACCAATGGAAGTCTGCCAGTTTTCTTAAGCCTAACATCGAATACAATCATCCACAACAATTATAAACAAACAATCAACCAATAATCAACATCTATGTTTCACTACATCGAAGTAAACACAATAAAAACCTAGCCTAACATGTTAAAAGAAAGACAAGCATAAGATAGTATCAAACAACACATAGACATATTGAATGATTATTGGAAGACTTATCTTTATTCAAACATGGATGAAAGAAGGGTTTGAAACCCCTGCAATATGATGAAAATTCGACCTAGGGTTTGTGGTAAAGTTCCTCTTAATGTTCCACTCTTTTACAATGAAAAATTGGAAAAATATATATATATATATAGAGAATACATCCTGACGGCATCACGTTGTAGGGTCTGACGCCGTCAACTCGCCACCAATATAAAATTCGTATTGCCTAGATCAAGTCTTGACGCCTTCATGTAGAAATATACTCTGGGCCATCACTTGTAACTCAATCCTGACGGCCTTGGTGACGCCGTCAGGTCAATAACACTAAAAATGTTCTGGGCCGTCACGTGTATTTTTCACTTCCACCTCTTTTTCCACTCTTGACGCCGTCATGTGTGATGCCTTGACGTCGTCAGGTACTGTTCCCAGCAAGGATTTTGAGACTTTGCCGTTTTCTTCACTTTTATGCTCCAAAAACGTCCAAAATGCTTCCTTTTCCAAATTTCTCCTCAAAAGTACTTGAAATGACAAAAGGAATGATTTAGGGCAGTAATTGATCAAATAATCACGAATTCGGGCTTAAATGACCCCTTAAATGCGGTACACTTTTTACTTCATCAAATACCCTTACACTTGAGATTTGCTTGTCCTCAAGCAAATACGCTTTTATTCTAATCAAAATACAAGTTAGGGGTCATTTAATACTAATATAAAAGTAATTACAACAAATAATCATTCCACTAAAAACCAAAAACAAGCACGGAGGTCATACACTAGCACCCACAAATAGTGTTTAGATATCACATCCTGTGATTTTCCCCATAATTAAAAACGTATAATTTTAAATTAATCTCCGTCATTACTTCTAATAACTATTTTTACAGGAAAATTTAAAATTTTCTTTGGTCATTACAAACCTGTATTTTCAGGACATTTTTCAAATTTACTATTCACCAAACACTATTCATCATTTCACTATTCATCGTTTTGGGAGTCGGTTAGTAATATTGAGATGTTTTTCAAAAGTTTTACTATTCACAAAACACTATTCACGAATCACTATTCACTCTCGGACTCACGTAAACGTTTCATTAAATCTTAAACAAACTTCTATAATCATAATTAATACCTTACTAATCCTAATTATCTTCAAACGGACCCTTAATTATATCCTAAGCCCAATATTATTTTCGGCCTGTTACTATTCACAGCCCACAAAAAATTGAGCCCAAACCTCTTATAATTATTTTGTAAAATGCGACTAAACCAAGTAAGAAACGCATGTCGTACTCCTTAATCTTACACACGACACATACGTATTTTTACCTTACCTCATTTCTCACCTAAACCAAGTAAGAAACACATGTCGTACTCCATATAAATACCACCTTGCATGCATGCATTCGTTCCTACATACATAAAAACCAACTTCAAAAAAAAAAAAAAAAAAAAAAAAAAACTAAGTCCTAGCTTTAGTTCTACTTCGAAACGCTTTGGCAAAAACACAAGTATTTCAAATCGGTTCTAAAAAAACAAAACATTGTTTGTGAACCTTGGTCGAGTCAATTTTCACGCTACACTCTCGTACCCTCTTTTCCTCGACTCTACAAATCGTTTTACCCCACCATTTTGGTGTAGTAAGTCTCACACGACCTTTCCCATTTTTTTTACTTAAACACATACTTTAATTATTTCGTATATATCATTATCACTTTCAGTCGAACCTTATTACTCACAATCTACATAAACAACATATACGTATATTTGTTTCAACTATATATTTGACACGCTAATTATAAAGACACATAAAGATTAAAGTCATAAAAGTCACGTATAAACTATTTTTGGATACCTTTCTAGCGTATAACAAACTAGTCACGAAGCACTTACAAAATTCTAAGTCTTTTTAAATAACACTTCGTCCCATGCAACCCATGAAACGAACGTATATCTTTAAAATTTACGTAACGAGCCTACGCTTTTATTTCATAAGTTATTAGACAACTTAACAACCTATCGTTTTCATGTAGAAACCTTGTATTAATACTTACCTCTCGACCTTTTAAATGATACAAACCATCTCGACATGAAACCATTTTCTGAAAACTAATAATATCGATTGGGCCTTAAGGCCCAATCCTTTGGAAATAAGCAAACAAAATAAGCAGTTGATTAAGCTGTTTCAAAATGTTTTTAGCCTACAAAAATAAGCCCAAAACCAAGCCCAAAGTTTTTGTAAGCCCAATGGATTTAATTTCCTTAACGGGCCTAGTATTTCGTTAAAAAGCCCGTTAAGCTAAAAATAAGCTCTTTCGACAAATAAGCGGTTTTGAAAAGTTAAATAAGTTGTTTTTAGTTTAACTAAAAAATAAAAATACTAAGTTTCGAATTTGGTAAATTTTGGACAAAAATTGCAAATTTTATAACTTTTGGGTTAAAAATGTAAAGTTTATTAAGTTAGGGTAAAAACTGTCATTTTACAAACTTGGGGATGAAAAACTGATTTTTATAACTATTGGGTGAATAGTGTAATAATTTGAAAGTTATGGACTTAAAACATAAATATATTTAACTTTGGACTAACGGTGTAACGCTAACGCCATTAGGGTAAAAAGTGTAAAATTGGAGAAAAGACAAGGATCCACATATTATAATTAACATTCTTATTTTATTTTCAATTTTTACGTCACCCCCACCGTCACATACAATTCCATTTTATTTTCTTTACGTTAAAAATATATACAACAATACTTTAACTAATTAACTTTACGTATTATTATCATCAAAGATTAAGAAAAGAAAACTTCAAACATAATAACGTATCTTATAAACACAAGAACATCACTCGCATATCGTCCTTTCATTATAATGATTAATCGTCATTCATTGATCGATATTCATTTACCAAATAGTATTTGGTTAGATTCTCAGATAAATTTATTTACCAGGTTCCGTACTAAGGACGCTTCCAAAATCATTCTCATACTCTCACTCGCACTTACTTTCATCATTCCTAGTATCACTTAAGGTGAGTTCTTAGCCCCATTTTTATAAATGTTTTATAAATATTTTGGGGGAGATACATGCTCAACTACTACTTTTTCTTTCATATGTATTTTAAACTTTTACATATTATTGTGAGTCATAGCCCCTACTTTTACTGGTATTAGAATTATTTTATAAATGTTTTGCGGGAGATACATGCTCAACTACATGTTTTATACTTTTACAAGTACTCTTAACTATTTACAAATTACTGTGAGTTCTTAGCCCCGTTTTTATAAACGTTTTATAAATATTTTGGGGGAGATACATGCTCAACTACTACTTTTACTTTCACAAGTATTTTAAACTTTTACATATTACTGTGAGTCATAGCCCCTACTTTTACTGGTTTTAGAATTGTTTTATAAATGTTTTGGGGGAGATACATGCTCAACTACATGTTTTATACTTTTACAAGTACTCTTAACTATTTACAAATTACTGTGAGTTCTTAGCCCCGTTTTTATAAATGTTTTAAAAATGTTTTGGGGGAGATACATGCTCAACTACTGTTTTTACTTTCGCAAGTGTTTTAAACTATTTACAAATTACTGTGCGACCATAGCCCACCATTTTATACATTTTATATCTCATGGAGAGATAACTGCTATAAACATGTTTACAAGTAACTTTTCAACTGTATGCTATATTTGATTTCTATTTCCTAAGTTAGCTATTGCCAAAAAGTCCCTCATATCATGAACCTTAGTCTCTCGTAGGGTGAACCTAAATAATTGTAGATAGATCTATTAGGGATTGACAATCCCCGTTTGGTCGCTGGAGAAAGCTACCAAACGCACTTTATTTGAAATCTCATAGGTTACTGGCAAGAACCTATCCCGAGGGCCATTGTTACTATTATCCATCATTTTTGATGATATCTGTTAATCGGATGAGTGTCATGAGGCTTAGGGAAATCATGTAGTAGTGTTGTGGGCGTATAACAACGTAGCTCATTGTTTTTATCAAATTACTAATTTGTGTTCACTATATAGCAGAAAATCATTATTTCTTGGCAAAAACAAACTATTTTGGTGTTGACCCAGTTTGGGCAAACCAACAAACTATTTCATGTTAACTTTGATTTTGATAAATCAACTGCTTTTGACTATAAACACTATAGATTTTACTCACACTTTGATTTTGAAAATAAGTCGTTTATTATGAATAGTATAAACTCAAAAATCTTTTGATTTTTAAAAATCAACTACTCTACTTATAAACTCTATGAACTCACCAACCTTTGTGTTGACACTTTTAGCATGTGTTTATCTCAGGTTCATAATGAGCAAGGATGGTACGGAAGAGCACGGATTCTTACAAAGGCTATAAATTTTACTATCATTCGAAAACTTATTTAACAAACTTTGAAACCACTGGGACCTCATTTTGAAAACTCTGATATTTATAAAATTCGAATGATAAATGTTTTAAAATGACTAAATTGATAATCATTTTCTACTGAAAAACTGTGAGCTATGAAGTAACACCCAATCTTTATTCCGCTGCAAATATTTAAAAATTGGGGGTGTTACAAATTGGCATCAGAGCTTTGGTTATAGCGAAATAGATCTAATTTAGATCTGAACTATAACCGTTTTTACAAACAAAATATTTTATAGCCTTTACGCTCTCCGTACCTTCCATCTGCCAGACGATTATGGAGCTTCTAGATAATTTATGCTACATGAACACTCTAGCATATTAATATTACTCACTAACTATTCCAAGTATTATACAAATCCTTCCTAATTGTCTTACTCCCATCTTTATAGATGCGTATGACATACTCTTTCCGTATCTCCTAAAATCCGCGCATGAATTACCTTGTCGATTAGTATGGATGTTAAGTCAGAATCTTAAGATGATTTACAATGTCTTAATTTGAATGGATTGGGACGCCCTTTTATTCAAATCAGGAAATTGTACATCATTGAACCACCAGTCTATATTTCCTTAGTTACATGGTTTGGGACGCTTCTCTATGTAAATAACGAAATATAGATAAATAGGTTTAATTATATCTGAATTGACAGACATATGAAACCAAGAACCACTAAATTTCATTAGAAACCCCGTATACTGATACACAACGATACAATTAGCATTAGTAATGCTATTGTTACAAATATCACTAGGTAAGGCATAGAAAAACCAATCGGTTGGCCTGCCAATATCCTATACGATAAAACAACTATCCCTGCAAGATCAAGAATCACGACTGGATGTAGTACATCCAATATCCTATACAATGAAATCACACAAATGAAACGTTAGTGCATGATGCCATTATACGGTTTCAAAACAACGTTTCCGTTGTACCACTATCTCTTACCCCCATATTACATCCACACTAACAGCCAAAACCACAATTAGCACGAGAAGTGCTATAATCCAATCCAAAAACTCCAAATCTTCCCTTGGGATGTAGGCCAAGAAGATGGCTGACACCGCATACAAAATTATGAGAAAAGTATAGGTGTATGACATTTTAAAACCTTTGGATGAAAGAAATATGAGTAGTGAAGAGGAAAAAGGTGGGATATGTAAGGCGATAGCCGTAGACAACTATCCTACCCACATACGTTCACTATTCACTACTCAAAGACAAAATGACTTTCATCATTCCCCAAAGGCTGATAATCCGGCAATTTTTCTCTACATCCTTATCCAAAATTCTCCTTGTAAAAATATGTATCAACAAAACTCTTTGTTTAACGGGTAGGTTGCCTGCACAGATTTTTATTATAATTCATGAGAAATACCAAAACGCGACAGCGTAATGAATTCTCTTCCAAGTTGTGTTCACAACATAAACATTCAAACACCATATTATTAAAAACATACTTAAACTTTACAAACGACACTGAATTAAAACACCTAGCAAACATAAACCTAAATTTCAAAGATAATCTGGGTGATCCCAAGTCTGAGAGTTGTTGGAGTCATAACCATCATCATAAGGGTCAAAACTCGCCAACTTCTCTTCTTCCCACTGAGCCTCCCACCTGCTCAGCTCCCGCTCCATGTCAGAAGTCCAACCACCATCATCAACAGCCACATTTTCCTCAAAGCTTGGTTGGAAGTCATCCAGATGAGGCAATTGTTGTTGTTGCTCAACAACTCTTGGTGCAGATGAACTTGATGCACCATGTTGGGTTGTTGTGGTGGATTTTGTTGTTGTTGTTGTTGTTCAACCCTAACAACACCAAAATTTTTTTCAAAACTCCAACGAATTTTATTGGAGATCTGGGCCTGGGTCTGACCGACACAAGCCCACAACGATTCAATAACAGCGGTGTTCTTGCGGCACTCATCCTGCAAGAACTTGTCAATCACCTGTTTCCTATCCGCAGATATATCTGCACATCTCACGTAGCGTTCTCTAAGTTCTTGATTCAATTGTTTTGCCATCTCAAACTGATTAATGGCCTCCATGATAGCATTTTGGCGATCCACATCACTATTCTCAGTTTCCACCTTGATAAACAATCGAAATTGTTCAGGGGTGTGTGGAAGTCTGCAAGTCATTGATTTTTTTTCTCGTTGTTGTGTGTGTGTAATTGTGGATAACCCAAAGCATGCCGGTAGCATTTATAAGGGTTTGTAAAATATATCTTCCTTTAATTTAGTAGACATGTCCGTTTGCATTCAAACAGTAAAAATTTTCAAAAGTTAGTGCCCATTAAAAATAACTACTAGTTTTGAAATACTTGGTAAAAAAAAGGGGGGTTATATCTTTATCGACTATATAAACTTGAAACAGATCCTGTGTTGTCTCTTAAAAATTTAATCAACAAGTTTCCCTTACAAAAACCGAAGTTTTCACAAACTCTCTCCAAAAAGTTTTCATTCAAACCTCCTGATAACAACAATCTTAGACCGGAATCCCGGGACGGGATTCAGTTTAACGGGTAGGTAATATCACATCCCGTGATTTTCCCCATAATTAAAAACGTATAATTTTAAATTAATCTCCGTCATTACTTCTAATCACTATTTTTATAGGAAAATTTAAAATTTTCTTTGGTCGTTACAAACCTGTATTTTCAGGACATTTTTCAAATTTACTATTCACCGGTTACTATTCACCAAACACTATTCATCATTTCACAATTCATCGTTTTTGGAGTCGGTTAGTAATATTGAGATGTTTTTCAAAAGTTTTACTATTCACGAATCACTATTCACTCTCGGACTCACGTAAACATTTCATTAAATCTTAAACAAACTTCTATAATCATGATTAATACCTTACTAATCCTAATTATCTTCAAACGGACCCTTAATTATATCCTAAGCCCAATATTATTTTCGGCCTGTTACTATTCACAGCCCACACAAAATTGAGCCCGAACCTCTTATAATTATTTTGTAAAACGCGACTAAACCAAGTAAGAAACGCATGTCGTACTCCTTAATCTTACACACGACACATACGTATTTTTACCTTACCTCATTTCTCACCTAGCCAACTCCAAGTACGGCAATTTTCAGTTTCACATATCGAGTCTTACTATATTTTTACGAGGCCAAGTGATTGGTCCAAAAACAAACCATCCGATTTATACATAATCCAAAACTAAACCATTTTAAACCCCGCTTGTTTCTTTAAACTCCTAATAATAATCCTAGCATAAATTCATGTTTAAATATTAAATTTGATCAACTATAACTAAGTAATACACGATTTTGCAAATCGCGTACCCAATAAAATGTTGGTCGACATATGTTTTAAACACAAGGACATGTACCTCCTCAATCCAAGCTCACACAATGCTTATTATATGTTCTTAGGCAAGGTACTAGTTACATTTTATAATGAAATCATACGTACTATCATAACTTATAATATACAATCACACGTTTTCCTTTTGACAATTTGAGTGTGTCGACAATGCTAGAAACCAAGAAACATGTTACTTACTTTTCTTCCTTACAAGACTTTTGAATACTTCATACTACACTCTACCATCACATCTAATAAATTTATGATCCCTGGAACACTCAAAGTTCCATATAAATACCACCTTGCGTGCATGCATTCGTTCCTACATACATAAAAACCAACTTCAAAAAAAAAAAAAAAAAAAAAAAAAACTAAGTCCTAGCTTTAGTTCTACTTCGAAACGCTTTGGCAAAAACACAAGTATTTCAAATCGGTTCTAGAAGAAACAAAACATTGTTTGTGAACCTTGGTCGAGTCAATTTTCACGCTACACTCTCGTACCCTCTTTTCCTCGACTCTACAAATCGTTTTTTTTTTTTTTTTTGGGTAAAGGGGAGTAATCCTGCACCCTGGTAAAATATATTATCCAAAAACGTTGAAGTACAAAATGACGAGGGTGAATTCCCTCGCCCCCAGTCCCTAAGGACACTTACAAGACACCTATCTAAGAATGACATACCATTCTTAAAACTAACCTGCACAACATGTGCAACTAACCAAACAAACATGCTAAACAAAAGCAACTACTAAATGAACAAAAAACTACAACGACAATAAGATTACAAATAAAATTAAGTTCTTGAATCATCATACGTCGTCGTAGAAGTCCATAACCTTCAATGATGCAGCATTGGATCATCAATAAAGAATATAGAAGAAACCAATGCACTCACCAACCTATCCACAAGACCCCACCAACAACAAGACAAAGCATACGCAATATGAACCAAACTTGAGGATTAAGTGGACTTGTACTTACAATAGGGTCCAAACCCTAACATCCAACAAAAGAAAGCAGCTTCGATCCCATGCATAAAATAGAACCATAATATGAAGATCGAACCACCCATAAACGATCCATAGAAAAAAGAATTACTATTGATCGAGTCAAGGATTTTTGAATAAGATACCCGAGAAACTTAACTTACATATGCCATCATTGAAACCAACAGTAGGTATAACACCCATGCAGCATATACCAATCATCGGATCACGAATTCAGAACAGATAATAGAGTATCAGCAGCACCCTTCCACAATTAATAACCATAACGAATTTAGCAGCATCATCAAAGAGCACCACAAACTCTAACATCCCAAAATGCAATCGTCCATCCAAAAACAAACCACCCAAAGCAGCAGGTCCTGAACGAACAAACAATAAAAGGGTTTCCAAAAACCCTACCTCCAATACGATGTAACACCCCCAATTCATGGATGCAGCGGAATTCGAACTGGGTGTTACTTGACGGCACAATAGTCACAATAATAGAAAACGAACTCCAATTGAGTCGTTTTAAAAGATGTATCATTCAAATTATATAAATATCAGAGGTTACAAAATGAGGTCCCAATTGGTTCCATGTTTACAATGTATAATAAATGAGTTTTGAATGATAATAAAATTTATAGCCCTCTTGAGTATCCGTGCCCTTCCGTTCCATCCTTGATCGTCATGAACCTGAAATACATGCTTGAGAGGTCAACACAAAGGTTGAGTGATATTCATAGAGTTTGTTAAATCGATTGAACACAATATGTTGGTAGTAAATCGTTGAACACAATAATCGTAGTGTTTGTAGTTAAATCGTTTGAACACAATAATCGTAGTGTTTGTAGTTAATTTGTTTGAACACCATAATCGTAGTGTTTGTAGGTAAATCGTTTGAACACAATAATCGTAGTGTGAGCTGTAGACTCACACCAATGTTTGGAAAACAAAACAGGTAGGCTACGTTATTATACGCCCATAAAATGTATTATACACTAAGCTTATGAAACCAAAACGTTAACGTGTACCAATATCGATTGGCAGATTTATCCCGGTAGGTACTTTGCCGTCATACCTAATGTCTCAAATATTAATGCATTTGTTTGAACTAATCAAAACAAATGGGATTCGTCAATCCCAATAGGCCTATTCACAATATTCGCGCTCACTTGCAAGTAACCCTCGCAAGTGATTAAATGGTTCATACTAAGGGATCTTGGTTTGGCAAGGATGTTACTTAGTGATAATAAAACATAGTCGAATAACATACAGTAGAAAGCATTGTGTTCGAGTAGAAAAATAATAGCATGTATTCCCCCCAAGGGTTTGTAAAACATTGAAGTAATGTAAAGTGGGGCTATGAACTCACCTTAAGTTAAGATAGCAAGTAATGAATGTAACGGTTGAATCGTGTAGGTTTCTACGAGCAACCTATAATCGAATGTCGCGACTTAGGATTTGAGTAATATAACGGAGTGCCTATATATATATCTTGCATCTAAGTCCATGATGTGGTATGATGTATATTGTAAGTCTTTGTAAGAAAAGATTCATGAACATGTATGTTTTGTATATCGTTTACTACCGTTCGGGCCGACATAATTCAGAAGTCATGTTAGTAAGCGTTCGAGGAGCCAGGACACTTTAACTCGTAAATCCACAACTCAACTCGACGGCTTACATAATGAACTCCTCACATGAGGCTCCCTACTATTGTAGTAGTTGATAAAGTATAAGTTTTGATCCGAAAAGTTACATGTCCGATATTTGAATAAACTTAGGAAAGTTTATTAGTACATGAAGATTGTTATTAGGGATAGTTTCATAAGTCTTGTATGACCATTTGTCTTGGTAAAATCTCATGGTTTCCTTTTAGGTGAAGTAGATACAAATTGCTTGTTCATGTTATCGCCAATTTCATTGTTTCATGTTTACGCCTTTGTAAGTTGGCTTGGTCATTTCGTCATGGCCTAGCCATGACCTTTAGTCCTTGTTTCAAGGTCATGAGACACAACCTTGGCTCTATCCATGGTGGTGGTCTTGATTATAGGTCATAAGACCCCTTTGGTCTTCATAAACCATAACTTATATGTAATGACTTTGGCTAAAAATGGGCTGTTTTGATTTTGAAGAATTTTATCACTCGGAAAGCGTTTTTAGGGCTCGAGCTTCTTTGTTCCTGAACGAAAACGTCGTTCCGGACAACTTTCATGTTTTAACTTTTTGATGAATCGGAGCAGAAGTGGGACTTTCAAAACCCAAATTTGATCAGGAAGCTATTTAGGCAGATTTGCCGGAAATCTTTGGTAACTTCAAATGGGCGTAACTTTTGACTCGTATACTCGTTTTAGGTGGTTCAAATTGCTATGGTTTCCTTGTTAAGTCCTCTACTGTAATATGTAATGATCCAATATCATAATTTTACCATTTTGGTCGTGGTTTTCCAAGAAACTCATTAGTTTACTTGTTTTAGTAACTTGTTGTAACAATCAATAACAATAACTTGTTTTGCTCACTTTTATACATCATGGACATGAATACAAGACATAATATAGCACAAATAATATGTAAATAACATGAATATGATTATTTAACAAGAATCAAGTTAGGGTTTGGCTCACAACTTTTGGCTTTCAAAGATGAAAGGAAGTTAACATGTAAGGATAGGACATTGATAGACTTGCTTCAACCCTTTTTCACTTCATGCAATCTTTCTACCCTTGGTATTCTTGAAAGATGGATGATGAAGGTTTAGGTGACTTGAGTGGATTCAAACTCAAGAGAAATCACCAAGTATATGAGGTTATGGAAGTGTTTGATGAATGATAACCTATCTAGGGTTTCTACCTTGAACTAGCACTTGAATCTTGCATGAAACTTGGAAGATAATTTGCTAAGGATGAAATATTGTTGTGTGTGGTGTGTGGGACGTTCAAAGGAAGGGGGGGCTATTTATATGCAAATGAGGAGGTTAGAAATGTTGACTAGTCCAACCTTGGAGGCCAAGGTGAACACTTGTAACCATCTTAAGGCCTTAAGCACAAGATCAAGCCACCTAGTGTGAATCCCCCCTCCTAGAGGCGGTTTGTATGCTTGGAGAGCAAGGGTGTGGACTTTTCTTGGTATTATCCAAGATACTTGGTTAGTTTTGACTTCGGGAAATGCCAATCGTAAATGATCAAGCCTCAAAACGTAAAACCGGGTGTCGTAAAATTATGGAACTTGAAAGTATTGATAAACATGTCAATAAGTTCCATAATAAAATATAAAATGAGTGGTAGGTTCCATTTGGGTGGTAAACCCTGCTAAAAACTGGAAACACGGGTCTAAAACGCGTAATACGTAAAATGTACGAATTTTACGTAAAACTGAGAAAAGTAAAATGTTACTTTTCTAATATGATATAACTGATTTAAAATGACTTATAATGTCTAGACTGGGCTCAGTCTAGTGTCGGTTGGTGTTAAATGTCTTTTAGACATCAAACCGTAAGCCTAAAAATCAAGGAATGACTTTTGGTCAAAGGAGGAGGGAAAAATTATGTTCACTTTTTCTAAGAAGTTGAAAACTCAAATAGTCTTAGAAACGCGTTTTGTGGTCTAACGGTTAATCGCCCATTCGGTTAAGCGTGCTCATGTGAGAGTAGTACCGACTTGGGTGACCTGCTGGGAAGTCTTTGGTCGTTTTTCTCAGTCACGATTAATTCTCAAATAAATCATGAGTGTGTCAAACATTTTTCTGATGCGGGGTCACTTAACGCGGTCGAGTTTCGTTGTACGTAGAATTTCTGAATGACGTTTTACCCTAAAACGTGTAATTCCTTAATAACTTTCACGAAAATGATCTGACGAATGTCAAACATTTAATTTGTCATGGAAATGATTTATCAATCAAGAATATCAAATAAAAATCAACTTTCAGGAAAGTTTCGGGAAAAATGAATAGTAAAAGTGAATAGTGAAATTTTCCGGGAATGGTAATTAACCTGAAATTGCGAATTGTTACATACGAAACCCAACAATAGGTATAACGAAACCCTACACCTTTCTGCAAAAGCATCAGCATAATCCGATTGAACCCAACAGTAGGTATAACGAAACCCTACACCTTCAAATCCATAATACCACTGTAGCAGCTTCACACCATCATCAAAATTAGACACGACACCAATCAGATGAACAAAGCAGCAACGAAACCAACCTTAAATTCCTTCCAGGTCAAATCAGATAAGAGTGAATTAGGACCCATCCGGAAAACAATAACTAGGATTTCAACAAACCCTAACCTTCAAATGCGACCTCACGAAGCTGAAGTACAGCGAATACTCAACAAGATCAGGTCGAATAACATAACCAGGGTTCAAATAAACGTCCCCAGGTCGTAGCAATGGCTATAGAGTTCAACCCACACATAATCAGTATGACATCCAAGAGAGACGAACCAGCCATAGTCGAACAATAAGGTTTTAAATAAAACCTTAACTTACATACCCAAAACTGAATTCAAACATTACAACTCTCTAAAAATCATGAATAGCAGCTTGTTATAGAGAATCAAGAAGTCCAAATCAGTCCAAACCAACACGTTGAAGCAGTTACATGGAGAACAACCATAAGTAATGGTTGATAAGCAAGAAAAACCTCACTACAACGACAATCAATAGGATTAAACCAAACCCTAACAACCATTATTCCATATCAGTCACGAACCACAAGATCCAAGACTGAATAAATCATAGAGTTTCAAGAACCCTAACATCCCAAACCGAGCTCTCTCTAAAACCCACATAAACATCAACACGAATCCCTAAAGAACTTACCAGGAACAAAAACCCTCAACGGGTTACAAACAATTCGAGAAAATCAAAACCTGTAACGGTTTTGTAATCGTTACGCACCACAAGAAACCAGATCGTACCAAACACCAGAATACGATCGACCAACCACCAAACCCTAATTCGAACAATAACACTAAAAACGTCCAGGACGAATTTATATGCAACATATAAATTTAGGGTTTCGACCAAACATTGCAGATCCACACAACACCTCTTATGATAAGACACAACCCACAGACGATTGCATACAAACAAAACAATCAAAGATCGATTTGTGTAGAGAGGCGTTTTTAGGGTTGATTAAGAATAAACAAAAGGATAAGAAAGTGGCGGCTGCATAACATGGAGATTTCTTATAGGAATCCATATAAAAAAACATAAGCCGCCATCCCTTTAATAAAAAACACAACTCACATATACGTATTGCATACCCAAGAACGAATGGGGATCATTGAAAGGTAGAGAGGACGTACACGGTTGGTTTTATGGCCGGAAATTAAGAAGGGATTGGCGGCTGGAAATCTCCATGGGAGAGAGAGCGTATTAGGGTTTTTTTACAAATCGTTTTACCCCACCATGTTGGTGTAGTAAGTCTCACACGACCTTTCCCATTTTTTTACTTAAACACATACTTTAATTATTTCGTATATATCATTATCACTTTCACTCGAACCTTATTACTCACAATCTACATAAACAACATATACGTATATTTATTTCAACTATATATTTGACATGCTAATTATCAAGACACATAAAGATTAAAGTCATAAAAGTCACGTATAAACTATTTTTGGATACCTTTCTAGCGTATAACAAACTAGTCACGAAACACTTACAAAATTCTAACTCTTTTTAAATAACACTTCGTCCCATGCAACCCATGAAACGAATGTATATCTTTAAAATTTACGAAACGAGCCTACCCTTTTATTTCATAAGTTATTAGACTACCTAAAAACCTATCATTTTCATGTAGAAACCTTGTATTAATACTTACGTCTCGACCTTTTAAATGATACAAACCATCTCGACTTGAAACCATTTTCTGAAAACTAATAATGTCGATTGGGCCTTAAAGCCCAATCCTTTGGAAATAAGCGAACAAAATAAGCAGTTGATTAAGCTGTTTCAAAATATTTTTAGCCTACAAAAATAAGCCCAAAACCAAGCCCAAAGATTTTGTAAGCCCAATTGATTTAATTTCCTTAACGGGCCTAGTATTTCGTTAAAAAGCCCGTTAAGCTAAAAATAAGCTCTTTCGACAAATAAGCGGTTTTGAAAAGTTAAATAAGTTGTTTTTAGCTTAACTAAAAAATAAAAATACTAAGTTTCGAATTTGGTATATTTTGAACGAAAATTGCAAATTTTATAACTTTCGGGTTAAAAATGTAAAGTTTATTAAGTTAAGGTAAAAACTGTCATTTTACAAACTTGGGGATGAAAAACTGATTTTTATAACTATTGGGTGAATAGTGTAATAATTTGAAAGTTATGGACTTAAAACATAAATATATTTAACTTTGAACTAACTGTGTAACGCTAACGCCGTTAGGGTAAGAAGTGTAAAATTGGAAAAAGGACAAGGATCCACATATTATAATTAACATTCTTATTTTATTTTCAATTTTTACGTCACCCCCTCCCGTCACATACATTTCCATTTTATTTTCTTTACATTAAAAATATATATAACAATACTTTAACTAATTAACTTTACGTATTATTATCATCAAAGATTAAGAAAAGAAAACTTCAAACATAATAACGTATCTTATAAACATAAGAACATCACTCGCATATCGTCCTTTCATCATAACGATTAATCGTCATTCATTGATCGATATTCATTTACCAAATAGTATTTGGTTAGATTCTCAGATAAATTTATTTATCAGGTTCCGTACTAAGGACGCTTCCAAAATCATTCTCATACTCTCACTCGCACTTACTTTCATCATTCCTAGTATCACTTAAGGTGAGTTCTTAGCCCCGTTTCTATAAATGTTTTATAAATATTTTGGGGGAGATACATGCTCAACTACTACTTTTACTTTCATAAGTATTTTAAACTTTTACATATTACTGTGAGTCATAGCCCCTACTTTTACTGGTATTAGAATTGTTTTATAAATGTTTTGCAGGAGATACATGCTCAACTACATGTTTTATACTTTTACAAGTACTCTTAACTATCTACAAATTACTGTGAGTTCTTAGCCCCGTTTTTATAAATGTTTTATAAATATTTTGGGGGAGATACATGCTCAACTACTACTTTTACTTTCACAAGTATTTTAAACTTTTACATATTACTGTGAGTTATAGCCCCTACTTTTACTGGTTTTAGAATTGTTTTATAAATGTTTTGGGGGAGATACATGCTCAACTACATGTTTTATACTTTTACAAGTACTCTTAACTATTTACAAATTACTGTGAGTTCTTAGCCCCGTTTTTATAAATGTTTTAAAAATGTTTTGGGGGAGATACATGCTCAACTACTGTTTTTACTTTCGCAAGTGTTTTAAACTATTTACAAATTACTGTGCAACCATAGCCCACCATTTTATACATTTTATATCTCATGGAGAGATAATTGCTATAAACATGTTTACAAGTAACTTTTCAACTGTATGCTATATCTGATTTCTATTTCCTAAGTTAGCTATTGCCAAAAAGTCCCTCATATCATGAACATTAGTCACTCGTAGGGTGAACGTAAATAATTGTGGATAGATCTATTAGGGATTGACAATCCCCGTTTGGTCGCTGGAGAAAGCTACCAAACGCACTTCATTTGAAATCTCATAGGTTACTGGCAAGAACCTATCCCGAGGGCCATTGTTACTATTATCCATCATTTTTGATGAGATCTGTTAATCGGATGAGTGTCATGAGGCTTAGGGAAATCAGGTAGTAGTGCTGTGGGCGTATAACAACGTAGCTCATTGTTTTTATCAAATTACTAATTTGTGTTCACTATATAGCAGAAAATCATTATTTCTTGGGAAAAACAAATTATTTTGGTGTTGACCCAGTTTGGGCAAACCAACAAACTATTTCATGTTAACTTTGATTTTGATAAATCAACTGCTTTTGACTATAAACACTATAGATTTTACTCACACTTTGATTTTGAAAATAAATCGTTTATTATGAATAGTATAAACTCACAAACTCTTTTGATTTTTAAAAATCAACTACTCTACTTATAAACTCTATGAAATCACCAACCTTTGTGTTGACACTTTTAGCATGTGTTTATCTCAGGTTTATAATGAGCAAGGATGGTACGGAGGAGCACGGATTCTTACAAAGGCTATAAGTTTTACTATCATTCGAAAACTTATTTAACAAACTTTGAAACCACTGGGACCTCATTTTGAAAACTCTGATATTTATAAAATTCGAATGATAAATGTTTTATGAGCTATGAAGTAACACCCAATCTTTATTCCGCTGCAAATATTTAAAAATTGGGGGTGTTACATTAGATACTCACATCTCTCGGGTGTATTAAAGTACATATCACAATAACGAAATGGAAAACATCTCACACTACCTGTCATAGCAAATAGATTACCATAGGCTTGGGAAATGATCAAACCTCCACCACTTGGCGTAAGCACCTAGGATAAACTATCAAAGAGGTCTTTTAAAGGGTTATAACGTTAGGTGTAGGGATATGGAAAACACGGTTTTGTTGGATAAAGGCAATATTTACTGGTGGCGAGTTAATCATCTTGGTTAATTAAATGTATAGCATGGCATTGCTAAGCTAAGACTCGACTCGACCTAAGCTAATAAATCAAAAGTAACAAAAACTTAAAACAAACATAAAATGAAACGGGATGGTAGTCCGTATGTTTTTTCTCATTTTTCTTTTTCTATTTTTTTTCTTTTTTATCTCGATATTTTTATTTTTATTTATTTATTTTTTATTTTATTATGTTTTCTTGCATACACTCTTACCTTACCATCCAAAATAATACATCATATGGAATTTGCATTCCCCTTACACTTGAATTTTTACATACTTTACAATAAAGTACTCTAATGACTCGAATTAAGATAATCAAAACACTTGGAGTACTTTTAAAATTAACGTACATATGAGGGTAATATATGATGTTCTTCCCCATTACTCCATAACACAAGTACTTTACCCATGAGTCCCAATCGTCCCAAAACAATATGTACAAGATATGACTCGACCTAGTAACCATGTAATCAATTAGAGAATTAACTAAGGGTTTAAACATGTAACAATAATGCACTAAAGATGAGTGCATACAAGGAAGGCTAAGGTGATTTGGTTGCACATTTGTGGTGGATTGTAAAAAAATTCTTCCTTTATGTAAAATGCTTAAAGTTAGAAAGGAAAACATAGGCTCGAAGGGGTGTACTAGGGGTTTCGTGTACTAAAAATGAGTACAACGCTAAGGTGTGGGAAAATTAATTGACTTTACTAGTCAAGTAATATGACCTAAATGGTCAAGTAATTATGATACGGGTTTAACACAAGGGTGATCCTAATGCCTCTTATCATGTAGTAAATCCTACTACACGAATGTAGTCTCACTAGCAGTCTCAAGATGCATCACTAACGCAAGTTCTAGAATCTAAATACTACCGGACCACTCATAAGCACAAATAATGAATGCTTTTCCTATCAAATCTAAAGGCGAACCTCACATATTTGGGTGGAAAATTTTTTAAGTGGTACCATTTTGTGCTAGTCATACAACTCCTATCCATGAGACGCTTGTTAAGGCTTAAGTTTCACTCCTAAATGTTGTAAAAAATTTTAAATTTGGCGCTAAAATTGCCCTAGCAAGTATTTCTCTTAGTTTTATTACACACCTACTATCAAACAAACAAACTCAAGTGCAATTGTATCTTATAAGGTATCATCACTTACCATCCCCTTACACTTAGGATGAACATTATCCCCAATGTTCAATTAAAGGATGTAAAAGTAAAACAGGTAAAAGAATGAAAACTAATACTCCACTGATTCGTTCGGTGTGGATAGTGTGTCAACAAGGTTAGAACTTCCTCCAAGAAAATGAACGTTGAAAGCTTCCCTCTAGAAATATAAATCATCTTCTTGTCATATATAACCTGTTAAACCCGAGAAAACAATCAAGGCAAACCTCGCGTAAAATCGGCGGCACTCTATATATACTAAAAAATCCTTGAAAACAATTTAAAATATAATGCTTGTGGAATGAATGTTTGCAGATTTCCCGGAGTTTATAAAACGAAAGAATCGAAAAAAACTTTAAGACTCCGGTTTAAACAAAACTCGCAAAATTTTTCTGAATTTTAGTATCTGACGCCGTCAGGTTGTGACTCATGACGCCGTCAGAATGTTCCTGGAAAAATCTTATGTTAAGTTTCCGGAAAATTTCTAGAAAAACTTATGCCTTATTTCCTGGAATATCCTGCAAAACATCATTATGACTCGATACAAGCATTTTACTCAAACAAATACTAATATACATGCTCATTTAATATTGTAGTGAATCATGCTCATTTTCGTTCTTATAAACAAGTTTAGATTTCCCTTACACTTAGCTTTTGCAAAATACCTTTATATATGTAATTAAGACGAAGTTAAAAACAAAATAAAGCATTTTCACAATTTAGTTTGAAACATGAGCCACCAACAATAAAAATAAAATACGCATACAGAAACAAGTAAAATCAAACAAATAAAAATTCAAACAAATAAAAACACACAAAACATGGGTTCCCTCCCTAGAAGCGCTTTTCTTTATTAACGAGTCTTGTAGCTAGACTTAAGGTCACGGGCTATTATGTGACCTCGTCATCGGTCACATTCTCTAGGTCATCCTCAATCTTAGTTTTATATTCCGGTCCTAGTTGCAAACATTCCTTGTAGAAACTGAATATTCTACTCATGACATAGTCTACTGCTCTATGTCTATCCTCATCATTCCTATCGTAAACCGCTTGCTTGTGTTCCTTTTCAAGGTTTGATAGAAGACGGAATTGTTCAATCTTATAGGGCATTTGGTAAGCTATTTCATCGTTCTCATCCTTGAATCTAACTATCCCTAGGGACGGGTCATAATTCATCTTAGAGGCCTCAACAAACGGTTTTCCGAACACTACTTGACTTAGGCAACCATCTATTACCAGACGAATATCCTATACAATCACAAAGTCGGTAAAATAAGTGAAGTTTCCTACAAAGACATGTAACCCTTTCACTCTTCCCAAAAAGTTACTCATCCAACTCATGTTAGGCATCATCCTATACCCAAGTTGCTTCTTCATTACCCAATTATAATAGGTCCTAGTCATAATGTTTATGGGAGATCTAAGATCGATGTAAGCTTTCCACACATGCATATGCCTAATGTTGCATGGTATGTTGATGTTAGAGGGATCACCCGCTTTGATGAGTGGTGAACCAAGGACGTATGGTGTTTCGGTGTCATCGAATAGATCCTTATCGTATTCCCGTTCTTCCTTGGTAGGTAACTTATCAAAGTATTCCTCTACATTTTCTACTTCCTCTAACTTTTCTTCCTTTGTATCCTCAACTTCCTTAACCTCATCCTTAGGTCCAGTTTCTATTCCAACTTCATCCTTGTCACTTTCTTCTATATTCTTATCTATTGGCTTAATGGTGACAACATTGACAAAGTGGACGTGTTTGGATGATGAGGGGTCCTTAATTTAGATACCGCTACTATTGTCCCTAGTGTCCTTCCTAGGTGTAGTTAGCACTTGGTTGTTGAGGGCTTTCAACAAGTTGTCAATTTTATTGGTCATCTCCGTTTGTTGTTGATTGAATTCGGCTTCAAACTTAGCTATGTGAGCTTCAAACTTGGACATCAATCCTTCAAGATTATTGGTACTACCATAGTTATTGGAAGGATTGTTGTTGAAAGTACGGTTAGAGGGTGGATCGTTTGGTTGGTAACGATTTGGTGGATTGGAAGAATTGTTTTGGGGCATGTTTTGGTTTTGTTTCCACCTAAGGTTCGGGTGATTTTTCCAAGAAGGATTGTAAGAATCACTGTAAGGGTTTGGCTCGGGTTTGAAAGTGTACCACTTGTCTCCCGCTTCGTCGGTATGCGAGGATGCGTAATCCGCAAAAGCTTGTCCGGGGAGTTCCACACAATCACGAGTGTCATGGGGACCACTACATAATTCAAATGAAGAAGTGATTTTGTTCACTTGGCTTGAAGGCTTAGGAGCTTCGTAGGATTTCATGAGAAACTTGAGTTGGTCTTCAAGTTCCATGATCCTACGGTCGGGAGTGCTAGAATTGTTCGAAGGCAAAGATATTGCCTTGACCGTTCTGTTCAAATCACGGGGATCATTCCAACTTTCGTTGTCATATAGAGCAAGATATTCTATGAGTTCCCATGATTCTTCCGCACTTAGATCACGTAGCTTGCCACCGGCCGATTGGTCAATGGTTCGCCTTATGGAGAGATCGATATGGTCATTGAAGATTTGGACTTGGAGCCAAAGATCTATGCCATGATAAGGGACTTTTTGGAGTAAGTCCTTGAAACGAGTCCATGCTTCATAGAGAGTTTCACCTTGACATTGTTGGAACATCAAGATATCATTTCTAAGCTTAGTAGTTCTCTCCGGTGGGAAAAATTGAGAAAGGAAACGAGAAGTGAGATCATCCCAAGAGGTGATGGATCCCGCTGGTAAACGCTCAAGCCATTGACTAGCTTGGTCACGTAGAGAGAATTGGAATAGACGTAACTGGGTCGTCTCTCTAGTTGGAACATCAAGGTCTATGGAATCTACAATTTTTAGGAAATCCTTGAAATGTTGATTAGGATCTTCGGAACGAAGTCCATGGAATGCACATCCGCTTTGCACCAACCGGATGGTGTCAAATCGCAAGGGAGACACATTGGCTCCTTGAGTGAGCTCAATGGTGTTTCGATAGCCTTGGTGGCTTGGACGGGAATACTCTCCTAAAGTTCAAGGTCTAGGAGGTTGGTTTGCTACTGGTGGGTTTTGTGGGTGGTTTTGTTGTGGTGGGTTGATGGGTTCAAAGATATTACCACCTTCCATGATGTCGGATGGTAATGGTTACGAACAAAGGAACAAAGAAATGAGATAGACTAAAGAAAACCTAAAAATAAAAATAAAAATCTTACTAGAAAGGAATCTAGCAAGTAGACCTAATAAAAAGAAATTCTAACCTAGACAATAACTATTCCCCGGACTGCGGCGCCAAAAACTTGATGCGTGGAATTGCGCCCTCGCAACAGGTTTTACCTCTCAAGGGATCTTGAGAAGCTTACAATCCCCGCCAGGTAGTGTACCTGGTCGTTGTAGTATAGTATAATGACAAGTACCGGGGGATTGATCGTTCAACTCAGGAATATTGTCGCTAGGATTAAAAAGCCTACTAAACTAGGTCTAGAGGTGAGGGATGATTCTTTTTGTATTTTTATATTTTATGAAAAGCAAGTAAAATCTCAGGTTTTGAAGGGGTGGGCGGAATTAGTTGCTAGTCAACTAACCCAAATAACTACAAATGTAATCAAAATAAAATAAAAATAAATGAAATTAGACTAATGTGGTGGAAACAATAATGAGAGAAAATGTGTTTACTTAGATTTCATTACTCCCTAGATATCTTTTACAGGTTGATTAGCTTGTTACAATTTCATGGATGACGGGTTATATTCCTTAATACTAGTCGTAGGGCCGTGTACAATATTCTCTAACTCAATAAGCTCCTACTTCACTCCTATGTCGAGCCGACTAAAAGCTCCTAACATGGGATCATTAAAATTCACTTATGCATTAAATACAACCAAACATCGTAGTACACCTCCGATCATGTTTCTTAAGATGTTCAAGCAAGTTACCAATAGAAGTCTTCCAGTTTTCTTAAGCCTAACATCGAATACAATTATCCACAACAATTATAAACAAACAATCAACCAATAATCAACATCTAAGTTTCACTACATCTAAGCAAACACAATAAAAACATAGCCTAACATGTTAAAAGAAAGACAAGCATAAGATAGAATCAAACAACACATAAACATATTGAATGATTATTGGAAGAATTATCTTTATTCAAACATGGATGAAAGAAGGGTTTGAAACCCCTACAATATGATGAAAATTCGGCCTAGGGTTTGTGGTAAAGTTCCTCCTAATGTCCACTCTTTTACAATGAAAAGTTGGAAATATATATATATATATATATATATATATATATATATATATATATATATATATAGAGAGAGAGAGAGAGAGAGAGAGAATACATCCTGACGGCGTCACTTGTAACTCAATCCTGACGGCCTTGGTGACGCCGTCAGGTCAATAACACTAAAAATGTTCTGGGCCGTCACGTGTATTTTCCACTTCCACCTCTTTTGCCACTCTTGACGCCGTCATGTGTGATGCCTTGATGTCGTCAGGTACTGTTCCCAGCAAGGATTTTAAGACTTTGCCGTTTTCTTCATTTTTATGCTCCAAAAACGTCCAAAATGCTTCCTTTTCCAGATTTCTCCTCAAAAGTACCTAAAATGATAAAAGGAACGATTTAGGGCAGTAATTGATCAAATAATCATGAATTCGGGCTTAAATGACCCCTTAAAAGTATTACACTTTTCTCCTCATCAACCCTTCCCCCCCCCCTCCACGACATCTAGCAGCACCTTTGTATGCTCGCTACTCCATCGCGACCTATAAATACCCCCCTCTCATCCATTTCATTCCACACCTCCCTCTCTTCTCTATCTTAAACATTTCTGTAGTATGGAACCCTTAAAACCTTAAGGAGTCGAGTACAAGAGCCGTGATCCTTGTCGAGTTGTGGTTTTGGCCGAGAGAAACCCTAACACCCTCGTTATACCTTGCACGACCTAGGTAAGCTTTAAACTTTGATCTAATAGCCTTAGTACAGACCTAGGACACTTAGAACATGCCTTAGAAACCACAGGATAGCCTTGACCATTTTATTTTAAAAGTTTTCATTTCAAAACCCTAGATTTAGAAAATTATGTGTTTATATGCTAAATTGCTCTATTACATGTTATAATCTGCTTTAAGTGACATAGTTAGACATATATTAACTAGTCATAAGCTTAGAAACTTAAAAATCACATTAGAATATAGTATACCTAAAGTTAGGACTAGTTTTGTAAAACTTGACATGCATAGGGGTATATATTGTAAATTTCTGAAACTACAAAGTATAAGGACTGTTTTTCACATTACTTAAAAGTTATAAGTACAAGGACCCCTTTTGCAAAGTTTTAAAACCTTAAGATATTAAGAAAAATGAAATATAAACTTAAAAAGGACTAAATTTGCAAATATTATAAAGTTAAGGGTAAGAAGGGCAATTATTGAAAGTTAGTATAGATTAGGGACTATTTTTGTCATTCTCTTAAATATATAAGTATAGGGACTAGTTATGTAAAATATAGGAAGTTATATGCCTAAATGTTATAAGTTTATAAGTATAGGGTAGAAAATGTAAATATATAAACTTAAAAGGTTTAAATGGAATATTTTCATATAAAATATAAAAACCTATTTTTGAGTTAGAAACATAAATCAATACTAGGGAACTTCATGTAAGGAGTACCATGTGGATATTTCGTTTTAACGAGTTTGCTAGGTTTACGAATTAAAGTGCCCTGGCTCCTCAAATGATTATTGCATGTACTCCTGAATTATGATGGCCCAAACGGTGTTATGCTATAACTAAAACTTAATAACAACATAGCTTAATAGTAGGGAGCTTCATGTGAGGAGTATTAACTTCTGAATTATGATGGCCCGAACGGTATTATGTTGATAACATAATACAATAGTATGGAGCTTCATGTGAGGAGTCATATACTTGTGAATTATGATGGCCCGAAGGGTGTTATGTTATATCTAAAAACCCTAAGAGTAATTACTTAAAAACCAAGACTAAGACTTGACATACACACACCCACCTACACTATCCCAGGATACGTGAGTAAGTTGTCTAAACCCTACCCTACTTACCTTAGACCCAGGTGAGTTTTCATTGCATCACTTTTAAATGCTTTACAACCCTGTGACGGGGATACATGCTTTAAATCGAATACAAGTCTTTTTCTTTGGTTATTGCATGAGTAAACTATCTGCCACCCCTACACAATAAAATTCATGCATTTAATCGTATGGGATATTTTACCCAAGCGAACACGAATATAATAGATAGATCTATTGGAGTTTGACAACTCCCATTGGTACTATCTCTCATTGGAGAGTACCAATAAGGATTATATTTGAGCCCTCACTGAAGGATTAACTTTGGCAAGTTATCCTTCCCATCCCCTCTTGGTTGGGTCTGCAGCCCCCATGACCCAGATTGTTAACGTGTAGTTCATGAGCTTAGTGCAATACACCAGCTATCACTAAACTTTTCCACACATAAGTGTTTAAGCTGAACCCTGTGGAACTTGTATTCACACACCTTAACTACTTAAACCTATAACTCTCACTCAACATTCGTATTGACTTTTAAGCATGTTATCCTAGGTAAATGAGCTCTTTAGGAACCCTGGCACGGAGAAGTACTGGAGATGAGGACGTCTAGAATAGTTATCATTCATTAGTTTTGCCATAAAACGTATCTTTTGGGACCTCTCTTTTGGTAAAAGTATATCTTTTACTGCAAAAAATCTAATGAATAAATGAATGATAACAACTTTTTCTAAAACGTCTATTTTCGAGTCGTTGTCAATTATCTTGACTTTGTTTCCATGAGTAATACCCCAAACACTTAATCCACTACGATCAGTGAAAAATGGGGGTGTTACACTTCCACCCTTTCTTCCATGTATTCTTCCACATCAGACCTTGTAGGTGAAGATTTCTTTAATCCTTTCTTTGCTGTCTTTTTCCTTCTGGTCCATTTTATAATTGGTTTTTTTCCACCACTTTCTTCTTCCTTCTTAACCAATTTTGGATCAGCAACATCAGCAATTTCTTCAAAATTAATTACTTTAGGCTTCTTGGCTTCTTCTGGTTGAAGTGGTGCACCAGGCCTTTTGAACCTCTCCTTTTCCGATTCTGAGTTCATAGGGGTGAAATGTTAAACTTATCTAACACATTTCTCAAATTCTGCCTTTAACTGATCATGTGACAGTCTTTTGAGTTGAGCCATGTTTTAATTTTGACCTAGACTCTTGACATATCTCATCATATACTCCTTTTGTTCTCCTTTAGTCAAAGGCCTATTTCTCCTCTCTTTTTCCATTTGCTCTTTAAGCATCTTTCTCTTCTGATTCACTAACTCTACCATCTTTTGTGCATAATCTTCAGCTCCAATGTCTATGTCTGCCAAGATATCCTTATTAGCTTCAAGCTTTGCTTTGACCAAATCCCAATCCTCATCTGTGTAATACATAGCAGCCTTTTATACTTCATCCATTCTTTTCTTTTTTGCATCAGATGGCTCAGGCCCCTTTTGTATCTTCCTTGCTATTTTTGCGTCCTTGGCCTTTTGTGCAGCAATCCTTGCTTCTTCAGCCTCATCTTGAGCTTGAATTCTTGCAATCTCAGCTAAGGTAGCTTGCTCTTCTCTGAGTTGCTACTTTCTTTCTTTGGCTGAGTAGCTTCCTCAAGAACTTGCTTTCTCCCATCTGGCTAGCAATAACAGGTTCACCAGACTTAATTGGCTCAGTAGACTTAAGTTGATCACCAGAACTAACTTGATTAGCACTAGCAGACTTAACTTCCAACCCAGTAGACTTAGCATCATCAGCAGACTTAATCTCTTCTGTCACTAATTTCTCTCTTAGGTTTCTCTTCTTATGACTTTGACTAAGAGTTTTGGCTAGAAATTCTGCTGCTTCCAATCCCTGAGGACTAATGTCAGCATCCCCAGTAGATTTTACTTGTGTAGGAGTCTGAAAAGTTGTCTCTTCACTCAAATTCCTCCTTTGTTTGGAAGAATTTTCTATTGCACTATCTTCTGAGTCACTAAGCACAATACCCTTCTTCTTAATGACATCTTCCAACTTTTTCACCTTTCTGACTAGCTTCACTATTGCCCCTCCCATCACTTTTTTTGACTATTTTAAGTCCTTTTCTAAAGCTTGTACCCTATTCAGTAGTTGTAGAACCAATTGAGTAAGAGTCTCCACAGTCATAGGGATAGGTTCTTCCTCATGAGGTGGAGTTAGAACCTAGGTTTGGGGAGTGGGAGATTCCTGATTTGGTGATGGAGTTGGTGAAGGTCGTTGTGGTGTAGGTGATTATTGTTGTGCTTCTTGTGAGGTAAGTGCATGAGCAGGCTCCTCTTCTTCATGTACCGATTTAGATTGAGCTTTACTTGCAGAGGATGATGTACCTGCACTGATAGTACCAACAGGCAACATAGCAGTTAATAATGGTTTTTGAGACTCCTTAAAACCCCTTTTCATGTTATTGAAAACCTTTTTATTAAATGGGACAGCCATGTATAGAATTTTGCTATGTTTTTCTACATTCAAAACCATTTGTAGAAAACGTGGGTAAATCAACAATTTGGATTTTCTCTCAGAGTTTGCGATCGTTGCATCAAAAATATATTTTGAAAAGTTAAAAATTCTGTCAGTAGATAGACAGACCAAAGCAAAAGCAATGTTGCTCCCAAATTGGTCCCATCCACTACTTTTAGAACTTAAGCAATGAAGCAAATGATGGAGTAAAAATCGCCATTCGGGTGTGAAATGACTTTTCCAAAATGTAAATGACCCATCAATGGGATATCCAATATCCTTTAACCCTATAAAAATATCTTCATTTGGCAACGTAGTAGTTTTGAGGCATTATCCAATTGAAGACTACTCCCAATGGATGCCTCAGTAACTCAATTCAATGGTATCAATAGTGGCCCTTAATTATATGGTCCCATCATTAAGAGTTGAGGCATCAGTAGTCTGCCAAAACTGCTTGACCATAGAATCATAGATGGTAGGGTTAAAGCATACCTGAAGTACGTTCTTTCAAAAAGTCCACTATCTGATGAAAATCATCACTCTTGTCTGGTTTCTTCAGAAAACCCACTTGGTTGTGTTTGTCACAGTATTTCATTCTTGCCATTTTTTCTAAGAGAATAATTTTGAAAGAACTTTTGAAGATAGTGAGATTAAAAGGTTGTGGTAGGGCTTAAGAAATGGTTGTGAAAAACAGTGTATTCGATTTAGTTGCCGTGAATAAATGATTTTTACTTTGAAATTTAAATGGAAGTATATAATGGATAAAGTTAAAATTGAGATTAATATTTTCCATATATAGCTCTTAGCGCCGAATTGTTAGTAACGGCACTATTGAAATAGTAAAAATCGTTTTGACTCTGACTAGTACTAACGGTAACTTTCTAGCAAAAGAAGTTTTTCACTACCACACTTAAAATTGGTCAAAAAGACTTAATGGTGACTCACAAGAATTAATTAATGGTCAACCATTTATCAGACATTTACAAAATAATTTCATCAGCAAGACTCCCATTTGGCTTCAATCCATGCGTAATCCTGGAAAAATTAGTCTAAAGTCAAGAAAAAAACAATATATATTTGAAACCAGAATTAACACCAATTTAACTACCATGATTAACTCTAAAGGTACCAGATTTAATTCAAACTACCAGTATTGAGCTTATAAGTAGAACAAAGAGTTACAAACTATATATTTAACCTCCCTTAAATGTAGCTATGGGTTTATCATTCCAATGTTAATTACTAAGCAGTTAAATCTTGGTCCATCAAAATTTCTTTTCAAGACAATCTCTTAAACAGAATAAATGGATAAGTTGGTGTCTGAAAAACCATTGTAGCAAACATTATGCAAATAAAATGTAAAGTCATAACTTATTCAAACATAAAGCTAGTCTCTTGAATTGACACATTAATCTTGAGAATGAGAGAATGCTTCCCCAACACTTAATATCTTTTCCTCCTTTTTGCTTGAACTTTACTATCAAGCTGATCACAAATTATACCAAGCAACTGATTACATGTTCTTTGAATTAGATCTTTAACAACTTCATAGTCTTCTACATATTGAAGTGTTGGGAATTATATTTGAGTTGATAAAGACAAAACATTGAAGGATGAGGGACTTAAGAAGACAAAGGGATATTCTACAAAAAGATGAGATTATAGGAAATATTTTATATGTTAGGAAGATTTCTTTTTATTCCTTTGTAACCCTAATATCTCTATTATATAAAGAGATCCATGGAATTGGTTTTAATGGGTGTCACAATGTAAAGTCCAGAAAAGCGTGTGTTTGGTTCTAGGCGTGTGTTTCTATAAACGCCTAGACTAGGTTTTGTGTTAGTGTGTAGCCTCAAGGTCATTGATCCTGTTATTATTGAGTAACTGTACTACCATTGATCAGGTAGTATTGGGGCTATTGGTGTTTGTATGTTAGAGTAGAGATGATGGCGAAGAAACCTTAATGATAATAATAATATTCTTCATGTTATTCCGTTGTACTTATTATTATCATTGTGCTTTATTGTTCATCCTAGATCAAGGTCTAAACAACCTGTAGTCCAAAATGGTTCAAGAACTTATAGATGGCGTGTGCATAAGGTCTATCAGTTGTGAATACCAACATGGTAAATATGGGAAATTCTGTGAAGGCCTCAACACGTTGGGAATGGAGACCAAAAGGAACTAATACCACTAACAATCTAAATGGTGTATCAATGACCTTTGATTGATACAATTATATTGATACACAGGGCAGATCCAAGTCAATCATGGCTTGGTTCTCCAAAAGGAACTAACTTTTCCTTTATTTTATATGTAGGAACATTCAAGTGCTATAAAGCCTGATCAAGGATACTCAGATAGTGGATGTTCAAGGCATATGACTGGCAATTAGTCCTATCTTTCAAACTTCATACCATTTGAAGGATAATATGTCGGTGAATTGGAGGTGGTATTGGTGGTAAAATTTCTGGTAAAAGAACTATTAATACTGGAAACTTGGATTTTGAAGATGTGTACTATGTAAAAGAGCTTAAGTACAATCTCTTTAGTGTCTCACAAATGTGTGACAAGAAGAACAAAGTTCTTTTTACTGATAATGAATGCTTTGTCCTTTCTAAGGATTTTAAGTTGCCTGATGAAAGTCAAGTATTACTTATAATTCCTAGAAAAGGCAACTTATACAGTATTGATATGAAGAACATTGTTCCCAAAGAGAATCTTACTTGCTTGCTTGCAAAGGCCACATTGAATGAGTCTATGTTATGGCATAGAACGCTTGGTCACATTAATTTCAAAACCATTAATAAAATTGTGAAAGATGCTTTGGTAAGAGGTTTGTCTCAGAAAAGATATGAAAATGTCCAGACATGTGTTGCCTGTCTTAAGGGAAATTAGCATAGAGCTTCTTGTAAGCCCAAGTCCCTTAACTCTATTACTCACCCACTTTATATGCTTCATATGGACTTGTTTGGTCTAACTTCTGTGAGTAGTATAAATCTTAAGAAATATTGTCTTGTTGTAACTGATGACTATAGCAGGTTCACTTGGGTTTTCTTTTTGGCCACTAAGGATGAGACAGCTGGCATCCTTAAGACTTCTATAACTGAGGGTTATTTTTTTGGATACTCTATGGCTAGTAAAGCTTTTAGAGTATATAATTTAAGAACCAAGCATATTGAGGAAAGCCTGCATGTAAACTTTTTAGATAATAAATCTAATGTTGCAGGTACAGGTCGAAGATGGATGTTTAATATGGATTATTTGACCCATTTTATGAATTAAATACCAGTTGCTGCAGGTACAGATACTAATGATTTTTCAGGGTTAGAAGAATATGTTGATGCAGATGGATCAAGCATGGAGAATGAGGCATATCAAGATCAAGTTCTTATGCCTGTTTGGAATGCTGATCATACTTTAAAGAATGGTGATCCACAACCCTCTACTGAAGCAAGAAAAAAGGGTGATGCTGCTGAGAAGAATGCAGATGATGTGAATGCTAAGAATAAGGATATTCCTAAAAGTAGTACAAACAGAGTTAGCACTACTGATGCAAATGCTAGTACTGATGGACCAAATGTGACCTCTCAAGATCCAACAGCTACTTCTACTCCCCAGAATAATCCTTTTGATGTCTTTATAGGAGGTCTACACAATAGGCCTGTCACATATGAAGTTCCTCAAATTCCTCATGTAAGAATCAACAAGGATCATCCACTTGATAATGTCATTGTTAGCATTAGAAGTGTTGATCATCAATGGAATCAAAGAGAGATCTCAATGATCGCCCCTTAGGGGGAGATTGTTAGAAATAGAAGTGACGATCATTATTGTAACAACGAGTCTTGTAATAATGTTGTAATAGTCTTGTAGTTTAGTTAAGGGTAAACGGGCTTGGTTTAATCTAATATTGCATAAGGTTAGGTCTTGTCCATTACATAAGCCCAAGCCCGGCCCATCTCTTTATCCTAACTATATAAACCTCCAAATGCTCCCATTTGGAGGTGGTGCTTCTATGTTATTTTCTCTCATTGTATTCTTCTCTCTTAATCTAATATATATTTCTTTCTCTCTATAGAAGTTACCATCTTTATCCATCTCTCTATTAATCTTTCTTATAATCCTCTTATTATGTGTGAAATGATATAAGTTTTGGGATCCAACAGTCATTGGCAATGTCAATACACCTGTGAGAACAAGAAGGCAGTTGTAAGAACCAGATCATCATGGTTTTATCAGTGAAGTGTATGACTCCAAAGACCACGAAGAAAAGAATGATTGTTTATTTGGATGCTTTCTGTCTCAAATTGAACCAAAGAATGTCCTCAAGGCCATAAAAGACTCAAGCTGGGTGGAAGTAATGCAAGAAGAGTTGCTTTAGTTCAATATTTAGAAGGTTTGTGTGCTTGTTGATTTATCTAGGGGCAATTGGGTGATTGGTACAAAGTGGGTGTTCAGAAATAAGAAGGATGAAAGAGGAATTGTGATAAGAAATAAGGCTAGGCTTGTAGCTCAGAACTATACACAGAAGAAGGAATTGATTATGAAGAGGTTTTTGCACCAGTTGCAAGGATTGAGGCAATCAGGCTTTTTCTAGCTTATGCTTCTTTCATGGGCTTTACAGTTTACCAAATGGATGTAAAGAGTGCCTTTCTTTATGGGCAAATTGAAGAGTAGGTGTATGTGTCTCAACCTCCAGGTTTCAGTGATCCAGATCATCCAGACAAGGTTTACAAGGTGGTGAAAGCTCTCTATGGCTTGCATCAAGCTCCAAGAGCTTGGTATGAAACTCTTGCTATTTACTTATTGAATAATAGGTTTCATAGAGGCAAGATTGATCAAACTATTTTCATCAAAAAGAACAAGGGTGATATTCTGCTAGTTCAAGTATATGTAGATGACATCATCTTTGGGTCTACAAAGAAGGAGATGTGAAGAGAGTTTGAGAAACTTATGAAAGATCAGTTCAAGATGAGTTCCATTGGAGAACTTACTTTCTTTTTAGGGCTTCAAGTGCAGCAAAGACCAGATGGACTTTTTATTAGCCAAGACAAGTATGTGGCTGATATGTTGAGAAAATTTCAATTTAGTGATGCAAAAGTGGCTAGTACACATGCAGATAAGGATACATCTTTGATGTTGAAAGATAATAGTGGTGAATCTGTTGATGTTCACACTTATGAATCTTTGATAGGGTCCTTAATGTATCTTACTTCATCAAGACCAGACATAATGTTTGCAGTATGTGCTTGTGCAAGATTTCTAGTCACTCCCAATATCTCTCACTTGACTGCAGTAAAGAGAATTTTTAGGTACCTTAAATGTAATCCTAAGTTAGGATTATGGTATCCAAGGGAATCTCCAATAGAATTGGTATCTTATTCAGAAAGTGATTATGCTGGAGCAAGTTTGGATAGGAAATCTGTTAGGAATATAAATATTCATATAAAAGACTCGGTCACCTCGAGTATCTAATAGCATTAAGTTAGCTCGTAGATATTACTATTATTAGTTAGTCGTAGTTTAGTTTAAGTAACATCGTGGAGGAAGGACGGGTTTTTACCCACTATATACTCGATCCACACCCCGAGTGAGGGCGTTTAGTATGTACTATAAATACCCATCTCCCACTAAGGGAGAGGGTTGGACCTTTCACTTAATCTAATATCTCTTGTGTTTCTCTCACTAGAAAAAGGCTCCCAACACAACTTTCTCTCTCTAAGTCTCATCCAATCGAACCATATCCACAAGATTCATACGAGTTTAAGTTTATAAGTATGTTACAATTGGTATCAGAGCCATGGTTTCATCCTAGGGATTATTTGTACTCGAATTTGTTGCTTGGTTTTGTGGTTTATATTGGTTAGAATGGTTTTGGTTGAAAACTCTCTAGTTTGATCTCATTTATTGGTTTGTAGTGTGTTATTGTTGTACTTTTATGACTAGAGGTGTTATTAGTAGTTAGTTTTTCATTTGGGTAGGCTAAATCATTCGTTTTGGTGGTGTTTGATGTAAGTTAGGTCAAGTTTCTAAGTAGCGATTTGATTCTCGGTAAAGTTTTCTTCCTTGCAATTTGCTCTGTGTTTAGTAGCAATTTGGTCAGTGTAGCGATTTGGTGGTTTTATTATTTTTGGAAAAGAGGACAAATCGCTAGAAAGTGACGTTTTGTCCCTTATGTTTAGAGATTTGTCCGATTTGTCAGCTTGTGTGAATAGCGATTTGCTTATCAGAGATTTGGTGGATAGCGATTTGCTTATCAGTGATTTGAGTATAGTGAATTACCTGTTAGCGAGTTACTTTAGTAGCGATTTCTGTTCCTGCAATTTGCTTGTTTAGCGATTTGGTACCTTACGACTTGGTGTGTAGCGATTTGTGGGTTGTGAAATACTCACTAGCGATTTGCCAGAGATTTGGTTAACATTTTGTTGATCATTGCTAGAGATTTGGTGTGTAGTGATTTGCCTAAGACTTGTTTAGCGATTTGTTGATTAGTTGTATAGATTTGTCTCCAGCGAATTGTGTTCTGATACTTGTGACTTGTGACCTAAGTCTTATTGTGTTTTGAATAAATCTAGTGATTTGTGAATTGTCACAATTTAAGTTGTTACGACTAATCTGATTGTGATTTGTCGTTGTGAGTTAATTCATACGACTTGACTTATTACAATTTGAGCTGCTGTAATTTGACTTGTTGTGACTTGACACTTATTATAATTGTGATTTGTTTAAATTCTTACACTAAGACTTACTCGCTAGTTACATTTTACGGTTTCTTTTGTTGATTTTAGAAAATCCCACGAAAGAATAATTTCTCGGTTTAAATCACAAAAGTTGTAAAATCCCGTGTAAGATCTCGGCATGGCAAGTACTTCTTCCGATGACATTCAATCTTCTAGGTCCGATACCCGCCCTCCTATGTTGGATAGAACGGATTACGAGTCATGGGCCCAAAGAATTCGACTCTATTGTCTGGGTAAAGAGAATGGTGCTAACATTCTACGATCTATTGATGAAGGACCCTTCCAAATGGGAACAACTAGAGATGTAATCACTACTGGTGAGGATGGTGCAGTTACTTTTGGTGTCGACATGCCAAATACTTATAATGATCTCAGTGAGGAGGAGAAGAAACGTTATGATGCTAACATTCAAGCTTCCAACATTGTAATTCAAGATTTACCCAAAGATGTCTACAAGCTTATCAATTTCAACAAAGAAGCTAAAGCTTTTTGTGACAATGTCAAAATGCTTCTAGCCGGCTTAGAACTAACCAAGGAAGATCGTGAGTCTAAGTTATATGATGAATTTGAGCATTTCAAGATGAATTCTGGTGAAAATATCACTGACTGCTATGTTAGATCTCACAAGCTTGATAATGACATGAGAATGATCCGAATGACAATGTCAAACATCCAACTCAACTCTAAGTTTGTGAACAACATGTCACCCGAGTGGGATCATTTTGTTACTTTTGTGAAGCTCAACAAAGGATTGAGAAATACCAACTATGAATAGCTTTTTGCTTACTTACAACAACATGAGAAGCACGCAGTCTATGATCGTCAAATAAGGGAAAAGCTCAATCCAGTTTTGACAAATGATTCACTTGCATTCATGACGAGTATTCTGTTACTCAATCAACCCTTACGAAATCAACCTTCATTATCCTTGGTTCAATCATCCTTGCAATCACCATCTGCCATGAATACCATCTGGACTCTGGGTATTCTCATACTGACAAGATGATTGATAATCTTTACAACCAAGTTTCTCTACTTGTCTAACAATTCAGAGCAACACTTCTACAAACCAACAACCAACTTAGAACCTCATCTAATCCACGTAATCAAGCTGTTGTGGAAGATGGAAGAGTGATGTTTCAAAATGTTCAAGGAAGACAGAATGTGAACCAAAGGAATGTTGCTAGAGGCAATATTCAGAACAATATTGGAAATGTTAATAAGGGACAAGGAAGGCAACCCAAGTGTTACAACTGTGGGGGTTTGGGCCACATAGCAAGAAACTGCACACAACCAAAACGTCCTCAGAACTCCGACTACTTCAAGGACAAGATGTTGCTTATGCAAGGACAAGAGAATGAAGCTATGCTGAATGAGGAAGACTTGGCGTTTCTTGTTGGGGAAGAGGGTAATACATTTGATGCTGATGTGGATGACTAACCAGTTCAAGATTTAGTCCTTAATGACCCAAACATCTTCCAAGCTGATGATTGTGATGCGTTCGACTCAGATGTTGCTGATGAACCTGCTGCTCAAACAATCTTCATGGCTAACTTATCTTTTACAGTATCATCACCTCATCAATCTAGTCCCTCCAACTCATCGGTCATATTTGAGGTACTTAAACTATATGACATGTGTGATAGAGTGGATGAACCGAAGATTTCCTACAATGTAAAACAGTCGAATGTCATTGAGTCAAATGCTGTTGAGTTGGAAGATTGTTATGATTTCCCAATCAAAAACATGTGAATTATGACAAAGAAGCTATTGTACCTTGTGGAGAGCTTTCTAATATTTACTTTATGAGTGTGGTGCATGAACAAACTTGCGAACGACAACAAACTGATGATGATTTAGATGCTGCAAATATGGGTAATAGTAATGTTATTCCATATGAGCAATATGTGAATCACAACGATGAGTCTGTTATACCTAGTAGTGCATCTTCTGTAGTTGATAATTACAAGTTTCATGAGAGCACCTTATCTGTCCCTGATGACACTTTAACCACTAGAATTAACATCCTTAAGGATCAGGTGACCATGTATGAACAACGTACAAAATTTGAACTTACTGAGCGTGAACAAAAAATGGATTGGCATATGCGTGCAGTTATAACAGAACGTAATTGAAGGGAAGGAGCATTAAAAAGGGAGTTATATTTTTTTACAAAAACAACTTGATCAAACTGTTAAACAAAAATAGGAGATTCAAGAAAAGGTAACTACATTGAAACATGATTTTCATGAAAAAGAAACAAAACTTTTAAATGATATTTCCATAATGAAGACATTAAAAAATAAACTTGAAGACAAACTATACACGCAAGGCTAAACCATCCAAACCGCTCAAATGATGCATATGCACAAAAAATTGCGTGATGAACATAGTGAGAATTATATGATAGTCATGAGTTGTTTAGACCTGGTCATGCCCCACCCGATGTGCCATCATTTAAGGAAAGTAATGAAATTGAGGATGTAAATAGAGAGAAATTAGTTGTGAAAATGAATGATCCCCTGTGCATTAAATTTGGTGTCAATGTCAAACCTCATGATTACACTGAGGAAAACCACGTAGCCATCTTTGTTCCTCAATCAAAGCTAACAACTGAACAAATCTTTTGGTCCATTGATTCTAAAAAACTGAAAGCAAATGCACTTTAAGAGGCCCCACCCATTAGGAAAATTGTTGCTGCAACGATGTATCCTCCCAATACACCAATGTACCTAGTGCCTCTATCTCTTCCCACTAAATGCAATACTCTTATAAGTATATATGTTCTGTGTCAAATGTTTGCCGATTTTGATAAAAACATGTAAAAAGAGAATTACACCAACGGGAATTACTGAAAGGGAAAGAGGATTTGAACAAACAAAAGAGTGCTACTTAACAGAGGTTATACCGTTATACCATTTTTTAAACTCATTAAAGAACATTTTGAGGGAATGCAAAAAACTCTTGAAGCTGAAGTAAAAGAGATGAAAGATGTGTTTAAAAATGAGGGAAAACAAATTGCAATTGATCTTAAAAGCCGTGAAATTGAAAAGAAAAACATCCTTGTCACAAATGAGGAATTGATTGCTAGATGTATTGCATAAGATATATTTTATACCGCTACTAATTCTGCATTATCTACTTGTCAATTTCATGAGATGTCTGTTGCATTGAATGTTTTCCAGAATCGTGTTGTTAAGCTTTAGGGGGAGAATTTAAAATTGCAAAAAAAAAAAAAAAAAAAAAAAATCAAAATGATGACCATGATAACATGGTCAGGCATTTTTCAAGACTAGAAGTTGATAATCTTAACCTGCAATTAAAATGTCAACATTTAGAAGAAAGAATTAAAATCTCAAAGGCCAAGACATCCTTGGATGCTCCTGAATTTAATGCATATTTTGAATTAACCAAACGGGATGAAAAAATTCAAGCTCACACTAACACAATTCGAAAGTTGAGGGCTCAAATTGCTCAACTGAAGTCTAACTCGGGTGAAGTGAGTAACACCAATAACCTTAAGTCGATAGATTCTCAGAATTTTCAAAATAAAGATACCATTAACAAATTACAACATGATAATGTGTGGCTTCAAGCTGAAAGGTTTAATGCTAAGCAACGTTACAAAGAGTTATTTGATTCAATTAAAATCACATGTGTGAAAACCAATGAAAAAAATAACTTCTTTGCTTAATGAAATTGAGAATCTAAAGGCCAAGGTGAAAAGGAAAATGCCAGTTACTGCATGTGATAATCTCATCTCAAAGGTTTGTGCTTGTAAAAAGTATGCATTTGATGCTGTGAATATTCCGCTTCCTCTTAAGAACAATGAGCTTGTTCATAGTGACTATCTTAGACATCTTAAGAATTGCCTTGACATAGTTCGTGAAACCATTGAAGAGGATAGGTTACTGAGACCACTTGACACTACTATTGTATATGCTTGCCTCTTCACTAATCGATCTTAGGAACTCCTAGAATATGCCATTGGTACATGTCCTAAGATCAAGAACAAACATGTTACCTTTGATGTTCCTTTGATGACATCTGGACCTGGCACATCTATACGAGAAAACCAAATGGCAAGAAAACAAACTAATGTTTCCATCATTGCTTCTACAGGAGTAAAAAATGACACCAAAGCTAGCGGGTCAAAGCCTAGTCGCAATACAAAAAAAGATAGGACTACGCCGGCTAAAAGTGCTCATTAAAAGGAAGTAGAAGATCACCTTAGGAACAATAAGTTTGGTTTGAATGAAATGAATCGTGTTGATTCTAGTATTAGCTATAAGCATACTGTAATTAATTCGAAATATGTTGCTACTTGTAAGACATGTAATGACTGTTTAATTTTTGGTAATCATGATGAATGTGTTGCGTCATTTTTGAAGTCTTTTAATCGATCCCCTGTTAAAAATGTTTGGAAATCTAAATTAACAAATCGTGTTTGGAGAGCAACTAGAAAATTATATACCAATGTTGGTTATCAATGGAAGCCCACTAGAAGGATACTCACTCTAGGAGAAAAGTGCCCCTTAACTAGTCTCACTAACTCTAAAGTAGTGCCAATTAAGGAATGGAGACCAACTAGTAGAATGTTCCCACTAGAAATACAATGCACCATGACTCGGTCTATTGCATCAACTAGTAAATATTCTACTAGTGTCCCCGTGGCCTTTGGTAACCAAATATTTGTGTGTGCTAACCAAACGGACCCCAATTGCAAGTGGGGCTCTGATGTGTCGTTGTATATGTGATTATTCCTTACCAAGTTTTAATATTTATTTTATGCCGACTTAACCTATAACAACACTAACCTGCAGTGTACCTGATCAATATAGCCTAGTTGGTAAGTAGGGTGTCGATCACTAAGAGTGGATTTCTAATATACTAATTCTAAAGGTATTCGACTCTACTAAATTACCCTAAACTAATGCAGGGGGGGGGGGTTCAGCCTGAGAGACTAGCACGGGTTTGGTTTTATACTAAACTAATTAAAATAAACAAACAATAGAAGTTGAAGATATCAAAGATAATAAGAACGTATTAACCAAGTTTAGTCATATATGATTAAGTTTTGATAAATTCCTAAGACCTGCAGTGATGGTGCTCAAGACTAGGCGCGATCAATCCAACCTCTCATTTCACTAGAGTCTAGATTCCATTCTAATTGGAATCCGCATAAAGTTGCTTAATAATTACAATGTTTATGATTAAGTACCTTGTCAATTGTTTTATTGCTAGTTTTATATGATGAGTATCGTAATCTAATCTGTCTCGTTGGATCCTAAATATCGGCGAGTAAACTCTTAATGATTACTTATGTTTATCCTACCTTCTAGACGCTAGATAAGTAGGCGAGGAATACGTATTGTAGCCCAAAAGACTCAACTAAACACAGAGGTTATCAATGCACAAATACAATTCACCAAAAAACATCATATAAACTTTAATCGATGGGAAAGCAATTTTAATGGGAGCAGTGTGGTGGCCACAAGCCCATCAATCCTGATGGATTAAAGCATACTAATACAATAAAACAAAACTACTTAACATAAGTGTTAGCATTAAAAATTATATTAAAAAGTGATGGTCATTCTCATTTATTGTAACATTGTAATGTGTCGTAGTTTTTGTTATTAGAATAGTCAATGGGCCTTGGTCTTGGTAAGCTAATATGTTATGTGTTAGTTTATCTAAGCCTTTTTATTAAACGTGTAATTCAAGCCCAAGACCAAGCCCATGGAAAGCTTCTTAAGGCATCATGTTAAGAACTATATAAACACCTCAAAGGCTCATTTAAGGTGTGTGCTTGTGTGTATATTTGTGTGTGTTTTTATTAATAAAAGCTCTCATATTTCATCTCTCTCTCTCTAGTATACGAAATACATATCTATACATATCAAGTCACCATCTTTACTTCATCTAGTGCTATATTGTTATTAAAGTTGATATATCTAAGGTCCTACAAGTGGTATCAATCGCCTAACAATGGTTTAGGAGTGTGTGAAAATCGTTTTTATGAAGCATTCTCTTTAAAGTTTACGTTTTTTCTTTAAAAACGTGGGCTTTTTCCTTAAAAGTTTTGATTTTTACGTGTTTTTAGTGTTAAAGTTGTGGGCTTTATTGAAGTTTTAGTGATTCTAAGTGTTTTGGGAAAGATTTGATCAAAAGAAACAAGTGAAAAAGGTGTTTTTGGTTGAAAAAATCGTATTTTTGAGCTGTTTGGCAAGTTTACGCGTAAGTTTAGCCTAAAACCCACTTCCTACGCGTAAGTTTAGGCTCAAAACCCTTTTCCTACGCATAAGTGAAGATCTTACGCGTTAGATTGAAATCCTACGCCTAAGTCTGAATTCCTACGCATAAGATCTACGCTTAAGATCCTACGCATAAGTTTTTCTACGCATAAGATCCTACGCATAAGTTTTCTTCAATGATCAGAGCTTACTCAGTACTTCCCTGACTTGGATAAGTTTGTGGAATACTTCGACACGAGATATCTTTCAAGCTTGGATAAGTTTGAGAGATCAATGTGGTTGAAAAAAAACCTTACGCGTAACATTCTTACGCATAAACTCTAAGTTTACGCGTAAAATCAAAGTCTACGCATAAACAATATTGTTTACGCATAACTTTAGATCTTACGCATAACTTAAAGGTTACCCATAACATCTTATGCGTAAGATTATTCAAGGTTTACGCGTAAAATCAAGCTTTACGCGTAAGTTTTTGACTTTTGACAACCAAACTTCAAACAGCCATAACTTTTGAAACGTAACTCCGTTTTCAACGAATCAGCTGTCAAAACGACCGTGAGACCGAGAAGAAGGACACGTTGAATCATCCAAAGATCATTCAAGCCAAGCTTCGAGGCCCAAATCCACTCCGAACGGAAGTTATTGAGGTTTTAAGGTTCCAGATCAAATTTTTCACCATAAAAACTTGCATCAACTTACACTAAACACAACTCCTACTTCATTGAATCGATCCAAGAATCAACTTTATCAACCTACACTTCATCAATGGCAACTCAGCAAGACATTCATGCTGCCGGTGCGGAAAACCGACCTCCAATGCTTGAAAAAGGTGGATATCTCCCATGGACAAGCCGCATGCTTCGTTACATCAAAACAAAGCCTGATGGTAAATTAATGATCAACTCCATTACAAATGGTCCATTTATGCCAAGACAAGTTCAAATTGAAGGTAATCCAAATACAACACCTCCTACTCAACCATTCGTGCGTGAACAAACAGAAGTAGATTACATAGAGGAAGACAAGAAGCAGATCGCCGCCGATGATATGGCAATGCACTTAATCCAACTTGGATTACCACGGGAGATCTTTGCTGCGGTCGACAGTTGTGAAACTGCTTATGCTATGTGGGAACGTGTTAGAAGGATATGTCATGGAACAGAGACTGGACAACAAGACGTTGAGAACAAACTTCTTACTGAATGGGAGAATTTTACATCCACTAAAGGTGAACAGATTGAATCCTACTACACAAGGTTTTGCACTTTGATGAATGAGTTAATCAGAAACAAGTTGACACCTCGAACAATTGCAACAAACATCAAATTCATCAATAACCTTCCAGAAGAATGGGGTCGTTATGTTACAATTGTCAATCAAACAAAGGATTTACATAAGGTGAATTATGATCAACTCTATGATTTTCTGAAACAAAACCAAGCTGAGGCTAATGAAGTAAGGAAAGAAAGATTGACGAAGAATCATGATCCTCTTGCATTAATTGCTACTACACCAACACTGCTACCAGTGAACATACAACAACCATCATCATCTTCCACTCACAAACTACTTGCAACCATCATACGTTCAACAACCAACACCGGTCTACCAAAAATATTTCTACCCACAACAACAACAACATGTTATTCCACAACAGCAATACCCACAATTCGAAGAACCAGAATTCACTGAAAATGATGAAGCTTCTGCAGCATTGACCCAAGTGTTTGCTTTTCTGTCAAAGGAATTCCAAGGATACTATTCTACACCAACAAACAACAACCAAAGGATTTCATCGAATACTCGCAACAGGCAGATCGCTCAGCCGAGTTTCAATATGGGTAACGGAGGCCAAATGGTTGGAGTTTATGGGAATCAGCAAGGATATGCTACTGGAATTAACATGGGGAATCAGAATATGCTGAATGCAGGGAATCAGAATGCAGGAAATCAGTATGGTCAGTATGCAGGGAATCAGATGGGTCAGTTTGTTGGAAATCAGAGGGGTCAGAATGTTGGTAATCAGGCAATGGGTAATCAGAATAGAAATGTTGCAGCTCCAGTAGTTGAATTTTGGAAATGTGAATCAGGGTAATCCGGTAAAGTGTTTCAACTATCAGGGTGTAGGTCATATGGCAAGGAACTGTCCTACTAAGCCGAACAAGAAAGATCTAGAGTACTTGCAGAAAGCAGTAATGTTGGCACAAAAGGTTCAGGCAGGGTTTCAGTTGAACGCAGAGGAGAATGATTTTATGGCTCTTATGGATGACATGGAAGATAGAGAGGATATCGATGCGAACTGCATATTTATGGCAAATCTTTAGGAAGCTAAGTATGACACGGATTCTGACACACTTCCTGTTTATGACACCAATGCACCATCTGAGGTATCAAACTTCAACACATGTCACAATAATGATATATTTGATATGTATCCTCATTAGGAACAACATTCTGAGAAGCTAGCACCCATTTATGATACATACCTGGACACGCCAAGTAGTAGCAATACTCCTTCAGCAACTCCAGATGTGAATCATAAAGGAGGCTTTGTTTCACAGCATGCTGAGAATGATGAGGAAACACATGCTTTATTTGAATCATTATTGAATAATTGTCGTATTGAAATTGAGAATGTGCAAAAGGTCAATCGCGATGTTAAGGCCGCGAATGTAAAATTGACCGCTGAGCTTGAGAGTTACAAAGAAAACGTTAAAGCTTTTGAATTTCATAACAAAAGATTGTCTGAATTAGAAACTGGTTATCAAAATTCCGTTTCAAGGGAACAACAATTGCAACTCAAGTTTGATACACTTGATGTTAATTCTTTCAAGAAGATAAAAGCTTTAAACGCGGAAATTTCTGATTTGCAAAACCAACTTTCTAAACAAAAATCAGCTTATACCAATCTTGAAAAAGAAAGGGACGAGTTGAAAAAGGAATTTGCAAAGAAAGAAGACAAACTTTTGGCCGAAATTGTAGAGTCAGAACACATGATTGCACATCTAGAAGAATTAGTGGTTAAATCGGGTCAGTCAAGTCAAACAATGAAAATGATTTCAAATCAAACTAATCCGATTTACCATACGAAACATAAAATGGCTCTTGGAAACAACACCCCTTGTAATCTCAAGAAAGCTCAGCAAGAACAGAATGTTTTGTACAATGGTAATGTGATTTACATTAAACATGATCCTCCCATCGTTCGGGATTCTGTGCTAACGATAGAACATGTCGAAGAGAGCATAAATAAAATGAAACAAAAGGGTTTGAAACCCATTGATTACAACAAATTGAACAAACTTTCGGGAATTAATTTTGTTCCACAAAAAGAACCATCTGTGTTTTCCATAAAACGACCACTTTCAAAAATGTTTTCTAAGAAAGTAATTGCTTCTAAATCTCTTTCAAAAATAGAACAAATGTCTTCTAACAACACTTTTAATACAAGTGAGGCTAGAGACATTTTGGATGACGTTAAAAAGAGAATTCAAGAACTTCAAAATATTGTTGCTTCTAAAACTACAATCAATATTAACAACTGGCATTTCCGTTTTCATATTGAGCAGAAAAAAGTTTTTGAAAACGAAATTACTATCCCACTGAATAACATCAGTGCGAGGGTAATCCATTTTGAACAAGCTTTCTTAAAAGAAACGGCCGACTTTGTCAAGGACTACAAATCCCTGGTAAACGAAGCTAATGCTACTCGTGAAAACATGAATGTTTTGGAAAACCTAAATGAGACTCTCTTCGAAGCTGTTATGACCACTGATATTATGTCCATCATTTTACAAACTTATTCTGTTCAAGACGATGAAAGACTGAGAGCTGAGACCTCCGAAATTGTTTCAAAATATGAAAATGCTCTTATAAAACATGAAAAAGAAAATGTATCATATTTTAAACAACTTGATCGAAAAAGAGAAGAATGCAAATATGACAAATTGTCGTATGAGCTTGCCTTAAAGAACATGAAAGAGCAAAATGATCTTTTAAGGACTCAGCTTGAAAGTCAAAAAGGAAAGGGTGAGTAAACTAAGTTTGCAAAACCATTGACTTCGGAGAAACCAAATGTTTCAAACACGGTTCCAAAACCAAAAATGTCAATTTCACAGTTTGCTCCAAAAGTCGATGAGAAAAAGGATTTGACAAAACCAGTCACTCCAACACCCTTGCCTAAGAAAAGTGAAAATGTTAAGATTGTTGATAAAGGAAAAGCGGTTGTTGAAACACCAAAAGTGATAGCACCTGGCCTTTTTAGGATTAGTCCCACTAATGCGTCTGCCTCCACATCTAAGACAAATGTGTGCAAAAAGGATAATTCTAAAGAGTCTAGTGATGCTAAAAAGGACAACAACATAAATCCTAATGCGTGTGCCTTACCTTCTACAGGATTAGAAAGCACCTCTAGGAGCAGCAAACTAAAGCCTAGGAGCAATACAAGGAACAATAGAGTCTCGCCTGTCTCTACGAGTAGTAGCAAGAATAAAGTTGAAGAAGTATAAGAACACCCTAGGAATTTATCGCTTTGTAATAAGAAACATGATTCATCTGAATGTAATGTCGAAAGTATTGGTTCTAATGCATGTAATGACTCTGTTTGTTTAATATGCAAGAAATGCTTAATTAATGATGTTCATGATGAATGTGTTTCTAAGAATGTGAATATTACGCCTAAACAGAAGTATGTTCCAAAGGGAACAAGTGCCAGATCTAGATCTATAGAAAGATTAGTTGCACGCTTTAGATCTACCACTAGTAGTTGAATGCCTAGGAACTACCTTAAGTTTTGTATGTGGAAACCTACGGGTAGAGAATTCATTCTTAAAGATGGCAAATTGAAAGTTGTTCAAAATGGACAAGTAGATACCTTCTATGAATGTGATTCAGATTTTACCCCTAACCAAATGGAACCAAATTCAAAACGGTTTCCAAATACAAACTCTTCTATTCTTGGCAGGTTATCGAAATATGTCTTTGGATCGTCGACTCGGGTTGCTCCAAGCACATGACCGGGAATTTAAAGCTGCTGATCAATTTCGTCTGGAAATTCATGGGAACTGTATGCTTTGGAAATGATCATGTAGCAGCTATTCAGGGTTATGGAGATCTTCGGTTTGAGAATTTTTTAATCACTCGAGTTTACTACGTCGAAGGATTAGGACACAACTTGTTTTCAGTCGGGCAATTTTGTGATGCGGATTTAGAAGTTGCATTCAGAAGAAACACGGTTTTTATTCGAAATTTGGTTGGTGATGATCTCTTAACTGGTAATCGTGGTACAAACTTGTATGCTATCGACATCAACCAAATGGCTTCTACATCACCAATTTGTCTTATGACAAGGGCAACCGAAACTAAGTTTTGGCTGTGGCATAGAAGATTATCCCATCTCAATTTTGACACGATCAACAAGTTAGCCAAAGACAACATCGTTGATTGAGGCTAAACCGTCAACCAAAGTCAACCACGGATGTGGTCAAGATGGTCAAACTGCCTAGAGTCAATGCTCCGCGGAATATAGTGTTTCCCCGGGTCGTTATGTCCCGACGAGGTGTGGATTGTAATCAAAACGGTTTCGTGATCGGGTGAATTTGGATGAAAAGGGATTTGTGATTGATCTGAACTAAGGAATCTACAATGAAATAGCTTAAATAAGCAATGTGAATAAGACGGGAAGTGGGAAAAACCAGAAACGTTTAAAACTTAAAACACGTACGTTTACGTTTAAATAAAACGTAGGCGTACGAAATAAAAAGTAAAAACTGAAATCTGAAAACACCCAGGGGGTGAAAATGACTTTTTTACAAACCTAAAGTTAAAAGAAACTTTTTAGAAAAATAAAATAAATTTTAACCCTAATTAATTATTTAATATTAATTAAATACTAATTATTACTAATTATTAATATTTAAAACACTTAAATACAATATAATATTATTTAAATACTAGAAAAGGTGAAAATAAAATTCCTAAAATTATAAAATAACTAAAAATAAGTTTTAAAATTAAAAATAAATATTTTTGTCTTTTTGTGGTTTTTCTATTAATTAATTACTAATTAATTATTAATTATCTAATTAAACTATTTTAAATTAAGAAAAATACTAAATGAACAGTAAAAATTCTAATAAAATTTCTAAAATTATTTTATAACATATAAAAGCAATAAAAAATATAAAAACTGGGTTTTACTTAATAAAAACTAATTATGCTATTTTAAACTAATTATTAATCAATTATTAATAAAACTAAGATTAATTCTAATAAATACTAAATAATAAAATAAAAATCTGAGAAAATTATTATAAATACTTTAATATAAGAGGAATTTAATAAAAATATAAAAAAGCTAAGTACTTAATAAAAATATAAAAATGAAAATTAAAATTAAATTACATGAAATAGAAACTATCACTTAATATTAAATTGATTTTTTCTTGGTTTTTTCTTTTAGAAAACTAATTTACAACTAAAAACATTAACTTTTTGTAAAAACAAGTTTTGTGGAAATCAAAAATAAGCAAAACACAAGCTTATTAATGTGACAGTTGACTTTGGTCAACTGTCAAGGGAAATAAGCTAGAATGGCTTAAGTGGGACCCACAATGGGTAAATTCTGATCTAAATAAGTTTTGTGAACAAGAATAAGCCAGAGAAATCACATGGAGTCCACAGAATAAGCAATAAGATCAAAATAAGCACATGGCTTATTGTTTGGAAACTGAAAAGTGGGACAGAGTTGGGGGGTAATTTCAAGTGGGTCCCAAGGGTTCCCAAGTCAAACCAATGGTCAATTCAAGGAACCTGGTAGGAGGGGGGTTCAATGGAACAAGGTTTGTGCCTTGAAACCCACTGAGGTGGTCAGAAACCACCACCAAAGGTGGTAGTTTGGCCTGAGACCTGCTGCAGCAGGGAGGTATTCCTCCCTGCAGCCGTCTTTGATCAACTATGGAGACCAGGAAAAAAATGGCAAAAATATAAGAACCAAGGGACTCAAGAGATGAGCTGGTAAACTTCAATACCACAAAAGCTCAAGTTCTAAATCTCAATACAAAAATCCCTAAAATTCTTGTAACTTTTGTGAAAACTGAGTAAGATGCAAATTTTGACTTTCTATTTAAACCTAAGATTTGACTAATGTGAGTTTATAAAGATCCTAGATGACTTAATGTGTTATTCTAAACTGGTATAAGGCTAATTTAGGCTACCACAACAATTTATGAACTAAAAATGATGATCAAGCTTCTTGAAAACCTAACAGTGAAACAGTTATGAGATTATGAGATGCAAATTGACTTTTTTTCAAAAGACACTCCCATATTATGGTTATACTGATCTTAATATACCTAAAGCAGACTAACTATGCTAACTTACCAACAATTTAACAACAAGAACACATAGAACAGGCATAAACCAAACACCCCTTTATTGTGACAGTTAACACTAATTTTGATGTTTTGGAGCTTATTTACCTAAACTAATGATCAAACTCAGTTACTTAAGTGATTCAAAGACTAAATGAGCAACAAATAACCATCATTAACAGCAAAAACATGTGATAACAACTTATGCTATATTAAAACAGTTGAAAGTGGGAAACCAAACTAGAGCTTACACAAACACAACTAAAGCACAAACTGAACTTAAATAAGCTATATTAAGAAGATTTAAAAGCAATCTGGTTAAAATGAGAAGATCTAAATTAAAATGGTGAAAATCATAAATATGGCTTACAATGGTACTTTTTTTGCTCGAACCAAAATAGGACTTCCAATCCCTGACCTATTGTCTCCTTGAGACACTAAACCAAGTTCCAACTCCTTTTTGACCATGATTCACTGTTCATCCATCTTCTTCAGCAACTTTTCATTTATTAACTATTTATTAATATTTTTGTGATTTTCCTAAATTTTGAAACAAATCTGTTTAAAAGGGTTTGAAAACTTTAGAAAGCCTAAGATTAAGCTTAAATGAATTCAAACAAACATCAAATGACAATTTTTACCTACATTAAGTGAAATAGAGATTTTTGAGCAAAAAGTGCATAAACTGACAAGGATCTAATAACTTGAAATTGATACGTGAAATAAGTTTCAAATACACTGAGATTATAGAATACAACTATTTTAAGCTAAAAATTACAATTATAAAACAAAATTACAATAATTCGTCCCTTTTACACTAAGCTACACTACCTCTAGTTAACTACTACTTCTTTCTCCACTTTTCTTTACTTATATACACCTTGCAGACCTTCTCTCTCTTTCCCACCTTTTTTAGGACCCTTGGATGGGCATTTCTAATCCTGGCCGTTTAAAATGAATTTGGCGGGAAAAGTGGTATTAGCTTTTTTGGCAGTTGAGTGTTAGGTCTAGGAGCATTTAATGAAGTTTGGTTAGTAGTGGAGATGGAGGGGACAAAGGATGGGAGTGGTAGCAGAGGGTGAGGAGGTTGAGTGTTGGGTGAGGGTAGCAGGTATCAAGTGGGGGGTTGAGGTGGAAGACGGTCAAACTAATGTTTGACCCTGGGATTGCGTTATTATTAAAGGGGTGTTATTGTTTGTGTTGGTGGGCTGGCCGGTTGGGAGATATAAGGTGGGCTAGGGAGTGGGCTTGATGGGCTGTGGATTGGAGATATAAGGTGGTAAGGGATTGGCAGGTTTGGTTTTTGGGTAATAATATTTCAAGGGTCCATTTGGTAAAGTGTATAATCACAAGGACCAATATTGTAAAAGCTGAAAAGTGAGGGGCTGAAAATGTCAATCTTCCAAAGTGCTCACAAGTACCAATATTGCCAATCACCAATATCCAAGAACCATTTTTTTGCATTTTTCACTTTTAAAATCCCCGGGGGCCATTTTTGTAAAATTCCAAACTACGGGGACCAAAAATGTAAATTTCTCAAACTTTCATCCCAAGTCTAAAATTGATATTTGTGATTTCCCCAAGGACCAAAATTGATTTTTCTTTCAAAAGTATCCCACCAGGGACCAAATCTGTCAAAGTTTGAAACTCCAGGGACCAAAAGTGTAAATTTCCAAAACTTTTCCAATTTTTCACCAAAGGACAAAATATGACAACTTATGATTGTAAAAGGACCTTTGGTGATAATTTTCCATATTTTGAATATCCAGGGACTAGTTTTGTCATTTTTTGAAAGTTGGGGGACTGAAACTGCCAATTTTGCAAACTTTGTACGTTTTTTATCTGTTTTTGCTCATTTTGCATCTAAAACATATAAAACACAATTTTGAAATATTTTCAGTAATTTGATGCATTTCTGAGTGTTTTTGTATGTTTTGCAGTTCAGATTTGACCAAAAATGATGAGTGTTTGAGCACTCATCAATCCCCCACACTAAACTATTGCTAGTCCCTAGCAATAACTGTTTTGAAAACTTGATGGATTTGAAAACCTCTTTACCAAAAGCCATCACTTCTGGAGTAGCCAGGTGTAAGAACTGTGGCACACCTGATAACCGTGTGATTTTGAGCAAACCACCAGCTGTCAACGGATTTGATTAGTCTTTACCAAAAGCCGTTTGCTTCTGGACTAGCCAACTCTTCATGGAATAGTCAACATCTTGGTGAGCTGATTACCAATTATGGTTTTTCCACTGCCTTTACCACAAGCCGTATAAACCCAAAACCGTACCTAGTTCGGAAGCAAGGTTACATATGTTGCACATGGACTTATGTGGCCCAATGAGAGTTGAAAGCATTAATGGGAAGAAGTATATTCTCGTTATTGTTGATGATTATTCAAGATATACTTGGGTAAAGTTTTTGAGATCAAAAGACGAAGCACCAGGCATCATCATCACCTTTCTGAAGCGTATTCAAGTTCTACTTCAAGCTCCAGTAAGAATTATAAGAACAGACAATGGCACAGAATTTACAAACCAGGAGTTAAGAACTTACTTTGAAGATGTTGGAATCACACACCAAACATCAGTTGTTAGAACTCCACAGCAGAATGGGGTAGTTGAAAGAAGAAATAGAACTCTTGTGGAAGCTGCTCGCACTATGCTGATTTTTTCTAGTGCACCACTATTCTTATGGGCTGATGCTGTAGCCACTGCTTGTTTTACTCAAAACCGATCCCTAGTCCATCCGAGATTCAATAAAACCCCATATGAGCTAGTGAACAACCGTAAACCTGACATCTCTTACCTTCACGTGTTTAGCGCTTTGTGCTATCCGACGAATGACAGAGAAGATCTAGGGAAGTTAAAAGCTAAGGGTGATATTGGAATCTTCATTGGATATTCAGAAAACTCGAGGGCATTCAGGGTGTATAATAGACGAACAAAAAGGATTATGGAGACGATGAATGTGAAGTTTGACGAGATTTCACAGATGGCTTCTGAGAGATACGCTCTAGAACCCGCGCTTAATCCAATGGCTTCTAATCAAAACGGATTAGGACCCGCACCAAACATGCAGACTTCTGGACACATCAGTTCAGGACTCGTGCCTCAAGGAGCTCATTCAACAAACACGGAAAAACCTTCAGAACAAGAACTGGAAAATTTCTTCGAGTTAATGTTTGATGAATACTATGGTGGAACTTCGACAAATGCATCTCAACAACATTCCGCTGCACCCGCTCAAAACCATCAACCACCACCACCACCACAGGATGCATCTACTACAATCGAAGCTAAAGCACTAACTACCTCAACATCATCAACATCTACTCCAGCAACTCCAGTTATTGAAACTGATCTACCAAGAGTTGATGAGCAAAATCAAAACACAAATTTTCAAGAAGAACCAACAAATAATTCAAACGATGTTGCGTTAGAAGAAGAAGAAGTATTTGAAAACCCATTTGCAACAGACTCTGCTGAATCTTCTTCAAGGTTACAAGAACCATCTAACACACATTCGTTCAACCTAAGGTACCGTTCTACGTTTCAATGGACAAAAGACCATCCAATAGAACATGTTATTGGTGAACCTTCAAAGACAGTTCAGACAAGGAGACAACTTGCCACAGATCTCGAATTATGCATTTACATTTGCTCAATCAGCCTCAAAGAACCAAAGAACATTCGGGAAGCAATGGCAGAATACCCTTGGATAGAAGCAATGCAGGATGAAATTCTTCAATACGATTTACATGACAGTTGGGAACTTGTTGAACGACCACTTGATATACGTGTTCTTGATCTCAAGTGGTTGTGGAAGAACAAACTAGATGAGGAAATGACTGTTATTCGCAACAAAGCTCGTCTCGTGGCTAAAGGTTATCCACAAGAAGAAGGGATAGATTTCGAAGAATCATTCGCGCCTGTAGCTAGACTTGAAGCAGTCCGGATTTTCTTAGCCTATGCCGCTCACAAAAACATCACAGTCTATCAGATGGATATTAAGACTGCTTTCTTGAATGGAACTCTGAAAGAAGAAGTGTATGTGAGTCAGCCAGAGGGATTCATCGACAAAGATCATCCAGACTACGTCTACAAGCTTAAGAAAGCAATTTATGGTTTAAAACAAGCTCCAAGAGCGTGGTATGACGAACTATCATCTTTCTTGCTTAAAAACAATTTCACAAAAGGAACGGTTGATGACACCTTGTTTATCAAAAAATTCAAAGATGACATTTTGATCGTTCAAATTTACGTGGACGACATTATTTTTGGATCAACCAATCCTAACCATTCAAAACATTTTGAAAATCTCATGAAAAGCAAATTTGAAATGTCCATGATGGGGGAACTAAAATTCTTTCTTGGTTTAGAAATCCATCAATCCCCTCGTGGTATTTTTATCAATCAAGCTAAATATACAATAGAGATTTTGAAAAAACATGGAATGGAAAACTGTGATTCTGTTGGTACACCAATGGTCACTTCACCAAAAATAGGTGCTAATTTGTTTGGGAAACCCATTGATCCGAAGAAATATCGGAGCATGATCGGTTCTCTCATGTACCTAACTGCTAGCCGACCCGATATTTAATTTGCTGTTTGTTTGTTAGCACGGTTTCAGGCAAAGCCTACCAAACTTCACCTCAAAGAGGTTAAACGGATCTTTCGGTACCTACGAAGCACCATTAACATGGGACTTTGGTATCCGAAAGATTCGGGGTTTAATCTAACAGCATTTTCAGATGCAGACCATGCTGGTGATCAAGTTACAGCAAAGAGTACATCAGGTGGAGCACAATTTTTGGGTGAAAAGCTAGTAAGCTGGTCGTCAAAGAAACAGGATTGTACTGCACTATCAACCGCCGAAGCCGAGTATGTGTCTCTATCTGCGTGTTGTGACTCAAAAAGTGCCATAGCCATCTCGTGCAATCCCGTACATCACTCTAAGACGAAGAATATCAAAGTCCGCTACCATTTCATCAAAGAACACATAGAAGAGGGTACTGTTGAATTATTTTTCGTTAAGTCTGATTACCAACTCGCCGATCTATTTACTAAAGCCCTTCCAAAAAACGGTTTGACTATTTAGTTCGACGAATTGGCATGCGAAGCCTAACTCCTGAGGAGCTAGAACGTCTTCTCGAATCTTCTTGAAAAATGTTTTCAAAATCGCTTCGCTGTAAATATTTTTGAAAAAAAAAATACAAAATTTGAAAAACCAACAAAACCAAAATACAAAAATATAAAATTTTCAAAAAATACAAAAACAATATAAAATCAAAAAATCCAAAAATATTCTTCTCACGACATGTCTCTCGTATAAATCAATATTCTGTACGTTTCTAGAAATGTCATTCAACAATGATACGGACATGTACAGATGCTTGAACGGGAGTTCTTTTAAATGTTTTTCTAAAACATGTCGTTTCTCAAAAAGTTTCTTCACGATGGCTTTCGTATACGTCGATACGAAACCCGGACTAAAATAATGACTTCTGATTATTTTCAAATCAAGGACTCGTATGTTCAAAGATGAAATCATTTTCAAAAAAGTTCGAGTATAAACAAACGAAAAGGATTTCAAACATAAACTCGTTTTTCTAAATACAATTCTTGAGCACTTTTTCAAGATTGTTCAAAAGATTTCTCAAAATCTTTCAAATGAGTGCTCAAGATAACTCCCTCAAAACCCTTAATTGATTTTAAAATGTGCTATCATTAAGGGGGAGTACAAAAACTAAATTGTTCCAAAATTCATGCAAAATGAAATTTGTCTTTCTCTCCAAAAAGCTTTTTTAATCAGTTGATATCAAAAATATCACGTGATTGATGCCAAACCACCTAACTTAAATTAACCAAAGAATGGTCAACTAAGTCAAATAGCCTAGATCAATGCTCCGGGTAATATAATGTATCACCGGGTCGTTAAATCTCGTTGAGGTGTGAAATGTAACTTTAGCGTATTCGTAATCGGGTGTTATTCACAGAAAAGGGTTTGTTGTGAAAATTATGTGGAAATTATTAACAAATATAGCTTAGGAAAGCTACGTGAATGGTTACGGGAATTTGGAGTACGAAGATTTGAGCTAAACCTAGAAACGTACGTTTTAATTAAAAAACGTAATCGTACGAATAAAACAAAAAGTACAACTGGAGGACTGGGAGGGTTAAAAGTGTAAAATTTAATATTTTTACAATCCTATTAATTAAAGAAAATTTTAAGAAAAATAAAAATTAATTTTACACTATTTAATTATTTAATATTAATTAATTACTAATTATCTATTTAATACTAATTAAATTGATTAGAATTATTAAAAATACTAAAAAGACTTAGAAAATTAAGAAAAATTTTATAAATCTAATTAACCATCACAGGAATCCTAAAAAATTATAAAAAGTTAATTCTAAGTATTTTTAAGCTAAATAATTAATTATTATTCTAATTACTTATTAATTACTAATTAAACTAATTATATTATAAAAAATAGAAAATGAACAGTAAAAATTCTAGAAAAATTTATAAAAATGTTTTAACTAAAATAAAAGCTATAAAAATTATAAAAATTAGGTTATACTATTAAAAACTAATTATACTATTTAATTGATTAATATTAATTAAAACTAAATTAAACTAGAATTAATTAGAAAAACCACTAAAAGAGAAAATAAAAATCTGGAAAAATTTATAAAATTATTTTAACCTAAAATATAATTTCTAAAAATATAAAAGTGATATATTACTTAGAAATAAATTAAAAAGAAAAATAAATTGATAACTCCTATTAAATAGAAGCTATCACTAAAATTAAAATTGGTTTTTTTTTGGATTTTTTTCTTTTTCTAAACTGATAATAAACTAAAAACAACTAACTTTAACAAAAACACTTTTGTTTTAACCCATGGAATAAGCAATTGAAATGCTTATTTACCTCACAGTTGACTTTTGTTGACTGTGAAGGTTTATAAGCTCAAAAGAGGAATGTGGGGTCCACAATGGTTGAGATTGGTTTCTCTGAGTTTAACAAACAATAATAAGCAGCTTTCAATCAAGTGGATGGCCTAAATAAGCCAAAAAGCACAGAAATAAGCACAATCTATTTGATAACTGAAGCAGTTTGGGGACAAAGTTAAGGGTCCAAATAAGGTGGGGTCCACAGACTTAGGGGTCAAACAAAAGGGTCAAACACACTCCCTGGTAGGAGGGGGGTTGAAAGGTGCAAGAATGGAGGTGTGGGACCCACTGGGTCAGTCACAAAAGACCACCAAAGTTGGGTGGATGGCTGAGGTATCTGAGAGCAGGGCAGATAGGTTGCCCTGCAGGTCACTTTGTGCCCTTGTGGGACCTACCAAACAAAATTCTAAAAATCTGGAAAAATTTGTAAAAATCTACAAAGTGGCAAAGATTAAGCACACCAAATTTCAGACTTTAACACCTAAGATCAAACAAGTTACACACCTCCCAAGTTTGATCAAAATCTGAGAATTGACAATTTGACTTTTCAAGAAATTACAAAGTTTGACTTTAGTGAACTTGGGAGGCTGATTTAATGACCAAATAAGCTAAGATAAGCTATATTAAAACTAACTTAGGTAAAAATCCAACTTATGAAAAGGTTTTGTGGGATTTGGACTCCAAAAATCACCACAGTGAACTATGGTGATTATAAACTTGTGATTTTGACTTTTGTGAGGTTTTGTACCAAAACTCTTGTTCCCCTGAGCTTTATTATACCCAAATAACTAATAGAAACTAATAAATGCTCAGTAACACAACTAGAATACACCAAACAAATCACAACCAAACACCCTTTTTAAAATAGTTAATGAAGAGATTTCCACTTCAACAAGTATAAAACACAAACAGATGGTTACTACTAATCTATAAGCTGATATTTAATATGTAATGAACCTAAATAAACAATCCTAGGCTATTTAAGAGTAAAGATGAAAGAGTGTGTAGCTTACAAAGCCTTCCAAGCACTGAGTAAGTACCAAGGACCAAACCAAACAATCCTATGCCCTCCCCTGAGGTTCCTAACCCACAGCCATCCTTGTTACACTGTGCTCCTTGCTCATACAACAAATGATCACCACTTTTTATTTTTATTTTTATTTTTCTTATTTTTTTTTAGTTTTTATTGAAAATTGAATTGAAAGTGTTCACATAAGCTTATAACACTTGTGATATCTTATTTCTGAGCTTGTAAGAACTTCTGAGTTCCTTAAACACAAATTACTTCACTTAATTGGAACTTGGAAATTTAAGATGAGACTTTGAAAAGTGAGCTTGGAATTTAAACTTCAAAATGAACTTGCATTAATAAAAAGAGTTACATTACATTGAAAATGAACTGAAATTACAAATAAACTAAGAAAATTACACACTTTAAGCTTCTATGAGCTTTTTCTTATATAACGACCTAAACTTAGTGTCCTAAGTCTTCCACAAGGCTTCAATTTGAAAACTGAGGGTCCCATAGACTTTGCTTTGACCTTCTGACCAAATCCCCATCGTCAATTTGATCTTCAATGCATCCTAGCCATTGATTGGCATTTTGGCGCCAATTTTTATACGGGTAAGGATTAGTGGTGTTGGTGAGGGGATTGGGGGAGCATTAATGGTGGTGGAGTTGGTGGGTAGGGATATTAATTGTGGGGGGTGAAGTGGTTGAAAAGGCGAGGAGGGGGGGGGGAAGTATCTCCCTGGTTTTCTGGGATTTGGTTGGGAAAAAGAAGACGGTCAAGGGTCTGGTTTGACCCTTGTTGACCTGGGTTGACCGGGTGTTAACAAAACAAAGGGAATGGGCCTGGTGGGCTTGGGGATCAGCTGGGCTAGGGATGTTTGTTGGGTAAGGGTGTTTTTTTTTTGGATTAGTTAATTTAGGGTCCGGATGGTTAGAAGTTAACACAAGGACCATATTTGCAATTCCTTCAAAGTTGAGGGGTGTGAAGTGTAACTTTCCAAAACTTCTTCAAAGGATCAATTTTTGCCAAATACCAATAATCCAAGGACCAATTTTGCACTTTTCCACATTTTTCAAAATTTCAAACATCCCAGGGACTAATTTTGCCATATTTGGATTTTTAGGGACTAATTATGTAATTTATGAAAACTTGCAACCCAATTATGATATTTTGACTTTATTTGACTTTTAAGACCTTGGGTTGACTTTTCCTTAAAAATAAATGCATAGGGACTAAAGTTGACAAGTTTTGAAACTTGGGGGACTGAAACTGCCAATACTGCAAACTTTGTACGTTTTTTCTTTGTTTTTGCACATTTTGCTTTTAAAACACATAAAACACAATCCCTGGGATAATTTAAGTATTTTGATATCTTTTTGATTGTTTTTGTGCGTTTTGGCAGTTTAAATATATCAAAAACGATGAGTGTTTGAGCACTCATCAATCCCCCACACTGAACTATTGCTAGTCCCTAGCACTCTTTTTAGAAAACTTGATGGATTTTAAACTCTTTACCAAAAGCCATCACTTCTGGAGTAGCCAGGTGTAAGAACTGTGGCACACCTGATAACCGTGTGATTTTGAGCAAACCACCAGCTTCCAACGGATTTGTTAAGTCTTTACCAAGAGCCGTTTGCTCCTGGACTAGCCAACTCTTGATGGACCTAGTCAACATCTTGGTGAGCTGATTACCAATTATGGATTTTTCCACGGCCTTTACCACAAGCCATAATCTTGCGGGCTAGCCAACTCATTTGTTTTCGGGGAGTTGATGAACCACACAATTTTGGGCAAATTGCCAGCCGTCAACGGATTTGAGTTGTCTTTACCAAGAGCCGTTTGCTCCTGGACTAGCCAATCCCTTTTGTCACTTAGACAAGGCGGACTGATTACCACAAAAATTTTGAAATAAAGTGAAAAATTTTTGAAAATTTTTGGCCAAAAACGGGGGTACTTGAAAGATATTTGTTAAAATTCGTTTGAATTTCCCCCCCACACTTAGAAATGAATATTGTCCTCAATATTCAAAGTCCCGGCTATTATGCCGAAGCTATGAACGTAAAAAGCCAAGATTCGAATCTAACTGCGGAAATACCAATTTCACTTTATTTCTATATATATACAACTTTTTTTTTTTTTTTTTTTTTTTTTTTTTGAGACTTATATACATATATACATTTTTTCAAACAGCGGGGGGTTGGCCATTCCCCCACACTCGGTGGTAGAAAATAGAAAGAATCAGAGATACGGGTGAAAACCCGTATTGTTGCTAGTTTTTGGTCATTGAGTCGCTAGCTTGACTCTATCCCCAAATTCAATTGCCCTTGGGGAAAGTTTGGAGATCCGGGACGACCATGGATGGTACGTCCTCTCCAAAGTAGTGCTTTAACCGATGTCCATTCACTTTGAAGTTAGGACCGTCATTTTGAGATAATTCGACGGTACCATAAGGATAAACTTTTGCGATAGTGAATGGACCAGTCCATCGGGTTTTGAGCTTTCCCGAGAAGATCTTGAGTCTAGAATTGAAAAGAAGGACTCGATCACCAACGTTGAAAACACGGTTTTTGATTTTTGAGTCATGAATCTTCTTTATCTTTTGTTTATAGATCAAAGAGTTCTCGTAAGCTTGATCACGAAGTTCGTTTAATTCATTTAGTTGAACTTTTCTGAGATCACCCGCCGTTCTGAGGTCGAAATTGGCATGCTTGAGGGCCCAATAGGCCTTGTGCTCAAGCTCGATCGGAAGATGGCACGCTTTCCCGTACACAAGTTTATAAGGCGTACACCCAATGGGTGTTTTGTAAGCCGTACGGAAAGCCCATAGTGCATCATATAATTTGTCCGACCACGATGCATGATTTTCACCTACAGTTCTTTCCAAGATTCTTTTGATGCCACGATTGGACACTTCGACTTGTCCACTCGTTTGAGGGTGGTACGCAGTGGAAAGACGGTGAGTCACACCGTACTTTTGCATGACTTTGTCAAACTTTTCATTACAGAAGTGCGTACCACGATCACTAATAATAGCACGTGGAGTTCCGAATCGGGCAAAGAGAGCTTTTAAAAATTTCACAACTACTCGGGCATCATTTGTGGGTAAAGCTTTCGCTTCAACCCATTTTGACAAGTAGTCAACTACCACGAGTATGTATTTATTGCCGTGAGAGGATGGAAATGGCCCCATAAAGTCGATGCCCCAAATATCAAAGATTTCACAAACTTGAATTGCATTCTGAGGCATTTCATTTCTTTGTGAAATATTCCCGTGGCGCTGACAGGCGTCACAGGATTTGACCAAATCTTGGGCATCCTTGTAGATCGAGGGCTAATAAAAGCCAGAATCAAACACCTTTTTGGCGGTGTAGTTGGGATTGTGGTGGCCCCCCGTGGGACCAGCATGGCAAGCCTTTAAAATTTCATTGGCTTCCTGACCATACACACACCGCCGGATGACTTGATCCGCGCATATCTTGAACAAGTAGGGGTCGTCCCAAAAGTAATGTTTTACGTCTTTGAAAAATTTATTTTTTTGTTGGGACGACATCCCTTTCACAATGAAGTTACCCGCAAGATAGTTTGCAAAGTCGGCAAACCATGGGGTAATCGAGTCTCCACGAAATGAAACCACATTGAGGGTCTCGAGAGGAAATGTTTCATTTATTTCCTTTTTCTCGAAAGCATTTTGGTGAGGGTTTTCAAGACGGGAGAGATGATCAGCAGCCAGGTTCTCAGCTCCTTTTTTATCACGAATAATGATATCAAATTCCTGAAGGAGGAGAACCCATCGGAGGAGTCTCGGCTTTGCATCCTGTTTTGCAAATAGATATTTCAAACCCGAATGATCCGTATACACTATGCTTTTAGTCAGAATCAAGTATGGCCGGAATTTTTCAAAAGCATACACCACAGCTAATAATTCTTTTTCAGTGGTGGTGTAATGACTTTGTGCCTCGGTCATAGTCTTGCTGGCATAGTGTATAGGCTGAAAATGTTTTGTTTTGCGTTGCCCCAAGACTGCCCCTATAGCATAATCACTAGCATCACACATGAGCTCGAAGGGCAAGTCCCAATCGGGGGCAACAAGAATCGGTGCCTCGGTAAGCCTTTTCTTTAATGTTTCAAAGGCTTCGATGCACTCAGGGGAGAAGATAAAAGGAGCATCCTTCTCGAGGAGATGGGTCATAGGCCGGGCGATTTTAGAGAAATCTTGAATAAACCTACGGTAAAAACCGGCGTGACCCAAAAAGCTCCTAACACCTTTCACAGTCGTGGGATGAGGCAATTTTGCAATGACGTCCACTTTGGCACGGTCAACCTCCATCCCATTTTTTGAAATTTTATGGCCGAGGACAATGCCCTCTTTGACCATAAAGTGACTCTTCTCCCAATTTAGACATAACTTTGTGTCTTCACAACGTTTTAGCATGCTGTCTAAATGGGAGAGACATGTTTTAAACGAATCCCCAATGACCGAGAAATCGTCCATAAAGACCTCCATACTTTTCCCGATCATGTCGGAAAAAATGGCCATCATACATCTTTGAAATGTGCCCGGAGCATTACATAGGCCAAATGGCATACGTTTATATGCGAAGGTTCCATAGGGGCACGTGAAAGTGGTCTTTTCTTGGTCTTGCGGGTCAATGGGAATCTGAAAGTAACCCGAGAAACCATCGAGGAAGCAATAGTACTCATTCCCCGCTAATCTCTCGAGCATCTGATCCATAAAGGGCAGAGGAAAATGATCCTTACGGGTGGCGTCATTCAATTTACAATAATTAATGCAGACGCGCCAACCCGTAACCAAACGAGTTGGAATCAACTCATTCTCCTCATTTGTGACAACGGTAATGCCACCCTTTTTTGGAACACAATGGATTGGGCTGACCCAAGGACTGTCCGAGATAGGGTAAATCAATCCGGCATCAAGAAGTTTTAAAACCTCTTGTTTGATAACCTCGTGAATTTTTGGATTCACCCTTCTTTGATGTTGGACCGCAGGTTTGAAGTCATCCTCAATTAATATCTTGTGAGTACAGAACTCAGGGTCGATGCCCTTGATATCGGAGAGACGCCAAGCAATTGCTCGCTTATGAGACTTCAAAACCTGTATAAGAGCAGCCTTTTCTTCAACACTTAAGTCTTTAGCAATAATGACGGGCAATTTATCATCACCCTCCAGAAATGCGTACTCAAGATGAGGCGGCAAGTTCTTAAGTTCAACCGCGGGAAAGTCATCAGTTTTCTCAACATTTTTGACTTCCTCCTTATGAAGTATTTGTGGCAGAACAGGAAGATGAGAGGGATCTTCGTTTAATAACTTTTCAAGCGTGAGAATATCCCTCTCGAGGTCGATCTCTTGGTTATCAATTCCATCGGGAACCGAATCACTCTTGAGAAAGGCCTCAATTTCTTCTGAGAAGATGAAGTCACTTCCCTCAAACGGAGTGAGGGAAGGACAAGAATTGGCAATAATGGGGTGAGAAGATGGAGTGAAGTTTTCACTCGGAGAATCATCGACAAAACCTAAAACCTCTTGAGCGTACTCCTCAGACGCGACATCAATGACATCAATTCGGTTAACCGTTTCGGCGTCATAGTTAGAGGAGTACCTCGAAGTTTGATCGAGGTTAAAGGTTACGGCTTCATTACCAACACGAAGAGTTATCTCCTCTTCGTGCACATCAATTAACGCACGACCCGTCCTTAAGAATCCTCTCCCAAGAATGAGAGGAACACGTGGGTCAGCATCGAACTTAACAACAACGAAGTCAGCGGGGAAATGGAACTTTCCTACTTTCACGAATACATCTTCGGCAATGCCGAGAGGATGAGAGATTGAACGGTCGGCAAGCTCGAGAGTCATGCACGTAGGAGTAAGTTGAGGAAGAGAGAGTTTCTCCCACACTGAGTAAGGCATCAGGTTGATGCTAGCGCCAAGATCAGCTAAGGCGAAGCACTCAACCATCCCAGGGAAAACACATGGAATGAGAAATCTCCCAGGGTCTCCAAGCTTCTTAGGAAGCTTCTTTAAGATAACCGCAGAGCAGTTTTCGTTCAGAGGAGTCTTTGCCATTTCGTACAATTTTTCCTTGTTGCTTAACAAGTTCTTGATCATTGATGCGAATTTGGGCATCAGGATGATAGCATCCGCAAGGCTAACGTCAAAGTGCAAATCTTGAAAGATTTGATAAAACTTATCCATTTGGTAACTAGCCTTTTCGCGGAGCTTTTGCTCATTAAGTCTTGACGGGTATGGTAGTGAAGGTTTGGATTTAGGGTTCTCTCCAGGAGTTGTTGATGGTTCAAATACAACTCCCCGTTTTGGTACAAGTCCAGATTTTGGTACAATTTCTGGAACAACCTGAGGGTGGACATGTGCGGTACTTCATGGTCTAGGAGATTGCACCTTGTCCGTGGTTGCCTCAGGCTCAATTTCAACTTCCTCAGAATAAAGAGGAGGAGGCATAGGTGGAAGAGGAGAAATAGGAGGAACTGGCGGCTCTTCATAAGCTTTACCACTTCGTGTAGTAATAGCTTTGAGTTCACCCTTGGGGTTAACAATTGTATTAGCCGGGAGACCTCCTGATGTAGAGGGTGGAGTGAGATGATTCATAAGACTGGCAAGCATATTTTCAATCTTGCCTTGATTTTGATCAATTTTGTTGTTTGTTTGCATCAACTCACTCTTCAGCTCTTGACCCTGTTTGGTTATTGATAATTGGAAATCATTTTTCAAATTTGAGATTTGATTTTGCATTGCCCTCATTTTGGTCTCATTAACTTTGATGTAGTTATTGAGCTCGTTTGGGAGGGGATCTTGATAATTTGGAGCTGAATACCCTTGATTACCCCTTTGGGGTGGGTACTGATTGACGGGGGCAGGATTTTGATTTTGCAAATTTGGCCCCCTTGGTGGATTAGGATTAAACCTATTTGGATTTTGAGGAAAACCGGGTGGTCCACCCTGATTGCTAGCCCGGTAATTTGGTTCCACTTGAGGACGGTATTGGCTACCTCCTTGGTTGGAATTGCCGGCTATTGCATTTACTTCGAAGGGATTGCCTTCAGTGGTAGGGCAATTATAATATGAATGTGGACCACCACAAGTAACACAAACTTCTATCTTTTTGATTTCAGCTTGTGGAGAAGGAGAAGAATCTTTCTTGCTTTGGGCGAGAACAAATGCATGGACGGCTTCCGTGAGTTGATCAAGTCTAGCATCGGTGCTAGACTGAGCCACGGGCGATGAGGAAGAAGGAACAACATCCCTTTGGGAACAAACCGCTCTGCTTCGGGGAATGCGAACCTTAGATTTATTCTCAATAATTTCTAAAGCATCCTTTGTGGTGCGATTCAAGAAGTTACCTCCAGCGGAGGCATTCAGAGAGTCTTGATCAGATTGGCTTACACCATTGTAGAAAGTATCAAGTGTCATGAGATCAGAGAAACCGTGGTGAGGGCATTTTCGGAGCAATTCCTTGTAACGATCCCATGCCTCACTAAAGGGTTCATCAAATTTCTGCGTGAATTTCATGATATCGTTCTTGAGACTTGTGGTTTTGGAAGGAGGAAAGAATTCATTCATGAACTTTTTCACAAGATCTTCCCATGTCTCAATAGATCGTGGAGGTTGTTTTTCAAGCCAAACCCGGGCTTGTCCCTCCAGGGAGAATGGGAAGAGAAGAAGTTTGATTGCTTCAGAGGGGACATCTTTGCATTTGATGGTGTAAGTGATTTTATTGAACCATCGAATGTGATCTTGAGGATCGTCCCTCTCATAACCGTAGAATTGACGTGATGTGGCCAAATTTATTAATCCTGTTTTAAGCTCAAAATTATCGGCCATGATTGTTGGAACAACGATAGCATCTCCGTAACCCTCGACGGGTGCTTGGAGAAGCTCGTTCATAGTGGGTTCAGCTGCCATGATGACAGCTGGAGGTGGAACAGTACGGATCTCAGATCCGACTGATGGTGCAGAACGTCTACGAGGTCTTCGAGGTCTCTGAACCAGCTCACGTAATGGGCTAGTGGACCTTGAATAACGAGTGCGCATGCACTAGGGATAAAAACTTTTTGGACAATATTTTTGATATCGTCCCGTAATCCAGATTCGTTTCTCTTCAAGAATCACCTTAAAAGAAAACCGAATCAGAAAACGTTACGATATGTTTTGTTGGTTTTTTACTTTTTTTGGTGTTTCAACACTTTAGGAAAAGTGTCAATGACATTTTTTTATGTGTTTTGATTTTGAAAATATTCACAAGTGATGGTATTTGTACAATGAGTGAGGTGAGATAACACTAATCTCAAAAAATGCTACAGAAACGCGCACACCTCCCCGGCAGCGGCGCCATAAATTGATTGATGCCAAACCACCTAACTTAAATTAACCAAAGAATGGTCAACTAAGTCAAATAGCCTAGATCAATGCTCCGGGTAATATAATGTATCACCGGGTCGTTAAATCCCGTTGAGGTGTGAAATGTAACTTTAGCGTATTCGTAATCGGGTGTTATTCACAGAAAAGGGTTTGTTGTGAAAATTATGTGGAAATTATTAACAAATATAGCTTAGGAAAGCTACGTGAATGGTTATGGGAATTTGGAGTACGAAGATTTGAGCTAAACCTAGAAACGTACGTTTTAATTAAAAAACGTAATCGTACAAATAAAACAAAAAGTACAACTGGAGGACTGGGAGGGTTAAAAGTGTAAAATTTAATACTTTTACAATCCTATTAATTAAAGAAAATTTTAAGAAAAATAAACATTAATTTTACACTATTTAATTATTTAATATTAATTAATTACTAATTATCTATTTAATACTAATTAAATTGATTAGAATTATTAAAAATACTAAAAAGACTTAGAAAATTAAGAAAAATTTTATAAATCTAATTAACCATCAAAGGAATCCTAAAAAATTATAAAAAGTTAATTCTAAGTATTTTTAAGCTAAATAATTAATTATTATTCTAATTACTTATTAATTACTAATTAAACTAATTATATTATAAAAAATAGAAAATGAACAGTAAAAATTCTAGAAAAATTTATAAAAATGTTTTAACTAAAATAAAAGCTATAAAAATTATAAAAATTAGGTTATACTATTAAAAACTAATTATACTATTTAATTGATTAATATTAATTAAAACTAAATTAAACTAGAATTAATTAGAAAAACCACTAAAAGACAAAATAAAAATCTGGAAAAATTTATAAAATTATTTTAACCTAAAATATAATTTCTAAAAATATAAAAGTGATATATTACTTAGAAATAAATTAAAAAGAAAAATAAATTGATAACTCCTATTAAATAGAAGCTATCACTAAAATTAAAATTGGTTTTTTTTTGGATTATTTTCTTTTTCTAAACTGATAATAAACTAAAAACAACTAACTTTAACAAAAACACTTTTGTTTTAACCCATGGAATAAGCAATTGAAATGCTTATTTACCTCACAGTTGACTTTTGTTGACTGTGAAGGTTTATAAGCTCAAAAGAGGAATGTGGGGTCCACAATGGTTGAGATTGGTTTCTCTGAGTTTAACAAACAATAATAAGCAGCTTTCAATCAAGTGGATGGCCTAAATAAGCCAAAAAGCACAGAAATAAGCACAATCTATTTGATAACTGAAGCAGTTTGGGGACAAAGTTAAGGGTCCAAATAAGGTGGGGTCCACAGACTTAGGGTCAAACAAAAGGGTCAAACACACTCCCTGGTAGGAAGGGGGTTGAAAGGTGCAAGAATGGAGGTGTGGGACCCACTGGGTCAGTCACAAAAGACCACCAAAGTTGGGTGGATGGCTGAGGTATCTGAGAGCAGGGCAGATAGGTTGCCCTGCAGGTCACTTTGTGCCCTTGTGGGACCTACCAAACAAAATTCTAAAAATCTGGAAAAATTTGTAAAAATCTACAAAGTGGCAAAGATTAAGCACACCAAATTTCAGACTTTAACACCTAAGATCAAACAAGTTACACACCTCCCAAGTTTGATCAAAATCTGAGAATTGACAATTTGACTTTTCAAGAAATTACAAAGTTTGACTTTAGTGAACTTGGGAGGCTGATTTAATGACCAAATAAGCTAAGATAAGCTATATTAAAACTAACTTAGGTAAAAATCCAACTTATGAAAAGGTTTTGTGGGATTTGGACTCCAAAAATCACCACAGTGAACTGTGGTGATTATAAACTTGTGATTTTGACTTTTGTGAGGTTTTGTACCAAAACTCTTGTTCCCCTGAGCTTTATTATACCCAAATAACTAATAGAAACTAATAAATGCTCAGTAACACAACTAGAATACACCAAACAAATCACAACCAAACACCCTTTTTAAAATAGTTAATGAAGAGATTTCCACTTCAACAAGTATAAAACACAAACAGATGGTTACTACTAATCTATAAGCTGATATTTAATATGTAATGAACCTAAATAAACAATCCTAGGCTATTTAAGAGTAAAGATGAAAGAGTGTGTAGCTTACAAAGCCTTCCAAGCACTAAGTAAGTACCAAGGACCAAACCAAACAATCCTATGCCCTCCCCTGAGGTTCCTAACCCACAACCATCCTTGTTACACTGTGCTCCTTGCGCATACAACAAATGATCACCACTTTTTATTTTTATTTTTATTTTTCTTATTTTTTTTTTAGTTTTTATTGAAAATTGAATTGAAAGTGTTCACATAAGCTTATAACACTTGTAATATCTTATTTCTGAGCTTGTAAGAACTTCTGAGTTCCTTAAACACAAATTACTTCACTTAATTGGAACTTGGAAATTTAAGATGAGACTTTGAAAAGTGAGATTGGAAATTAAACTTCAAAATGAACTTGCATTAATAAAAAGAGTTACATTACATTGAAAATGAACTGAAATTACAAATAAACTAAGAAAATTACACACTTTAAGCTTCTATGAGCTTTTTCTTATATAACAACCTAAACTTAGTGTCCTAAGTCTTCCACAAGGCTTCAATTTGAAAACTGAGGGTCCCATAGACTTTGCTTTGACCTTCTGACCAAATCCCCATCGTCAATTTGATCTTCAATGCATCCTAGCCATTGATTGGCATTTTGGCGCCAATTTTTATACGGGTAAGGATTAGTGGTGTTGGTGAGGGGATTGGGGGAGCATTAATGGTGGTGGAGTTGGTGGGTAGGGATATTAATTGTGGGGGGTGAAGTGGTTGAAAAGGCGAGGAGGGGGGGAAGTATCTCCTTGGTTTTCTGGGATTTGGTTGGGAAGAAGAATACGGTCAAGGGTCTGGTTTGACCCTTGTTGACCTGGGTTGACCGGGTGTTAACAAAACAAAGGGAATGGGCCTGGTGGGCTTGGGGATCAGCTGGGCTAGGGATGTTTGTTGGGTAAGGGTGTTTTTTTTTTGGATTAGTTAATTTAGGGTCCGGATGGTTAGAAGTTAACACAAGGACCATATTTGTAATTCCTTCAAAGTTGAGGGGTGTGAAGTGTAACTTTCCAAAACTTCTTCAAAGGATCAATTTTTGCCAAATACCAATAATCCAAGGACCAATTTTGCACTTTTCCACATTTTTCAAAATTTCAAACATCCCAGGGACTAATTTTGCCATATTTGGATTTTTAGGGACTAATTATGTAATTTATGAAAACTTGCAACCCAATTATGATATTTTGACTTTATTTGACTTTTAAGACCTTGGGTTGACTTTTCCTTAAAAATAAATGCATAGGGACTAAAGTTGACAAGTTTTGAAACTTGGGGGACTGAAACTGCCAATACTGCAAACTTTGTACGTTTTTTCTTTGTTTTTGCACATTTTGCTTTTAAAACACATAAAACACAATCCCTGGGATAATTTAAGTATTTTGATATCTTTTTGATTGTTTTTGTGCGTTTTGGCAGTTTAAATATATCAAAAACGATGAGTGTTTGAGCACTCATCATCACGATATGCTATTTTTGAGGGGGAGAAGACATGATTAAAATGTGATCAAAGATGTTTAAAGTTTGTGACTGAATCTCGAAAGAGCTCGACTCAGTAAGTACCAATGAATTGACGAAGCTTAAAATGTCTAAAAGACTTGTCCTGGACGGGTAATAATTTCAAGCTAGTCCAACTAGTGATGTAAGCGTGTCTCGAATAGGACTTGTCTGAGTAGAGTGTACCGTATCGAGAGACTTTCTTTGGACTTGACCAGGACGGGTAATAATTTCAAGCTAGTCTAACTAGTGATGTAAGCGTGTCTTGAATCGGTCATGTTCACTGAAAGTGGTTCAATTCAAAAAAGTGCAAACTCCTTCCACATGTGCAAATTTCTTACATATCCATGAGCACATGTGAAGGGGGAGTCCTTCAAAAGTTGCAAAACTCTCAAAGTGGTAACAACAATGTGTTTTATTATCATAAACACCTTGAGAGATTTTCGAATAAATGGTTTTATGGCAACAATTATAGGATACTCATGGAGTTATAAGGTGACTAAGGTTAGGAAAAACCGTCCTATGATCCGCCAGAGCCGGAGGGATCTACCCAAGGACAAATCCAATAGATTAGAATTAGAAGTCCTTAGGTATGATTGAAAAAAGGAGAAAATGAGAAAGGAGAAAGAAGGGGTTAAAGAATTAAAAAGAAAAGTTATGAAAAAGGGTGAAAAGAAATAGCCCTCCAAGTGTTCAACCTTAGGGCAGACACCGGGTTCAACTCATATGCTACTGGTTGTTACTAAGGTGACACCGGTATAGAAGATAAAGACGTCATGGACCCAGTGACGCACTGCACTAAACCTTCTTAACCACTCAAGTTCTCTTAAAAGAGCTTGTTTCATTCTCACGGGGAACCGGTGTAATCTATCGACCTGTCTCTTAGAGATGGTTGATATTGAAGCAGGAGACCTCTCCCTAATCTCCGCATAGGAAACCAAATGTGCACTAATCGAGTCTAGAGCCCCGAGATTCATCAAAATATCTCATAGGAACACATAATATTCCTACACTGGTTGTTCATCATTAAGGACGCCAGATGTAAACTTTAGAGTCCTACGCAGATCTTAGCAATCTGCCAGAACATTTATGAGAGGATTCACATTTGTGATTCTCAATGATTGAATGGAAACTCCTACCAGGGTCAACATCAAACAGCCCTGACAGCAGGTCACTTCGGTAATTCTGTATGGGATACGCTTAGTGCTCGCGGTGGTTTCAAACGGTCTACAGTCGTGGAGTGATCCCCAGTGACTCACCCAGTCATTGAGCTACTAAGTAGGTCTTGTAAGCTCTCTCGAGAGTATCTGACGTGGGAACGGCCTTGGTAAGGGTTAGAAGGAGTCTTCACACTATGCTGTTGACGATCTCTAATTCTTATCTGTAAGTACCGGATGTTTTATTGCTAACTGTTTATATGCAGGGACACTTCATCTCCATGGCGACAGATTCCACATGCTCATACATACATCTGGAAGTTAAAGAAAGCTCCCTCAAAGATCTATACAACACAAAGTTCTAAGAAAGATTCTACGCCAAAAAGAAGAATCTACAAAGTATAAAGACTAAAGATCATTGTGAAAGAAAGGGAACTACGTGCATATGAATATCAAAGTCCAAAGATGTATGAGCATGTTGGAATGGAAAACAACCACCACAGACGCAGAAGTGACGAAAGGCAGATTGCTCCACATCACAAAGGAACAAAGAATGATGAAAAGTCAGTCATCAAAGATCACAAAGCATGAAGGAACAAAGACAAATGACTATTCTACTATGACACACGATGGTCAACAACAAAGAACAAAGAAGACCCAATCACGTGGAGCATCATTCGAATGACCACCCCTTAGGGGGAGATTGTTAGCATTAAAAATTATATTAAAAAGTGATGGTCATTCTCATTTATTGTAACGTTGTAATGTGTCGTAGTTTTTGTTATTAGAATAGTCAATGGGCCTTGGTCTTGGTAAGCTAATATGTTATGTGTTAGTTTATCTAAGCCTTTTTATTAAACGTGTAATCCAAGCCCAAGACCAAGCCCATGGAAAGCCTCTTAAGGCATCATGTTAAGAACTATATAAGCACCTCAAAGGCTCATTTGAGGTGTGTGCTTGTGTGTGTATTTGTGTGTGTTTTTATTAATAAAAGTTCTCATATTTCATCTCTCTCTCTCTAGTATACGAAATACATATCTATACATATCAAGTCACCATCTTTACTTCATCTAGTGCTATATTGTTATTAAAATTGATATATCTAAGGTCCTACAATAAGTAATTAAAACAAAGACTGAGCAGCTAATCAAATTAGAAACAAATCAAAACATCAAATACTCATAAACATGGCTAACACATAAGGGTGTTAGCCCATAATCTCTGTAACGGGGTAGAGAAACATAATCATAATGAGTATAGTATTAAACATAATGAATACGATACGCTAACAATGATTAGAGATGCTCTTCAAGGATAATTAGGTCTTCAAGATTGATCTTCTACTGTTTGAAAGGGCTTTGATCGTCTGGGAATGACCCTAAGGCTCCCCAATGATGCCCTAATTTGTTAATGAGTCTGGTATTTATAGATTCTGAAATCTGGGTCGATACGGCACATCTAGAGAGTCAGATGCGTCGCATCTATAAGTAAACGTAGCCTCTAATTCTGAAACTGACCCAATATGGTGCATCTATAAATCTGATATGGAGCATCTCCTAATACGGCACATTTAAAGACCAGATTCACCGCATCACCTTGAGAATCAGATAGATCTCATTTCTCTCTTTTCGTGGCCGCTTGAACCAACTAAAACGGAGTCCGGATGAGGATTTTACAGCCAAAATATGAAAGCATCTTCAAGGATTGGTCCGATGCAGCGTATCAAGGTATCTTCGCGTAGGGTCCAAGATTATAATATTCGCGAATATTCACGAATATTCGTACACCGCCTTTAGATGCAGCGTATCTTCAATCTCTTGTGCGGCGCATGTTCTTCTGTGTCTTGGATCATCTTTTGTGAAGTCTTGAGATTGATACGCTGTATGTATGAAATGTAATGCGGCGTATCTGGAGTAGAACAAGTTGGTTCTTCTTCGTTGACCAAAGTTTCATATACCACGCATGGTATAAATCCATGTGGCGCATGCTTCAAAGTCAGGAAATGGTCTTAATATTCATCTAAGTCTTGTTATACGGCGCATTCATCAAGAATGATACGGTGTATTCTTCGTCAGTTTAGTAGACTTTCCAACTTGATCCATTTTGCTCCAATTTACGTCCAAAATAGATAACTTTCACCAAATGTTTGTTTATAACTGAGAATTACAAAAGTAAGTGATTAAGTATCGATTCTCATATAAAATAATATAACGCAAGCGAATAACATAGGATAAATGATGCCGATAAAATGTACTTATTTGATGTCATCAAATATCCCCCCACTTGAACTTTACTTGTCCCCAAGTAAACCTTAGATTTAAACTTATGAAAATGTATCCTAAAAAATAGTCTAGGATTTTTATAGTTAAGCATTTATTTGTTCAACCTCAATTACACAACCAAACACCTCACAAAACAGGTAACTGAAATCACTCAAATCACTCAACTAATCTATATGGTAACATTTTGGTAGTTCGCTCAATTGCTCGGTCGTGACGAGTATTCTATCATAAGCTTGGCAAGGATACACATCTCCACCACTAAAGCTAAGTGTTGGGTCTGTTAAAACCCAAACTCCTTAATCTAGGATTTGAACATAAAATACCCTAAGTGTTTGATAACCGTAAACACTCAGCAAGTCACTGACTGCACAGTCTTTCAAGTGAGTCATCTTCAAGATGCTCAGGGCGAATCTATTGTGAAAGGTTCACCATTGAGTGAGGCAGTTCTAAGTGGATGATACATGATCCAAAGAAGAAGATGATGGACTCAGTGAGTGACGACAATAGCTCACTGAGTCCTTATAACTCCTCACCAACTAAGAAGACTGAGTGAACAAAGACTGAAGATACACAGACTGAAGTAAAGGCGGGATAAGTTTGAATGGATAAGGAAGGGTCCTTATCAGGCAAAGGTGAACTTTCCCTGAAAGGGTATAAAACCATGACGTGTGTGAACACTGAAGACCAAAAAGCATCCCTGCTCTTTACTACTTATAGACATTTGTAACAGGGACAAAATACCTATGTATTTTGTCCAATATAGGCTGATGTAATCTTTGTCTTATAGTCTTTGTCTCCTAGGTATCTATTAGAATCTACTTGTGTATAAATAGAGAATAAGAGAGAGAGAGGTAAAGATTAAGTTTGTGCACTTATTGCTTAGACATTCACAAACTAAATCTTTACTCTCTCCAAAGAACAACACAATCCCTGAGATAGCTCAGTTGGATCTTAGTTGTCACTCAAACTTAGTTTGAGTTTCGTGAGAAGTTTTACCATACTTCTCATTTCAATCCCAAGTGTTGTTCCGCAAACACTTGTGTATAATTCTTTTGATTAATTTCTAATAAAGAATTAAATGTTGAAAAACCTTGTGTCTTAAGTTTTACATTTATTTACTTTTGGTTTTTAATCATTACATCGCTATATCATGGAACTTGGTTAGATTAACTTTGTAGTTAAGATTATCCAAGAGGGTCCAACACGTGGTATCAGAGCCTTTGATTTGTAAAACTTTTCAAAACCTTTTTTTTCAAACAAAAGAGTGCTCAAAGTTTTTAAAATCAAGATCCCCCCATGGTTGATAGCGATGTACCCCAGCTAGTTGACAAAAAGGGAGGTGGCTATTCAGTTGTAGCTCCTAAACTAGAAGCTGGTAAATTTAGCAAGTGGAAAAAGCGAATGCTTTGCTACTTGACTGGTATGGAACCATACTACATCACATGCATCAATGAAGGTCCCTTTGTCCCTAAGACTACTCAAGGTTTGCCTAAACCTGAAGCACAATGAACTCCTGATGAGAGGAGGGTAGTCAATCAGGACCAATGCCTGAAAAGCATCATTATATCGTGTCTCCCTGACGATACAATGAAATCAGTCATTAACTGTCCTACAGCAAAACAAACTTGGCTTGACTTCGTTCATAGCTTTGAAGGTCCCTCAGATACCAAGGAAAACATGATCATGGACCTGAAACTTAAGTATAACACTTTCAGGGCCAAAGATTCTGAAAGTCTCTCTCAGACCTATACACGATACAAAACCTTGTTCAATGAGCTGTCAAATGATGGTGTAGTCATGTCTAAGCATGAAGTCAATGTTGGCTTTGTCAACAGTCTCCCTGAGAAGTGGTTAAACTTCTCTCAGGGTCTTAGGAATGCTAATCATATTCAAAACCTTGAGCTCCCTGAAATTTATAGGAAATTTGTCTATGAAGACAACTTAATCACCAAGAGATACCCTGGCAAAGCTCAAGAGACCAAAAAGGCCCTGAGTGTTTCACTCATATCCACTGCCTTCTACTCTAATGGTGTTGTGCAGGATTTTCAAGATGATTCTGATGATGAGGTTGATGAAAGAACCAGTGAAGAGTATCTCAATGTTGGGATCATACTTTAGTATTTAGTCAAGTCTCGGTCATTTCATTTTGTAATAGGTTGCTTAAGTATTGTTTATGATTATTGTTTAGTTAATGGGCAACATGTAAAAGCCCATGAGGCCTTAAAAGCCCACGTATGAAAGGATAAGGGAGGAAGGGAGTGTTGCCCTAGCTCCTCCCTTATAAATAGAAACCTTATGTTACATTTTATTTTGTTGGTTATTTGATTATCTTAGTGAAACTCTTGCACTCTCACCTTTCATATTGTCTTATAATCAACCACCTCTCATTCTCATCTTATTTCTTTATCAATCATACTTGTGTTTACATAAATGGTGACCTAACAAGTGGTATCATTCGCCTACTAGAAGTTTGAAGTGAGTTTCTTTGGTTAACGTGGGGATTGGTGCTTATTTCTTCATTTTTTTGCATTTTTTCTTTGTTTCTTTCACTCAAATCTTGAAGCTTGGATAAGTTTCAAGGTTGATATAGTGATTTGAAGCTTAGTTGTTGCATAAAGTTGTGATTTTTTAAGGTTTTTTAAGGTTTTATAGCTTCTTTGATATTGAAAAACTAGTTTTTGGTAGCTACATCTTATAAAGTTAAGGTTTTCTTAGTATTGGTGAAGTTATTTGATCAAAAGTACCTTATTTCTAAGCATTTTTTCATCAAAAAGTCATTATTTTGGATGAACAGTACGTTTTACGCGTAAAGTGGTCGAAAAAAGTACTATTTCCAGCTGTCTACAGTGTTTTTTGGTCGGTTTATGCATAAGTCTAGGCCAAAACCCTTTTCTTACACGTAAAATTGGTTAAAACCCTGATCCTACGCGTAAAGCGCTCTTCTACGCCTTAAACCTACGCTTAAGTTTGATTCTACGCGTAAGTCAGAGTTACGCGTAACTTGCCAGAGTTTACGCGTAAGCTTCATCAACGATCTTCTCCTCGTGTAACGGTGACTCAGTACTTCCCTAGCTTGGATAAGTTAGTGGAATACTTCGACTACGGTTATCTTTCACGCTTGGATAAGTTTGAAAGATTTGTTTGGTTGTTTAAACCTTACGCATAAGTCTAAACTTACGCATAAGCCTAAACTTACGCGTAAAGAGAAAACTTACGCATAAACTATTAGTTTACGCATAATCTACTCTTTACGCATAACTTAAAGTTTACGCGTAAGATTAAGTTACGCGTAAGAATTGAACTTACCCCAAGGATTTTGCAACTTACTCAAAGGAACGTGCATTTCATTCTTCTACAAAGATCCATTTCTACACAAGTGTTCTAAGATGTCTCAACCACCTAATCACTACTTCCCTCACTCTTATCCTCAGCAACAACAACCTCAGCAGTATCAGCAACAACAACCTCAGCAGTATCAGCAACAACAATACCTTCCGCACATAATGAATCAACAACCTCCTAAATACAATCCACAACAACATTACCTAATGATGCAACAACAGCTCATTCCTCAACAACAACCATATCAAGTGCCACTACAAAAAACTCAGTTTTCCTCCAAACAACCTCATTGGTTTGACAGAATGTGTGAAGTTATTACAACTCAACAATCCCGACATGAGGCAGGATCACTTGAAACACCTCCAATGCTTACACCTGGAAACTATGTGCAATGGTCAAGTCGATTCTTACGATTTCTTGAACTAAAGAAACCTCATGGGAAATTCTTGAAGCAAGTGATACTTGAAGGACCATTTGAGTGGCCAACAAGATTTGAAGCTGGTGATCCACATGCTGATCCTCCACGTCCTCCTGGTGATAGACCCCTTCCAGAATCTGCACTCACTGAAGAACAGAAACTACATCGTGAAGCTGATCAGTATGCAATGGCTTATATACTTCAAGGTATACCTAATCCGATCTATCAAAGTGTCGATGCTCAGAAAACAGCCAAAGCTATGTGGGAACACGTTCATCTCCTAATGGAAGGAACTCAATTGAACAAAGATGACATGGAATCCAAGCTTTACATGGAATACACTGACATCACAATTGAACCTGGAGAGTCACTTGAATCCTACTATCATCGTTTCACAAATGTGGTCAATGATCTGGAACGTCACAAAATCACAGTACCAAGGATCGCTGTGAACTCCAAATTTGTTGGTAGTCTTGGCCCTGATTGGCATAAATATGTGACATTTGTTCGTCAAACGAAGAATCTTCATGATGCTCCATATGGTTTGTTGTATGACTTTCTGAAACACCATGAACCTGAAGTGGAAAAAGATCGAGCTCTACGAGGAGGTTACACACCCACAACAACACCAAATTCTTTGGCTCTCGTAGCTCAATCTCCCTATGCTCCACCACCACTGTCAAATCATGCATATGTTCAAGAGCAGAACTACTTCAGTTATCCACAATCTTCCACCTCGAACCAAATGGTCCCTTATGATTCATCTCCACAAGATACTTCTACTCAACTTGTTCCGTCAAACAACAATGATGTTGTGTACTACTCCAACTGCAATGATGATGACGATGATGACTTTAATACGTTGAATCAGGGACTTGCTCTTATTGCTCGTGCTTTCAGCAAATTCTCCAACAAAACGAACAACCGTCAACGTTCATCTTCTAATACCAGGAATCAAGCTGTTGTAAATGATGGAAGAGTGGAAATTCAGAATCGTAACTATGGTAGATCTGGTTCAGGAAGTTCTTCAGGAAGTTATGGGAATGGTCAGAGGTTTGGTAACAATGGAGGGTTCAGGAACAACTCAGGATCTTCTCAACAAAGGTCTGACTCAGTTGCTACAAGGAACTCCACCTCAGGGAATGCAGTTTGGTGCTACAATTGTAATGAACAAGGTCCTATTGCTACAGCATGTCCCAAACCGAGAACTCGGGGTAGTAAGTTTCACAAGCAGGCATTACTCATGGCTCTTCAGGATGAAAAAGATGGACATTTCCCTGAACAGGACAACAACTTCATGGCAAATGTGAACAACGATGATGACATGGAAGATCTGGAAGCCAATGCTGCTGTGATGCTTATGGCCAACATGCAAGAACTTAAGCTCAATGATTCAGGTCCAGTATATGACACTGACGGCTTGTCTCAGGTACATGACCTCAATGAATGCTTTATTAATGAAATAGTCTCACCTTCTGCTTATGAATCAGATATGGCGCAAGTTGTTCCATCTAAATCATCTTCATCATCTCATACAGATGAACAAATAAACACAGTTGTCATATTCGATGATGACACAGTTGTTTCATTTGATGATCCTATTGAGAATGATAAACATGATCATTTCGAACAACATGAACCATCATTTGATCCAGACCCTGATCTCATATTGTTATCAAAACAACTGGATGCTCAACAATTGCAAATAATAAAGTGCAACGAGAAAAACAAAGTTTTGAAAGAACAAAATGCGTCACTTGCAAGAGATATTGAATGTTATAAAATTCCGCTTTCTAATCAGGAAGACAAGATTAAACTTGCAAAAAGTTTTGAAAAAGCTTTTCACGATTCCTACAACAAAGAACAAGATCTTCAACGCAAAATGCAAGATTTAATCGAGTCAAACGGAAAGTTGATTTCAAAACTCGAAAGTGAAAAGAGTGAATTGAAAATGCAAGTCGAACGTCTTCAAACAGAACTTTCAAAAACAGAAACAGAATTGTCAAGTTGTCAAAAAGATTTTTGTGAACATAAAATACGAAAAAGGAAGTATATAGATGACTTACTCGGTGATATTGTTGATCTTGAAAAACAATTGAAAGAATTTCGTAACATTGTTTACAAACACGGGAACTCTGTCACAACAATTCAGAAATTTACTTTAAAACCGAGACCCGGTACAGGATTTGCACTTGGCGATTACAACTCAATGTTTCTTCACAATGCATTCAAAGATGTTCCAAAAATTTATAGTATGGACTATTTGCTTGATAATACGATTGTGCGTGCTGTTGTTTTTGATACTGAGGAAGAAGAAGAACTTGAAGACGAGAGTCGGTCAAAAATGAGTAATGTTCAATATTGCACACCATATGACTATTCAAAAAATCCAATTAAATTCGTTACTCAAAAGGATTTACCTGAGAAATCATGGTTTATCGAAGAGTCGTATGTTTCATCTCACAATGAGGCCCCTGTCCAAACTGTAGCACAAATAAATGGTCCTTTACCATCATCCGGTGAACTTTCACCCTTACCAAATAGTGTTCGTGTCTTAAATTATTTCAAAACTTTTATGGAAGACATCGAAATTTTGGAGGAGACAATTGAACGTAATTCTGAAATAAAAATTGAAACGTTTCAATCCGCTTACGAGCGCGAAAAGAGAGATATTTTTCAAAAGCAAATGTTGCCAATTCTCAAACACCTCCGTCTCTGTGCTACACGTTGGGATCAGGAACTTCAAAAGGAGGTCAAACATATGATAAACGTTTTCAATGATAATAAAAATGAAATTTTGGTTCAAAAGCAAAGAACTAGAGTTTTCAAAAATGATGCTGATCGACTCTTAGAACAAGTTCTCAATGCTGATATTTTGTCTGTTATCATGAATGATCTCTATAATTCTGGTACTTCTATGCTTAAGCATGATCATTGTGTTGATAATAACTTGTTGAATGTGGAAATTGAGACACTGAAACATGAGAATGATAATCTGAGGAAAAAGAATGATGATGTGACAAAACAGTTTTCAAAAGAAATTTGTCAACTCAAACAGAGGCTTGAATGGTGTCAATCTCAGAGTCTTAAAATGGAATTGAAACTTCAAAGTCACACTATTTCAAACTCTTGTCAGCTTTGCAAAAACAATGAGTCTTTCAAAAGTTTGTGTCTCAAATACGAGCAAGAAATTGCGAATTTAAAAATTGAAAACGCTGCATTTCTACAAAACCACATCGACAGTAAATATTGCAATGGCATACTTGAGTCAAACATTCAGGATAAGAATCACATCATCATAGAGTTAAAAGAGAAAATAAAGCTACTTGAAAAAGGAAAGATGGTTGACACCACGGTGATCGCACCAGGAATGTATAAATTAGACAAAACTAATAAAGGAAAGGTTATTCAAAATACTAATGTTGATACCTCCACTTCTACAGGACTAGTCTCCCCTAATAGCGTTAGCAGACCCAAGCGACAAAGTAAAAAGAAGAATAGGCTATGGCAACGTAAGAGAGGATCACTAGAAGCTCAAGGAGTAGAAGATCACCTTAGGAATTTGAATAATACTCATGTTGCATCGGATTTAGATTCTAATCTGGCAAATTCTAATCAAAATCTAAATGTAACGAATGATGTACCTTTAAATGTTTTGAATATTAATGCATCTTGTGTGTTTTGTCGTAAAAGTGTTTCATCTGGTGATCATACTAAATGTATAGCTAATTCTCTTCTTCATCGTCATAAGAAACGTAGGACACGCATTCCTTCTAGGCCTACTACTGCCTCTAATTCTATCTTAGGAAAGCCGCCTTCTACGGTTTCTAATGAAGTTCAGGTTACCCCCATAGGTGCAGAGAACAAGTCTAGGAATCAGCCAAACACTAGTGAATACACCATTAAGAAAGCTCGAACCAGTTGGAATTGGCAACGTTGGTTACAACACAAACCTGATTTTAAATGGATTCCTAAATTATTGAATACTTGTGCTTCTAACCAACTGGAACCCGCAGTTTCTTTGGGTTCCACCCTTACTTCTGTTCCATCCGTGTCCTCTTCTTGTGATGCAGGTGGTGCAGATTGTTCTCTGGATTGTTGATAGCGGATGCACCCGACATATGACAGGCAATCTCAAACTGTTACACAACTTTGTCTCAAAGTTCATTGGTACTGTCAGATTCGGGAATGATCATTACGCTTTAATCATGGGATATGGTGACTTTATCAGTGGGAACATCGAAATAAGCCGTATTTATTATGTGGAAGGCCTTGGACACAACCTTTTCTCTGTTGGTCAATTCTGTGATGGGGATCTAAAAGTTGCATTTCGTGAGAAAACTTGCTTTGTTCGTGACTTACAAGGAAACGATCTTATGTCTGGCTGCCGTGGCTCCAATCTTTATACAATTTCAATGTCAGATATGATTGCAACATCTCCGATATGTCTTCTCTCCAAAGCAGAATCAACTAAATCTTGGTTATGGCACAAACGTCTTTCACACTTGAATTTCAAAACTATGACTGACCTTGCTCGTTATAAACTTGTTGAGGGATTTCCAAGATTCCGTTTCACCAAAGATCACTTATGTCCTGCCTGTGAACAAGGAAAAAGTACTCGGGCTCATTTTCCTTCAAAACCTGAGCACAGTACGAATCATGTTCTACAACTGCTTCATATGGATTTGTGTGGACCGATGCGTGTTCAAAGTATCAACGGTAAACGCTACATACTAGTAATCGTCGATGATTTTTCCAGATGGACTTGGGTTTATTTTCTACGAAGTAAAGATCAGGCTCCTTCTATGATCATCACCTTTCTCACTAAAATTCAAGTTCAGTTACGCAACACGGTCCGAATAGTCAGAACTGACAATGGAACTGAATTCAAGAATCAGACACTTAGGTCTTATTATGAGAAAGTGGGAATTGAACATCAAACATCTATTCCTAGAAGCCCAGAACAGAATGGAGTTGTTGAAAGACGCAACAGGACGTTAGTGGAAGCTGCTAGAACTATGTTGATTAATGCTCAATTACCTGATTACTTGTGGGCAGAAGCTGTTTCAACCGCATGCTATACTCAAAACCGTTGTATGATCACAAAACGTCATCGCAAAACACCATATCAAATTGTTCACAAAAGGAAACCGAACATCGATTACTTTCATGTTTTTGGAGCACTCTGCTATCCGAAAAATGATCGTGATGATTTAGGTAAACTTAAAGCAAAGGCTGACATCGGAGTGTTCATTGGATATTGTGAAAATTCTAAAGGTTTTCGGATTTGGAATCGTCGTACTCGTGAAATTCAAGAAACCATTCACGCTAATTTTGATGAACTCACCCAAATGGCTTCTGAGCAACACAGCTTAGGACCCGAATTTAACCGTCTTAACTCTCCGGCATCTTCGGCTGAACCATTGCCACTCAACCGCAAAGAATTGGAAACCTTGTTTGCTCCACTGTTTGATGACACAATTGAATACCGTCCTACTGAGGTTCCACCGATTTCCGCTGCTCAACCTGACAATATTCATGTACCAGACTCACCTCAACAAACTTCAACAACTGTTGAGAGAGACGGTCCTCCAATTGCTTCACCATCTACAGTAGAACAAACTGTTTCTAACTCCCGCCACTCAGCTGAAGATCCAACACCACTATCAGTTCCACAATCCGCAGAGCATGATCCTGATGCGTTCTTCAATCCGTTTGCACCAGCTACTACAGTTCCTGATATAGCTGAGTCGTCAACACGCAACTTGGATCCTGCCAACATGCGAGATACATATCAACTACACCCTTCAACACACAAATGGACCCGAGACCATCCTCTAGTTCATATTATTGGCCATCCAGGTGCACCAGTTATGACAAGACAACGACTTCACACAGATGGAGAAACTTGCATCTACGCACTCACAGTTTGTCATGAAGAACCCAAGAACATTAAAGATGCAATGACTTATGACAACTGGATTGAATCTATGCAAGAGGAATTTCAGCAATTCATAAGATTAGAAGTCTGGGAATTAGTTGAAAGACCTGACGGAGTCTTTGTCATTGGGTTAAAATGGATATGGAAGAATAAGCTTGATGCTGAAGGCACTGTCATACGAAACAAATCACGTCTGGTAGTGAAAGGATACTCTCAACTGGAAGGTCTAGATTTTGCTGAATCCTTTGCTCCAATAGCTCGACATGAAGCTGTTCGGATCTTTTTGGCCTATGCCGCACACAAGAATATGGTAGTCTTCCAAATGGATGTCAAAACAGCATTTCTTAATGGAGATCTCCGTGAAGAAGTTTATGTTAGCCAACCTGAAGGCTTCGTTGATCCTGAGCGTCCTAATCACGTTTACCGACTTAAAAAGGCACTCTACGGACTCAAGCAAGCCCCACGGGCGTGGTATGACAAACTGTCTACTTTCTTATTGGCCAATAAATTTTCTAAAGGATCGGTGGATCCCACACTATTTACAAAAACCTACGGGGAGGACTTACTTGTTGTTCAAATATATGTCGATGACATCATTTTTGCCTCAACAAACAGAAGTTACTCTAATGATTTTGCAAAATTAATGAAAGATAATTTTGAAATGTCCATGATGGGTGAACTTTCGTTCTTTCTAGGACTTCAAGTTCATCAATCACCCCGTGGAATTTTTATAAATCAATCTAAATATGCTCTTGAAATTTTAAAGAAACATGGAATGATGTCTTGTGATACTTATAATACACCAATGGGCTATACCACAAAACTAGATGCTGATTTACATGGGACTCCAGTTGACCCTACCAAATACCGAAGTATGATTGGGTCCCTCATGTATCTCACAGCTAGTAGACCTGATATAGTATTTGCTGTCTACATGTGCTCCCGCTATCAGTCCAGACCAACTGAAAAACACCTCAGTGAGGTCAAGAGAATCCTTCGATACATAAAGGGAACCATTAACTTGGGGATCTGGTATCCGAAGGATTCTGGCTTTGAACTAATTGCTTTTTCAGATGCTGACCATGTAGGATGTTTAGACACACGCAAAAGTACATCTGGTGGATTACAATTTCTCGGAGACAAACTTGTGTCATGGCAATCTAAGAAGCAGGACTGCACTTCACTGTCGTCTACAGAATCTGAATACGTAGCCATGTCTGCTTGTTGTGCTCAAGTCATTTGGATGAGATCACAACTTAAGGATTATGGCTACCTATTCAACAGGATTCCTATCTACTGTGATTCAAATAGTGCAATTGCTATCTCCTGCAACACTGTGCATCATTGCAAATCCAAACACATCGATCTCCGATATCATTTCATCAAAGAGCATGTGGAAAGGGGTACAGTTGAACTTTATTTTGTTGGAACTGAATACCAATTGGTGGACTTACTTACCAAATCCTTGGCACCATCCAGGTTTGCTAGTTTAGTTCACCAAATTGGTATGCGATTTTTGACTCCAGAGGATCTGGAAAAGTTTTTAAAACACAATTGATTGTCAAACATCAAAACTATCTTTGTAAATATTCTTTCAAAAAAAAAAAAAAAAAAAAATGCAAGTATAAAACTCTTTCAACACTATTTTTTCTAAAATGTCTTCAATCATTTAAAATTAGTGTTGAGGGGGAGGAAAAGTAACGTTTTTCTTAATTACCAAAAATTATTTTACCTTTTATACTTGCATTTTACCAAAAAAAAAAAAAAAAAAAAAAAAAAAAAAAAAAAAACATTTACGTTTTATCTACTAAGTTGATTCAAAAGGTTTTCGGGTTACTCTCCTTGATCAAAACCAATTTAATTTTACCATGATCTAAGGTCGAGGGGGAGTACGACAAGTTGTTCTTTTCTAATTCTTGGTGTTTATATACGAATACTATTTGTGATAATGTGGTTAGGCTTTGGTTTAAATGTTTTGTTAGGTTAAGGGACTAAAATTGTCACTTTGTGTAACTTGAAATAACCTCAGTCAAAACATGCTTTGACCACACACATTTACTATTACTGCAAAACATTTACTACCCTCACCTACACAATCAACGACCCACATTCATTTGGTTAATCCGTGCAACAATCTACGAATCTGTAAGTATAAACGTGTTTTGATCATAATTTCTAACAAAGGTTTTTGATTTCATAACGATCCAACGGTTAAATCTCTCTAATCGATTAGATTTCTCTTAGGTTTGTGCGTAAAATCTTGAACCCAGAAATTATTGATGTTATGATTAATTTGATTGTTGGGAAATGGTTTATTGTTGATTAGTAACATGTTTTCACACTCATATTGCACCCAGAAACACATAATCGATTGATATGATTTTAGGGTTCATACGAGGGATTTGGGGGTTCTTGAGTTTGATCATGTGGATGGTAATTAGTGATGGGGATAGTGTTTGTGTATGCCTTGGATCATTTCAAAATGGTTTAATTAGATCTTAATCATGTTTTGCTCTTGAATCTAAGGTTTAAGGTTCGAAGGTCACTAGCAGATTCAATCTTAAGATTTTGTGGATAATTTGTGTTGTTATTTGAAACATATGATCCTTGTGATGTTTGTATCACTTGCCCCATGTTTATTCCTACCCAGAAACACGTTTGATTAAGGTTGTGATTAAGTGTTCATGCGTGTTTACGCGTTAAGTAGTATTAGGCATGTTTTCGCGTTAAAATGTATGAATTAAGTGTATTGGATTTGTTATTGATCAGTGGTAATGTTTGTGCACTTTCAGGAAACATACACCTCAAATTTCTAAGGTGAATTTCTGGAAAATGGTGTCTTTACGCGTTAAATGTTCATCCTACGCGTAAGATTAAATCTTACGCGTAAGATTCGACACGTGGACAAATTGTGTCTTGGATAAGTAGTTTACGCATAAAATTGTCCTTACGCATAAGTTCTGACCTTACGCATAAGTCTAGAACTTACGCGTAAGTCATTACCTACGCATAAGTTGCAATTTACGCCTAAGGGTAATCCTACGCGTAACTTCAATTTCTACGCCTAAGACTTATCTTACGCATAAAATTGATCTTACGCGTAAGTTTCACTTTACGCGTAATATTCTAACTTACGCGTAGATTTTGCACTTACGCATTATTTCTATACTTACGCTTAAGTCAGGTTACGCGTAATGACAGCAAATTACGCGTAAACTTGTCAAATTCCAAAATTTTCTAAGTGTTGGAAATTTTCCAATGTGTAACTTGTTGTAAATGATAAACTTATGTTGTAACTGAATTGTTTTATGTTTCTAACAAGTAATATAACTCAAGTTTGTCACATATCAAAAGTTTTCACACACACAAACCCCCACTGATCAATGTCAAACATACAAATCTATATGTACACATGTTCAATGAATGTCTATGCTAACATCATCAACAATTGCCATGTTTGTGTGTTTATGATCTATTCAGATGGCAGAACACAATGACATCCTATACGGACCAGAACCTGAACCCATTCGTGCATGGGAAGACACCTTTCCTGAAAACTACTCCAGAAAGATAGGAAAGAACAACCTGAGAGTCAACTTCAACAAACTTACATGCAATGAGTCTTCTTGCCTTGTTGCAGTTGATGCTCTCATCTATCACCCGTGCAAAGTTCTACTCACCAAATCTGCTGCAGTGGCATGCTTCTACATACATCAGTTTTGGCACACAATCCACTTGGACCTCCTGGAAGAATCCTTTACTTGTATGCTTCACATGAGACAAGTCACGGTCGACAAGGATCTTCTCCGTAGTGCTCTTGGACTTCCCGAACTTGAACCTAATGAAGATTATGACCAAGTTCCCAGTGAAGAAGAACTGATAGAATGGCTGAGAGATATTGGGTATGATGAATCTGAAGGGGTCATTACTAGGCACTCTAAGGTCAATATCATGTTTCTTCCACAGCCTTGGAGAACTCTCTACATCATAATTGCCAAGTCACTATCTGGCAGAGACACATGCCATGAACACCCTAAGCTCCAACATCTCAAGCTGTTTTGGGCCATTGCTAACGTCAAGAAAGTTGATTTTGCCAGCATCATCTGGGAAGACATGGTGTGGCACATACAACGCAAGACGACCAATATTCCATTCGTCCGTTTCACCAAACTTCTTATTGCAAGCTTCCTCCATGAATATGATGACATTCCTCAAAGATTGAATGATGAGTTTCAGCACACATACAAGAATGAGGACACGCTTAAGGTCATCAAGAGAATGGATACAAGTACAAGGAAACAGGGAAAGAAACTTCCAGATAGCCTCTTAACTGACAAAGTCAAGGCTGGCAATAACTACAAGTACTACCTACAAGCCATTGAAGCAGAGAAAGTTGGGTTCTTGGACGAAGCTGTTCTACCTTCATACATGCAGAAGAAAGGTAAGAAAGGTAGCAAATCTGGCAGCTCAGAAAGTTCTACTAAGTCCAAACCTAAGAAAAAGCCATCATCTAAGGTCAGAATTCCTGCAAAGAAACCTACTGCTGAACCTGGCTGGTTTCCCTCACCTCCATCTTCTCCTAAGCCGTCTGACTCTGAACGAACTGAATCCGACGAAGGTCCACAATACAGTGAAGCTTATGCTAATATTGAGAAAGATGAGAATCAGGAAGACATCGATTGGGATAAAAACATTGATGAATTTGCTGACAATGCCGTTTATCCATCTTACCTCAATCAAAGTACATTCACAGAAGCTCAGAAAAAGCTGGTTGAAGAAAGGATCAGAAGGGAAAAGATGAAGGAACCAGTTACTGATGTACAAGAGCCTGAAGGACTTTCAGCAGAAGAAGAAAATGAAAGGTCTCTCAACCTTGGTCTCCTCCACAGCCGAATTGATGCATTCAATGCTGATATGCCTCCACCTCCAGTCTTCTCTCAGACCACCGAAGCCGGCGGCTCAAGCAGCATTCCTGAGCCTACCACAGGAATCACTTCAGACTTAGTTGTTTATGATACACCCTCAGTATCTCCCACTGACGTTGAGATGACTACAGCAATGGGAGAGAAAGGAGAAGATGATCCTATGGATACCGATGCTCCAAGACTTATGTCTATGGAAGAAATGGAGATCAGAGAAAGGGCTCAGGAAGAGGAACTGAAAAGAAAACAAGAAGCTGAAGAGGCCAGACTCGAAGAGATTGCTCAAGCTAAACTGGAAGAAACAATCAGAATGGAAGAGAGCAGGAAAGCAGAGGAGGCAGCCAAACTGGCTGAAGAAAAGTCTAAGAAGGAAGAAGAAGCCAGGCTGGCTGAAGAACTAAGGCTTAAAGCAGAAGCTGAAAAACTGGCAGAAGAACTTAGGGTGAAAGAAGCAGCAGCCAAAGATAAGAAAGGTGAACAACCCGAAACAAAGAAAGGTGATGACAAAGACTCCACCACCATCATTGAATCCACACAGTCATCACCTCCTGCTTCTGAATCAACACATGGAAAATCAATCAAGAAACCAAGCTCCAAAGCCTCTGCTGCATCTAAGTTACTCAAGTCAGCTTTCAAAAGAGTGCATGATAAGAAGAGAAGCAAACTAGAAGATCAGGTTGCTAAACTTGCAACCCAGGTTGCTGAACTATCGAAGCTGAACTCAAACGTCAAAGAGCTCCAAGATAAGGTTGACATTTTCTTAGCTAAAGACGTAACAGAGAACTTGGAAGCCGCATTAGCAGCTCAAGCACAAGAATACATGGCACAACACTTAGTGGCTGAGCTGAAAGAACTGCTGGCACCAATGAGAGACGAACTCACCAAGTTCGCTGAGCAAGCAGTTAAGAAAGTTATCCGATCAACAACCTTCACTCTTCGTGCCGACAAGTCTACTGCTCCTCTACCAGGACTATCTCTGGATGATTTAGAGGCTCAACTTTTGGACAGGCTGGCAAGCAAACTTACCTTGACTCCTGAAGAAGCCAAAGTCCTGGACGCACTGAAAGATAAACTGACAAAAGAGACTTGCAGCACAGAGGCAGATAAGCTGAAACGTCAACGAGATGATGAAGACAGGGATCCCAATTCTCAGGCAAAGAAACAGAAACAAGCCGAAGGACCCTCATCTCAGTACAAAACACCGGTAATCCCTCCTACCACAACAACTTCCTCACAACAACCGAAGGCATCAGGTTCTGCTCCCAAAGCACACGACCACTTTGAATACACCGGTGGTGACGACATCCCTATGCCCGATGAAGTTCCAGAACCGTCCCCTAAGAAGAAGAAGAAAGCTAAGAAAGGAAAGCATCATCAACCCCAACCAGACTCCTCACCTATAGGCACCAAACCAAAGAAACCCAAAATCGTCCTTAACTGGCTAGACCATGACAATAGTGCCGAATACTCCTGGTTTGAGAAAATGATCAATTCGCAACCACCACTGGAAGACAATCATGAACCTCAAGATGGTCGAACGGTGGAATATGTTCAAATGATTCGGCAAAAGTTTAAGATGAAAAAGATGAATAAGAAAGAGCTGCGAAGAATCAAAAATGATGCTTTCAATCTTCTGAAAGATCGGTCTGCTAACTCAATCGAGCTTGAATACCATCTGGAAAATATTGCTCGAGCTATGTCAAGCAATATTGACTGGATCAACCCTGAATCATATGTCGATCCGGTCACAAAGAAAACCGCACCTTACATTACTGACTGGTCCAAACCACTACCGATGATTGGGAAGCCTAAGGAACCAAAGATCCCGTACAAGTTCTTCTACAACACAGACTTGGAATTTCTGACACTTGGCAGCAAGATCGAGAAGAAGTGTGTTACCTCACTCGCCTTTCTCCCTGCAGCTCGATATCTCAACAATGCCATCGAAGAAGAAGCTTCAGCATTATTCGTCGACAAAATTGTTGAATATGACCGGGATGCACTTTATGGTATTCATCATTGGCCAGCCAACCGGGCACAGTACTATCGAAGCAGCAGACTTAATCAGACGATGGGTGATGTAGAAAGTGATCTGAAGATTGTCTCCATTCAATTCATCTCGACTGTCACGTTCTTTGGGTACCCCTTCCTCAGCAAAATCACACTGAAAAGACTTGATGAAAAGGAGTACGATATTTCCGAGTCTGACTTTCCACGACTACGTCTCAACGACATTGAAGACATGTACCTGCTCAAAGTTCAAGGAAAACTCTGTGGCTTGCCTAAAGAGATGCAGCTTGCCTTTATCCAAGCTCTTCTAATCTACATCAGGCAGATTGTCATAAGAGAAAGAGTTGAAGATCTTCAGTTAGGAGTGGAAAGTTACCAGAAGAAGCTCAATCTCACCAAACCAAACCTGTTTGACATCCCCGACCTTCAACATCTACCTCAATACTCCTTGATCAGACGACTATTTGGGTTCACCTACCGAAGTATTAACGGTCGCAACTACTTTATGGGATATGAAGAAATTCATAAGTTCTGTGATGAAACTCTTAAGTTCGTCAGAGATGGGATCAAAGGCAGAATCAATGATATTGAACTGGGTAAATCCAAAAGGTGGAACACCAATGAAGCCCGGGATGCTCGCAGATTCATCTTCAGGATTGAGAACAGATTGAGGCGCAGGGATCAGTTTCGGAGGTTGGAGAGTTATGTGGGAGGCAGATCCAAATTTCCGGTGTTGACATTTCAGAGGCCTGATTGGTAGATCATTGTAAGAATTTGATTTGATTTGTCCATATTTTTTTTACTTCATAATGGTTTGTGCACGCATATCAGTGTACAACCCGTACTTGTAAAGAAAGGACCCTGAGGTACGCATCAGTGCCTCAATCCTGATATAAGGAGCGAAGGCTTCTTACTTTTGAGTAGAATTAATCAAACATTTATGATTTTTCATAATTCTGCTCAAAAGGACAAGTATTTCACCTCAATAAGACCTAATCACTTGTTGAGGGGAAGCACTAGTCAAAAACAAAATACTTTGCTTAAAATCAAAAGTTCTTGGTGAATCTCCCCGTAAGACTCAAAAGGCATATTTTAATCTAAAAGATTATCAAAAACATCATTTTATATGCTATTTTTGAGGGGGAGAAAATGAAAAAGTGATTAAAATATACGAAGTCAATGCTTAAAAGTTGTATCATGTGCGAGCTAGACTCAGTTTTAACCCAGGAATTGTCGAGGCAATAAATGTTAGTAATATCGAAAAGACTTATCCTCGACGGGTAATAACATCAAGTTAGATACTAGAGCTAGTTGTCACCTAAAAGCTGACAATGTATCTCTTTATCTAACCACGTAAGCGTGTCTCGAAAAGGATTAGTCTTAGTAGAAATGTACCGTCTCGAGAAACTTTCTGTGGACTTGACCAGGCCGGGTAATAATTTCAAGCTAGTCTAACTAGTGATGTAAGCATGTCTCGAATCGGTCTTGTTCACGGAAAGTGGATCAATTCAAAAGTGCTTGCTCCTCCCGCATGTGCAAATTTATTAAACACTTATGAGCACATGTGCAGGGGGAGCCCTTCAAAAGTGAACACAAAACTCTCAAAGTGTTAACCAAAATATTTGATTATCCCAAACACTTTGAGAGATTTTCTATCAAAGGTTTCTTGGCTACTGTCGGAGTTATAAGGTGATTAAGATAGGAATATTCGTCCTATGATCCGCCAGAGCCGAAGGGATCTACCCAAGGACATCACCATTAGTTAGAAGTAGAAGTCCTTAGGTATGATACGAAAAAAAGGAGAAATGAATGAAAGGGAAAGAAGGAGTTGAAGAATTAAAAAGAAAAGTAAAGAAAAGGGTGAAAAGAAATAGCCCTCCAGATGATTCAACCTTAGGGCAGACACCAGGTTCAATACGTATGCTACTGGTTGTTGCTAAGGCGACGCCGGTATTGAAGATTAAGTCGTCATGGACCCAGTGACGCAATGCGCTAAACCTTCTTAACCACTCAAGTTCTCTTAAAAGAGCTTGTTTCATTCTCACGGGGAACCTGCGTTATCTATCGACCTATCTCTTAGAGACGGTTGATATTGAAGCAGGAGACTCATCCCCAGTCTCCGCATAGGAAACCTAGGTGAGCACTTATAGAGTCTAGAGCCTTGAGATACATCAAAGATCTCTTAGGAACACTTAGTATTTCTACAACTGGTGTTCTACATCAATGGGCATCAGTTGTAAACTATCGAGTCCTTCGCAGATCTTAGCAATCTGCCGAGAACGTTTATGAGAGGATTACTTATGTATTACTCAATGATTGAACGGAAATCCTGCCAGGGTCAACATCAAACAGCCCTGACAGCAGGTCACTTCGGTAACCCCACAAGGGTTACGCTTAGTGTTTGCGGTGGTTCCATTACGGTCTACAATCGTGGAGTGATCCCCAGCGACTCACCCAGTCATTGAGCTACTCAGTAGGTCTCGTAAGCTCCTTCGGGAGTATCTGATATGGGAACGACCAGGATAAGGATTAGAAGGAGTCTTCACAATATGCTGTTGATGAGCTCTAATTCCTTATCCGTAAGTACCGGTTGTTTTATTGCTAACTGTTTACTCGCAGGTACCTCACTTCCATGATGGTAGATTCCAACATGCTCATACATACATCTTGAAGTCAAAGAAAGCTCCCCCAAAGATCTTAGCAACACAAAGTTCAAAGAAAGATTCTACGGCTATAAGCAGAATCTACAAAGTATAATGACAAAGATCTCTAATGCATGCAAAGGAACTTCTGGTTAGTAAAAGTTAAAGTCTAAAGATGTATGAGTATGTTGGAATGGCGGACAACCACCACAGACGCAGGAGTGACGAACGCCAGACAACTTCATAACCTAATCACTACATCATCACCAAAGAACAAAGACAAAGAGCAAAGTACATTCATTATCATTCATTTTTTTGAAGACGTCTAGAGATTTACATGTCAAAAGTCAACGACAAAGTAGAAGACGTCAAGCAACTGTGATGACCGACCCTTAGGGGGAGATTGTTGGGATCATACTTTAGTATTTAGTCAAGTCTCGATCATTTCATTTTGTAATAGGTTGCTTAAGTATTGTTTATGATTATTGTTTAGTTAATGGGCAACATGTAAAAGCCCATGAGGCCTTAAAAGCCCACGTATGAAAGGATAAGGGAGGAAGGGAGTGTTGCCCTAGCTCCTCCCTTATAAATAGAAACCTTATGTTACATTTTATTTTGTTGGTTATTGGATTATCTTAGTGAAACTCTTGCACTCTCACCTTTCATATTGTCTTATAATCAACCACCTCTCATTCTCATCTTATTTCTTTATCAATCATACTTGTGTTTACATAAATGGTGACCTAACACTCAATGATCTTCATGTTGAATTTCAAGAAAAAGCACTTTTAGAAAACTCAAAATGTTTTATCAAAAGAAACAAATCTAATTTTCAAAAAGCTAAAGCTAATGAATCCACTGAATGTTTCAACTGTGGTAAAAAGGGTCACTTTGCTAAAGACTATTTTTCAAAAACAACCTCAGACCCTTCATACAAATTTCCTGGTTGTAGTTCTTCTTCAGGAACTAGCAAGTTTCAACCAAAAATGCTTCATTCCACTCAACATTTTCAAAATTCTACTATTCAAAAAGATTTTGAAGCTAAGTACAGAAAGGTTAAAGCTAAACTTGCTCTCCTTGAGGCCACTCCCTCAGTACCTCAGGCTGCACCATCCAAACCTGTTCAGGCCAAGAACAAGGTACTAGTTACTGAAGCCTTTGACTTAGATGAGGAAGATGTCTCCTCTGATGAAGAAGTAAGGGTCAGTGCACTGATTACACTCTCAGATGATAACAAGCTGGCAGTTGGAAAAAGCCATGCTAGAAATGGAGAATAGGTCAACATCACCATGAAAAAGGTAAACATTTTACTATCCATGGATGATGATGTTGATTGGCAATGTTATTTGAACTATTTAAATGTGGATCTTAAGTTCGTTTAAGAGCAAAGACAAAATTTGTTTTCTAAATACAATAAGATAGTTTTTGAGTTAAAAAAGTGTAGAGATGAATTACTTGTTTTAAAACAAGCCAAACTTGAGGCTGTTCACTTCAAATTCAAAACACTGAACTTGTAAAAAAAATCAAGCTCTTCAGGATGAACTTAAGAAAGAAAAAGATGTCATTATAAGTGGACTAAAAAAACCCTAGAGTTTTTGACACAGTGAGTCTCACACCAAGAAATAAGAAAAATATTATTGGTGGGGGTCAAAACACTGAGTCTTCAAGTGAAAGTCATAGTGAAAAGGCATTTTTTTTCCTGCAGGCATATCCTTTAATAAAGAGATAGGACAAAACTTCAGTGACTGCATTGAAAGAGTCAATCCTGATAGTAAAATGCAAAATTTTAAAACTGGAAAAATACTGGAACCTGAAAGTCAGGCCATCAAGAATATGCTTGGAGTCACTGATGAACCTATTCATCCTGAGTCCATTAATGAGTCTGATTCTGTATCACATGATCTACTCCCACCACTGAAAGTTCTTTAGGGAGCTGTACCAAACTCTGAGTTATCACCTTTGGTGTACACTCAACACTCTCCAAGAGAGAAGGCTGGTTTAGGAAAAACCATTTTAAAAAAAACCAATCACTGAACTCTCAGTTCACACTGATGACTCTACAAATTCAGTCTCCACTGAGGCTATCACTAATAGCCCTAATTCTAAATATAATCAGTTGGCTGAACATGTTAGGAAGCTGAGTGAAAAGATTGAATCATCTGAGAAAACTGCTCAACCCTTGGGTAAGGAAATTAAACCAGCTTCCTCAAGTTCCACCAAATCAAAAGCTACATCTAAGCCAAAGCTGAGATGTGAATTGTGTAACTATACCACTCATACCACTGATGACTGTTATAGAATCCTTTTTTGCATGATACGTAAGAAGGAAAATCACAAAACCTTTGATCATTTATCTTACACAGTCTCATCTGGTGTAGTATCCTACTACAATGCTCAGTCTCTTGACTATGCCTCAGGCTCCAAACAGATAAGGCAAAAGGCAAAACATTTTTTACCCTGCACTCAATGTGGATTTAATGATCAGCTTCCTAATGATTGTTTAATGTATCCATGTTGTGACATCTGTGGTGACCCAGCTCATGACAGTTCAGGACATGAACAGCTCATGACAGTTCAGGACATGAACAGGTCATTTAGACCAGAAGAAGCATCATCAAACCAACCCCACAACCTACCTCTTCTTCTCCCAGATGTAAAGTCTGTGGCAACACTATTCACACCACCACTGATCATGGATCAATTTCTCAGTTCAAAAAGGCCATTAAAGCCAAACCCACCAGAAAGTGGGTTCACAAGAAAAATTAAATCAGTTTACATTTGTGCAGAGACATGCCAGGAAGCCTGTTTGGCATCTTGATAATGGATGTTCAAGAAGCATGACTGGTGTAAAAGAATATCTGCACAAATATGTAAAAGAACTAGGACCTAAGGTGGTATTTACTGATAACTCGTCTTGTCTCACTGAAGGTTATGGTTTAGTAAACTGTAGTGGAATAGTTTTTACTAGAATAGCTTATGTTAATGGTCTCAAATATAACTTGATCAGTGTCAGCCAACTATGTGATGCTAAGTACATAGTTCAGTTTGATGATAAGCAAGGCACCATATTTAATGCAAACAAGGAAGTTGTTCTTATTGCACCAATAAGGCAGGATGTCTATGTTTTGGATATGTCCTCCCTCACACAGAATGGAATATGTCTTTTCACTAAAGCCACTGAAACCGTCAATTGGCATTGGCATAAAAGACTTTCCCATTTGAACTTCAAAAACATAAACAACCTTGCCAAACAAAACAAAGTCCTTGGCTTACCATCACTTGTGTTCTCAAAAGATAAACCCTGCCCTGCCTGTGAAAAAGGTAAACACCATAGGGCATCCTTTAAAACCAAACAAAATTCTTCTATCACCAGTTGCCTTCACCTACTTCACATGGATCTTTTTGGACCTATCAGTCTAATTTCAATCCACCATGAGAAGTACACTCTGGTCATTGTGGATGAATACTCAAGATATACTTGGGTTTACTTCCTGACCAAAAAGAGTCAGGCAGCTAAGACAATCATATCCTTTATCAGGAAGATTGAAAACCAAAATGACATCAGGGTCAAAAAAATCAGGACTGATAATGGGACTGAATTAAAAAATAATGACCTTGAATGTTTTTGTGATGACAAAGGAATCTCACAAAATTTTTCTTCTCCTTATACCCCTGAGAAAAATGGGGTTGCCGAAAGAAAGAACAGAACCCTCATTGAGGCTGCAAGAACAATTCTTAATGGATCTGCACTCTCCAAACATTTTTGGACCGAGGCAGTCAAAATAGCCTGCTACATACAAAACAGGTCCATCATTGTTAAGAGAGATAGCAAAACTCCCAACGAGTTGTTTAAAGGAAAAATTCCTGATATCACTTATTTCCATGTGTTTGGATGTCCTGTGTTTATTCATAATCATAAGGATCATCTTGGAAAATTTGATGCCAAAGCTAATGATGGTTACATTCTAGGGTATTCTCTTGTCTCAAAAGCCTTCAGGGTGTTTAATACAAGGAGACAACAAACTGAAGAAACCTTCCATTTCACCTTTGATGAGAGTATTGAAGCCATCAGGTTCTCAAATTCCTCAGTTGAAGAAATTGGTATTGATGACTCATCAAGATATCCTCCTGATGAGTATCACCCTGAGAATAACCTCTCTAATCAATACAAAGCTGATGCTGACATCTCATACTTCATCAATCCCTACAACTTACCTCAACCAACCAACAGTGAGATCATTGAAACTCAACAAGTTTCCAATGAAACTACTACCACTAAACCAATTGTTCAGGATACCTCAATTCAAACTGATCACACTGAGGTTGCTGAAGATCTTAATCTTGAGTCATCTCAGGCTCCACTGACTGAACCCACTCCTCAAACAAATTAGGCTTCTACAAGTTCTAACTCCTATCCAAAACCTCAGGATAGCTGGACTAAGTCCAAAACAATAGAACTTGTCAACATCATTGGTGAGCTTACTGAAGGCATGCTCACTAGAAGCATGGCTGCTAAACTCAAAGCAGCCTTAGCCAATGTATGTCTCTATGCGGACTTTCTCTCTGACATATAACCTAAAAATGTCAAAGAAGCACTGAAACATGAAAGTTGGGTTCATGCCATGAGAGATGAGCTGGAACAGTTTGACAGAAATAAAGTCATGACCTTTGTTGAATGCCCCCAGGGTGTTTATGTCATAGGAATGAAATGGGTTTTCAAAATCAAGACTGATAAATGTGGAACTGTCATAAAAAACAAGGCAAGACTTGTTGCAAAAGGATATAATCAACAAGAAGGAATTGATTATGAGGAAACCTTTGCACCTGTTGCTAGAATGGAAGCCATCAGGATCTTCCTAGCCTATGCAACATACATGAACTTTAAAGTTTACCAAATGGATGTAAAAAGTTCCTTCCTGAATGGTAACCTAAAAGAAGATGTTTACCTGCAACAACCTCCAGGGTTTAAAAGTAGTGAATTTCCCAACCATGTCTGCAAGCTAAACAAAGCCCTTTATGGACTAAAACAAGCACCCAGAGCATGGTATGAAACTCTTTCAGCCTTCCTGATCCAAAACAAATTTGTCAGAGGCAAGATTGACAATACATTGTTCACCTATAGGACAAAAGAGGATATGATTATGTCCAAGTGTATGTGGATGACATCATATTCGGTTCAACAAGTTACAAACTTTGTAAACAGTTTGAGAAACTAATGATAAAGAAGTTTGAAATGAGTATGATGGGTGAACTCACTTACTTTCTTGGATTACAAATCAAACAAACTGAAAAAGGCACATCCATCACTCAAGAAAAGTACACTAGGAACTTACTGAAAAAGTATGACCTCAGTGACTGTGCCTCAGTAAAAACATCAATGGTATTGATGCTTGGAATTGCACCCTCGCAAAAGGTTTACCTCTCAAGGGATCTTGAGAAGCTTGAAATCCCCACCTGGCAGTGTACCTATTCGTTGTAGTATAGTATAGTGACAAGTACCGGGGGATTGATCGTTCAACTCTAGAAATAGTGTTCGCTAGGGTTAAAATTCTACTAAACTAGGTCTAGGGGTGAGGGATGATTCTTTTTGTATTTTTATATCTTAAATGAAAGCAAGTAAAATCTCGGGTTTTGAAGGAGTGGGCGGAATTAGTTGCTAGTCAACTAACCCAATTAACTAAAGATGCAATCAAAATAAAATAAAATAAACTTAAAATAATTTGTAGTGTAAACAATAATGAGAGAAAGTATGTTTACTTAGATTTCATTACTCCCTAGATATCTGTTGATACAAAAGTTGGGCGTTCCTGATTATGGGCTCTTGCTCTCGTCCCAATTCGCTTCTTAATGCTTGAAACCTGCGCACTAAGAAAATAAACAACACCGTTAGGCTTATTCTGGGATTGTCTCCCACGGTTAGACTCCGGCATGAGAGTAAGTAATCGATTTAGGGTTCTCGTAAAGAGTTTTAGGGTTTTGAATCGTACCTTTAATGAGAATTATGTCATTCCTTATATAGGCGCAAAATCCTTGTAGGGTTCGTGCTCCTTACGTTTCGCACACATGGTGCTTATCCGGGTTAAGGATATCCATTCTATAGATAGAAGATCTCTACCTATTGCGTATATAGTTTGGTTGGGCTTGCGTGAGTCCACTCCATTATTAATGCGACCCAAGTTATAATAGCCCACATATGGTGGCTTTGGGTCTTAGTAATGTTTAATATTTGGGCTCGTGGCCCATATATAGACTATACGTCATCATGTCCCCCCAGTCTAGTGTGCGCGGCTCATAGCCGCGGATGCTAGACTAGTCACAACAGCGGTAAGCGTGGCGGGAGAACTTTGAAATATTACCGCCCAATATTGAGTATAATGTACCTAGTCGTAGATATTTCAAAGAAATGCCTCGAAAATCGGGGGTTGTGTCCACGTGTCCCTCGGAAAACGGGAAAAAGTGCATGTACCGTTTCGGTTTCTAGCCACACGTTTTGTGAGTGGGATCCACGTGGACGTCATCTAGGGTTTTTGGTCTCCTTATATAAGAGTCACCGCCCCCATTTTACCCAAAACACACGGTAAAAACACATACTCACCCTTGCACACTTCTTCAAAGCGTTTTTTGCAAAGAAAATAACTGTTTTATTAGGTAAATTTGTGTGCGTATCTTAGTAAATTTATGAAAATGGTTGCCCAATTAGAAGATTTTCGCTCCGCAATGAGTGAGGATGATGTGCGTCAGTTTTCGTCTGACTACTTCATTTCTCTGGATGTGCATCCAGAGGCTCCAGACGTTGATGCGTGTATAGCCGATTTTCCCGAAGGGAAAATAGGACTATACACGCGTTTTTTCGAGTACGCGAATTATCGCGTACCGATATCTATTTTCCTGAGCGATTTGCTCAATCACTATCGTCTTCACATCTCACAGCTGCACTGTATAGGTGCGGCTAAGGTGTCAAATTTTGAGGTAAACTGCCGTTTACTTGCGATAGATCCGACCATTGCCTTGTTCCGCGCCTTCTACCACACAACGTGGTCGCATGGATGGGTGTCCTTTGCGAAGCGCGCGGGGGCGCTTCAGTGTTATACTGAGAAGGTAGACTCCTTGAGGCATTGGAGGGAGTACTTTTTTTGGGTTGATGACGTAGTATTTTCATCACCCTTTGAGTTTTATACTCAAGACACGTTGCCAAGGGATAGGCGCCCCGCACCCGGTTCCTATAGTTTGACCGATGCGTAGACCCTTGATGCTAACCGCATTCCCATTAACCCTTATCCGGAGGAGTTTTTGGTGCATGTGGGGTTGAGTCGCAATTACTTCGGTGGTGTTGACGAGGTGCCAACCTTCATTGATGAGGAAGGCCAGGGTGGGTGTTCGTCCCTTCTACTTCTAATCATGTAAGTTATTTCTATATGCGCACGTTTAGTAACTAATCCCTTCTTTTGCTGTTTGTTTCTGTGTGCGCAGAGATGGATCTGTTTGCTGTGGTGAAGCTGGAGAAGCCAAAGCAGGTGACTATGGGAGTGCGCCCTCTTAGGGAGAACGAGCAACCACTTCTGGAAGCGACCCCTGGTCATCTGACTGTGCTGGGGGATGTTGGCCACAAAGATACGCCGCCTCTCTAAGTAACGCCCGTTCAGAGCGTGGCGCCAGATGTGGAGATGGCGCAGGAGGAGGAGGCGCACGCTGAATCATCTGATAGTGTGGAACTATTGAAGCCTGAGGAAGTGTTGAAACCTGAGGAGGTAGCGCGGGAGCTGAAGCGCAAGGGAGAGGCTGGTAGCAGTGGTAACTCCAAGAGGAGACGCTATATCATCGGAAATGAAGAATCGTCTGCGGAGGAGGAGACATCCGCTTCAGGTGCGGATAAGGAGGCTGCTAAGACCTCTCTGTTTATGTAAGTCGTATTCTTCATGCGTCATTTATATTTTTATTACTTGTCGTAATATGTACTAACTGTTTCCTTCATGTTTTGTAGTAATGATGCCACGAAGAGTGATGGAGCCTTCGTGGATACGGTGTCCCCTCCGCAGAATGAAAACAAGGAGGGGGAAGTGAAGGTTGATGAGGGCGTATCTGCGCAGCAACTAATGGATGAGTTGGCTGCTACTGCTGCGCGTCAAACTGAGCTGGTGGCTCAGTTGAAGACGAGGTACGTCGGGGAGAGTAGCACTCTCGCCCAAAAAGATGAGGAGATAACTGTTCTCCGTGCGCAGCTGGCTGAAGCGCAGGCGGAAGTAGGGTCCTTCAGGGTGTACACTGAGAAGGTCACCAATGAGAAGTTGACTGCGATGGCTGAGCTGGAGCAGGCGCGCAGACAACTTCATCAGTTCAGGGCCAACCTTACTTGGGCAGTAAGGTATCTGGAGGAGAAGAAGGAGGAGCACTTCGCGAACATTACTAAGTTCAAGGAGCGCATGGAGGAGATTGTCCAGGTGTAGGAGGATAAGCTGCGTGGCCTGAGCATAGAGTATGATGAGGAGTTATACCCTCATCTGATGTCGACCATTGCTGAGCGCAGGTAATTCCTTTTCAATTTTTTATGCTTTATTATATTTTGTTGTTATGTTTTTCTTTAACACAAGTTGTCCTTGTTGATGTAGGTGGTTGATCATTCATGGACTGCGCTTGGCCGCTATGGGCACCTTGGAGTCCCAAGAGGTATTGGGGGCGTTTGGGAAGGTGGTGCAGTGCGCTGTAGAGCGTGGGAGGTCGCAAGCTATGGAAGATCTCCATGAGGCCAAGTTGTTGAACAAGGCCTTAACTGAGGTGCCTGGCTATAACACGAGTGCGTATGACGAGCTGGTGCAGGCCATGGAGGGGATGAAACTTCTCGAGCTGCCTCACATTGCGCAGTTGGAGCGCGACCAGGACAACCCCATAAAGGTAATTATGGAGGGGTTGACCCTGGAACGCCATATTTTGGAGGATGCCGAGGCGCAGCCGGACTACTTCCTTAAGCCCGACGAGTTGCAGCTGCAGGTTCCAGTGTTTGTGCAGCCTCGCCATATGCTGAACCCCTTTGCTCTTGAAAAGGAGGTACCTCTGAAGGAGGTATTGGAGCGCTACGCATAGAGAGCTGCTCATAAAAAGGGGATTAAGGGCAAAGCTGTCCTATGCGGTGTTGGCGCTACACACATTCCCAGGTCTGATGGGGTTCCTGTGAGTGTAGCGACTGTATCGCCTAAAGATGCGTTGCTGTTGAGGAAGCTTCAAGAGGCAGGAAGTTCCGTTGCACCGGAGGATAGCCCTGAGCATCGCTATAGCGTGTAGGCTGTTTTTCCTTTGTAGCTTGTATATTTATTGTATAAATAACAAGGTGTAACTTTTTAGTGTTATAGTAGTTGTCTTTTTCTTTTGTGTAAAAAGATGTAGTAAGATAACTTTTTATGTATAAATTAAGTGCATGACTTAAGATAAATTATGAGGATAAACTTGCTTTTAATTTTTGCGAAGTTATATTATTTGACCAAGAGTCTTGGTTCGTTATTTGCTAAGCTTTGTACGGTGTACTTGATATTTGCGCACCCTTCGTGGGGCGCGCACAGAAAACTTACCTCAACGTCTCAAGAGTAAGGTGCTTAGCAAGGATGCGTGATCCAATGTTGATGGGTTTGCAACCCTCTTACTCAATGAGTGAATTAGTAGGTTTACTCATCCTTTATGCCTTTGTGGGTCTTAATTAGTGCATGCACGCCATGTAGGCAAAAATATAAGATAACAATATTGATCTATATAAGATTGTACGCAATAAAGTAAAATGCGCTATGGAGTTAGCTAGAAACCATAACTTTTTATTGATACTTGCAAGTTATTGAAAAAGTAAAAAATAATTCCTAAGAAAGAAAAGAAAAACAAACACTTATTGCGCACATTCTAGAGTGCAAAGTTGTCTGTGTATGGGCTGTAGCATGTCCTAAAGATAGCATCTTTTGAGATTGCAGATATTCCAGGTGCGTGCTAGGTCATGATCTTTCATGTCGCGCAACCTGTATGCGCCACTGTCTAGCACATCAGTGACCTCGTAGGGTCCTTCCCATTTGGGTCCGAGCTTGCCTGTGTCTTCTGCATGGCTTGCGTCATTGGCGCGGTATACAAAGTCCCCTGGTCTGAAGGAAGTGTGTTTGACCTTTGCATCATAATACTTCTTCATTTTTGCCTTGGCCTTTGCTTCGCGTATAGCTGCTTGTTCACGTCTTTCTTCCAGTAAATCCAAGTCTATGCGCCGCTCCTCATCATTTGTTGTGACGTTGACCTCTACTGTTCGTATGGTTGGCATTCCTATTTCAGCTGGTATGACGGCTTCCGTTCCGTAGACAAGGGAGAATGGCGTGTCGCCAGTACTGGTTTTGATTGTGGTGCGATGCGCCCATAAGACATGTGAGAGCTCGTTCACCCACCTTCCTTTGTGTCTGTCAAGGCGCGCTTTTATTCCTTCACCTAGACTGCGATTTGCGCGCTCAACCAAACCATTGGTTTGTGGGTGTTTAACTGAAGCGAAGTATTGCGTGATGTTCAATTGCGCGCACCAGTCTTTGAATGGGTTGTCGCAGAACTGCTTCCCATTGTCTGATATAAACTCTCCAGGTAGTCCGAAGCGACAGACAATGTTGCCCCATACAAAGCGTTTGACTTGGTTGCCAGTGATGCTTACCACCGCCTTTGCTTCAATCCACTTCGTGAAGTAATCTATGGCTACGATGAGGAATTTTAGCCCTCCTGCTGCGACTGGAAAAGGTCCTGCGATGTCAATGCCCCATTTGTAAAATGGCCATGGTGAGGTAATGGGTGTTAGCTCTTGTTGTGGTCGGCGCGGAATTGGCCTGTGTACTTGACAATTGCTGCATTTCTTTACCAGATCGCGTGCGTCGCGGTGCATAGTTGGCCAATAATACCCCGACCGTAGAGCGCTTGCTACCATAGATCGCGGCCCTGAGTGCATGCTACATGATCCAGCGTAGATTTCTCGGAGTACATAGTCTGCTTGAAGAGGTCCAACACATCTGAGCCATGGTTGCAAGAAAGAGCGTCAATAAAGTATGTTGTCTCGGAGTTCAAATCGCTGCGCTGTACGCCGCACACTTCGAGTGTCCTTATGGTCTTGTGGCAGGACTCCCTTGTTAATGAATTCAATGATAGGTGTCATCCATGTAGGGTCTTGTTCTTCTATCATTGTGGATACTTCCATCTCCAAGATTGACTTGTTTTTTAAAGTTTCTACCAATACCTGTTTTGATAGGTGCGCAAAGCTTGTGGATGCAATTTTGCTGAGCGCATCAACCTTCCTGTTGTCCCCTCTAGGCACTTGTTTTATTGTGAACTTATCAAAATTCTTGATTAAGGACTTAGTCTTATCCAGGTATTGGATCATGTGCTCGTCTTTGGCTTCATACTCACCTAACACATGGTTGGCGACTAGCCGAGAATCTACGTTTGCTTCCAGGTTGCGCACACCCATTTGGATTGCAATACGCAGTCCAGCAAGTAGGGCTTCGTACTCCGCCTCATTGTTTGTGGCTGTGAATTCGAAGGGCAGCGCATAGGTGAATTCCATGCCTTCTGGATTTATAAGAATAAGGCCTGCGCCTGATCCATCCACGCATGAGGATCCATCTGTGAACAGGATCCAGGGTTCTTGTAGATCTGTTTTCGTTGTTGAGGTTGGACTATCCGTATCTGGCTTCTCAACAATAAAATCGGCTAATATCTGTCCCTTGATTGCAGTGCGCGGTCTATATGAGATGTTATACTCGCTCAACAAGACACTCCACTTTTGTAGCCGTCCTGATGCGTCAGGTTTAGAGATAACTTGTTTGATTGGCTGGTCTGTTATTACAGCTATTGGATGCGCTTGAAAGTATCTGCGTAGCCTTTTAGCTGCGAATACTAAGGCGAGGACCAGCTTCTCCATGGAGCTGTAGTTAGTCTATGTCTTCTTCAATGCTTTGCTAACGAAGTATATGGGTGTTTGGATGGAGTTTCTATCTGTCAATAGCACTGCGCTAACTGCTCCATGGGTTGCAGATAAGTACATGATTAGCTCTTCCCCTGGTCGCGGTGCGACAAGTTTGGGGAGTGATGCTAGGTGTTGTTTTAGCTGTTGGAAAGCTTCTTCTGCTTCCTCAGTCCAGCGAAAATCTCCCTTTTTAGTACACTTCATGAGTGTTTTCAACAGAGGGAGTGATTTGTCTGTTGACTTAGATAGGAAACGGTTTAGCCCTGCTAGTTTTCCATTTAATGACTGGACTTCTTTGAGTGTGCGTGGTGAGGGAAGATCAATAACAGCTTTGGTTTTTTCTGGGCAAGGCTTAATTCCATCAGGTTCTATTAAGTATCAGAGGAACATGCCTTCAGTTGCGCCAAAGGTGCATTTTTTGGGATTTAACTTCATGTTTATTTGTCCCAATGTTTTGAACGTTTCCTCGATATCGCGCACCCATTCACCCTCTGTGTGGCTTTTGACGACAAGGTCGTCCACGTAGACTTCCAAGTTTCGACCCACTTGTTTTTCGAAAGCTGTGTCCACCAATCGTTGGTATGTTGCGCCTGCGTTTTTTAAGCCAAAAGGCATTTTTGTGTAGTAGTAAACTCCTTGACTGGTGTGGAAAGCTGTTTTTTCTTCATCTTCGATGCCATCTGGATTTGATGATACCCTTTGTATGCGTCTAGGAAGCATTTGAAAGGGTATCCGCACAGGGATTCTACCTTCCAGTCTATTTCTGGCAGTGGATAGCAGTCCTGTGGACATGCTTTGTTAAGGTTTGTGAAGTCCACGCACATTCTCCAACTGCCATCACTCTTCTTTACCATTACTGGGTTAGAGAGCCAGTCGTGATAGTACACTTCGCGCATGATGCCTGCGTCTACGAGTTTGTGTACTTCTTCCAGAATAGCTTTTGCACGATCTGGGGCCTGGCCGCGCTTCTTCTATCGTATTGGGGGATATCCTTGTCGGATTTGTAGCTTATGCTCTGTGATAGAGCGTGGCACTCCCGTCATGTGTTTTGGTTCCCATGCAAAGATATCTAGGTTCTTTTGCAGGAGTGCGCACACGGCTGCTTTACCTTTATCGGATAAAGATCCTCTAATCGAAACCTGTTGGTCCGGGTAATCGGGGTGAATAGCGACCTTTAGGTTTGGTATTTTTTCTGTGCGCTGTTCTGGAATATTCCCCTCCTCAGTGGTTACTGCGTTGCATTCTTTTGATGGTACTGTTGTGTTATAGACGGTAACAACTCCTCCCTCTACTGGAAATTTGAGCATCCCATGCGCTGTGGATGGCACAGCGCGCATGGATGATATTCCAGGTCTCCCAATGATGCCATTGTATAGTGAAGGAGACTTTATTACCATGAAATTTATCCATGTTATTGTTGAGTGTTGCTCATCTCCCACGACCACTAGCAAACGTAATTGTCCCATAGGCCAAATCTTTTCTCCTGTGAATCCAGTCAGTGACGTTGTTGCTGGTATCAATTGACTTTGGATTTCAGGTCGCAGTCTTTTGAAACAATGATCGTATAGGATATCAGCAGATGCTCCTCCATCAATGTACATGCGGTGGATATCATGTCCCCCCGTATGTATTTCAATAGTTAGGGGTTCTACTACTGCGTTGTCCGCATCTAGAGTAGGGAAGGATATCTCTTTTTCTGGAGAGAATTTTTGGCTGACTTTTTGTTTTATCTTACGTTGCCATGACTGTATCATGTATATGGTGTCAGCTTTTTCTTTGGGAGGTTCTTTCTTGCCCCCATTCCTTTGTTTGTCCTTTCCCTCTTTGATGTTTTTTACAAGGTGGTCCATTCTTCCTTCCCTTACTAACTTTTCAATTAGTTGTCATAGCTGGACGCACTCGTTAGTTGTATGGCCTTTTTGACCATGGTATTCGCAGTATCCATTCCCCACGCGCTTTTCCTCTGCGGTACGCATTGGTGGAGGTTTTGGGAAATTTGCACCTTCTTTTACAAATATTTCCCTCGGAGTTTTTGTGAGAGGGGTATATTTGTCATTGTCTCTTCCACTACGGTAATTCCTGTTGCGGTTGTTATTCTGATCATTGGATTGTCTCTTAAGCTGTTCTGGTTGCCTATAATTCGAGTAACCCTTTTTGATGTCCGCAGCGGCTGCTTCCCTTCGTATAAAGGATCTTGTGCGCTTTGTTAGCTCATCAAAAGTTTGGGGAACTTTGTCATTTAGCTTCCGAATAAGTTCTGGGTTGTTAATCCCATTCATGAACCCTGAAATTTTTAGAATTTCGGGACACGCTTTGACCTGTATGCACTCATCCTTGAAGCGTTCCATAAAAGCACTGGTTGATTCCCCTTGGCGCTGTTTTACTCTGGCTAGTTCAACAGGGTTTTTAGCGCACTTCTTTCTTTGGGTAAAGTTGAGACGGAATGCTTTCTGTAATTCTTCAAACCCCCCGATGCTCCGTCGTAGGAGCTTGCTAAACCATGTGCGCGCATTCCCTACCAATGTAGAATTAAACATATGGCACCACACAGGTTGCGGCCAGTTTTCGATAGTAGCTGCTGATTCGAAAACCTTTAGATGATCATCCGGATCACCTGTTCCATCATATGTTTTCACGTTAGTGGGCAAGCGCCTCCTTTTATGGTCGGAGTAATCGCTGATGCGTCGTGTAAACGCATCAATTTTCTGGCGTCGCCATGGAAGAGATAAGTCCTCATTTTCTTCTTCGCGACGTCTTCCTCTTGATTTCCAGTGTCCTGTTTCCCTATCCTCGTTGTCTGAGGAGTCGCTGGAGGAAGAGTAGTTTCTTTTTCAGCACTTGCGCCGGCTTCCTTAAGAGGAGGAGCTTGAGTGGCTTTCACTTGGGGATATTCTTTTCCCCAATCTGTCGTGAATTCTCTTGCTCCCAGATTTGGAGGACCTTTGGCTTGGTGAATGCTGAGGTCCTAATCGGTCTTGTATCCCTCGGCTGCCAAGTCTGGAGTGAACATTAGTGCACCTTTCGCTGCCTTCATATTCCTCTGAGTATCGTGAATCAGATGTCGTACCCAACCTGTCGTGGATAGTAGTACGTTTTTCGTTATCGGCGCATTTTCCTCGTGGGTGGCGTGGTGGTGATGGTTCGCGTTCAGGACCAAAATTGAGCCGGGCTTGAAGGCTCGCACTCGACCTTCTTCTTGCTTCTTGCATGAGGGCAGTCAGAGTTTCATAATTTTGGGATACAAAATTTCCCAATGTTAGGTCAGGTGTGTCCTCAGTTGCTGCAAGAATATTTGCCTCAGTATTGGGCGCCCTATCTCGGTTAGGCGCGCCTGGTGGTACAGTGTTGTCCAATGTAGGTACGGTTTGGTGAGGAGTAGTGAAGAGGGTGCGCTGGAGTTCCTCAACGCTTGGGACCACTGTAGTTTGGGTAGTCCTTATAGGCAGTTCTACCACTGGAAGAGGTTGGGTTGTACCCGCCTCTTGGTGACCAGGTGCGCTGGTTGTCCCAGCAGCTTGCCTAGGGGTCGAATCTTGTTGATTCTTCCTCTGGGGGTCACGTGTTTTTTCCAACTGCGGAGTCCGCTGGTTTGAATTCTTATTCTTCGTCATTCAAGTTCCTTAGTTCTTCGTAGTGGTCCCACGGATGGCGCCACTTGTTGATACAAAAGTTGGGCATTCTTGATTATGGGCTCTTGCTCTCGTACCAATTCGCTTCTTAATGCTTGAAACCTGCGCACTAAGAAAATAAACAACACCGTTAGGCTTATCGTGGGATTGTCACCCACGATTAGACTCTGGCGTGAGAGTAAGTAATCGATTTAGGTTTCTCGTAAAGAGTTTTAGGGTTTTGAATCGTACCTTTAATGAGAATTATGTCATTCCTTATATAGGCGCAGAATCCTTGTAGGGTTCGTGCTCCTTACGTTTCGCACACATGGTGCTTATCCGGGTTAAGGATATCCATTCCATAGATAGAAGATCTCTATCTATTCCGTATATAGTTTGGTTGGGCTTGTGTGAGCCCACTCCATTATTAATGCGACCCAAGTTATAATAGCCCATATATGGTGGCTTTGGGTCTTAGTAATGTTTAATATTTGGGCTCGTGGCCAATATATAGACTATACGTCATCAATATCTTTTACCGGTTGATTAGCTTGTTACAATTGCATGGATGACGGGTTATATTCCTTAATACTAGTCGTAGGGCCGTGTAAAAGCTCCTAACCTCAATCCTATCTCGAGCCGACTAAAAGCTCCTAACATGGTATCCCTAGAAGTTATCTATATATTAAATATAACCAAATAATCGTAGTACACAACCGATCATGTTTCTTTAGACGTTCAAGCAAGTTACCAATTGGAAGTCTGCCAGTTTTCTTAAGCCTAACATCGAATTCATTCATCCACAACAATTATAAACAAACCATCAACCAATAATTAATATCTAGATTTCATTACATCTAAGCAAACACGAAAGAAACCTAGCCTAGCATGTTAAAAAGAAGACAAGCGTAAGATATAATCAAACAACACATAGACGTATTGAATGATTTGGTAAAGTACTTATCTTCAATTGAACATGGAAGAAACAAAGGGTTGAAACCCTTCAAAAAGCTAGAAAATTCGTCTAGGGTTTTATTCCCTCAAAGTTGCACACAATGAATGAAAACTAGAAAACTATATATAGATTTTACAATCTGACGACGTCAAGAGTTAAGTCTGACGCCGTCAACTCGCCGCCAAATTAAACTCGTATTTCCTAGATCTACTTCTGACACCGTCACTCTATACGGGCTATGGGCCGTCACTCTTTATGATAACTCTTGATGGCCTTGGAATTTTTGTACATGACGCCGTCAGACCCACTTCACAAAACATTCTGGCGCGTCACGTGTATTTGATTTATCCACCCTTTTGTCAACTCGTGACGCCGTCAAAGGCAATTTCCAGCATGCTTTTGAGACTTTGTCGTTTTCTGCACTTTTTCGCTCCAAAAACGTTCAAAATGCTTCCTTTTTTTAAAATTGCTCTCAAAAGTACCTAAAATGACAAAAGGAACAATTTAGGGCAATATTTGATCAAATAATCTCGACATTGGCCATAAATGACCCCCCAAAAGCGGTACACTTTTCGCTTCATCAAATGCGCTTTTATTCTAATCAAAATATAAGTTAGGGGTCATTTACCACTAATATAAAAGTAATTACAACAAATAATCGTTCCACTTCACCCAAAAACAAGCACGGAAATTATAAACTAGCACCTCACAAATAGTGTTTAGATACTCACATCTCTCGGGTGTAATAAAGTATATATCACAATAAGGAAATGGAAAACATCTCTCGCTACCTGTCATAGCAAATAGATTACCATAGTCTTGGGAAAGGATCAAACCTCCACCACTTGGCGTAAGCACCTAGGATAAACTATCAAAGAGGTCTTTTAAAAGGGTTATAACGTGAGGTGTAGGGATAGGATAAACACGGTTTTGTTGGATAAAGGAAATATTTACTGGTTGCCAGTTAATCTTGGTCAATTACATGTACAATGTGGCGTTGCTAAGCCAAGACTCGACTCAACTTAAGCTAATAAATCAAAAATAACAAAAACTTAAAATAAACATAAAGGAAACGGGATGGTAATCCATATGTTTTTTTCTCTTTTTCTATTTTTTCTTTATTTTTTGATATTTTATTATTATTATTATATATATATATATATATATATATATATATATATATATATATACATATATATATATATTTTGCATACACTCTTACCCTACCATTAAAAATAATACATCATAGGGGATTTGCATTCCCCATACACTTCAACTTTTACATACTTTACAATTAACTATTCTAATGACTCGAATTAAGATAATCAAAACACTTGGAGTACTTTTTAAGATTAACGCACCTATGGGGGTAATAGATGATGTTCTTCCCCATTACTCCATAACACAAGTACTTTACCCATGAGTCCCAATCGTCCCAAAACAATATGTACAAGATATGACTCGACTTAGCAACTATGTAATCAATTAGATAATTAACTAAGGGTTTAAACATATAACAATAATGCACTAATGATGAGTGCATACATGGAAGGCTAAGGCGATTTGGTTGCACATTTGGGGTGGGTTGCAAACAAATTCTTCCTTTAAGTATAATGCTTAAAGTTAGAGACGAAAAGATAGGCTCGGAGGGGTGTACTAGGGGTATCGTGTACTAAAAATGAGTACAACGAAAAGGTGTGGGAAAAATTAATTGACTTTACAAGTCAAGGTAATTGACTTAAATGGTCAAGTAATTATGATACGGGTTTAACACAAGGGTGATCCTAATGCCTCTTATCATGTAGTAAATCCTACTACACAAATGTAGTCTCACTAGCGGTCTCGGGATGCATCACTAACGCCAGTTCTAGAATCTAAATACTACCGGTACACTCATAAGCACTAATAATGAATGCTTTTCCTAACAAATCTAAAGGCGAACCTCAAATATTTGGGTGAAAATTTTTTTTGAGTGGTACGGTTTTTTTGCTAGTTATACAACTCCTATCCATGAGATGCTCATTAAGGCTAAAGCTTCACTCCTAAATGTTGTAAAAAATTTTAAATTTGGCGCTAAAATTTCCCTAACAAGTATTTATCTTAGTTTTATTACACACCTACCATTAAACAAACAAACTCAAGTGCAATTGCATTCTCTAAAGTATCATCATTTACCCTCCCCTTACACTTAAGCTAAACATTGTCCCCAATGTTCAATAAAAAGATGTAAAAGTAAATAAGGTAAAAGAATGAAAATAAATACTCCCCTGATTCGTTCAAATGTGGATAAATTATTAACATGGTTAAATCCTCCTCCATGAAAGTGAACATTGAAAGCTTCCATTCCGAAACAATAAATCATCTTCTTGTCCAATATAACCTGTTAAACTTGAGAAAACAATCATGGCAACCTCGCGTAAAATCGGCGGCAATCTATATATATAAGGATATAATGCTTATAGAATGAATGTTTGCAGATTTCCTGGAATTTATAAAACTAAAGAATTAACAAAAACTTTAAGACTCCGTTAGAAAAACAAAACTTGCAAAATTTCCAGAATTTTACACCTGACGCCGTCAGGTGTTAATCCTGACGTCGTCAGATTGTTCTAACAGAAATCTCATGTTAAGTTTCTAGAAAATTTCTAGAAAACTTATGCCTTAATTCCTAGAATTTCTTGCAAAACATCATTATGACTAGATACAAGCATTTAACTCAAACAAATACTAATATACATGTTCTTTTAATATTGTTGTGGTTCATGTCCAATTTCCATTCTTTAAAAACAAATTTAGATTTTCCTTACACTTATCTTTTGCGAAATACCTTTTATGAAGTTAAGACAAACAACAAAGTAAAGCATGCTCACAATTTAGTATGAAACATGATCCACAAGCAATAAAAAATAAAGCATGCATACAGAAACAAATAAAATCAAACAAACAAACAATCAAACAAATAAAACATGGGTTACCTCCCAAGAAGTGCTTTTCTTTGTTTACGAGTCTTGTAGCTAGACTCAAAGTCATGGGCTATTACGTGACCTCGTCATCAAATGTTATGTCTTCCTCATTGATCATTTCATTACCATTTTCTTGATAATGTTTAACGCGTTGTATGTTCACAGTAAATTCTCTACTCTCATCGTCCATTAACACAACAGCTTCGGTTTTAGATGAAATTTTCATGGTAAAAGGTCCATACCATCTAGATTTAAGTTTCCCTAGAAACAACCTCAAACGAGAGTTATACAATAGAAATTTGTCTCCTTCTGAGAACTCCTTAGGTCTCTTAATTCGTTGGTTATGCCATCTTTTTACCCTTTCTTTATATGTGACGGAGGATTCATACGCTTCCAGTCTTAACTCATCAAGCTCCTGGAGCTGTAAGAACCTATTCATACCTGCGACCGTATAGTCCAGATTACATGTCTTAAGTGCCCAATATGCCTTGTGTTCCAGCTCTACTGGAAGGTGACATGCCTTGCCATAAACCATGCGGAACAGGGTCATCCCAATAGGTGTTTTGTAGGCCGTTCGGAATGCCCATAAAGCCTCGTCAAGTTTAAATGACCAATCCTTTATGTTCTGATTGACCGTCTTTTCGAGTATTCTCTTAATCGCTCTATTGTTGTTTTCAACTTGACCGTTGGTTTGAGGGTGATAAGCGGTGGAGAATCGGTGGGAGACCCCATATCTTTTCATGACTTTCTCCATTTGTGCGTTGCAGAAATGGGTTCCCCTGTCACTAATGAGAGCTTTAGGAATGCCAAACCTATCAAATAATTTCTTTAAGAAATGAATAACTACCCTAGCATCGTTGGTCCTAAGGGCGTGTCCCTCTACCCATTTTGAAACATAATCAATGGTCACTAAGATATATTCGTTCCCACCTGAAGACGGGAATGGGCCCATAAAATCTATTCCTCAAACATTAAAAACCTCACAAACTTGTATAAAATTCTAATGGGCTTCATCCCTTCTTGATATATTCCCAGCTCGTTGACATGCATCACAAGCTTGTATCATTCCCTTTACGTCATGAAATATTGTAGGCCAATAGAATCCTACATCAAACATTTTTCGCGCAGTGGTGTTCATCCCGTGATGCCACCCTGAGGGCCCTGAAGGACATTCTTTCATTATCTTCATCGCCTCTTTTTACGAAACACAGCGCTTGATTATTTGATCAGCACATTGTTAGAACAAGAAAGGTTCATCCCAAAAGTAATATTTCAATTAGGTAAAGAACCTTTTCCTTTCGTGTCTGTTCAAGTGTTCTGGAATAATTCTATTTGCTAAATAGTTAGCATAATCCGCGTGCCATGGCTCAGAATCATTTATTGACATGACCTGCTCTTCAGGAAATGCATCCTGAATCTCACTCTTGTCAAATTCGTTAAGACAGGGATTTTTGAGACGAGAGAGATGATCAGCAGCTAAATTCTCTGCCCCCTTCTTATCACGGATTTCAACATCAAACTCTTGTAACAATAAGATCCACCGAATAAGTCGAGGTTTAGCATCTTGCTTAGCAAAGAGGTATCGAAGAGCCGAATGATCTGTAAAGACGACCATTTTTGAAAGGACCATATATTGGCGAAATTTATCAAAAGTGAATACTACAACCAATAGCTCCTTTTCAGTAGTGGAGTAGTTATCTTGAGCAGGGTTCGTAGTTTTGCTAGCATAGTATATCGGTTGGAGGTGTTTGTTAAGCCTTTGGCCTAATACTGCTCCAACAACATAGTCGCTAGCGTCGCACATGATTTTGAAGGGCAATTCCCAATTAGGTGTAACCATAATTGGGGCTTGCGTGAGTTCCTGCTTTAGCCGATCGAATGCATCCTTGCATTCTTGAGAGAAATCGAAAGGGGCATCCTTAACAAGCAACTGAGTCATTGGCCGAGCTATTTTAGAGATTTAATGAATCTCCTATAGAAACCGGCATGACCCAAGAAGCTACGTATTGCCTTGACTGTAGTTGGATAGGGTAGCTTGGAATTAGCTTCAATTTTTGCTCTGTCCACCTCGATCCCATTTTCAGAGAATTTGTGTCCAAGCACAATCCCTTCTTTCACCATAAAGTGGCATTTTCCCAATTTAGGACCAAGTTGGTCTCCTCACAACGTTTGAGCATTTTTTTGAGGTTAGCGAGACAAGGATCGAAAGAGTTCCCAAAGACCGAGAAATCATCCATGAAGACTTCCATGCTATCTTCCATTAACTCATGAAAGATTGCGGTCATACATCGCTGAAAAGTGGCGAGAGTGTTACATAACCCGAAAGGCATTCTCCTTTAGGTGAATGTTCCATATGGGCAAGTGAACGTGGTTTTTTCTTGATCCTCAGGGGCTATGGGGATTTGGAAGTACCCTGAGAATCTATCCAGGAAACAGTAGTACTTATGTCCTGCTAATCTTTCCAACATTTGGTCTATGAATGGGAGAGGGAAGTGATCCTTTCGGGTGGCATCATTCAGTTTTCTATAATCAACGCACACACGCCAGCCAGTGACTGTTCTTTGGGGCACCAATTCACCCTTGTCATTTTTCACCACAGTCATCCCTCCTTTCTTTGGTACGACCTGTACAGGACTAACCCACGGACTATCTGAAATGGGGTAGTTCAGCCATGCATCCAAGAGTTTGATGACTTCCTTTTTCACCACTTCCTTAATATTGGGATTTACTCGCCTCTGGGGTTGCATAGCTGGTTTATAATCTTCTTCCATAAGAATCTTGTGTGTGCAAAAGGTCGAGTCAATTCCCTTAATGTCGGCTACACTCCATGCAATGACTCCCTTATATTTCTTCAAAACTCCTAAGAGTTTATCTTTTTTATCATCTTCCAAGGAGGAATTTATGATTACTGGCAGTTGATCTTCTCCTTGTAGGAAATCATATTCTAAGTGGTTTGGAAGTTCCTTGAGTTCTAGCTTAGGTGGTTCGACGATGGAGGGCTTTAGTTTGTTTTCAGGTTTACGAAGCTAGAGTTGTTCAGTGGCTCCTTGTCCAGGATAGAAGGATACTGCGCTAACCCTTTCTTCCCTCTCCTTCTCAATTATGGGAAGGAAGGCTTCATCTCGCAACCAGCCTTCTTCGATATGTTCATCAACACAGTTGTCAATGACATCGGTTAATTCATCGACCTCTCTGATGAAATATAGCCGGTTGGTATCTTCGAGAGAAAGGTTCATTGTATCCTTAATATCAAAGGTTAAGATGTCAGTTCCCACTCGCAAAGTTAATTTTCCATCATGAACATCAATGACAGCACGAGCAGTGGCAAGAAATGGTTTTCCTAAGATGATAGGTACAAGGTCATCCTCCTCCATTTCCAAGATTAAAAAGTCAACCGGAAATTTGAACCTCCCAACTTTGACTAGCACGTTCTCGCATATCCCCAAGGGGTATTTGACTGATCTATCAACTAGCTGGATGTTCATACGGGTTTTATTTAATACGGAATACCCTAATTTGAGGAACATAGAATAAGGCATGAGGTTGATGCTTGCCCCTAAATCAGCTAGAGCATTCTTTACCGATAAAGATCCTATGGAACAGGGCAATGTGAAGCTACCCGGGTCGTCTACCTTTTTTGGTATACCTCGTTGGGTCACCACCGAGCATTCCTCTCCTAGGGTTACAAGACCCTCAAATCTCTTACGGTTGGCAAGTAATCTCTTGAAGTATGTGCTATACTTGGGCATATGGTAGCAAGCATCAAGGAGGGGTATGGTGACCACCGAATCCTTCATATATGACAAGAATCTTTTATTATCATTCTCAATCTTTTGATTCTTGAGGCGGGATGGAAATGGGACTTTCACAGGTTGGTTGGGTGGAGCAATTGGAGAGGAGGTCATCTGAGGGGGTTGTTCAGGAGTCTCATCGCTCACATCACCTCCTTCCCTGTGAGAAGTTTCTGGCTCAACAACAATGGGGTGTTGGTTTGGATAAGGGGGGGGGGGGTCCTTGGTTGTTGTTCCGGCTCGAGTAGTAATCGCGAGTAGGGGATCTATTTGGCTTATTTGAGGCTCATTACGACCATCGAGGGCGGCATTGAGCTCTTTGAACCATTTTCCGATGTCATTTTGTTGTTCAGTAATGAGCTCGTCAAGCCCTTTCAATTGTAAGCTTTTTTCATGGGTGAAATGTCCAAGATCATCTTCAAAAGTGCTCCTGATTTTGAAGTCAGGACCTTTCTCTCCCTCCTCTTTTCTTACAAGATTTCCCCAAGGGGTAAAATCATCGTTTTGGTAGAAAGTTAACAGGGAAGGGTCATCGAAAATGTCATGGCTTGACAGGTATGCGCGTTCGGTAGTGGGCTCTCCTTCGCATTCCTCTATTTCATGCGGGCCCCCACAGTGGTCGCAAATTAAGTATAGATTTGATAGTTGTTTAGTTGTTCGTGACCCTGCTAGGTATGATACCCTTTCGTGAAGCTTCCTTAGCCGATCCTCAGATGAGGGTGTTTGCATGATTTCGGATATACTCATAGTCGAATTGGGTTCATCCCAGGTATCGTCTTGATCTTGAGCATATTCCTCAATCCTATTCCACCCTTCCTCGGCGCTTAGATTGGCTATTTTCCCTTTTATCGAATTATTGATTCCATGATGGTCATTTTGGAAGACATTGTCAAAGAAGATTTGGACAAGAAGCCAAAGTTCGATGCCGTGATGCGGAACTTGCCTTATTAGGTCCTTGAATCTAATCGATGATCTATATATGGGCTCGTCTTTTCCCTTACGGAAACAGAGGATCCTATCCCTAAACGCTGAGGTTTTTCCTGCTGGGAAGAATTTCTCGTAAAACTTAGAGATATGCAGCTCCCATGTAAAAATGGATTCAGAGGTGAGTTTATCGTACCAATCCTTGGATTTTTCTTGAAGGGTAAAGGGAAAGAACCGTAGTCGGGATGTGTCTCTACTGTCCCCATCCACATGGAGAGTGTCCACTATCTTTAAGAAATCCCTAATATGTTGGATTGGATCATCGGTTTACAATCCGCGAAACCTGCATACACTTTGGATAAGCCAAACATCGTTTGCAAGCAAGACCTCATTGGTACATTCGTTTGGAAAGACAATGGCATTAGAGAAGCCGCGAGGGTTCAAGGAGGAATAATCCTTAAGGCGCTTAGGTGTGGGAATTCAGGAGTGTCCATATCACGGCTGGATTAGGAGCTAGGGGATGTAAGGTGATGATCTGAATTTTCTTCAGAAAGGGCTTCATCAAAGTTGATGGCTCTTCCAGATGGTTTGGGTGTTGGAAGAGATTACCTTAGCCTATACATTTCCCTTTCAGGTTCTGCATAAGGAGAGACAAGATCTCTTAAGGAACTACGACTTCTGGTGACTCTAAGATTAGAAAGATCTTCATTTGCCATGATGGCGGGTAACAAAGGTTACGAACAAAGGAATGAAGAAAAAGATAGACTAAATGTTGGGAATTATGCTAAATAAAGAATTCTGCTGAAGTTACTGCTAATGGTTCCTGCTAAAGAGTTGGTTCCTGCTAAAGCAGTATATCTGCTGAAGGATAGATTCCGCGTATTATGTTTCTGCGGATATAAATGTTATGCATAGTTTGTTATTTAGTTAGGATATGTGTGAGTTTTATTAGGAAGTGATAATGCATATCTCTTTAAGTTTATAGAAGATACGTTTCTTGTGAAACGGTTTAGGGTTCCTTTTCTATAAAAGGAACACACGATTATGTATTATGTACACGTTTTAGAAAAACAATTTCAGTATTATTCAAAGATCCATAGAGGATCAAAGTATTCTTAGTAATCATTGTTCTTACTTGTGTTTAATTTCCGCTTCAGAATACAAGTTATAGAGACTTTCTATTAGTGTGTTTGTTATTACATAAACATTACTAACGATCCACGAGTACTCAAAGATCTATCAAGGTCTAAGGTTCAACAATTGGTATCAGAGCCTCGGGAGAGTCTCTGTGATACTAAGAACATCTTTCTTACACCCTCACAATAAAAAACAACCAAAACAATCAAAATAACAATGGCTGGATCAGATGATGAATCTGATGCTACTCAGAACCAAAACACCACATCTTTCCAACAACTAACTCTCACAAACAGTAATGCCAAATTCCCATACCTTAAGAATGCAGAGGAGTATGAATTATGGTCTATGAAAATGCAAAATTGGATCACCAATATTGACTGAAATCTTTGGGAAGTTGTCCGTATGGGTAACAGCTTGAAGAAACACGTCAAAGATGCTGATGGGTTTGTTACCATCATGGGTCCTAAAACTGCTGAAGAAGTTCTAGCTGTTCAGAGAGAGAATAAAGTGAGAACTATTCTCCTTCAGGCTATACCAGATGATCACATGGGTGACTTTCACTTCATGGAAGATGCTAAGGACATTTAGATGGCAATCAAGGCTAGATTTGGTGGGAACGAGGAGTCAAGGAGGATGAAGAAATCCATGCTAAAACAGCAGTTTCAAGAATTTCAAATATCTGAGGAAGAAGGCATCTACAAGGGCTATGACAGGTTCCATAGGATTTTGAGTCAATTAAATCAGCTAAAGGCTAGACCAAACAATGAGGACTGCAATGCTAAGTTCCTAAGATCTTTGCCACCATCTTGGTTGCAAGTAAGAATTGCACTCAAAGCTAAAGGTGGATTGGATATGCTCTCTTTTGATGTTCTCTACAACAGACTTAAATCTCTTGAGCCTGATGTCAGAAGTCCCATTCGTACATCCACTCACTCAGCCTTTGTTAGCACCACATCCAATCAGATGACTCATGCCTCAAGCCCATATTCCTCAACATCATCTTCCCACATCATCAGTAAATCAAATCCTCAACCAAAATCCAGTAATGTAATGGAAGAGGTACTTCACTCTTTTGTTGCTGATTATGAAGATCAGCAGCAACTAGCTTATGAGGATTTTGAACAGTTAGATCCACTGGATATGGAAGAGATGAACTTGAAATGGCAGTTGGCCATGATTTCTCTGAACATCAAGAGGTTTGAGAATAAGTCTGGGAGAAAGTTTGGTTTCAAGGGAAGAGATCCAGCAAGATTTGACAGAAGAAAGGTCAAGTGCTTCACTTGTGGTCAGATGGGCCACTTCTCAAGAGAATGTAAGGATAGGAAGGCTGTTGATGAGGTTAGATATACTACCTATCAGCAGAGTCAAGTGGAAGTTGGAACCTCTAAAGCTAGAACTTCCAAAGCTTTGGTCACTGTGGATGAACATATCAACTGGACGGTTCATGAGCCTGCTGATGATGAAGCTTCTGGTTCTAAGCAGGTTTCTATGCTAGCAAGCTGCACTATAGAGGATCAGCATGATCAAGTTGCCTTGATGGGCATCTCTCATAACTGTGTTTTTTGTTGTAGTGAAAGATATAATGAACTTAAGGAAGCTTATGATGAATTGAAACCTAAATATAATGAATGCTATGTAGAAGTTGAGGTTTATAAATAGGCTTTAAAAACATTAGAAAGACAAAAAATATGGTTTCAAAAGAATCAGCTTGCTTATGATGAAAAGATAAGGGTGTTAGAAAGTGAATTAGAATGTACTAAGATTGATTTAAGGCGTACTGAGAAAGAAAAGGCTGATGTAGTTTCAGAAAACCTAGTGCTGAAAGAGAAATTAGATGAGGAAGTAGCTAGACATAAATCATGGTTAATATCAGGTGACAATTTAGCTAGCTTAATCTATGGTAGTCAATCTTTTAACTCTGGAATAGGTTTAGGTTTTAAGAAGTATGTTGGTTTAGAAGCTAGGAATGATCTAGGTAAATCAACACCAGCAGGATTAGCTAATTATGTAAAAGAAGGTAACTTACATGTTGTAGCTGGACCTATTAGAGGAGAACACATGCCCACTGACCTTTCCATATCTGTTGACTTTGATTGATCACACCATCTTTATGGCAAAAATTCAAGTGACTTGCCAGACCCTGATTCTAAATCTACTGACTTTGTCTCTTGTTCTGACAGTGACAAGTCCTCTGACCAAGGTTCTACTACATATACCAGTTGTGATTCAAGTGAAAAGTCAGACCTTCCCAAGACCTCACCCAAGACAACACCCAAGACTTCCTACAAGCCTGTTAGAGTTTCTGCTGATTCCAAGACAGTTTCCTCTGAAGACTTGTTATTTAATTCTTTGCAAAACAATGTTTTTAATTCTATCAAAAACAATTCTGTTAGTGTTTATGGTTTGAATGCTTTTTCATGTCATGGAACATCTTTCACTTTGAATAAATCTTCTAAAAAGAAGAAATGCTTTGTGTGTGGAAGTAAATTTCATTTGATTAAGGATTGTAATTTTCATGAGCAAAGAATGTGTGTATGTGCTATCAAAGGAAACCTAGACCAATGTGGAAAAATGTTAATGATATACCATCTTTTGTTCCACAAGCAACTCATAAAACCAGCAAACACAATTCTGCTGATAAACCTTCTCCTTGGAGAAGATCTATTGCTAGGCCATATGTGAGACCAAATAGTTCTTATTTTCATAATGGTTATTGGCCTAGATATTTAGACTCAATGTATGGTGGTGGAGGATATTGGGATGCTGTTGTGAAGCCCTCAGCAAGTTGTTCTTGGACTCAAAAGGGACTTAATTTTCAAAGAAGGCCCAAGAACAATGGTGGATCTAATACATCTACATGGCCTAACTCTTATGATCCACAAGGCAGGCTCAAGTCAGCAATGACTTGAGTCTCCAATGTGTGCTAACATTTTGTATAATTTTGTTGTTGTTGTAGGATCATCCTCTGAAAAGTAAAGAATTAGGAATTGTAGATAGTGGTTGTTACAGGAGCATGTCAGGAAACAAGGATAAGATGCATGATTCTGTACCTATAAAAGGAGGAGGCAATGTGACTTTTGGTGGAGGAGATGGTAGAATCACTGGGAAAGGCACAATCAGAACACCTCTGTTGGATTTTGAGAATGTATACTATGTAAAGGAACTGCAACATTTCAACTTGTTCTCAGTATCACAAATTTGTGACACCAAGAATAAAGTCTTCTTCTCTGAGGATGAATGTCTTGTGCTCTCTAAAGACTTCAAACTTCCAGAAGATACAACCATTCTGCTAAGAGTTCCTAGAAACTTCAATTTGTACACATTCAATTTGAATGATGTCCAACCTGAAGGTGATCGAACATGTTTGGTGGCCAAAGCATCCCTGGATGAATCTACAAGATGGTATAGAAGGATGGCTCATGTGAATTTCAAGACCATTAACAAGCTTTCTAAACTTGGTCTTGTTCAGGGACTTCCTTCAAAAGTCTTCACCAATGAACATAATTGTGTTGCCTGTAACAAAGGAAAGCAACACAGAGCCTCATACAAAGCCATAACAGCTGTGAGCACCATCTCAGAACCTCTTCAGTTGCTGCACATGGATCTATTTGGTCCAACTCAAATCAGAAGTATTGATCATAAGTACTTCTGCCTGGTGATCACTGATGATTAAAGCAGGTTTTGTTGGGTATTCTTTTTGAAAACTAAAGATGAAACATCTCCAATTTTAAAAGAATTCATTACCCTTATTGAAAACCTGCTAAACAAAAAGGTTAAAGGCATTAGGTGTGATAATGGGATAGAGTTCAAAAATGTTCTATTAATAGAACTTTGTCAGTCTAAAGGGATAAAAAGGGACTATAGCACTCCACGAACCCCACAACAAACTGGGGTTGCTGAAAGAAAGGATAGGACCTTAATAGAGGCAGCAAGATCCATGCTTGCAAACTCTTAATTACCCACTATGTTCTGGACTGAAGCAGTAAGCACTGCTTGTTATGTTTTGAACAGGGTATCCATCACTAGACCTAAGTTCAAGACACCTTATGAACCTCTCACTGGGAAAGTTCCTGACATTCATTACCTTAAACCTTTTGGCTGTAAAGTGACCATTTTGAACACTAGTGATTCACTGGGAAAATTTGATGGAAAAGCTGATGAGGGGTATATTGTGGGTTATTCAGCTCATAGTTAGGCCTATAGGGCTTACAACTTACATGCTAGAAAGATAGAGGAGACCCTTAACCTGAGATACCTAGAAGATCAGCCTAATGTTCAGGGACAAGGTCATGTTTGGTATTTTGACCTGGATTACTTGACTAATCACTTGGGCTATACTAGATATTTTCTAACCAATTTGTAGGTACAAAAGAGTCTCCCACTAACCATGCACGTACCCTGGATGATGACTCAGATAGTGAATCTGAGCAAGATTAACAAACCATTGTTGTACCTTCTTTTCCTCCTAACCCATTTGCAGGTGATCATTCTGCTGATGAGTATGAAGATGAGTCACACTATGCAGAGGATCTTGCTAGACTCAAGAAGCAAGAACATGCAGCCACTCAAGAATCTGAGAGGCTTGGTGAGAAGTTTGCAAGAGATACTGAGGCTTTACTCAGACAATCAGCACAAGTAGTCAGTGGAAACCAGGATTCTGCTGACAGTTCTACTGAAGGTTCTCCTGTTTCTTCTGACATGATCAAATCTGCTGATAGTCTTGCTGCACAATCTCCAATCTCTACTAGTGTGTCCACAGACTTTGGAAAACCATATACAATATTTCCAAGTCCTTCTGATCTTGGTAATCACCAACCCAAAGCTGGAATCTTCACCTCCTCTTCCTATGACAGGGTCCCACAGTGCACAATCTCGACACCACAATTGATGTCAACCCCACTGCAACAAAAAGGATCAACATTGCTCATCCTCAATCAAAAATTCTTGGAGATCCTCAAGCACCTGTTAGAACTAGAAGTACTGTGAAAAATAATAAGTATGGTGAAGTTGCTTTTATTTCCTATGTCTCCAATCAACAAAGGAACAATCATACAGACTTTAAGCATTGTTTGTTTGCTTGCTTTCTTTCTCAAATGGAGCCAACCAGTGTTCCTCAAGCGCTTACTGATTCAAGTTGGCTTGAAGCAATGCAAGAAGAGATGCTACTATTTAATAATTAGCAGGTTTGGATACTGGTACCTCTCCCTGATGGAAAATTTGCAATTGGGACAAAATGGATTTTGAAGAACAAAAGAGATGCCAGGGGTATTGTGGTGAAAAACAAAGCAAGATTAGTGGCTCAGGGGTTCAAGAAAAAGGAAGGCATAGACTATGATGAAGTCTTTGCATCAGTGGCTAGAGTTGAGGCAATTAGAATCTTCTTGGCCTATGCATCTTATATGGGCTTCATGGTGTATCAGATGGATGTAAAATGTGCTTTTCTGTATGGTGAAATAGAAGAGGAGGTTTATGTAACTCAACCCAAAGGTTTGAAGACCCAGATCATCCCAATCATGTTTACAAGGTTGTAAAAGCTCTCTATGGACTACATCAGGCACCAAGAGCTTGGTATGCTAGGCTTTCTGCATTTCTGCTGAAGCATGGTTATAGAAGAGGTGCCATTGACAAAACACTCTTTCTAAAGAAAAACTCCAGGGATATCATTCTTGTGCAAGTTTATGTGGATGACATCATCTTTTGCTCCACTAAAGAAGAATGGTGCAGGGAGTTTGAGGACTTGATGAAGGGAGAGTTTCAGATGAGTGCTATGGGGGAGCTTACTTTCTTTTTGGGTTTACAAGTTCAGCAGAAACCTGATGGTATATTTATTAGTCAGGATAAATATGTGAGGGATATGTTGAAGAAGTTTGATATGGAATATGTCAAAACTGCCACTACACCATATGAAGCTCCAAAACCGAAGAATAATCTTGAACCAGATCCTGCTGTAAATGTTCATTTATACAGATCCATGATTGGTTCATTGATGTATTTGACAGCTTCTAGGCCTGACATTACATTTGTTGTGAGTGCTTGTTCTAGACACCAGGTCACTCCACTTACTTCCTACTTGAATGCAGTCAAAAAGATCTTCAAGTACCTCTAAGGCCAACCTAATTTAGGTCTTTGGTACCCAAAAGAGTCTCCTTTTAGGTTGGAAGCATATAGTGATAGTGATTATGCTGGTGCAAAAATGGATAGGAGATCCACAACTAGAGGTTGCCAATTTCTGGGAAGAAGATTGATTTCTTGGCAATGCAAGAAACAAACTATTGTTGCTACCTCTACTACTGAAACAGAGTATGTTGCTGTTGCCAATTGTTGTGGACAGGTTCTATGGATTCAAAATCAATTGCTGGATTATGGGTTTAATTTCATGAACACCACAATTTTTATTGATAATCAAAGCACCATATGCATAGTTAAAAATCCAGTTTTTCATAATAGAACCAAGCATATAGAAATCAGGCACCACTTTATAAGAGATGCATATGAAAAACATTGGATTAAAGTGGTTAAGATTCATACAGATGATAATGTGGCAGATTTGTTGACTAAAGCTTTTAATGGATGTAGGTTTCAACACTTAGTTGTCCATATTGGGATGCTTAACCCTTAACTACAAAGTTTGAGGGGAGGCATAAGCCTCACGGGAGGCATATGCCTCAAGGGAGGATTGTAGTTGTAAAATTGTATATTATGTGTATATTTTTGTTTGCTAACACTAACCAACTACTGTTCTTGTAAGTTTTGTTTGGTTTGTTTGCTACCTTGTGTTTGTTTTACAGAATGCCCTTATGAGTAGTTGCTGATTTTAAGTTGATGTTCACCAAGATTGTTTCAATGGGAAAGTGGTCATGTAAGCTTAAATCTTGTTTCTACTGAAGAGTAATACAAGAGATACTAAGTGTTTCTACTGAAGTAAAGTTCAAGTGATGATAATTGAGAAAAGCTTTTCATTCATTCAAGAAACAATTTACAGCTTACAATTAACTTCAAATGAAATACAATACCATTCCTATACATAGTCTACCAAACTTATTCTAGCTCCTATAATCTATTACAAAGCTAGTGGATATGCATGACCAGTACGATGAAGAAGTTGAAGGTGAAAATGGAAATGAGGGAATGATGATGATGACGATGAAGATGCTCAAGAACCTAGTTTTATATCTTTGGTCCCTGGCAACATCACTCCATCTTCTACTCCACCTTCCTTTTTCCCTTACCCATCACCTCTGCCTCTTTGCCCTTTCCCCTGCTTCCATGGTATGAAGCACCAAATCCTGGAGCAGGAAGACCAATCACCACATACCGTGATGTTGGAAGAGATAGATTAGACTTCCTTGGCATTGGTTGGGATCTCTCTGGTGTGGAAGGAGGGATGAATGATGGATCTTCATCTTTATCCTCTTAAGATTCTTCATCAAAGGTAAACACAAAAGGAGAGACATATTGTCTCTCAGCAGGAATGGGGGCATGGCTTGGTTCACCTCTCTCTAGAGAATTCCATCTCTTCTCTAGTTCCCTTTCAGCATCTGAATCATCCAAATCCTAAGGAATGTTGGCAGGATCTTCTGAGGGTGAGGGACTTGGATGTTTCACATCAGGATTCTTCTGTGGATGAGCACCGGGTGGAAAGTAATCGCTCCAACCATCACTTGATGATGATGATGATGAAGAGGTGGAGGAGGTTAAATCTATGATTTCTGGTTTGGAAGACATGATTTTGGTGGATAATTGGGGTTTTATTGAGAAATTAGGGTTTTGATGATAATTGGGGGTAATTGATATCTGTAAAGTGTGATTTGGGGATTATTTTATAGGAGAAGTCAAGGTTTGATGGTAATTAATGCGAGTTGGGTGGCACAGTAAAACTAAAGATATTTACTGAAGATATTTTTACTCTTGAGTGGATTCTACTGATTGACTTTTCATCAGCAGATTGACCATAGTTTCTACTGAAGGGTTAATTTTGAAATTGGATGGAGCCGCTTTACACGTGAGATATGGTTAACGATTTGTTCTAATATTCTTGACCATGATTGGGTAACTTCCATTTATAACCTATTTCGCATATCTTCGCCCAAAACTAACTTATTCCCTCATCAGTCGATTTAAACCCATCATCGATTTGCATAATTCATATCCGTTTCTCACAAATCCTTCGAATGGCACCACTTCAATTCAAGCAAGGTCATAACAAGGTTGCTTTTCTGAGTAAGACAAAAGATCATGAACTGTATGATCCTATGGTGGAGTTTTTGCAACGTTCCAAGATTCATTATGCTCTCACACATTCTCCAAATGTGATATATGAATCGTTGGTGAAACAATTTTGGGCATCTGCTACAAAAAGGTCTGACACAGAGATTATAGCTACTATTGATGGAACTGAGTATGTGGTGACTGAATCATTGATAAGGACAAAGCTTCGTTTGGATGATGAGAATGGTGTTTTTCACTCCAACACTGAAGTGATACTTGCTAGGTTGAGGGAAGCTGGTTATCAAAGCACTGACACAACTAAGTGACACACTGCTCCAATGTATCAGCAACAAGTCTGGTGGATGGGATCAATTCTCTACCCAATTAGGTTGTGGTATTGTATGTCTTTCCAAGGGTTTAACTTATAATTTTTCTAAGTTTATTTTTGATAATATGCTAGACAATATTGAGAAGAAAAAGCATAAGTTTTTAATGTACCATAGGTTTCTTCAAATAATTTTAGACATAAGCACACAAGACAGAGTCCATATCCCCATTAAGGGTCTTAGTTCTTAATTCTTTGCTTCTATGAAAACAAACTATGATGGGGTACATCACCCTCTATTAGCTGCTATGTTGCCACATGGTAATGATGATGCAGGTGAGGGTGATGCTACTGGTGATATACCCTCTCAAAATGCTACTAATGATGGTAATCCATCATCTTCTGGTGTTGCTGCTGATGGTAATCCATCAGTGGTAAATGATGGAGAGCCCTCTACAACTGTTGAAGCATTACATGTTTCTTCTGACCAGCCTCCACCTTCTCCTCTACCTCTGTCACCTAGTCCTTTTCCATCACCTACTCATGTTGCTCCTGATGAGCTTGTTCCTGAGGTTGAGGAGACAATTTAGTCTCGTGGTACCCAAGTACCTACACCTCTTGAACCTGAGATTACTAGACTACCCACACCTAGTCCTGTAAGAGAGCCAATTGCTGAAGGCTCTCCCACTTTTGTACATATGTATGTTTCTCCTGAAAGGTCCAATGAAGCTCCCATTACCACTGATCAATCTGCTGGTGGAGCTGAGGACCCTATTACTCTCACCTCTGTATATGATTTGCTTTGCAGGTATGTTAAAAAGACTGATGATCTTCAAAAGGAGCTTGGAGATACCAAATCCTCACTTGGTGGTGAGATTGAGTTGTTGAAAAAGAGGGTTCAAGAGTTAGAAACTCAACTTGGTCAACAAAAGAAAAGAAAGGGTGTGATTGATGCTGATGAAGTAAATAAGGATAGGAATTTGGATTCACTTGAGATCTTGGCTGAAGTTGCTCAACAGACTCATGCTTCTTTTCCAACAGTTGCTGAATCTTCAAAACAAAAGAAGCCCATTCAGTTCAGCAGAAGAAATAGAAGACAGTATTTGGAAAAGAAGTCTACTGAATCTTCTAAGGTGTCAAATGTTGATGAGATTCCAATGACAGATGCTGGTGATACTCTTCAGGATAATGAACCAATCATTGATGTTGCTGCTGAGAAGGTTACTAATGAGGTTCACACATCAGTGGATTCATTCTTTGTGGCTGGTAAAGAGTATATAGATTCACCTAGCATTGATCCATTTGTTCCTGAACAAGTTTCTCATGCAGACACAACTTACCTGCTGATACTCTAATTTTGTTAGATGTTCAAAATTTACCTGCTGATCCTCTGGAGGAGTTAGTCATTCCTCATGATGATTCTGCTGACATTACTAGAGTGTGTGATGATGATCTTATCTCAGAAAAAGAAAGACCTGAGCAAGAAAGACTTTTGAAAGAATGGGAAGATGATAAGAAAAGTACAGAATTGGCAAAGGAATTACAAGATAAATATGACTCAGAGTTCCAATCTGCTACAAACAAGTATATTTCTACTCTACCTCTAGCAAGACAAAGAGAATTGGATGCTACAATTCCAAATTTTGATGAAGCAGATTGGATGCATATTGGGAGACAAGTGATTTCTACTCCTGGTTTAGCTAGAGATATTCTTGGAAATAATGTCAGTGAAGTTGATTTTGTTCCTGGCATAGTTGAGATAATGAAACAAAGGAGAAAAGCTGCAGCTGAAAGGATTGCCAAAGCAAAGAGGGATAAACCAATGACTCAAGCACTGCAAAGGGATTTTATGAGAAATTTTGTGAAGAATCAAAGCAGTGCAGTATATAATCATGCTTGGACTTGGTAACAAGTTTGGTCTTTCTCAGATGAACAATTGGTTTTTCATTATAACAGAATCAAGACCAGATTACAAAAGGATGGATTGAGTTCTCCTAAGCTTGTTCCTACTCTGATTACTATTGATGCAGAACCACATTCTAAGAGACTAAAGATGGATAAAGTTGATTCTGCTAATGTGCCTGCTACCTTTGTATCTCATTCTGCTGATGCTATTTTCACTTCTGATATAGGTGTTTTTGCTGTTACTCATGCTCCTTTACCTACTGTCTCTACTTCTGCTGATACAACAATTGATGTTGCTCCATCTGTTATTGACAAAGGAAAAGCAAAAGTTGTAGCAGAAGATCTTTCTTCTAAAAAGAGAACAAGAAGACAAATGGAGGAGGAGATATTGGGTGAAGAGGCTGCAAAGAGGTTGTACGATGATCAACAAGCTGAAATGACAAGATTTTATGAGATCAAAGTGAGAGAAGTAGAGCTTGCAGCTGCTAGAGCTAAACAAGTTAGAATGGAGATGGATGCACAAGTTGAATCTGTTTCACTTGACCAACATTCTGTTGAGGTTTCTATAGAAGTTCCACTAGTTTCTCCATCAGTGGAAACACATGAGTTAGAGGATGTATCTGCTGAGAATGTAACTACTGAGTAACCTTCTTCTCCATATGCTACTATATATATTCCTGGTAGAAGAGCCAAAAGAATGGCTAGAATGAAGGTCTCACACCCTCCTCAAGTGCATAGGGTAGTACATGTAAATGTTGTTGATTCTTCTTTTATCAAAGAAGGATCTCCTGATGGTTGGCCAGAGGGTTTTAGGGATGTTTTGGTTAGATGGGAGCTGTCTAGTAATGGACAGATCAATACTATCTATCGGTTTGATAAAACATCTCTGTCTTTCACATTTCTACAAGAAATTTTGCATCTTGTGGATCATCAGGACTTAGTCACTCTCTATGAGTTGGTTTCCGAGTATTATGCTATTCATACTCTTAAAGGTGTAGGATTATTTCTATTGGGTGATCTTCAAGTGCTTATGGATTCTACTTCACCAACGGGTTCTGGATATGGAGTGTGGAAGAACAATCAGAGGTGGAAAGTACAAAGTTGGAAATTTTATCCTCTTCCTTATGTTCATGTCTTGGAGACTACATCTGGAATAAGGGTAATAATGTTCATTAAGAAGAATTATCCTCTAACTGTGCCTCTCATGGAGAAAATGCTTCAACATAAGTTGGAGATTCCTCCTGATCCAGTTGGGAATGCCAGATTGTTTGCTGAATCTTTGGTTAGTTTGTTCAAAATCAGGATCAGGGTTCCCAGAGCTGCTTGATGGTATATTGTTGTATATTTGTTTATTTTCTACATTAAAAAAAATAAATAATAATAAAAAAATAAAAATAAATAAAAAATAAACTAACAGATTTGTATAGTATTGTGTATGTTGTATGCAGGTTTTGGTGTTGGTTATTTCCACACCTTATCTGGTTATCAACTTACCTGATATTGACTATTCCATCAAAAAGTTAGCTAGTCCAAAGGGTACAGCTTTGGTAAAGACAAGTCAAATCTGTTGATAGCTGTAATAGTTTGCTAAAAACTATTGGGTACTCAACTAACCCATGCTTAACAGCTGAGAGTTGGATGGTTGTCAATTGACCATGGATTTTTCTAAATGGATTCCCAATAATTGACTAGCCACAAGTGTATGGCTTGTGGTAAAGGCAGTGGAAAACCATATTTGGTATTCAATTTACCAAGGTGATTTACTCATCAAAATAATTGACTAGTCCTGAGCAAACGGCTACAGGTAAAGGCAACTCAAATCTGTTTATAGCTAATGATTTGCTAAAAATCATATGGTCATCAGTGTACCATAGTTTTCGAACTTCAACATTTGGCTACTCCAGTAGTGATGGCTATTGGTAAAGAGACATCAAATCCATTATTTTCAATGATTCACCTCTCACAGGAGTTAACACACCTGGATGTGATGAGAATAGTATGAAACTGATATGTTTTGATGTACATTTGGTCGTTTGTTGCTGCAAAGAATGGTGTTTTCAAATTTTTGCTGATCATAGAGATCCTACTAATGAAGATTCTTTGCTGATGATGTTCGATTTCAATCCTCTTCGTTAGTAACTTTAAAGATCTATCAAGAATCTTGAACTTAACTATGTCAAATTCAAGATTAGGGGAGGATTGTTGGAAATTCTGCTAAATAAAGAATTCTGCTGAAGTTACTGCTGATGGTTCCTGCTGAAGAGTTGGTTCCTGCCGATGCAGCATATATGTTGAAGGATAGATTCCTCGTATTATGTTTCTGCGGATATAAATGTTATGCATAGTTTGTTATTTAGTTAGGATATGCGTGAGTTTTATTAGGAAGTGATGATGCATATCTCTTTAAGTTTATAGAAGATACGTTTCATGTGAAACGGTTTAGGGTTCCTTGTCTATAAAAGGAACACATGATTATGTATTATGTACACGTTTTAGAAAAACAATTTCAGTATTATTCAAAGATCCATAGAGGAGCAAAGAATTCTTAGTAATCAATGTTCTTACTTGTGTTTAATTTCCGCTTCAGAATACAAGTTATAGAGACTTTCTATTAGTGTGTTTGTGATTACATAAACATTACTAACGATCCACGAGTGCTCAAAGATCTATCAAGGTCTAAGGTTCAACACTAAAGAAAACCTATAAAAATAAAATAAAAAATCTTACTAGAAAGGAATCTAGCAAGTAGACCTAATAAAAAGAAATTCTAACCTAGACAATAACTATTCCCCGGGCTGTGGCACCAAAAACTTGATGCGTGGAAGTGCACCCTCGCAAAAGGTTTTACCTCACAAGGGATCTTAAGAAGCTTGCAATCCCCACTAGGCAGTGTACCTGTTCGTTGTAGTATAGTGTAGTGACAAGTACCGGGGGATTGATCGTTCAACTCTAGGAATAGTATTCGCTAGGGTTAAAAATCTACTAAACTAGGTCTAGGGGTGAGGGATGATTCTTTTTGTATATTTATATCTTAAATGAAAGCAAGTAAAATCTCAGGTTTTGAAGGAGTGGGCGGAATTAGTTGCTAGTCAACTAACCCAATTAACTAAAGATTCAATCAAAATAAAATAAAATAAACTTAAACTAATTTGTGGTGTAAAAAATAATGAGAGAAAGTGTGTTTACTTATATTTCATTACTCCCTAGATATCTTTTACTGGTTGATTAGCATGTTACAATTGCATGGATGACGGGTTATATTCTTTAATACTAGTCGTAGGGCCGTGTACGATCTTCCCTAACTCTATAGGCTTCAACCTCAATCCTATGTCGAGCCGACTACAAGCTCCTAACATGGTATCCCTAGAAGTTACCTATGCATTAAATATAACCAAATAATTGTAGTACACATCCGATCATGTTTCTTAAGACGTTCAAGCAAGTTACCAATTGGAAGTCTGCCAGTTTTCTTAAGCCTAACATCGAATTCATTCATCCACAAAAATTATAAAAAAACCATCAACGAATAATTAACATCTAGGTTTCATTACATCTAAGCAAACACGAAAAAACCTAGCCTAGCATGTTAAAAAGAAGACAAGCGTAAGATATAATCAAACAACATATAGACATATTGAATGATTTGGTAAAGTACTTATCTTCAATTGAACGTGGAAGAAACAAAGAGTTGAAACCCTTCAAAAAGCTGGAAAATTCGTCTAGGGTTTTATTCCCTCAAAGTTGCACACAATGAATGAAAACTAGAAAACTATATATAGATTTTACAATCTGACGGCGTCAAGAGTTAAGTCTGACGCAGTCAACTCGCTGCCAAATTAAACTCGTATTGCCTAGATCCACTTCTGACGTCGTCACTCTATACGTGCTCTGGGCCGTCACTCTTTATGATAACTCTTGATGGCCTTGGAATTTTTGTACATGACGCCATCAGACCCTCTTCACAAATCATTCTGGCGCGTCACGTGTATTTGATTTATCCACCCTTTTGTCAACTCATGATGTCGTCACTAACAACTTGTGAAGCCGTCAAAAGCAATTTCTAGCATGCTTTTGAGACTTTGTCGTTTTCTGCACTTTTTTGCTCCAAAAACGTCCAAAATGATTCCTTTTGTAAAATTCCTCTCAAAAGTACCTAAAATGACAAAAGAAACGATTTTGGGCAATATTTGATCAAATAATCTCGACTTTAGCCTTAAATGACCCCCCAAAAGCGGTACACTTTTCGCTTCATCAGGTACCTCCTAACAACTTAGGTCCTGACCTTACTGGTAAACCAGTTAACCAAACTCTCTTTACAGGTATGATTGGGTCACTGATGTATCTTCTAGCCTCAAGGTCTGATATTCAATTTTCAGTCTGTTTGTGTGCTAGATACTAGTCTAACCCAAAAGAATCACATCTCACTGCTGTCAAGAAGATTTTGAGATACCTAAAGGGTACTTCCAGTCTTGGGATTTACTATCCCAAATTTTCAGGGTTTGACCTAAAAGGATAATCAGACTCTGACTATGAAGGATGCAACATGGACAGAAAAAGTACTTCAGGCTCCTGCCAATTTCTTGGAGGAAAGTTAGTCTGTTGGAGTGCTAAAAAGCCACAATCAGTTGCAATGTCCTCAGCAGAAGCTGAACATGTTGCTGCTGCAAGCTGTTGTGCAAATGTGTTATGGGTGAAAAGTCAACTCAGTGACTATGGTATTCATTAAAAGATGGTACCCATATTTTGTGACAACACAAGTGTAATAACTATCTCAAACAACCTAGTGCTTCATCAAAGAACAAAATACATTGATATCAGATATCATTTCATCATGAATCATATCATCAAAGGAGATATTGAATTACACTTCATCCCCACTGAGTATCAATTAGTTGATATCTTCACAAAACCCATGGATGAATCTACTTTCACAAGACTGAAAGCAGAACTGAGTGATACGCGAGATTGCGGCCTCGCAACAGGTTTTACCTCTCAAGGGATCTTGAGAAGCTTGCAATCCCCGCCAGGCAGTGTACCTGATCGTTGTAGTATAGTAGAGTGACAAGTACCGGGGGATTGATCGTTCAACTCGGGAATAGTGTCGCTAGGATTAGAAAGCCTACTAAACTAGGTCTAGAGGTGAGGGATGATTCTTTTTGTAATTTTTTTATATTTTATGAAAGCAAGTAAAATCTCGGGTTTTAAAGGAGTGGCAGGAATTAGTTGCTAGTCAACTAACCCAATTAACTAAGATGCAATCAAAATAAAATAAAAATAAACAAAATTAAACTAATGTGGTGGAAACAATAATGAGAAAAAATGTGTTTACTTAGATTTAATAACTCCCTAGATATCTTTTACCGGTTAATTAGCTTGTTACAATTGCATGGATGACGGGTTATATTCCTTAATACTAGTCGTAGGGCCGTGTACAATATTCCCTAACTCTATAAGATCCTACTTCACTCCTATGTTGAGCCGACTAAAAGCTCCTAACATGGGATCATTAGAATTCACTTATGCATTAAATACAACCAAAAATCGTAGTACACCTCCGATCATGTTTCTTAAGACGTTCAAGCAAGTTACCAATGGAAGTTTGCCAGTTTTCTTAAGCCTAATATCGAATACAATCATCCATAACAATTACAAGCAAACAATCAACCAATAATCAACATCTAGGTTTCACTACATCTAAGCAAAGACAATAAAAACCTAGCCTAACATGTTAAAAGAAAGACAAGCATAAGATAGAATCAAACAACACATAGACATATTGAATGATAATTGGAAGACTTATCTATATTCAATCATGGAAGAAAGAAGGGTTTGAAACCCCTGTAATGTGATGGAAATTCGACCTAGGGTTTGTGCTTCTAATGTTCCACACTTTGTTCCACACTTTACAATGAAAAATTAGAAAAATATATATAGATGAAACATCCTGACGGCGTCATGTATTAGCTTCTTACGACGTCAACTCGCTGACAAGTTAAGAGTTGTATTGCCTAGATCTAGTCTTGACACCTTCATGTAGAAATATACTCTGGGCCGTCATGTGTAAATCAATCCTGACGGCCTTGGTGACGCCGTCAGGCCAATTACATTGAAAATGTTCTGGGCCGTCACGTTATATTTTCCACTTCCACCTCTTTTGCCACTCTTGATGCCGTCATGTGTAAAGCCTTGACGTCGTCAGGTACTGTTCCCAGCAAGGAATTTGAGAATTTGCCATTTTCTTCACTTTTATGCTCCAAATACGTCCAAAATGCTTCCTTTTCCAGATTTCTCCTCAAAAGTACCTAAAATGATAAAAGGAACGATTTAGGGTAGTAATTGATCAAATAATCACGAATTCGGGCTTAAATGGCCCCTTAAAAGCGATACACTTTTCGCCTCATCAAATACCCTTACACTTGAGATTTGCTTGTCCTCTAGCGAATGCGCTTTTATTCTAATCTAAATACAAGTTCCACTAAAAAGTAATTACAACAAATAATCGTTCCACTAAAAACCAAAAACAAGCACGGAGGTCATACGCTAGCACCTAACAAATAGTGTTTAGATACTCACATCTCTCGGGTGTTATAGAGTATATATCACAATATGAAAATGGAAAACATCTCTCACTACCTGTCGTAGCAAATAGATTACCATAGGCTTGGGAAAGGATCAAACCTCCACCACATGGCTTAAGCACCTAGGATAAACTATCAAAGAGGTCTTTTAAAGGGTTATAACGTTAGGTGTAGGGATATGGAAAACACGGTTTTGTTGGATAAAGTTAATATTTACTGGTGGCGAGTTAATCATCTTGGTTAATTACATGTAAAATATGGCGTTGCTAAGCCAAGACTCGACTCGACTTAAGCTAATAAATTAAAAATAACAAAAACTTAAAAATAAACATAGAATGAAACGGGATGGTAGTCCGTATGTTTTTTCTCTTTTTTTTTTCTCTTTCTTAATTTTTTCTATTTTTTTTTTTTTTTTTTTTTTTTTTTGCATACACTTTTACCCTACCATCCAAAATAATACATCATAGGGGATTTGCATTCCCCTTACACTTGAATTTTTACATACTTTACAATAAACTACTCTAATGACGCGAATCAAGATAATCAAAACACTTGGAGTACTTTTTAAGATTAACGCACATATGGGGGTAATATATGATGTTCTTCCCCATTACTCCATAACACAAGTACTTTACCCATGAGTCCCAATCGTCTCAAAATAATATGTACAAGATATGACTAGACTTAGCAACCATGTAATCAATTAGACAATTAACTAAGGGTTTAAACAAATAACGAGAGTGTATACACGGAAGGCTAAGGCGATTTGGTTGCACATTTGGGGTGGGTTGTAAACAAATTCTTCCTTTAAGTAAGATGCTTAAAGTTAGAAACGAAAAGATAGGCTCGGAGGGGTGTACTAGGGGTTTCGTGTACTAAAAATGAGTACAACGCTAAGGTGTGGGAAAATTAATTGACTTTATTAGTCAAGTAATATGACTTAAATGGTCAAGTAATTATGATACGGGTTTAACACAAGGGTGATCCTAATGCCTCTTATCATGTAGTAAATCCTACTACACGAATGTAGTCTCAATAGCGGTCCCGGGATGCATCACTAACGCAAGTTCTAGAATCTCAATGCTACCAGTACACTCATCAGCACTAATAATGAATGTTTTTCCTATCAAATCTAAAGGCGAACCTCACATATTTTAGTGGAAAATTTTTTTAAGTGGTACGGTTTTGTGCTAGTCATACAACTCCTATCCATGAGACGCTTGTTATGGCTAAAGTTTCACTCCTAAATGTTGAAAAAAAATTTAAATTTGCGCTAAAATTGCCCTAGCTAGTATTTCTCTTAGTTTTATTACACAACTACTATCAAACAAACAAACTCAAGTGCAATTGTATGCTATAATGTATCATCATTTACCCTCCCCTTACACTCAAGAAGAACATTGTCCCCAATGTTCAATTAAAGGATGTAAAAGTAAAACAGGTAAAATAATGAAAACAAATACTCCCTTGATTCGTTTCGTGTGGATAGTGTGTCAACAAGGTTAGATCTTCCTCCAAGAAAATGAACATTGAAAGCTTCACTCCAGAAATATAAATTATCTTCTTGTCATATATGACCTGTTAAACCTGAGAAAACAATCAAGGCAAACCTCGCGTAAAATCGGTGGCAATCTATATATACTAAAAAAATCCTAAAAAACAATTTAAGATATAATGCTTGTAGAATGAATGTTTGCAGATTTCCTGGAGTTTATAAAACTAAAGAATCAACAAAAATTTTAAGACTCCGGTATAAACAAAACTCGCAAAATTTTTTAGAATTTTAGTACCTGACGCCGTCAGGTTTTAACTCCTGACGCCGTCAGAATGTTCCTGGAAAAATCTTATGTTAAGGTTCCGGAAAATTTCTGGAAAAATTTATGCCCTATTTCCTGGAAAATCCTGCAAAACATCATTATGACTCGATACAAGCATTTGACTCTAACAAATACTAATATACATGTTCATTTAATATTGTAGTGAATCATGCTCATTTTCGTTCTTATAAACAAATTTGGATTTCCCTTACACTTAGCTTTTGCAAAATACCTTTATATGTAATTAAGACGAAGTTAAAAACAAAATAAAGCATTTTCACAATTTACTTTGAAACATGATCTACCAACAATAAAAATAAAACATGCATACGGAAACAAATAAAATCAAACAAATAGAAACACACAAAACATGGGTTGCCTCCCAAGAAGTGTTTTTGTTTATTAACGAGTCTTGTAGCTAGACTCAAGGTCACGGGCTATTACGTGACCTCGTCACTGGTCACATTCTCTAGGTCATCCTCAATCTTAGTTTTGTATTCCGGACCCGATTGTAAATGTTCTTTATAAAGACCAACCACCTTTTTCTCAATTGCTCCTATAATCCTTTTGGCAAATTTCCTATTAACTTTATATTTTGGCCCTAGATTTAAGCAATCCTTATAGAAAAGGCTCTTCTTTTCCCATACATAGTCCATGCCCTTTTTCTTATCCTCATCATTGATGTCCTCAAAAGCACTGATGTTATCCACATCAAATCGAGGCACAAAACGAAATTCCTTCATTTTATTAGGCATCCTATACATGATCCTATTAGTTTCACTAGTAAATCGGATCGTCCCTTCTATCCCATCATATTCTAACTTGGACTCTTCAACAAATGGCTTACCTAATATAGCATGGGATAAGCGACAATCTATAACACTAGCTAAGTCTTCAACAACCATAAAGTCAATGATATAAGTAAAGTTCCCAACGAAGACATGTAAACCTTTTATTCTCCCGACAAAATTACAAATTCCGCTGGGGTACTTAGGGTCCCTTCGAGGTTCAAGTCTTGTTTTCACTATATCATTATAAACATTTGAGGATATAATGTTGATTGGGGATTCAAAATCAATGTAAGTGTTGTCAATGTACTTATACCCAATCATACATGGTATCTTAACATTCTTAGGATCACCTCTCTTTGTTTTAGGGTCAATTCTAGCAAAAGGAGGCCGAGGAATATCAACAAGAATATTATAGTACGCAGTTTCCTCCTTAGTGGGATATAGATTGAAATAATCATCCTATTTTTGATCTATCTCCCCTTCCTTAAGTTCCTTCACATCCTCAACAACAACCTCAAAATGATTAGATCCTAGGTCCTCATTTGAATACAAGGCGGTCGCTAGGTCACTAAATGCATGATCGAGCTCAACATTAATCAACCTATTAAGTTCCATAAGTTCCCTAATCTCATTCTCAATCTGTTCACGCACCAAAGCAACTTCACTAGAGGAAAGGGGTGGATTCGCGTTTTCCATAATGGCCAACGGAATAGTCTGTGAACTTCATTTACTAACAAAGGCACGAAGAAAAAGATAGACTAAAGAAACCTAAAAATAAAAATAAAAATCTTACTAGAAAGGAATCTAGCAAGTAGACCTAATAAAAAGAAATTCTAACCTAGACAATAACTATTCCCCGGGCTGCGGCGCCAAAAACATGATACGCGGGATTGCGCCCTCGCAACAGGTTTTACCTCTCAAGGGATCTTGAGAAGCTTGCAATCCCCGCCAGGCAGTGTACCTGATCGTTGTAGTATAGTATAGTGACAAGTATCGGCGGATTGATCGTTCAACTCAGGAATAGTGTTGCTAGGATTAGAAAGCCTACTAAACTAGGTCTAGAGTTGAGGGATGATTCTTTTTGTATATTTTTTTATATTTTATGAAAGCAAGTAAAATCTCAGGTTTTGAAGGAGTGGGCGGAATTAGTTGCTAGTCAACTAACCCAATTAACTAAGATGCAATCAAAATAAAATAAAAAGAAACAAAATTAAACTAATGTGGTGGAAACAATAATGAGAAAATATGTGTTTACTTAGATTTCATTACTCCCTATATATCTTTTACCGGTTAATTAGCTTGTTACAATTGCATGGATGTCGGGTTATATTCCTTAATACTAGTCGTAGGGCCGTGTACAATATTCCCTAACTCTATAAGATCCTACTTCACTCCTATGTCGAGCCGACTAAAAGCTCCTAACATGGGATCATTAGAATTCACTTATGCATTAAATACAACCAAAAATCATAGTACACCTCCGATCATGTTTCTTAAGACGTTCAAGCAAGTTACCAACGGAAGTCTGCCAGTTTTCTGAAGCCTAACATCGAATACAATCATCCACAACAATTATAAGCAAACAATCAACCAATAACCAACATCTAGGTTTCACTACATCTAAGCAAACACAATAAAAACCTAGCCTAACATGTTAAAAGAAAGACAAGCATAAGATAGAATCAAACAACACATAGACATATTGAATGATTATTGGAAGACTTATCTTTATTCAAACATGGAAGAAAGAAGGGTTTGAAACCCCTGCAATGTGATGGAAATTCGACCTAGGGTTTGTGCTTCTAATGTTCTACACTTTGATTCACACTTTACAATGAAAAATTAGAAAAATATATATAGATGAAACATCCTGACGGCGTCATGTATTAGCTTCTGACGCCGTCAACTCACCACCAAGTTAAGAGTCGTATTGCCTAGATCCAGTCTTGACGCCTTCATGTAGAAATATACTCTAGGCCGTCATGTGTAAATCAATCCTGACGGCCTTGGTGACGCCGTTAGGCCAATTACATTGAAAATGTTCTGGGCCGTCACGTTATATTTTCCACTTCCACCTCTTTTGCCACTCTTGACGCCATCATGTGCAAAGCCTTGACGTCGTCAGGTACTGTTCCCAGCAAGGAATTTGAGAATTTGCCGTTTTCTTCACTTTTATGCTCCAAAAACGTCCAAAAGGCTTCCTTTTCCAAATTTCTCCTCAAAAGTACCTAAAATGACAAAAGGAACGATTTAGGGCAGTAATTGATATAATAATCACGAATTCGGGCTTAAATGACCCCTTAAAACCAGTACACTTTTCGCCTCATCAAATACCCTTACACTTGAGATTTCCTTGTCCTCTAGCAAATGCGCTTTTATTCTAATCAAAATACAAGTTAGGGGTCATTTAACACTAATATAAAAGTAATTAAAACAAATAATCGTTCCACTAACAACCAAAAACAAGCACGGAGGTCATACGCTAGCACCTCACAAATAGTGTTTAGATACTCACATCTCTCGGGCGTAATAGAGTATATATCACAATATGGAAATGGAAAACATCTCTCACTACCTGTCGTGGCAAATAGATTACCATAGGCTTGGGAAAGGATCAAACCTCCACCACTTGGCGTAAGCACCAAGGATAAACTATCAAAGAGGTCTTTTAAAGGGTTATAACGTTAGGTGTAAGGATATGGAAAACACGGTCTTGTTGGATAAAGGCAATATTTACTGGTGGCGAGTTAATCATCTTGGTTAATTACATGTACAATATGGCGTTGCTAAGCCAATACTCGACTCGACTTAAGCTAATAAATCAAAAATACCAAAAAGTTAAAAATAAACATAGAATGAAACGGGATGGTAGTCCGTATGTTTTTTCTCTTTTTTTTTTTCTTTTTCTTTATTTTTTCGATTTTTTTTTTTGGCATACACTTTTACCCTACCATCCAAAATAATACATCATAGGGGATTTGCATTCCCCTTACACTTGAATTTTTACATACTTTACAATAAACTACTCTAATGACTCGAATCAAGATAATCAAAACACTTGGAGTACTTTTTAAGATTAACGCACATATGGGGGTAATATATGATGTTCTTCCCCATTACTCCATAACACAAGTACTTTACCCATGAGTCCCAATCGTCCCAAAACAATATGTACAAGATATGACTCGACTTAGCAACCATGTAATCAATTAGACAATTAACTAAGGGTTTAAACAAATAACAATAATGCACTAAAGATAAGTGCATACACGGAAGGCTAAGGCAATTTGGTTGCACATTTGGGGTGGGTTGTAAACAAATTCTTCCTTTAAGTAAGATGCTTAAAGTTAGAAACGAAAAGATATGCTCGGAGGGGTGTACTAGGGGTTTCGTGTACTAAAAATGAGTACAACGCTAAGGTGTGGGAAAATTAATTGACTTTATTAGTCAAGTAATATGACTTAAATGGTCAAGTAATTATGATACGGGAACACAAGGGTGATCCTAATGCCTCTTATCATGTAGTAAATCCTATTACACGAATGTAGTCTCACTAGCGGTCCCGGGGTGCATCCTTAACGCAAGTTCTAGAATCTAAATGCTACCGGTACACTCATAAGCACTAATAATGAATGCTTTTCCTATCAAATCTAAAGGCGAACCTCAGATATTTGAGAATTTGGCGTTTTCTTCACATTTATGCTCCAAAAACGTCCAAAATGCTTCCTTTTCCAGATTTCTCCTCAAAAGTACCTAAAATGACAAAAGGAACGATTTAGGGCAGTAATTGATCAAATAATCACGAATTCGGGCTTAAATGACCCCTTAAAAGCGGTACACTTTTCGGCTCATCACTAGGCATGTTAGATATTGATAATCAACACACTGATTAAAAATATCCTAACATGGTGTATATTCTCTCTCTGGTCCCTGATCATTTACTTTCCTTAGTGAAACCCTTCTAATCCACCAAAACCCATTCGCAGAGAGTTTATCATAAATTGATAAACTTACTGAATATCCTACCCAAAACATTCACACACTGAATGATTTCTCATTCAGGGGGCTCATGGCATTTACTGATGCAATTCAATGCACAATTGAATGCTCTAAGTATCTAGTTAGTAAATGTTCTAGATTGGGAACTAAATCTCCTATTTAATATAGGAATATATGTCTCTGCTTCACTTGCATCCACACCTTGGGCCCCCATTTATCACCAATTATCCCACTAGGCATTAATTGCCCCTCCTAACAAATAATATCTCTTTATATTTTTATGACATCATGCCTGTAAAAGTGCACCCATTGCAGGCCCTTGCACTGTTCACCTCGACAGTTGCGCAAACCCTGGGAAAGTGGAATGGTGGCATTTAATGCGGAATCCAAACGGTTATTTATTTTGATTTTCAAAATCTTAACCTATTGGTATCCCTCACCCTCTATAAATACCCTCTTCAAAACATCCAAAACACACACACAAAATTTTCTAAAGAAACTCTGCAAAAAATTCCTTCATATTGCAAAGTTGTGTGTATTTTATCTCAAAAAAAGGCTTTTCAAAAAATTATTTTTCTGGGTCAAGAAGATTTGTAACAAGGAATCCTTCTTATTTCAAATATCTTAATAACGATATCACTCATTTCACGACAGAAAACGAGTTGGACTCAACTTGTGGATCATCTGGTGATTGATATTCTGCCATTCAAACCTTTACATTTTTTTTTTTACCTAAAACGGTAGCTGACCAAGGAATCAAGCTTGCACCTCAATCTGCAAAATTTACTCTGGATGATGTTCAATTCAAAACAAGCAATGTTGTAGGTAATTTTAATCACCCAACAAATGTCCCTGCCTACAAGGAAATAATGAAATTTTTGTACAACTGCCCTTTGAAAAATGCCTTCACCTCTACACCATACTTTCAGTACCACAACTTACTCAGGGAGTTTTTGGGTAATACTCAGGCCTTTGACCCGTCACCCTCTGCTGATGAGAATGAACTAAGGCCCCACAGGGAGTTTCTCATCATCTTCTCTGTTTTAAATGGGGAGAAACAATTTTTCCTGGATTTTAAAACTTTTTGCTCTGCAACAGGACTTGATTAGAATAATGGAGTTTATGTTGCTCTACATGACCCAAACATTGTTAAATCATGGTTAGAAAAAATTGCTTTGGATCTTAAATATTTGGACAAGGCCCCTGTCACCAAGAACTCTTTTCCCGTGGCTTGGAAGATCCTATTCACTTTTGTGATTCAGGTTCTCGACGGGAACCATTCATCCATTGAACAGATTAACTCTGTTCAAATGATGATGGCCTATTGCCTGATGACAGGGGTCACTGTCGACATTGGAGAGATCATTTATGGTGATCTCGTAACCAAGCTACTGAATAAAACTAGGTTGCACTATGTGTCATACCCTAGGTTTATTTCATGTGCTTTACAAAGGTTACTGGGTTGTGACTACACTCAGGACGTACATTTATGTTCTTAACCAACCGTCCTGAGTCCATCAAATTTTACAAAAGACCCATCCTTAGTCCCAAACATTGAATTGACGGCCCACATGGTTGCCATAAATAACCGAAGGGACTCAGTGTACCCATCTTCCCCTCCTAGGAGGACAGGGAAGTCTCAGTCTCTGCTAAAGACCAAACCAAAGGCACAAGGCCCTGGGGCTTCAGGGAAACAGGCTTCTAAGCCAAAAATACGACCTAAGTCTGATAAGTCCACCCAAGGCCAGGCTCCACCACCCCCAAGGACAACGAAGGATACTGACAAATTATAGTCAGGGTCCTTGGTCCACACGACTGCTCCCAAATATCTAGAGGGAAACATATAACCCACTAGTAGGGGAGTGCCTTCCACCTTTCCCGCTAACGTCTCTGGTACATCACAACCAGGGTCTCAGAGAGTAACGGTCCCTAAACCTTCGACAGACCAGCACCAGCCTGTTGGAATGGGGGACCTCAACATTTCACATGTTTCTAGTGATGCCACTGACACAAACCCATCAGTGGCTGAATGAACAACTGGGGACAAAGACTCGGGGGGACTGAAACCACCCGATGATATGGAACCAACACGCCCCCCCCCCCCCCCCCCAATGGAGTTGCGCATTCTTCACAAACTGACCCTAAGGACCAGGTAGACAAATCCTAGTCTGGTGGAATAGAGGAGTCAGGGAGCAACCACAACCAAGGCAAGTCTTCTTATAAAGAGGAGCCAGATAACCTTCTTTTGCAGATTGACTCTATGGCTACATTTCAGGCTATTCTTGACTCAAATGATGACATGAGCAAAGCCAGTAAGGAGGAAGTTTATGAGGCTAGAGATGATTTGGAAGCTGATGCTACTACCACTGAACAATCACATCAGTCTCCCTCCCATCACCAAGAAGAAGAATCCAAATCTCAGGATGCTGAACCTGAGACTTCCTCCCCAGCTAGACTAGCTAAGTATGATGACTCTGAGCCTCTCACTGAAAGAAATTGATGAAGTTCCTAAGCAAGGCCTGCAATGTTATCTACAGAGGAATCACTGATGATGTCTTCGACATGCACACTGAGCAAGCCGTTCACTACTTCAACCTCAGGGATCTGTTGAAGCTTTTCATGACAACACTTTGGAGCAACAAGCAGAAATCTCCTTCTCCCTGAAATCTCTTGATAGTCATCTTAGCAAGTTTAATTCTACGCTTGGCCAAATTACAAAGAGCATTGCAACTATTCAAGAGTCTGTTAAAGATGACCCTGAGCTCAACAAGAAGATATTTCAGGCTGCTCAAACCTACCAGCAAAACTCTGCTCAATTCACTGAGCTGGTAAATGTTCTAAAGTCTGCAAATCTTCAGGGTCTTCAATCATCAGTGAGCTCCATCAGTTCCTCTTTGAGCATAATGGAGAAAAACTTGGGTGCGTGGGCTAAATCTTCCTACTCTTTAGCTTGGAATCTTTTACCAAGGATGTCTGCTATTGAGTCTACTCATGCTTCTCTTGATGCCAAGGTGTCTACACTACAGAAGGATACCTCTGACATCAAAACCATGCTCACTGAACTCTATCAGGCCTTCAAGGGTTCTTCTGCTTCAGTGGATCCACCAACTCACGCTCTCACTATGGCTCCAACAACAGTTGAAGGGGAGAGGGCCACTGAAGCTCCCTCTAATGGACTACCTGAATCCTCCATAAGTCGCCCAACGGCTACTGATGTTGCTTCAAGGGCTACTGATGTTGCTTCAAGAGAACAACCTCCTTCTTACACTGAGGGGGAGCATATCACTGAGGCTACTCCTATCTCCTCATACCAAACTCCTGAAACAACTACTCTCTCAACAAAACAGCCGGACAAGGGCAAGGGCATTTTTACTACAGTGTCTGAACCCACAACACAACTGGTGCCTGCCTCCTCAAAAGTTAGAAATGATCCTAATACACCTGTCAGGGTCCCCTATGAAATTAACGGTGTAACCTATTTGATGACTAAGGAAGAAATTCAGGCTTACATGGATAAGATAGAGATGTTAAGGAAAGTAGCATTGGAGGAACAGGCAAGCTAGGCTACCCTCATTAAGATTGTGAATGAAGAGGCTAAAGCTATTGGGTTGAAACGTCAGGACCTTGCTGCCAGGGAAGGTGGAGAAAAGTTTAAGAAGGCTCACGATGATGCCATGGTTGCTCTTAAGATGAAAAGCGATGCCAGACTAAAGAAATCTGCTGAATCAGGCAACAAAATATTGACAGGTATAAATGGGTTATGACACAGAGGCTGAACCCTGAACCCATCACTAATGTCAAGATCCATCAGAATACCAAGCCAGCAGTTCTCAGTGTCTTCAGAGGCCAAGACAAGTGACATTTTGAAGTTCATGATCCCTTTAAACTCTCTGAATTTGGGATCACTGAATTAGATGAGTTAGGTCCTATAATTGCAAAGAAGAACAATGTCGTGGTCAAGAACTTGATAAAATTCCTCAGGACGAGGTATGATAACCTGGCCAAGAAGCATGATGAACTTGGCATTCCTTCACTGCTTCCAGCATCTGCCTCTGCCATTCAGGCTACCCCATCTTAACCCTCAAGAAGGAAGAGAAAGAAGATTGAGACTGAGCCTGAGATCAGCGCTCCTGGCCTTAACTGCAATAGAGCCCTCCCTGAAGGAGTAAAATTTGTGAACAACTTGGTCACTGAGAAACCTGAAAGAGGTCTCTTCTTCATTGATGAATATGGGGATCCAACCTTCCAGAGATGGGCAGATATTGATCAAGGAGGAATCAAAGCCATGCTTGGATACTTCCTTATGGCCAACCCCATCAGGAATGAAGCTAACGCCAGGTTCTGCCATGTCCTGATGATCAAGATTCAAGAGCACTCTAACAAACATGAACTAGAGTCCAAAAGACAAAAACTTGAAGCCCTGGGTTTGAAGTTCTGAAGCCTGAGTGAATCTGCAACAACTATCACTTATTTTACTTTGTTTTGTTTAGGATTGTAATAACTATGAATATTATTGATGTTTTGTTTAGCATTCAGTTTCCTAAACTTTACTTAGTAATTCAGTCAGTAAGAGATAAATACCTTTGCTATCTCTCACTGAACCTAGAAACACTTAGGCTATTTGTATATCCAAATAGGGGGACACTGTTGGGTCTGTTAAAACCCAAACTCCTTAATCTAGGATTTGAACATAAAATACCCTCAGTGTTTAATAACCGTAAACACTTAGCAAGTCACTGACTGCACATTCTTTCAAGTGAGTCATCCTCAAGATGCTCAGGGCGAATCTATGATGAAAGGTTCACCATTCGGTGAGGCGGTTCTCAGTGAATGATACATGAGCCAAAGAAGAAGATGATGGACTCAGTGAGTGATGACAATAGCTCACTGAGTCCCTATAACTCCTCACCAACTAAGAAGACTGAGTGAACAAAGACTGAAGATACACAGACTGAAGTAAAGGCGGGATTAGGCGGGATAAGTTTGAATGGATAAGGACGGGTCCTTATCAAGTAAAGGTCAACTTTCCCTGAAAGGGTATAAAACCAAGATGTGTGTCAACACTGAAGACCAAAAAGTATCCCTGCTCTTTACTACTTATAGACATTTGTAACAGGGACAAAATATAGGCTGATGTAATCTTTGTCTTATAGTCTTTGTCTCCTACGTATCTGTTAGAATCTACTTGTGTATAAATAGAGAATAAGAAAGAGAGGTAAAGATTAAGTTTGTGCACTTAATGCTTAGACATTCACAAACCAAATCTTTACTCTCTCCAAAGAACAACATAATCCCTGAGATAGCTCAGTTGGATCTTAGTTATCACTCAAACTTAGTTTGAGTTTCGTGAGGAGTTTTACCATACTTGTCATTTCAATCTCAAGTGTTGTTCCGCAAACACTTAGGTATAATTGTTTTGATTAATTTCTAATAAAGAATTAAACATTGAAAAACCTTGTGTCTTATCTTTTATGTTTATTTACTTTTGGTTACTAATCATTTCATCGCTATATCATGGAACTTGGTTAGCTTAACTTTGTAGTTAAGATTATCCAAGAGGGTCCAACACTAAGGAGTAACAAGTCTAAAGCGGTAAATTGGGTTATGATAAGGCTTAAGGGTTAAACATAGCTTCTTTTAAACATCTCATGCACAAACTTAGTACCTCGCTGGAGCGAGTCCTCGATTCTTCAACTAACTGATGGTCACTAGTATGCTTCTTGGATCGCTGGCGCGTTATTTGCATAACGGATGGCCACCAAGTCACACACCAGATCGCTGGCGCGTTAGTCATTATTCTAATACTCGGATGGTCACTACCTTATTCATATATTCAACATTCTTACTCAGCCATCATCATATCCGGATGCTCGAAAGTTAACAATGAATATAACAATATGGTTGGGTATAGATAACATTTAGGATACAAATTGGTGTAAAATAAAAAATAAACAAACAAATAGATTAAGGTCATGAGTGTGGTTAATCACTTTCCCAACCATCCCATGAATAAGACACGTATCATTGACTAACTCACGCTTTGACACTTGAAACTCACGCTTTGGGTAGACATGAATTAGACTCATTAATATCTCAATCAAAGAATAAACCTTAGTTGGCGTTCCTATAACGTCCAACTCCCTTGCAATCCATATATATAGTACAACAAATAGTGGCCATATGAACCACTTACATAACTAAACATCATTGCTTTAACAAACTTCCAACTTTCTTCTTTCTTTTTCTTTTGTTTTTTTTATTATTTTCTTTTTCTTTTTTTCTTTTTCATAAATAGAAACACTAATGGTGTAAAATTTCACCACTTCACCATTACAAAAAATATTTATAACTTTAGATATAAAAATAATAGTGAAAGTAGTAAACACACGAAAATCAAAAATACAATATATGCTTTCACTCCGTTGCATTGTGCAATTTCCCGACCTAACCATAGATAATTATTACGCACACGAACACAGGAAACGCGGGGAATACACACTTTTACCAAAAGCATCTAACCACGAAAATAAATCTACAGGGTAGGCTAAGGTGTAATAGGTGTAACGAAACATTTTTATTGGAGTAAGAAACGAAAGGAATGGCTATGGGGGTTTTTTGGGGTATCTTACTCTAAACCTGAGAGTAAACAAAGGGTTTATACGGGGGTTAACTAACCAGTGAAGTTAGTTAATAAACATAAAATATATCATGCTTTTGTGCGTAATCCTAGAAATTTACTAATTTAGACAAGTCACTCCAATTATATCAATAATACTCATTATGGTGGTCTCGAATAGTATACAAGCCAAGTTCTAAAGTTTACAAGTCACCGGCACACTCATATTTTTGTGGAATTTGGGTAGAATTTAAGAAAGATAATAGGCTTAATTCTCACAATTTGGAAATAAGGGTTATGTGTGCGGTCATGCAACTTTAATTTCACAAAAACATGATAGAAAATTTTAAATTTAGGCATATTAAGTACATATTAAGCATATTTTGAGAAATAAGGAAAAGTAAATGTTTTAATTCTCCATCCCCCCACTTAAGATAAACAACGTCCTCGTTGTTTAATTTGAAATTAAAAATAGGAAATTAAAAGAATTAGAACGGAATACTCCCCTGAGATTTGCTCGGTATGATCCTCCATGGTAAGTATGCGAGCATATAATGCGGGAGTCGATTAACATCTTCAATCGTCCAGACCTGTAAAAATATAGAGACCATAGAAAAGAAACTCAAGAACAACTCGTTAAGCATTGGTTAGAAAAAAAAATGAAAAAAAAATACAAGTCAGAATGTCGATGCGCCGCATCCATGGAATATTGGATACGCCGCATCAACTGCCTATAGGAAATATTAAAGTGCACGTCAGGAGGTAATACGCCACATCCACTAAAATTTCATACGCCATATTGACCTACAGACAAAAATACGAAAATGAAAATAAACTATAAACAAAATAAAAGATACGCATGGGTTGCCTCCTAAGAAGCACTTGTTTTTGTTCGAGTCTCGACCCTGACTCCACCCTTATTTACTGTGTAATAGGGTGTTCTTCCCTCCACTGGTAATCAAGTGCGGGTGATAGTAGCAATAAGCACCATAAGTGTGTAAATAAGCTACTAGAGATGGATAGAATATGTAAAGATAATACCTTGGCAATATATGTACTTCTTTCTTTACCTTACCCGGTTTGGTTAATAAATTGGATGGCTTGAACATTACATGTGTAGGATCGATATATTATGTTGATTGTTGTGATTCGGGTGGCCTTGGATTATGGTAGTAGATGGTAAACATGGTTATTGTTAGAGAGAGAGAGAAAAGAGAGATGGGAGGTTTTCTTGAGAGAGAAACACCTTTGAGGTGTATGTATTATGAGAAAACAACCAACCCTTCCCTTGTGTGGGAGAGGGTTTATATACACTTATAAGTATACGCCCTCCTGCGGGCTGTGGATCAGGTATACAGTGGGTAAAGACCCGTCCTTCTTTCACGATGTTACCTAAACTAAACTAATATCTACCTAACTAATAAACTAACTACGAGCTATCATAATGCTATTACATCATTTAGGTGACCGAGTCTTTTATAGGAATATTCGTATTCCTAACAATCTCCCCCTAAGCGAGTTCACCATGGAAATTAAGCTCTTTGATCTTCAAGCATTCTTTTCTTTATAGCTCGTAGGTTCTGATTCTTCACTTTACAGCACACTTTGTACTTCAAGCAAGTGAACTTGTGATTAGGATTCCTTTGTGATATGTGATTTTTGAGCTTCTTTGTGATCATCAGCCATAGTAAATCTCCAAGCTCATCCATAGAAGTATTGCCTTCATGTGACATAGTGACTTAAGGACCATCATGCTCACACCCTTCTAGATCAGGAGACATTACTTTAGAGTTGTGGATCAGGAGACATTTTAATCAGAGTTGCGGAAATGTTGTTGGTAGTCTCTCAACATTTGTTGTAGCAAGTCTCTCATCATCATTGATAGTGATGAGGATGTGTGAGCATGAGGTATCGATTGATCCGATTCAACTGGAAACATGAGCCATCAACGCCATCTTTATATGTGTCCCTGAAATAAAACAGTTAGCAATAAAGATAGAGAACGAATATGGCTTTGTCATTCGTTCTGCGAGGACAGACTACCCTCCGGTTTTGTGAAAACCGACCTGTGATCAGGTAGAGTCTCTTTCAAATAAGACTCTCCTTGACAGGAATTTCCAGCTTGTAGTAATGAATTTTCCAAAGAATCCACTTTGGAATCTTCTTACTAAGCATGTTCTCATACCGGAACGTCTCAAAGCAGATAGTACAATAGAGTGAATCGGTGAATTGATATTCACAGATTGATGAGAAATTGATTTAGAGAAATCACTCGCGTGTCATATGATAAACATTTTTGAGACACGACGAGAGTTTTAAGCATTGAATCATATTTCCATAAAAAATACTTTTGTTTGAAAGGTTTTACACAATCAATGTGCTCGAAAAGTTAGTTTGTGAGCACATTGAAAGGTTTTAGCAAAAATATCCGTCAATCCATATCCTGGAACAAGTTTGATTCAATATTTGAATCGCACCATCGTTGCTTTCCAGTTGTCACTTGATCATTGATCCAAGATGGATCTCACATGTCACCTACCAAGAGCTTGAAAGATGTTCGCTCTAGAAGGATTTCCATCTTCATCGTGATTATTTTCATATCACTCGGATGTTCTTGCAATAACACAAGGATAATGCGTAGGACTCTAAATATTTTATCTTATTTTCCACATTGTGTGAAACAATAAGCATATTTGGAATCTGTCCTATCGAGATTTATGGATGATCTCATGGCTCTAGACTCAATAGTGTGTTTTGATCCGCTACTGGAGATTGGGGAGGCGTCTCCTGTTTAGGTATCAACATAGTTCGCAATGAGCGGTCGATACATTGCACAGGGTTCCCCGTGAGAATGAAACAAGCTCTTTTAAGAGAACTTGATTGGTTGGGAAGTTTAGTGCAGTGCGTCACTGGGTCCATAACGTCTTGTCTTCAATACCGGTGTTACCTTAGTAACCGCCAGTAGATTATGAATTGAACCCGGTTTCTGCCCTAAGGTTGAATATATGGAGGGCTATTTCTTTTCCCCCTTTCTCATTACATTTCTTTTTCATTCTTCAACCTCTTCAGTGCTTACCGAGACTTCACCACTAGAACCTTGTTGGGTTTGTTCCAGTCCTAGCTCTATCTCAGTCCGCACTCTTCCCTTTCTCACTTTTCTCCTTTTTTTTTCAATCATTCCTAAGGACTTCTAATCTATCTATGGATTGTCCCTGGGAAGATCCTTCGGGTTCTGGTGGATCATGGGAACTTATACCTAACCTTAACCAACCTTATAACTCCATGCATAAAGATAAATGGTCGGTCTTAGGTATTACTTTCACAAACGCCTTTGCTCCCCCTCAATACGTGCATCGATAATCGAAAGTGTTTAGCACATATGTGGGAGCACATTTATTGAGTCCAAAAGATCACATTTGATTATCAGATTCCAAATTTAAATCACATTCTCTCCCCCGATCAAAAATTTCAAATCTTTTGAGATTTTGGATCCCAATTGATTTAAATAAGTTAGAAAACGTTTTGGGAGAGAGATGCGGTTAATTTTTTTTAATATTTTCTGATAAAAGGAACTTTTTCATGCTCCCCCTTAATCTGTGAGGGAGGTTGTTATGTGTCAGATTTGAAGAGTTTGCAAAAGATTCGAAGGTTTAACAAAAACTCTTTGAAAATGTACTCATTCTGACACATAACTATCACAAATCGTTATGTTGCTTTAGTTTTGTACAAAGTGTGGGGAGTTTTGATGATACATAAAATTTTGAGAAATCACTCTCCCCCTCAATCAATGACGGATGTTAAAGTATAAATATTTTCATAAACTATTAACGTCATTGATTGAGTGAAAATTTTATCAAACTTTTGAGTTCAATTTGATTTTCATTCAAAATTTCATGGTACCACCAAGTTTTGCGCAAACACTTTCCGGAAAAATCATAGAAGGGAAAGTATTTGGCGATAAAAAGAAGATTTCTCTTCTTTATCAAGAAATAATGCACTGAAGCGTACATTAGATCGATGGTGCATGAATATAAAGTAATTCACGCTCGGATGAACGGCACCCTTTGCTAGGAACAACCGTCTTTTTGGCGACGTGTTTTCCTTAATATTGAAAACCGGGTTGCTATCTAAAGTAATAGCAAGCCATAATTTGGAAGTCCGGGTTGTAGCCTGAAATGACTACAAGCCATGATTTTAAGTCCGGGTTACAGCCTGAAATGACTGCAAGCCATAATTTTAAGAATAGTATGAGAGGTGACATGTTTTAGAAAAACATTATTTGGAAAAAATAGAAAAACTCTCGCTCAAGCATATGTATGTTTCCGTGTCATTATTGAATGACATTTCTAGAAACGTACATAATATTGATTACATGAGAGACATGTCGCGAGAAGAATATTTTTGAAATTTTTTATGTTTTTCCGTTTTTATGGATTTTATATGTTTTATAATTTTTTTTCTATTTACAATTTGATAAAGTATATATACAAAGGATATTATGCAGTTTAAGAGGATGATGACCAGAATACCGAAAAGAGGATATCGGTCTGCAAGTTGTAGAAGTCAGAAGTCAACATCTCTTAAACTTTCACCACCAAAGCTTTCGAGGCTCCTGAATAGTCGTCAGAACTTGAGCCTTCTCAATAAGAAGCTTTGATAGCTCAGCAACGTATCATCTCACGCTTGACTAGTTCTTCTCAACTTACTTCCCTGCTGAAGGCTGAAGTAGTGTGTACCAAAAGTATCCAGAGACCACTTCCCCCTAAGTAGTAGAAATGATGCAATTAGTCTCATTATATGAAGCTCAGAAACCCGAAGTACACACAATCCATTGTGTACGTCTTTTGTCGTCAGAAACTGTTTCTTACATCTCTTCCCCCATGTAGTTGGAATAACACACCAAAAGAACGAGTTAAAACACTGATTTTCTTTGCGGTTATGACATTTGTCTTCCCGGAATAACTTCAGTTAAGATGAAGTATGAAACTCATCATGTGTACTCGTTGTGCGTTCCGATGTATGTCTCCTTCCCCCTTGCTGGTTTTGATACCTCAGAATCACCAACACATTTTATGCACATATTCTTGAAATCTTGTGAGAAGAACAAAATTAGCTCAAATGTATCCTGTGAGAATCAACTTGCTGAAGAGCAATGTGAGCACATCTAATTAGGTATTAACTTAGACTTATCACTCTCCCCTAATTAGTGCTCTCCCCCAAACTGGCAACCTTTCAGATGAGTGCCTTGAATATGAAGAAGTCTTTTGATAATTAATTGCATATCGTCTTTAGTCTTCTAACATGCAGAAGAAAATGTAGAACAAACTGTAGACTCGACCTTCTTCATGGTTGACCATTTGGGGAATAGAATATCAACATCTTCGTCTTGCCAAATGCATTCCAGTCATATTACATATAACAAATCAGCCCATAATGTACACATGTACCCAAAGACAAGAAGAAACGATAACACCAAAGTAACAGGTTGAAGGACTGATCATCTCTGTGGATATCAACTCCGGAATAACTGATTAAGCTCGATCATGTGAACCTGTTGTGCGTCCCTGATGTACACATTTCTCTCTCCCCTGATGGTTGCGATTAATCAGCCCGTGGCGTGCACATGAAATGATAATACCAAAGTAACAAGTTGAACCACTGATCATCTTTAATTTGTTTCATAAGACATTAAGCCCGATCACGTGAACTCGTTGTGCGTCCTTGGTGTATACATTCCTCTCCCCTGATGGTTGTTATTAATCGGAATCATCATACTGATGTGTACATGAAGCATTAACTGGAAGCCCTTCATCACTAATAATATCAGCCCGGAAGAAGATGTCGATAAACCCTCATGAGTCCTGAACTGAAGATTTCAGGAGTCATGAAATGATGACTAATTGAGTTTGCTCCCCCTCAATTAGGCCATCGTATGTAAAGAGCCTTTTCGAAACTTGTGAAGTTTCTGAATTAGCTCCCCCTCAAGCTGACCATCCTCTTTTATGGATTAAATACATTAAGTCATGATCATGTTTGAGGGTCTTGATGTTACCCATCTTCTTCTTTATCTCCCCCTCAAAAATGGCAAGCAAATGACATTTTTGCCATAGTTGAGATTCCATGATGGTTGAGATTTAATCATGTGCAGCATAAATATGCATGTAGGGCCAAGCACTACTGCGAAGAAGATGATGATTAAAGCTCTCTTGTAGCAGTCCCTCTTTTATCTCCTTATCAGTGGCTTAGCAAATGAAGAGTGCAATTAAGCATATAATATGCTTAAACCACTTGTATAAATATGTTGAACTGTAGAAGGAGTAAATATCTGCGTACAAGAGCTGAATGACCATTTTACAAACATCATCAACATGTAGTATCTTCATCCTTTCCCTTCTCCCCCTCAAAAATTGCATATGTCTGTTTGCAATTTTTTGATTGAATAAGTGAAGCACAAAAATATAACCCAATGTATGTCGATCCACTTGATGACTGTACGAACATGGGAAAAGCATGAAGCTTGTTGATGAGAATGGTCATAAATAAGAAGATTTCTCTTCTTTCTAAGATAAGGCACACTGAAACGTACACCTTTCTTTTCTTTGAGGAATGGGGCCTGAAGTGATATCTGCAGACGCCATAACGTTGAAGAACGAGGCTTGAGCCATTGTGTCCAAACGTCATCTCTATCTTTTCTTCTTCTCTCTGCTAACTCATTACCAACCCCATTATCATTCTATCGGCTATATGTTGTGACTTCTGATGGAGAAAAACCCAATATGATGAACTTGAGACTGAAGTAAAATAACCCGAACTTGTGACTTAAGCTTGCACTAACGTGTGACTATGAGCGGTGTAGAGAGTTCGTGCAACATCGAATCCCTAAGTACTTAATACTCTTCAACCAACCAACCATCAAGTATAAGACGTACATCACCTCTTGAATATCCACAACTACGTTTGACACTGAGCACTACAACGTAACTCCTTAAAATGATAGTTATTTTGTCGTAATAGAAGGAAGAATCCCAAAAATAACTAGATTTCCAAGTCTTCGTCATTGTAAAGCTTAAAAGCTCGAACAAGGATCTCGAAGAATCTTCATCCAACCACCCCGATATCTTCAGATACTAAGTACACGCACCTGTGAAATTTCACTTCAACCTCAAATAAATAGTAATGAATTGACGCCGTAGTCACATCTTGTGGTTTGACTGCCCAAATCTAGCCTCTTTGATGTTATGAATGAACTTTGATAATGGTTTTATCCCGATCTTGTCAAATACACATAACCCCATAAAAATTTATTGTAACCAATATGCCATGAAGACGGTCAAACTCATCCAATACATGAAGTAAACCCATTATCCTTCATTTGATGTTGCAGTCGTAGCACCAGAATCACTTAAGATCCGGAAATGCATTTTACTTTGTTCTGGATAGTTCCATCTTCATTGGTAGAAATTGTGTCTCTAGAAGTGCCCATCAGAAACGGTCCTTCATCAATTGATTTCAGACTATTTTCCCCATTCTCCTTCCCTTGACAGTAAAGTCAAAATCGTTGTGACCACGATTCGTAATCAATCTTAGCGAGCATAGGAGGTCGGGGATCGGACCCAGCAGGTTGAATGTCATCAGTTGAAGCCGTAGTTGTCATGATGTAGTCTTAAACGGGATTTTACAATTCTAGTGACTTAAACCGAGAAATCGATTCTTTCCCTGGATTTTACTAAAGTCAACAGAAGAAACCGAAAGACGTAATATGCGGAATAAACTTAGAATGAGAACTTAGATAAGTCACAATTAGCACTAAGTGTCAAGTCACGACAAGTCAAGTTACAATAGATCCGATCGTAATAAGTCAAGTCGTGAAGATTAACTCACAACGTCAAATTACAATCAGACTAATCGAAACGACTTAAGTCACAACAATTCACCAAGCGCAAGTGGTTAACAGATCACTAGAATCTCACAACTGAGTTAATCGCTGGACACCACCACATCGTTGAATTTTTAGATAAGTCATAGTTTGTAGTGAATGTTAAGTCGCGACAAGTCAAGTAACAATATATCCGATCGTGATAAGTCAAGTCTTAAGACTTAACTCACAACGTCCAATCAAAATCTGATTAATCGAAATGATTTAAGTTGCAACAATTCACCAAGCACAAGTAGTTAACAAATCACAAAAAAAACTCACTGCTTAGTCACCACAATACAAGAGCTAACCGCTGGAAATATAGGTGACCGCTGATGCGTGGGAATCGCAACAGGCTTTACCTCTCGAGGGATCTCGAGAAGCTTACAACCCCCACCAGGCAGTGTACCTGATCGTTGTAGTATAGTATAGTGACAAGTACCGGGGGATTGATCGTTCAGCTTAGGAATAGTGTCGCTAGGATTAGAAAACCTAATTACTAATTCTAAAGATGAGGGATGATTATTTTTGTATTTTTATGTTTTTATGAAAGCAAGTAAAATCTCGGGTTTTGAAAGAGTGGGCGGAATTAGTTGCTATTCAACTAACCCAAAACTAAGATGCAATCAAAATAAAATACTAAAAATGAAAATAAACTAATTATACTAAGGTTGTGAGCAGTAATTGGAGAAATTGTGTTTACTTAGACTTCACTACTCCCTAGATATCTTTTACACGTTAATTACTTGTTATAATTGTATGGATGACGGATTGTATTCCTTAATACCATTCATGGGGTGGCATACATAACTCCCCAATTCTATGAGCTCTTATCTCCTCCTACACCATGACCCAGCACAACTATAGGGATTGTAAACAGTGGCTCATGCATTAAATACAACCAATAAAGACCTAGTACGCCTCGGTTCATGTTTCTTAAGACGTTCAAGCATGTTACCATTTGGAGATCTGCCAGTTTTCTTAAGCCTAACATATAAAATCATTCATCCAAGACAAGAATAAACAAGTAATCAACACATAATCAACATCTAGGTTTCATTAGATCTAAGCAAACACAAAAGAGATCTAGCCTAGCATAATGGAATTGAGACAAGAACAAGATATAGACAACCAACACATAGACATATTGATTGAATTAGAAGAACACTTATCTCAATTACAATGCAAGGTATCAAGGGTTTGGAACCCTTGAAAAACCTGTAAAAGTTGCACCAAATTCGTCTTTAGGGTTTCACCAAAACTTCTCTCTTTTTATGTAAAAACTAGAAAACTATATATAGGAAAACTGGGCTGACGGCGTCAAGACAACCATGTGACGCCGTCACGTCGCCGCCAAATACTTCCTCGGACGGCCTTGATCTACTTATGATGGCCTGTGTGACGCCGTCACCAACCACGGTATTTTATTCTTGGCCTTTTGACGCCGTCAGGATGACTTTTGACGCTGTCATCAACTACGGTATTTTATTCTTGATGTCTGACGCCGTCAGGGTGTAACTCTTGACGCCGTCACCTAGTGTTTCCAGCATGGAAAATTGATACTTTGCCGTTTTCTTCACTTTTATGCTCCAAAAACGTCCAAAATGGCTTCTTTTCCAGAATTCACTCTCCAAGTACCTAAAATCACAAAATGAACGATTTAGGGCAATATTTGATCAAATAAAGTCGGATTCGGGCTTAAATGACCCCCTAAAAATGGATCATTTTTCGCCTCATCATATACCCTTACACTTGAGATTTGCTTGTCCTCAAGCAAATGCGCTTTTATTCTACTCAAAAGACAAGTTAGGGGTCATTTAACACTAATATAAAAGTAATTACAACAAATAATCGTTCCACTAAAGACCAATAGACAAGCACGGAGGTCATACGCTAGCACCTCACAAATAGTGTTTAGATACTCACATCTCTCGGGTGTAATAAAGTAATATAACATTATGGAAATGGAAGATATCTCTCACTACCTGTCATAGCAAAATAGATTACCATAGGCTTGGGAAAGGATCAAACCTCCACCACATGGCGTAAGCACCTAGGATAAACTATCAAAGAGGTCTTTTAAAGGGTTGTAACGTTAGGTATAGGGATATGAATTACACGATTTTGTTGGATAAAGGAAGTTTTACTGGTGGCGAGTTAACAATCTTGGTTAATTACATGTACAAGATGGCGTTGCTAAGCCAAGACTAGACTCGACTTAAGCAAATAAATGAAAAATAACAAAAACATAAAATAAACATAGAATGAAACGGGATGGTAGTCCGTATGTTTTTTCTCTTTTTCTTTTCTATTTTTTTTTTCTTTTTCTTGTTTTTTCGATTTTTTTTTTTTTTTTTTTTTTTTTTTTTTTTTTTTTTTTGCATACACTCTTACCCTACCATCCAAAATAATACATCATAGGGGTTGAACATTCCCCTTACACTTATCTTTTGCAAAAATACTTTTAGGTTGGAGTTAAGACTAGGCCAAACAACATAGTAAAGTATTTCCACATTTTAATTGAGAAACATGATCAACCAACAATAAAAATAAAGCATGCATACGGAAGCAAATAACAATCAAACAAATAAAATCACACAAACATGGGTTGCCAAGATTATCCAACAATAAAATTTAAAAGTCGAACATGCATAATAATTGTTAAAGGAAAATAAAAAGTGTCCAAAGCCAACAGAGGCTGAATCCTAAACTATTACAAGACCAAATGTTTCAAATCATACAACCGAGAATAAATTGTTCAAGAACCACAGATATCAAAACAAATCACTGAGGTGGGGACCAAAGTGGTAATCATAGCCAGGTGGGAGGTGTCCAGTATAACCATAGGGAGGATAGTCCTGCTCGCGCCCAGGGAATGGGTCAATCTGCAGATGGGGCTCGATGTGATCACGGGTCGAAAGATGCTGCATCTGGCGGACTGTGTGCTCATACATCCAGTCAAATCTCTGGTCAGTGGTGGTTCTCCAAGCATCCACCTGACCCATCCAAGCCCCCTGATGCGCCTGCCAATCTCCTCGGCCCATGTGCCGGTAGTAGTCAGCAGTCCCCTCCTCGTACCCAGCAAACTGATGCTGCTGGGGCAGTCCCTCATCATCATCATCATCATCCTCACCAGCGGGCCCTACTGCCACGTACCAGGTGTAGGACCCATCCACCATCTGCATCACAATGCTCATCTGCCTGAGGGATTTCGCCCTAACTATCCTACAGTTCCCGCAGTCGCTCAAGTACCCCATGATCTGAGGAGTAAAAAGACCATAGGAACGAGCCAACCGGGTCATGAACATCCCCCCATACACCTTGTCAATATCCCTCTCACCCACAGTGGTCCTCAAATAACTGGCCACCCAAAACGGGATGTTGCAGTAGACATCCGCAGAAAAGATGGTGTACAAGTAAAACAGGTCTGAAGCAGTGATACGGTGAGTGGTGCCATGACGTCCTGACAGGCTGTATGTGATGCACCTGTAGACTAGCCTAACAATGGGGTCCCTGATCGATGCAGCCCCAGTAGTCGAGGTGTAAACCCCATCCCCTATGGTTGGCCAAAAAGTGACACACCTCATCTCACTCCTCTGAGTCTCTCCATGTAACAACCTCAGCAGAAAAGCCCCATCAACCTCCTCACTAGTATATAACCCAAGCCTCCATCCAAACTCAGCCACTGAACATGACCTCAACTCTCCCCCTAGCCTAAAATACACAGTGGTGCCCCCCATATCTACCCTAGCCTCAGCCTGATCAAAACGGAAGGTCGCAAAGAACTCCCTCACTAACTCACTATACACTGTCTCTCTAATCCTAAACAATCTCTCCCACTGCGGACCCGCAAACCCATCTGTGCGGATCCTCCCTAAAAATGCAGCCTCCAACCCACTAGCTCTCAGAAAATCCCAGTCAACCACAGCCCCAGCATCAATATGGTGGTTACACAACTCCGCATACTTGGTGCTAGTACCAACATCGCCAAACTCGCTCCAACTATGGACTAATTCTCCATAATTGACCCCTTGAGATCTAGAGGAACTGCCCTTATGTTGGCGAGACCTTTTGCTCATTTTCCTGAAAAGAAAGGTGGAGTGAACGGAAACGATTAGAACGAGAAAAAATTTTTTATCGATCTCTGCTGTCAGACATCTGACGCCGTCAGGATTGGTCCTGACGCCGTCAGAATTAGCAAAAAATCCAACTCATGCAAATGCGAGGGAAAAATCAATTTTCAAACTCTTAACCCATTACCCAAACGCTCCTTTAATCAGGAAATAGGGGTAGGGGGTCAAAGAATCCGAGGCATGATGGGTTTTCTCTAAATTAATGCATGATTCGAGTGAGATAACATCATCAAATGGTAACCCCATGATTACAAATCACCAATTGGATGGTATTACGATTTGCCAATATTGGGTCATGAGTGGGGTTTCGGGTGAAAGGGGTTTTTCAAATTGATGGGTCTTAAGGATAATTGATTGAAAAAGGATGAAGAAAACTTACTTACAAAGTGGAGATTGGATGCCGAAGATGTCGAATTGGGAGGTGGAGAATCGGAGCAGCAGCAGCACCTTGGGTGAGATTTGTGGGGTATGGGTTGAAAGTGATTGGTTTTGGGTTAATATTGCTGATCCATCGAGCTGACCGCGTCAAGAGTTAAATCTGACGCCGTCAGATGCCCGTGTAAGGTGAGGTTTGGGGTAGTTCCATGTTCAGCCCCTGCTCTTTGCGTGAATAACTAAACATTAGTAAAACCCATGAGTAGCTATTCCGTTAGCGAGGTCCACCAGGGTCGAACGTCTCATTACTGTCACAGAAAGAGGTAAGGTTGTAGAAGGGGTCGGGTGACGTTTTGGCTAAGTTGATCTCCGTGCACGGGTCATTGGTGTGAGAAGAAAGATGTTGTTCCATAGGGGGTTTCAAATCAGTGGTGTTTTTGAGGCGCAACCTCTTTACACCGGGTTTAAAACCAAAAGAACTTTTATTAGATAGGGTTGGGAATGTGGTTAGCAGGCATCCAATGAAAATGTTATGGACTTGTAAATTTTTTTCCTTCTGAGGATGCTCACGAGAGTGGGGGTTGATTGACGGTGAAGCACTTGGATAAAGCTTCTCATTATCCTCTTGGTTAAACATCAAAGGGGTTGAGACCTCGAAGACCTTTTCGATTTTTTTAGGTGCGGAATTTTCCTTGATCCTTTCTTTGACCCTTGACATGAATTGGTCAGCGAAACTCATAAACGCTTTATGAGTACTCTCCATGCGTGCTTCTAGGTGCTGGATTTTTTTTTCCTGATTATCCATGAAGGTTACCATTATCCCTTCGAATTCCTCTTGTTGTGAACGTTCAGGAAAATTCTTGCTGATAACCGTATTCCTGCGTAGATTATGATTCCATACAGGTTCAGCAGCAAGTTTCTCGATACTTATCAATTCATTTACCTGCTTCTCGATGCTTCCTAACAACTCTTCTTGGGTGGCACATGCGTAGTCAAGTTTTACCTTGCTTGGGAACATCGGGTCCTCCCATCCTTCCTCTTCGTATTGTGCCAACTCCTCATGAACTTTCCAGCACTCGTCAACGCTAAGTCTATCTAGCCTACCCTTGGCTGCGTAATCAATGGCTTTTCTTGTTTGATAGTCAACCTTATCGTAAAAGATTTGGATCTGGAGCCATGGTTCGATGCCATGATGAGGGACTTTTCGGAGTAGGTCTTTATATCGAATCCATGCTTCATAAAAGGATTCATGTTGACGTTGTTGGAACATCAAGATGTCATTCCTAAGCTTAGTAGTTCTCCCCGGTGGAAAAAATTGAGCAAGGAAACGAGTGGTGAGATCATCCCATGTGGTGATGGATCCCGCGGGTAAACGCTCAAGCCATTGACTAGCTTGATCACGTAGAGAGAATTGGAATAGGCGTAAACGGGTTGTCTCTCTAGTTGCAACATCTAGGTCTATGGAGTCTACGATTTTGAGAAAGTCCTTAAGATGTTGGTTTGGATCTTCGGAATGAAGTCCATGGAATGCACATCTGCTTTGCACCAACCGGATGGTGTCGGATCGCAAGGGGGTCACATTGGCTCCGGTGAGCTCAATGGTGTTTCGGTAGCCTTGATGGCTAGGTCGGGAGTACTCTCCTAAGGTTCGGGGCCTAAGGGGTTCTAGTGGTGGGTTTTGTTGTGGTGGGACGACGGGTTCAAAGATGTTACCACCTTCCATGATGTCGGATGGTAAAGAGTTACGAACAAAAGCACGAAGAAATAAGATAGACTAAAGAAAACCTAAAAATAAAAATAAAATCTTACTAGAAAGGAATCTAGCAAGTAGACCTAATAAAAAGAAATCCTAACCTAGACAATAACTATTCCCCGGGCTGCGGTGCCAAAAACTTGATGCGTGGGAATCGCAACAGGCTTTACCTCTCGAGGGATCTCGAGAAGCTTACAACCCCCACCAGGCAGTGTACCTGATCGTTGTAGTATAGTATAGTGACAAGTACCGGGGGATTGATCGTTCAGCTTAGGAATAGTGTCGCTAGGATTAGAAAACCTAATTACTAGTTCTAAAGATGAGGGATGATTATTTTTGTATTTTTATGTTTTTATGAAAGTAAGTAAAATCTCGGGTTTTGAAAGAGTGGGCGGAATTAGTTGCTATTCAACTAACCCAAAACTAAGATGCAATCAAAATAAAATACTAAAAATGAAAATAAACTAATTATACTAAGGTTGTGAGCAGTAATTGGAGAAATTGTGTTTACTTAGACTTCACTACTCCCTAGATATCTTTTACATGTTAATTACTTGTTATAATTGTATGGATGACAGATTGTATTCCTTAATACCATTCATGGGGTGGCATACATAACTCCCTAATTCTATGAGCTCTTATCTCCTCCTACACCATGACCCAGCACAACTATAGGGATTGTAAACAGTGGCTCATGCATTAAATACAACCAATAAAGACCTAGTACGCCTCGGTTCATGTTTCTTAAGACGTTCAAGCATGTTACCATTTGGAGATCTGCCAGTTTTCTTAAGCCTAAAATATAAAATCATTCATCCAAGACAAGAATAAACAAGTAATCAACACATAATCAACATCTAGGTTTCATTAGATCTAAGCAAACACAAAAGAGATCTAGCCTAGCATAATGGAATTGAGACAAGAACAAGATATAGACAACCAACACATAGACATATTGATTGAATTAGAAGAACACTAATCTCAATTACAATGCAAGGTATCAAGGGTTTGGAACCCTTAAAAAACCTGTAAAAGTTGCACCAAATTCGTCTTTAGGGTTTCACCAAAACTTCTCTCTTTTTATGTAAAAACTAGAAAACTATATATAGGAAAACTGGGCTGACGGCGTCAAGACAACCATGTGACGCCGTCACCTCGCCGCCAAATACTTCCTCGAACGGCCTTGATCTACTTATGACGGCCTGTGTGACGCCGTCACCAACCACGGTATTTTATTCTTGGCCTTTTGACGCCGTCAGGATGACTTTTGACGCCGTCATCAACTACGGTATTTTATTCTTGATGTCTGACGCCGTCAGGGTGTAACTCTTGACACCGTCACCTAGTGTTTCCAGCATGGAAAATTGATACTTTGCCGTTTTCTTCACTTTTATGCTCCAAAAACGTCCAAAATGGCTTCTTTTCCAGAATTCACTCTCCAAGTACCTAAAATAACAAAAGGAACGATTTAGGGCAATATTTGATCAAATAAAGTCGGATTCGGGCTTAAATGACCCCCTAAAAACGGATCATTTTTCGCCTCATCAACCGCTGAGTTGAGCAAACCGCTGGAGGTTGACCTTATATCATCACTACTTAGTCACCACAATACAAGAGCTAACCGCTGGAAATATAGGTGACCGCTGAGTTGAGCAAACCGCTGGAGGTTGACCTTATATCATCAAAGTTCACGTTTCTCCCCCAATGATGGTTTCGAGCTTTCGGAAGCATCATTTGACGTGTACGACCATATACCCGAGAAGCTCTTGTGAAGTAACATTGACATTTTGTAGCATCAAATATCCCATGAGGATTGCTGATCACAATTCAACCTTTAAACAGGCTAACAACCCAACCTCAGATTCTGTCGGCTATTTCAGTGACCACTTGGCGAGGTAAACCCTTTATACCCAATTTGAAAATGAAGTAGAATTCCCCAAATTTGTTACTTAAGCTTGCATAGTTGTTGGAAGAATGGTGTAGAGAATTAGTGCACCATGCAAATCTCTGAGTACTCAATACTATCAAGACAAAGTATGAGACTTTAATCACCTCTTGCGATTATCCACAACGTCTAATGCGTGTGACACTGAGTACAATAATGTAACTCCTTTAAGTGATAGTTAACCAGGTCTTCAACCATCCACCCCGACTTCTAGAAACTAGATAAACCAAGTCTTCAACTTAACTCTTAAGTACGAGCAAGTTATCATTGAAAGTCATGCATCCAACCAACCCTGACTTCAAGATAAAATAAGTACGCGCCTTCGTGAAACCCACTTCAATCTCTAATAAGTGATACCAAGTAAACTTCGTGATCATCTCATGCGGTGCAATACCCAAAAACTAGCCTTTTGATTTGTTTTGAAGGTTGAGTTTGTAATATGCCATAATTCTTTAGATACCCCCTGTTCCGCGGATCGAAAACTAGGGTTTTGTATGTTGAGTTTTCTGTTCATGTCAAAAATGCATAACTCCGTGAAAATTTATTATGAATAGAATACCATTTTTCGGATCCAACAACAAACCCAACACCAAGTCAATTTTGACGTCATGACAGTTTGTATGATATAATCGTTTAGGCTCAACACATTGCAATAAACGGATCATATCTATGACAGCCCAAATATAATCATTTTTGATAACTTTTGCAGCCCATATATTACACCAGATCAAACACACGGGCCTAAATTTAATAACCGGATCCAATTAGTGAAGCTCAAGCCCAACACAATATGACCCTTAAACCTGATTCAAACTACACACGGTATTAATATAGCAAACCCTAAAAATACTCACATTATCAGAACCCTAAACCCACACATAAACTAATCCGCCCCTTTTTGCACTACCCCTAATTCACCTCTCACTGATCCATCTCACTTCTTCCAACTCTTGAATCACATCATCTCATCTCAACCACATCAAATCGAATCATATCACACTTAATTAATCTCATTTCATCTCCATCTTCACAACTTCAATCCGAAGATATTCAACTATTAAAGCCACTTTCTTGGTTGTATTCAGAATCGAGGCAGGAACCCACGTAGCAACAATATACTATGACAAGATCCTTTCAAAGAGGTCACAGGTAGGTAATTCCGTTTATGAACGAACCAAGGATGAAAATGACATACTTGTTATATGTCAATCATTTTTGTGTTCGGATATGTAAGAAGTTTAGGCCTTTTTTAAAAAATTGATCTATGATGATAAAGCCCTTGTTATATTGTTTTATGAACCAATCATAGATTACACAAAGAGAAATCTGAGATCGTGATTAATTTTCCATTCTTGTTACGTTTTTCCGAATGAAAATTAAAGGATGTAACAATCTTGATATGTCCTTTTCTTTTGATGATTCGGATATATACAAAGAAGATGTATTCTTCTAACAGGATCTATGATGTATGTTATATCGTGAGCTTGACTTTTGATGTCTACCAATCTACCAATTTGTTGTAGCACGATAAACAAACTAAGATCATTGTCTTCTTTTCATTTTCGTTTCTTATAGATCTGTTATGTGGAGGTGGGATTGTAATTAGTGATTTTGTTATTTGACGATGGATAGGGTTAGTGATAGATGTTGTTGGTGTTGGACTGGGTTGTGAATAGGCGTGATGTTGTTTGTTGTATCTGGTTATGTTTGACTGTCTTCATCTGCTTCTACTTCATCTTATATTCTTTTCTTGGAGGTAACCGCAAGTTGAGGTAACCGCAAGTCGAGGTAACCGCAAAAATAGAACAAACCGCAATTCTGAACTAAACGCTGTACCAACAGATAACCGCTAACTTGAATTAACCGCAAGTTTATGAGGTAACCGCAAGCAAGTTAACCTAAAAAAAACAAACTGCAAAGTTGAGAGGAAACCACAACAAACAGCCAACCGCTAGACCAGAAGAAAACAAAGAAGACGCTATTGTCCTTTTCGTCAGTATCCCAAACAACCAAATAAGGAGCTAATCTCAATCAAGAAACTATCAACCAAACGACCAGATTCGAACCATGTTTGTACCATATTCCGACCATAATTCTTGACCACAGGTTTCATATATCCATTTAGTTCTACTTGTACTCATATTTCAACAGTTAAAATATTTAGTTACAAGACTTAAATATTTAAACATTTAAACATCAACAGAAAAAAATAATATACAAGAATTGATATTTAAAGATGTTGAGTACATAAAAAGTGTATAAAACTGTTGCCAATAAAGTGGCACAAAAATATTTCGAACACAAAAAAAAATTATGGACAGCTAGAAGAAAAAAACGAACCACAACAATCAACAAAAATAACACAACCTTGGCTCTGGTACCAATTGTAGGATCGATATATTATGTTGATTGTTGTGATTCGGGTGGCCTTGGATTATGGTAGTAGATGGTAAACATGGTTATTGTTAGAGAGAGAGAGAAAAGAGAGATGGGAGGTTTTCTTGAGAGAGAAACACCTTTGAGGTGTGTGTATTATGAGAAAACAACCAACCCTTCCCTTGTGTGGGAGAGGGTTTATATACACTTATAAGTATACGCCCTCCTACGGGTTGTGGATCAGGTATACAGTGGGTAAAGACCCGTCCTTCTTCCACGATGTTACCTAAACTAAACTAATATCTACCTAACTAATAAACTAACTACGAGCTATCATAATGCTATTACATCATTTAGGTGACCGAGTCTTTTATAGGAATATTCGTATTCCTAACAACATGTGAGAGAGTAGTATATTGAGGATGAGTGAATGTCCTTTCTTTTTCGTTTGTATCATTAATAGTAAGGCGCCCCTTGACTTCCATAAAAGATGAGAAAGGGTCTTTGGCGAGTAAAAGTTCGAGTTCCTCTATATCCTTCATAGGGTTGAAATCATCTTCTTTAATCATGGTCGTGTCCACCAGCTCATCCTTGAATTCTATCTCGAGTTCAACCAAAAATGGGTTGATAACAGGTGCTTTATCTGCTTCATTAGTTAGTGTAATAAATTCAACCTCATCATTCTTTTGTTTGCAACCTATTTAGGAAAACTAGCAAGATAATTAGTAACGGGATCAATAATATTAAATCAATTTGTACCACTTTTTGTTGTAAGTCACTCCAATTCAACTTGTGAGTCTCCATCTTCAACTAGTGGTCTTGCAATTTCATCTTCATCCCGAATATCCGCCTCAAATAAGTCATCCCAGATTTTTTCAAAATCCCTTTCAATATTAGAATACTCATTATCTTCATCCAAGGGAGTGTCATCATGGTGTTTTTGATAGGATGAGAATATATCTTCCAACTCGGGTGGAAAATCACAATTAATAGCACTATACACCATTGTTCCACATTCATCTTCATTTTCATCATAAGCATTTTTTGATGAATAAGCTTCTTTGTAAAAAATTGTCGGATTCTCATTCAAATCAATCACTTGTGACTCCTCTTCATCTTGTCCAATTTTCGAAGAAATAACATCATCAATAACTATTGCCGGAATCCTAATTGCATCAAAGTCATATGATTCTTCTTCATCATCATCATTCAATAAAGTCCAAGTGTGTCGAAATGGCAATTTGTTTCTTTCTTTCTTTCTTTGACTTTTCCTGCTTTAATAACAAGTATTCTTCCACCATGGGTTCTTTATCATTGATGACTTGTGCACCATATCTTGCTCTTTCCCAATCGTAAACCTTATTATTGCACAAGGATCTTTCTTCATTAAGCCTAAGATATTCTTCTATAGTTATGTCTGGATTGTCCATCTCCATGATTACCTAAAAGATAAACAACCAAGAACAGCAATAAAAGAAACAAAAATAAAAACTAAACTAATAAAAATTAAATAAACGCAGAAAATAAAAAAACGAAAAATATTTTTGGGTCACAGAAGATCGATGCGCCGTATCTAACAGACAATAGATACGCCGTATACGACACAAGTTAATGCACCATATCCAACAGACAATGGATACGCCGTATTAGCTTCCTGTAACAATTTTTTTTTAGAAAATTTTAAAACTAAAAATCACACAAACTAAAAAAAAATCCCACGGAGCGTCAATACGCCATATTCACAGACAAAAATACGCCGTATTGAAAACATACAGATGCGCCGTATTCACAGACAAAAATACGCCGTATCTCCCTTATGATACAGACACACAGACAGTAAACATACTATCAAACAGATAAACCAAACAAACTAAAACAATCTAAAAACAGAAAAATACAAATAAAACTAGCAAAAAGATAAATTCACTCCCCGGCAATGGCGCCAAAAACTTGATGTGTCATTGTATAGGTTATTATTCCTTATCAAGTTTTAATATTTTTTTTATGCCGACTTAACATATAACAACACTAACGGGCAGTGTACTGGATCAATGTAGCCTAGTTGGTAAGTGGGGTGTCGATCACTAAGAGTGGATTTCAAATATACAAATTCTAAAAGTATTCGACTCTACTAAATTAACCTAAACTAATGCAAAAGGGGGTTCAGCCTGAGAGACTGGCACGGGTTTGGTTTTATACTAAACTAATTAAACTAAACAAACAATAGAAGTTGAAGATATCAAAGATAAGAAGAATGTATTAACCAAGTTTAGTCATATATGATTAAGTTTTGATAAATTCCTAAGACTACAGTGATGGTGCTCAATACTAGGTGCGGTCAATCCTACCTCTCGTTTCCCTAGAGTCTAGATTCCATTCTAATTGGAATCCGCATAAAGCTGCTTAATAATTACAATGTTTATAATTAAGTAGCTTGTCACTTGTTTTATTGCTAGTTTTATATGATGAATATCGTAATCTAATCTGTTTCGTTGGATCCTAAATATCAGCAAGTAAACTCTCAATGATTAATTATGTTTATCCTACCTTCTACACGCTAGATAAGTAGGCGAGGAACAGGTATGGTAGCCCAGAAGACTCAACTAAACACAGAGGTTATCAATGCACAAACACAATTCACCAAAAAAATATCATATAAACTTTAATCAATGGAAAGCAATTTTAAGGGGAGTAGTATGGTGGCCACAAGCCCATCAATCCTAATGGATTAAAGCTTACTAATACAATAAAACAAAACTACTTAACATAAGTAATTAAAACGAAGACTGAGCAGCCAATCGAATTAGAAACAAATCAAAACATCAAATACTCGTAAACTTGGCTAACACATAAGGGTGTTAGCCCATAATCTTTGTAACAAGGTAGATAATATTCATAATGAATATAGTATTAAAAATAATGAATACGATACGCTAACAATGATTAGAGATGCTCTTCAAGGATAATTAGGTCTTCAAGGTTGATCTTCTGCTGTTTGGAGGGGCTTTGATTGTCTGGGAATGACCGTAAGGCTCCCCAATGATGCCCTAATTCGTTAATGAGTCTGGTATTTATAGATTCTAAAATTTGGTTCGATACGGTGCATCTAGAGAGTCAGATGCGCCGCATCTATATGTAAACGTAGCCTCCAAGTCTTAAGCAGACCCGATATGGCGCATCTATAAATCTGATATGGAGCATCTCCCAATACGGCACATCTAAAGACTTGGTGCACCGCATCTCCCTCAGAATCAGATAGATCTCCTTTCTCTCAATCCGTGGCCGCTTGAACCAACTAAAACGGAGTCCGAAAAAAAAATTATGGATGAAGATTTTACGGCCAAAATACAAAAGCATCTTCAAGTGTCGACTTGTAATATTGACTTCTTCATTAAGCTTCTAATCTCCATTTGATTTCTTGGTAAGGATTGTGTATGGCCGATACGGCGCATCAGATTGGTCCGATGCGGCATATCAAGGTATCTTCGCGTGGGGTCCAAGATTATAATATTCGTGAATATTTGTACACCGCCTTTAGATGCAGCGTATCTTCAATCTCTTATGCGGCGCATGTGCTTCTGTGTCTTGGATCATCTTTGGTGAAGTCTTAAGATTGATACGCTATATGTATGAAATGTAATGCGGCGTATCTAGAGTAGAATAAGTTGGTTCTTCTTCGTTGACCAAAGTTTCATATACGGCGCATGGTATAAATCCATGCGGCGCATGCTTCAAAGTCAGGCAATGGTCTTAATATTCATCTAAGTCTTGTTATACGGTGCATCCATCAAGAATGATACGGCGTATTCTTCGTCAGTTTAGTAGTCTTTTCCAACTTGATCCATTTTGCTCCAATTTACGTCCAAAATAGCTAACTTTAACCAAATGCTTGTTTATAACTGAGAATTACAAAAGTAAGTGATTAAGTATCGATTCTCATATAAAATAATATAAAGCAAGCGAATAACATTGGATAAATGATGCCAATAAAATGTACTTATTTGATGTCATCAAGCTCTAACTTTTTCAGTTATCCACCGGTGTCTGTTTTCAAATGCAGGTCGTACAAATTGTCCTTTTGTTTTTGGACTTAGGCTACTCAAAACATATGACTGGGGATCGCACACGGCTCAAGAATTTCATGAAAATGTTTATTGGGACTAGTAGATTCGGGAACGACCATTTTGGGGCAATTATGGGTTATGGAGATTATGTCTCTGTAGACAATGTAATTTCCAGGGTGTACTACGTGGAAGGACTTGGTGTTGGGATATGAAGATCTAAGTACTGCTGGAAAGATCAAAGTACTGCTATGTCAAAGTACTGCTCAATAGTCAACATGCTGATCAAGGTCAAAGTACTGCTAGTTATTGAAGATTATTCAAAGTACTTCGAAGAACAAGGACTTATGTGTAATATTGTTTAAAGGATTACTATATATTATTATATGAATATTCTAGAATTAGTTAGGAATAATTACTTGTCGTTCAAGTAGATATTGTAAACCGACTTAAGGTTATCTATAAAAGGAGCCTTATGATGGTATTAGAGGTACGAAGTTTTTCTAAGAGTCTTAGAGTTTCACAAAACGATTTTAGTGAAGTTAGGGATTGTTAGTAAATCTGTATTTAGAGAGGCAGGTTCAAAGAGTTGTTTTAATATAAACAAAGTTCTTCTTAGCTTTATGTTAGTAGATTCCGCATACTTTACAAAGTAATATCAGTGTTTCATTATTAACTATTTTGAGTCATTCAAGATTGTTAAAACCTTACAAGCTACAAAGTAGTTTGGTCAGAGTATATCGATCCAACAAGTGGTATCAGAGCTTGTGTTGGAAACTCTTATTAAGAAGAAAACCTTTAAAACCGATTTCACTACAACCCCTTAAAGATGTCGACAAATGTTGCACCTGCTCCATCCATCACTGCTGTCAGAATTCCTATTGTCAAGAAGGGAGAATATGATTTATGGTCCATGAAGATGAGGCAGTACATTGCCATCACAGACCATGCACTATGGGATGTGATTGTCAATGGTAATATGATAATTGAAGAACAATTAGAGATCCCAGGACAACCAACACCACCTAAGCCAACCTTGCCAGCTGCTACTAAAAGAAATCAAGATAAAGCTCTCAAAATACTGCTCTCTGCCATTCCTGATGGTCACTTATTGAAGTTTCATGATGACAAGGATCCAAAACAACTATGGGCTGCTACTAAAACAAGATTTGGAGGTAATGATGCTTCCAAGAAGATGCACAGGAACCTGTTGAAGTAGCAGTTTGAAACCTTCACTATTGGAGAAAGAGAAAGTCTTGACTCTGCATATGATAGATGTCAAAATCTACTCAGCATGCTAGAGTTATATGGAGTTGAGGCAACAGTTGAAGATGCTAACTTGAAGTTCTTGAGAAGTTTGCCTTCTGCATGGCATGTGGTTGCTACCATGATTAGAGGACAACCTGGTTTGGACACTATGGACTTTGATGATCTTTACAACAATCTAAAGGTGTATGAGCATGAGATGAAGGGTAATAAAGGTTCAAGTTCTCACAATATTGCTTTTGTCTCTTCTGAAAACAGAAGGAGTACTTCCACTAAAAGTACTGATTATCCTGTCCAAAGTACTGTTGCAGAAACATAGAATCCATGTACAACTTTGATCACTACCACTTCATCACCATCACATACCCCCAACTCAGATGATGTTTTATGTTCATTCTTTGCCCAACAAGCTACTCTATCTGTTACTTATCAAGAAGATCTCTTGCAAATTGATGATGATGCTATGGAAGAAATTGATATAAGATGGCAGGTTGCCATGATTGCTGCAAGGATCAAGAAGTTTATGAACAAGACAGGGAGAGGTATTGATTTCAAGGCTAAGCAGTGTATAGCATTTGACAAGTCCAAGATTGAATGCTTTAATTGTCAAAGAACTGGTCACTTTGCAAGGGAATGCAAGTTTGCAAAGTATCAAGCAAATAGGATGATTGAACAACCTAAACCCAAAGTTGAAAGAAAAGAAGTTCCTATTGCTGAGCCAAAGTCACAAGCTTTGGTTGCTCAAGACAACTTGTCAGAAGTTTATTGGAGTAAAGAATTTGATGATGAACCAGTAAACTATTCTATGGTTGCATTAGAAGAGGTTGATTGGAGTACAGCTTATGATGAGGAACCAGGATATAAAGCTTTGGAGTCAAGAGATGGTCTAGGAAGTTTTGATTGGAGCATGGAGAGTGAAGAAGAACCTATTCGGCTTGCTATGATGGCTACTTCACCTGCTTCATCCACTATCTCTGAGGTATGTTCCAAATGTAGTAACTCTTATCAAAAGATGCTTAAAGAATATGAAACTGAAAGAGATAACTATAGAAGGGCTAGGTCTGAGATAGCTGGTTACCAATTAACTCTAGAGTCAATGGAAGCTAAGATAATCACTCATGAGAATAATGAAGTAGCTTGGGCTGAAAAATATGAGCAACAAGATTATCAATTAAAGTTAAGTGAGTGAAAGTTAGGATGTAAAGTTTCTGAATTAGAAAAGGTCACCAAAGAAAGAGATAAGTTGCTAGAAAAACTTGCTGTTTGGAAAGAATCAGGTCTATCACATGTCAGTTTTGTTGAAAAACAGAGAACGTCAAACATTAAAACTAGCCTAGGTTATGATAATAATTCAGAAGTACTTTCATCTAGGAACCAAGAATTAAATCTTTCTTAGGAGACCTCAACTAGTGATGAAGAATTCATAAGTTTAGAAGGAAACACATCTAGTGATGAGGAATTACCTTGTTCAACACCCCCTGAGTTTAAGAAAAACGAAGGATATAATGAAGTTCCTCCACCCCCAGGTAGTTTTCAACCACCTAGGACAGATGTTTCTTGTTATGGTATAGACAACCTAGAGTTTAGGAAAAAGCTTAAAGGTCAATCTAATCCTGAGTCTTTAAGAGAATCTGTTGAAAAACCTAGGGATGATAATAAGGTTTCTGAATGTGAAAAAGATTTTTCAAAACAAGCAGTACTTCCAAAAACTTCTCAAAATACTGCTGATCATTCTGCAGTACCTACAAGAAACTCTTTTCAAAATACTGCTTATTACAGAAAACCTTTTGGGAATGGATTTGGGATGATGGGTCCAAAGTTATGTTTTGTATGTTACAGTCCTCATCATTTGATCAAGGACTGTGATTATCATTCAGAATACTTGAGCAAATATCCAAAGACCACATCTGCAAACCATAAGTACAAAGAGAATAAACCAAGGGAGAATAAACCAGTTTGGAATTACGCAAATAGGGTTAACCATAGTAATTTCTCAAAAGACTATAGGTACCCTCATCAGAAAAGACCATTCTCCAAACCCAAAGTACCTTTAAGAAACACTTCTCAAAACACTGGTCAAGCAGTACTTTCTCAAAGTACTGTTAGGAAGTTTCCCAATCAAGGTACTGCTAGCAAAGACTCAAGTGTAAGACCTAGGAGATTCAACTCTTACAAACCTAGAAGGCCTTACAACCCAAGAAAAGCTGCTAGAACACAGAACCCAACACCAAAAGTTACAACTAAGTGGGTTAAGAAAGAAAGTACTATTGAGGGTGACAAAGTACTTTCAGAACATAATGGTGAAAAAGGGAGTGTTGATAACAATTCAACATAGATTTTGAAATCAAAAACAATAATTCTTGATAGTGCTTTCAAAAACAGTGGTGATTACATACTCAAAGAATTTGAGTATGTTACTCCACAAGGGGAACATAAGTCAGTAATGGCTTGGGTTCCTAAAAGAAACTAACCTTTCTCATTTTTATGCAGGGCAACCCAGCAGAGGAGCTTAAAGATCATCTTATTGTGGATAGTGGTTGCTCTGGAAGTATGACAGGAGAAAAGGAGCTCTTGTCAGATTTTAAGGCTTATTTTGGAGGAAGAGTTGCATTTGGGAATGATCCTGATGGAGGGAGAATCACTGGAAAAGGAACCATTAAGGCAGGATCAATTGACATTAAGAATGTTAGATATGTGAAGGAGCTTAAACTCAACCTTTTTTCAGTCTCTCAGAGCTGTGACAAGAAGTACCCTGTATTGTTTCTTGACACAGAATGTCTTATTCTCTCCCCTGTGTTTAGATTAGAAGATGAAAACTTAGTGATGCTGAGAGCACCAAGAACCAATGATGTGAATAGCATAGACTTGAAGAACATTAATTCTGCTGAAAGAGCAACATGCTTGATTGTAAGGGCAACAATGGAGGAAGCACATCAATGGCATAGAAGACTGGGGCATGTAAATTTCAAAAACATCAACAAGCTGGTCAAAGGAAATTTAGTTAGAGGTTTACCTTCTAAAACATTCAAACTTGATCATTCATGTCTGGCTTGCAAGAAGGGTAAACAACACAAGGCTTCATGTAAAAAGGTTAAAGAAAGAACTATTAGGGAGCCTTTGGAGTTGCTGCATATGGATCTGTTTGGACCTGTTTCAGTTGTTAATTTAAACAAGAAGAAGTACTGTTTGGTTATAACTGATGATTGTAGCAGATTTTGCTAGGTCTTTTTCTTGGGATTCAAAGATGAAACTTTTGATGTTATTCATGATCTTATAATAGCACTTGAAAATCAGTTAAGACTCAAGGTTAGAGGCATTAGATGTTATTATGGGACTGAATTCAAGAATCAGCTTATGGATGAATTTTGTGCTAAGAAAGGGATTAAAAGAGAATTCAGTATTGCTAGAACTCCTCAGCAGAATGGAGTTGCAGAAAGAAATAACAGAACTTTGATAGAAGCAGTAAGGACAATGCTTGCAGACTCCCAATTACCTGTTCCATTTTGGGCTGAAGCTGTAAGTGCTGCTTGTTATGTGCTTAACAGAGTATCAGTGACAAAACCTCAAATGAAGACACCTTATGAGTTACTTATGGGAAAGAAGCCAAACATTAAGTTTATGAAACCTTTTGGATGTCCTCTGACTATCTTGAACATTGCTGACAATTTGGGAAAATTTGATGATAAATCTGATGAAGGATACTTATTGGGTTATTGTACTAGTAGCAAAGGATTCAGAGTGTACAACAAGGCTACAAAGAAGGTTCAAGAATTTCTTCATGTTAAATTTCTAGAAGAACAAGAAAATCAAAAAGGTAAGGGTCCTGATTGGATGTTTGATCTTGATTTAGTGGCCTCATCCATGAACTATGTACCTGTAAGAGAAGAAAATCAAGTTGTTTACAATGAAGAGGAAACACAATACATTGTTCATGGAGTTAACATAAGATCTGAAGATGATTCTGATGAAGCACCCAATGATGAGAAGAAAAGTAGTGTTGCACCTCAAGGTACTGTTGATCCACAAAGTACTATTCCACCAAGACCACAGTATCTGATGAAGACCAAGCTATCTAAGATGAACTTAATAGGATGCTTCTTCAAGAAACAATTGCTAAGTCCTAAGAAGATGATCAAAGGAGAGCTTATGAAGCAGAAAAGAAGAAGGCTAAAGGCACTGACAGTACTTTGCCCTAAAGTACTGCTGATCCATTTGAAATACTTCTCAAGTCTTAGATACTTCAAATTGGAAAAATGCTGATGATTTAAGTGATCTAACCATGCTTGCCTTAGAAGATACTGATGATGAATTGGAACAAGAAGGCATTTCTCAGATTCTAATGAAGACCCTGACCTCACAAATTTGGAAGATAATCTTGAAGTATCACCAACTCCTACTCTAAGAATTCACAAAGATCATCCTGTCAGTAAAATAATTGGACCTTCTGATTCAGGAGTGCTCACAAGAACTAAAGCTAAGAATATGTCTCAACAACATACTTCTTTACTTATCTTTATTTACAAGTAGAACAGGGTGAATCACAAAGATCAGAAATTGTGTTTATTTGCTTGCTTTCTGTCTCAAGAAGAACCTAAGACAATAAAACAAGCATTAGCCAAGGAGATTTGGGTTGAATCTATGCAAGAAGAACTCTTACAGTTTAAACTTCAAGAAGTATGGGTATTATGTGATTTACCTGATGGTAAAAGGTTAATTGGAACAAAGTAGGTCTTTAGAGTTAAAAGAGATGAAAGAGGGAATATAATCAAGAATAAAGCAAGGTTAGTAGCTCAAGGATATAGACAAGAAGAAGGAGTAGACTATGATGAAGATTTTGCTCCTGTGGCAAGGATTGAAGCCATAAGGCTATTTTTGGCTTTTGCATCTTATATGGGATTCCTTGTATATCAGATGGATGTTAAAAGTTCTTTTCTATATGGCACTATCACAGAGGAAGTTTATGTTAAACAACCTCCTGGTTTTGAAGATCCTGCACATCCAAAAAAAGTCTACAAGGTTATCAAGGCTCTGTATGGCCTTCATCAAGCCCCTAGAGCATGGTATGAAAGACTCTCCACTTTTCTATTGCAACATGGTTACAAGAGAGGTGCTATTGACAAGACTTTGTTTATCAAAAGAGATAAGAAGGATATCATGCTTGTCCAAGTTTATGTAGATAATATTATTTTTGGTGCTACTAAGCAATCTATGGTGAAGGAATTTGAAGATCTTATGCAAAAAGAATTTCAGATGTGTTCAATGGGAGAATTAACATTCTTTCTAGGACTTCAAGTGCAACAATCAAGCAGTGAAATCTTTATAAGTCAAGGTAAGTATGTTGCAGACATTCTTAAGAGATTCAACTTCACAACTGTCAAGCCAGCCTCCACACCTGTTGATGCTAACAAGCCTTTGGGAAAAGATGAAGATGGAGAAGATGTTGATGTCAAATTATACAGGTCTATGATTGGATGTCTAATGTACTTAACTGCATCTTTGCCTGACATTACTTTTGTTGTTTGTTTATGTGCAAGACATCAAGTTCAACCCAAGGTATCACATTTGAATGCTGTCAAGAGAATCTTTAGGTACCTTAGGCAACAACCTAAGGTAGGATTTTAGTATCCTAGGGAGTCTCCTTTTCATCTACAAGCTTTTTCATATAGTGATTATGCTGGTGACAACTATGACAGAAGATCAACAACTGGAGGGTGTCAGTATCTTGGAAGTAGATTAGTCTCATAGCAATGAAAAAAGTAAACAATTGCAGCAACATCTTCCATAGAAGCAGAATATCTAGCTGCTGCAGGTTGTTGTGCACAAGTACTTTGGTTGCAAAATTAGCTTTTGGATTATGGATTCAACTTCAAGAACACTCCCATCAACATTGATAATGAGAGTACAATTTGTATTGTGAAGAATCCAGTTTATCACTCCAAAACAAAGCACATTCAAATTAGACATCATTTTATCAGAGATTGCTATGAGCATAGGATTATCAAAGTGGTTAAAGTCCATACAGATGATAATGTAGCAGATTTACTCACAAAGGGCTTTGATGTTTCAAGATTTACCTTTTTAGTTGTGAATATTTGTATAATTAATAATTAAGCTATTTTTTAGGGGAGGCATTAGTAGTTATTCATTATTTGAGGGGAGGCTACATGTATCATTCAAAAGAAAAGATATTTATTCATTATTTCCAAAGGGGTTACATTCATCAATCCAAGTGATACAGACAACCATGACACAGACACAACCAAGACACACAGAGAACTACTCCAAATACCCTACACCAAACCTACCTAACCTACCTAACATACCCTACTCCGTTGGCCTTTTTCCTTTTCCTTGATAGCTCTACTTTCCCTTCTGAGCAGTCTTTCTTTTGTCATCAAAAGAAGCTTGCTTCCTTGGGCAAGCCAGGCCAAGTATTTGCTTGGGAGGTCTCTCTGGTCTTGGAGCAGGCTACTTCATGTTCTTTATGGCTGACTCAAGAGCCTGTGTCAAGGCCTGTGGGATTTCATTTTCCAAAGAAGTAGTTGGAGCAGGGACAGACACCTTTTTCTTAGGTTTTGGGTTGGTAGAGCTTGCTACACTAGGAGGAAAGTAGCCACTCCATCCTGCATCATCATCAAAGTCGGAGTCAGAGTAATAAATGATCTCTGAATCAGTGGAGCCATAAGAATCAGATGAGATGTACACCAAAGGGAAGTGGCTCATGTTGTTGATTAGGATTTTTGTGAGAATATTACAAGTGTTAATGAAGAGATATGTTGGTGGAAAGTTTCTTTTATAGGCAAGAAAGTTACTAGGGATATTAATGATGCTCATTCAATTCTACTTGCGTTGGTAGCATTGGGGAATTAATTTGGAAAGAATTAATTATCTCGGGTTGACTTTCAACAGATATTTTGGTCAAACAGTCAACGCTATAGATATTTTGATGGGAAAAGTACTTTGCCAATGTACTGTTTTGTTTTACTAATGAAAGTACTGCTCCATGATATATGGAAAGTACCGCTTGGTGTTCAGAAGGGTACGCTGACGTGTCAGAATACTGTTCCAATGGTCAAAAATGCGGGTAACAAACTTTCGAAAGATATGGGGAAGATAACATCCAAAAATAACGGTAAAATAATTAATTCACCGTGATTCTTTGTATATTATCCCTCTATACCCATATCTTTTTCATCTTTATATACTCGTATTCATTCATCAATTCCACCAAGTTCATCCACGATTATCATTCTTTTCTCAAATCATACTCGCAATGGCAAATCGACCAACCATCACCAAACACAATATGATTGCAATCCTCGAGAAAACACAAAAGAACATTGATTTTCATGGAATAGTTGATTTTCTCACCGGATCCACCATCAATTACTCACTTTTAGTAAACCCAAAGATTATTGGTCCTTGGATACAAGAGTTTTGGGCTACGGCTAGGGCTGAGATAGAAGATGGAGAGGATGTTATCAATGCTACAGTTGCTGAAAGAGCCATACGTATTACTGAAGCAACAATTAGGGAGGTTTTGTTGTTTAATGATGAGGGAGGTACTGTTTTGTTTGCTAAACAAGAGGTTTGGGATGCACTAAGAGATATTGGGTATGAAGGGCCTTTGAACAAGATTACTTTTCAGAAAGCCTTGGTAAGTCCTCATTGGAAATATCTTATTCATGTTTTGCTTCATTGCTTAAGTCCCAAAAGTACTGCTTTGGATCAATTTGGACATGCCATAGCTTTTGCCTTAGTTGGCCTAGTTACCAATTAGCCATTCAATTTTTCCTACATGATCCTTGATGGTATGATTGCACACATTAAGGCTGGATCACCTTTCTTGATGTACCCAAGATTTGTTCAGCTTTTCTTAGAGAATCCACTTGATGGGATACCAAAACCTCAGGATTATATACCTACTGTTAGGCTTCAACCTAAGGTGTTTACCTTTATGTCTCACAAGGAAATTAACTTTTCGGGTAACAATACACCTCTTAATGCTTATATGTTAGAGGTAGCACAGGCTGTTAGGGATGATGTTGCTGAAGCTAGTGGTTCTGCTAATTCTGAAAATGCTGACCAATCTGATCATTCTGAGCATGCTGCTTCAGTACATACTCCTACACCACCTATTGCTTCACCACAGCCTGATGATTTAAGTAAAAGAACTGCCTCAGTATCTGTTTCTAGGGAAAAACCTATTTCTGCTGAAGGTACTTCTCCACAAAGTACTTCTCTGCAAGGTGCTGCTTCAGGACATACTCCAGTACCTTCTCCCAATGATTATACTTCCACAGATGGGTTTCAAACACCTGGAGGAGATGAGGGAATTCAGGGTCCTTTGGATAACTATGCTTTGAATAGGGAGTTCTGGAGGATGAAGAAAGTAGTGGATAATCAGGCTGCAGAGATTAAAAGATTGAGAAATAAGTTCAGAAGGTTGAAGTGGTTTGTAATAAGAAGGCCTATGATGCAGCGTACTTGGAAGAGATAAGGAAGCCAGTTGCTGTAACAAGAAAGCCTATGACTATTGCTCAAGAGAAAAATTGGATGATTAGTTTCTTGAAGAGAAGAGGATACAAGAATTTACAGAGGCTAAGATATCCAGATGTAAAAGCACTGTGGGATAGTGTACAAGAGTCCATTAAGAAAGAGCTGGAAAGTTTTGTGCCCATGGATGCTGATGAAGAAAAGAGATTAAAAGATATAATGAAGGAACAAGCTGAGAAAAGAAAGTTAAAAAGGAAGAAAGCTATTCAGGATGATCAATTGTCAAAGAGGCTTAAAATGATACATTCAGATACAATTGATGAACTGAAGAATTATTTCAGAGTTGTTGATTTTGAGAACAAGAAAACAGAAGACTCTGGGAAGAAGTCAAAGATTATCTCATTCTCTGTGGTTGAATCAATTGAAGGAAATTATCTTATGTTCAACCGAGAAGATGAAAGCTTCACTGTGTTTAATATGCTATGGGATGTTCAGCACATAATAGACAGAGAAGATCTATACAACTTATACTTACAAGTGCAGACTTACTATGAGAATATTGAAGCAACAGGAGTGGGATTAATCTTACTTGGAGATTTGATAACCATCTGGGAAACAAAAGAAACAAGTAATGATACTCTGTGGAATGATCAAGAAAACTGGGAGATAACAAGATGGAGATTCTTTGAGTCATCAGGAGTTCATTCACTTGAGATGGAAGATGGTACCATGATTCACATGTTAGCTGAAAGAAGATATCCTCTGATAAGAGAACTTATGATCAGGATGTTGGATCATGGAATGGAGGTTGAAGATGAAACTGAAGTAGCTTTCATGGTGATTAAGCTATTTATCAGGTGAACTAAATCAGAAGAATAATATTGCATAAGTACTGGTATGATTTGTTTTTGAATAATAAGTATTTTTCTCAAAGTACTGCAAGACAAACAGTACTTTACCAAAGTACTGCTTGCTGCATAAAACCAGTAAAAGTCCTTTGAAAAATAAAATAAAAGTTTTTGAAGCTTACGATGATATAAATAAAAGGATTTGAAGAGAAAAACATGGTGTTAGTACTTGTAATGCACAACAAATGGTAATCAACTCACCATGTTTAACAGACAAGAAAGAGTTTGACTCATCATGAGGGTACGGCTCTGATGTGATAATCAAATCCGTTTTTAGTTGACAATTTACTAAAAATTGTATGGTGTTCAACTCACCATATCTGTAAAAGTGAAGAGTTGACTAGCCCACAAGAAAATGGCTTGTGGTAAAGGCTGTGGAAAATCCATTTATGGTAATTAGTTCACCATGGTTGAAATCAAAGAACTAACTAGTCCAAAAGCAAACGGCTATTGGTAAAGACTACTCAAATCCATTGATAGCTGATGATTTGCTAAAATCATATGGTTATCAATGTACCATGGTTGTTCTAACCTTAACATTAGCTACTCCAGAGTTAATGGCTTTGGTAAAGAGACATCAAAATCTATTAAAAGTTCAATGATTCACCTATCACAGAAGTTTACACATCTGGAAGTGATGAGAACAGTATGAAACTTTAAAAGAATTTGATGTACACTTTGTCAAAAGTTTGCTGAGTTGCTGAAAAGATATTATCTGAAGCTGATCAAGAGCACTTTGACATACAAGACTGAAAAGAGATAAAGATACAATCTTCCTGGATGATAAGGATATTGAAGATCAAAGAAAGTAAAGAAACTTGAAATCAAGCAAGTGGAGTTCAAGTTAGGGGAGGATTGTTGGGATATGAAGATCTACGTACTGCTGGAAAGATCAAAGTACTGCTATGTCAAAGTACTGCTCAATAGTCAACATGCTGATCAAGGTCAAAGTACTGCTAGTTATTGAAGATTATTCAAAGTACTTCGAAGAACAAGGACTTATGTGTAATATTGTTTAAAGGATTACTATGTAATATTATATGAATATTCTAGAATTAGTTAGGGATAATTACTTGTTGTTCAAGTAGATATTGTAAACCGACTTAAGGTTATCTATAAAAGGAGCCTTATGATGGTATTAGAGGTACGAAGTTTTTCTAAGAGTCTTAGAGTTTCACAAAATGATTTTAGTGAAGTTAGGGATTGTTAGTGAATCTGTATTTAGAGAGGCGGGTTCAAAGAGTTGTTTTAATATAAACAAAGTTCTTTTTAGCTTTGTGTTAGTAGATTCCGCATACTTTACAAAGTAATATCAGTGTTTCAATATTAACTGTTTTGAGTCATTCAAGATTTTTAAAACCTTACAAGCTACAAAGTAGTTTGGTCAGAGTATATCGATCAAACACTTGGGTACAATCTGTTCTCTATTGGTCCATTTTGTGATTTAGATCTCGAAGTTACATTCAGAAAACACACTTGCTTTGTTAGAGAATTGGATGGTATTGATCTTCTTAAAGGCAGTCGTGGCACTAATCTATACACCATCTCAATTGAAGACATGACGCGGTCCTCTCCTATTTGCTTACTCTCTAAAGCTTCAAAGAACAAATCTTGGCTTTGGCACCGTCGTTTGAACCACTTGAACTTCGGCACCATAAATGAACTTACTCGCAAGGATCTAGTTCGAGGCTTGCCCAGATTAAAGTATGAAAAGGATCATCTATGTTCCGCATGTCAAATGGGTAAAAGCAAAAAGCACACTCATAAACCCAAAACTGTCAAAACCATCATGGAAGTCCTTCATACCCTTCACATGGATCAATGCAGACCAATGAGAGTGCGAAGTTTTAATGGAAAGAGATATGTTTTAGTGATTGTTGACGATTACTCTCGCTTTACATGGGTGAAGTTTTTGAGATCCAAGGACGAGACTCTGGAGATTATCATAAGACTTATCAAGAAATTGCAAGTTAGACTCAACAAAACAGTCATATTCATTTGTACTGACAATGGAACGAAGTTTGTTAACAAACAACTTACTCAATTTTATGAAAATATTGGCATCAATCACCAAAAGAGCATTCCACGCATAACTCAACAAAATGGAGTTGTTGAAAGGCGGAACCGTACCCTTGTTAAAGCTGCTAGGACTATGCTAATATTTTCTAAAACTCCGATATTCCTTTGGGCTGAAACCATTGCAACTTCTTGTTACACTCAGAACCGATCCCTGATACATCCTCTCCACTGCGAAACCCCATACGAGCTGGTGCATTGTAGAAAACCATACTTCTCATTTCTACAAGTATTTGATGCATTCTGTTATCCAATAAATGATAGTGAAGACCTTAGGAAACTTAAAGCCAAAGCCGACATCAGCTTCTTCGTTGGATGTGCTCCAGATCAAAAGGGATACCAAATCTATAACAAACGTACCCGAGAAATCATGGAAACAATTCACGTGACATTTGATGAGCAGACTGAGCAACCGGCTCCTGGACACTCAAGTTCTAGACCCGCATCTAACTTTTTGTCTCCTGGACCAATTAGTTCAGGACTTGTACAACATCCTACACCTGCTACTCCCTATGTACCACCAACAGGTGATGATTTGAAGAAGTTGTTTGATCTCATGTTTGATGAATATTTTGAGCCACAGCGTATTAATGCACCTAAACTACAAGCTGCTGTTGCAAATGCTCCATAAGACACAAATGGTCCATCTATCTCGGTCTCCATCGATCAAGATGCACCATCTACCAGTCATTCACCAAAATATTCAAACACTCAATCTTCGTCTATACATCAGGGGACGGTATTCGTTAATTCTTTTGAAGTGAATCCCTATGCCTTTGTTGATGATGCTCCATTCGAAAATATCTTTGCTCCTGAACCTACTAATGATACAGTTTCCTCGTGGGATTCTATTACAGCAACATCAGTTTCCTACCCTTAACCACATGAACACCTCAGAAAATGGACCAATGATCACCCTATTGATAACATCATTAGGAATCCCTCTCGACTAGTGTCCACACGTAAGCAACTTGCCACCGATGCATTGTGGTGCTTTTTCAATTCCATACTATCCAAAGACGAACCTAAAGATTTCAAAGATGCTTTGTCTATAGAATTTTGGTTCACTGCAATGCAAGAAGAAATTAATGAGTTTGATCGACTTGATGTGTGAGAATTAGTGCCTCCTCCAGACTGTGCAATGATTATTGCATTCAAGTGGATCTTCAAATTTGATGAACATGGAGATGTTTTGAAGAACAAGGCTCGGTTAGTTGCTAAGGGATATAGCCAAGAAGAGGGGATTGGTTTTGAAGAATCCTTTGCACCAGTCGCTCGTATTGAGGCCATTAGAATCTTTCTTGTTAACGATGCGAGTCAAAACATGATAGTCTACCAAATGGATGTCAAGACTGCTTTCTTGAACGGTGACTTGAAGGAGGTAGTCTACGTTACTCAACCAGAAGGATTCGTGGACCCTGAGCGTCCTAACCATGTCTATCGCTTGAAGAAGGCACTCTATGGTCTAAAGCAAGCTCCAAGGGCATGGTATGACACGTTGTCTAAGTTTCTTCTTACAAACAAATTCTCTAAGTTGTTGTTGATCCTACCTTGTTCACTAGGAAAACAGGCAAACATCTACTACATGTTCAAATCTACGTAGATGACCTAATATTTGCCTCCTCTGATCTTATGGAATGTGACCATTTTTCCAAAGAGATGGGTTCAAAGTTCCAAATGTCAATGATGGGACAAATGTCATTTTTCCTGGGGTTACAAATCTCTTAGAATCCAAGTGGCATTTTCATAAATCAAGCCAAATACGCTAACGAAATCTTGAAGAAATTTGGATTTGAAGACAATGATGCTGTTGATACTCCCATGGTTGAAAGATCAAAGTTGGACGATGACCGTTCTGGGATCCCTGTTGATCAAACTAACTATAAAAGTATGATTGGATCCCTAATATATCTTACTGCCAGCATGCCAGACCTTTAATTTGTTGTGTTGATGCAAATAATGTCTAAAAACATTATTCTCATCATTCGATATCTCTGTGTTTTGATGATAACAAAATGTGAAAACATCTTACGTCAAAATTAACCTAAACAAGTTTTTAGTCGATATATCCGATTTCTACGTTAATCACTCTAGGTATGGACAAACAAATTTACAACTTGACAAATGATCAAAGAAGTGAATTTGTGTTTTAAACTTCACATATTTAGCTTGATAAAACTTTCTTATCAAAAATACAATTTACAAATAATTTTTGAAATATAAACAAATGTTTTATTTGGGAAATTCATTTCAAAATTCCCCAACAACTATATTTTACCCAAACCAGCTCCAAACTCCCCCAAATAAAATTTCACCACTAAAAACAAAATCTGGAGCGTGTTTGTCTCACACGGTACCATGGTACTACTAAATTTAGTGGTACCGTGTGACAATTAGTGGTGTCATCCCTTTAAAATGGTCAGATTTCTAGTTTCTATAAATACCACTTCATTTCACAGATTTTGGCCATCCTTTCACACACTTAACTTTCTGTGGTCATATCCTCAATCACCTAAACTCTCCTTTGATCATTATTAGTTTTCTTTTGTTTAAAGAGTGATTCTTTCATCCAACCAAGAATCATCTACATACCTCTACTAGTCAAGAGAAGAACACAAAGTATCAAGAGGATACAAGGTGTTGGTATCATAGAGTAGTGCACTTGCATTACAAGTTGTCTACTTGATTGTATCTTTATATACATCAAGTATATTAGTGTTTCTAAGTAATTGTGTTGACCATTGTGATCTTGTTGAGATCTTGGGGATCTCTTGAGTATTGAGTGATATAGTATTGATCAAGTGGATCAAGAGTAGATTGTGAGGATTGTGTGGATCTTGTGAGGATCGTGTAGATTGTGTGAGGATCGTGTTGATCGTGTGATAAGTTAGGATCGTGTGGATCATGGTAGATTGCTACTAGCTAAGATTAGTACTCGACATCTAGCTTAGTGTCGGAAAATAACGTAAGCGACGTTGTACGGTTTTCTCCGCATGAAGGGAGTCTTGTTGATATAGTGCTAGAACTCTCGAGTCGGATACTCGGGGATTGGAGTAAAGCGAAGAACAGCTTCATGACCGAACCACTATAAATCTCATTGTCTTGGTTTGATCTTTCCATCTCTTCTCTTTACTTACTTATCGCATATTTGTGTTAGTATAGTGTTGTGTTCATTTTGGTGTTGATTGATTTCATCTACAATTGAATCTAAGTTTTCATAGAGAAATTTTTATAACTAAAGAAAACAAGTCGGTTAACTATTTAACCCCCTTCTAGTTTCCCACAATTGGTACCAGAGCCACGTCAAGCAAGATTTTAAAGTAATTAAACTGTATTTAAAAACTTGAATCGATCAATGGATTTCGACAAATATCAAGAAGGGCAATCTATGCAAAGACCACCACTTTTTGAAACCGACTGTTTTATTTATTAGAAAACAAGATTCAAAACGTATGTGAAATCAAAAGACATTGATCTTTGGCATGTTATTACCGATGGTGACTTTAAACCTATTGAAAAAGATCCAATTACTAAAAAGGATCATATTGTTCCATATGATCAACAAAGCAATAATCTTAAACGAAAATTAGCCAAAAATGATGACGCTAAAATGGTAATTTATAATGCTTTGCCGAAAAGGTTTTTGAAAGAATTTTTATATGTAATACGGTAAAAGAAATTTGGAAACTTTATTGGTCACTCATCAAGGTAATAATCAAGTCAAAGAGAACAAGATTGATCTTCTTGTTCAACAATTAATATGAACAATTTTCCGTTATTGAAGATGAAACCATAGATAGTGCATTTGCTAGATTTAATACTATTATTACTAGTCTTAAAGCTCTTGATGAAGGTTATTCTCGCAAGAAATATGTTAGGAAGTTTATTAGGGTCTACATCCAAAGTGGAGAGCAAAGGTCACCGTAATTGAAGAATCAAAGAACTTGGCGACGTTATCACTTGATGAACTTATAAGAAACTTGAAAGTTCATTCTATACTTCACATAAATAGTCCCTATACTTATATATTTTATAGAAATGGCAAAAATAGTCCCTAAACTATACTAACTTTCTATATTTACCATTTATACCCATAACTTTATAATATTTGCAAAACTAGTCCTTATAAGTTTATAACTTGTTTTACTTTCTATCCTAGGGTTCTAGAACTTTGCAAAAAGGGTCCTAATACTTTATACTTTTAAGTTATGTCAAAATTAGTCCTTACACTTAGTATTTTCATGAAGTTACCATATATACCCCTATGCATGAAAACTATTCCAAAACTAGTCCTAATTTCATGTAAACTATATTTTAATGAAACAAAAGAGTTTCCTAGCTTATGTTTAACTAATATATAATTAACTAAGTCTCCTAAATCAGATTATAGCACATGTTAAGGCAATTTAGCATATAAACACGTATTTTTCTAAAATTTGGGTTTCTAAATGAAAACTTCAAAATGAGAATGATCAAGGCTCATTTAAGGGTTCTAAGGCATCCTATATCTATCCTAGGTCAGTACTAAGACTATTAGAATCAAAGTTTAGGATTACTTGGGTTGTGGGAAGCTTAACGTGGGATCTAGGGTTTTCTCGACTAGTTTTAGAACTCGACAAGGATCAAGGCTTTACTATAATAATTCTAGGGATTATAGGGACTTAATACTATAAAAGTTTAAGAGGTAAATAAGAGAGGAAGGTATGAAGTGAAAGGAAGGAGGGTGCTCGCTATTTATAAGGTGCGTTTGGATTGTCGAGCAAGAAAAGGAAGGTGGAGGTGTTGAGTGGGGGGAGGAGGTGACTAAGCTGATCTATGGGATGACTAAGGAGACCTAAAGGGATGACTAAGGGTGGCTATGGGTAGCTAGGGGGCTGCCTTAGGCCAGTTGTGGTGGTGGTGTGTTTAACGAGCCAAGGTGGTGACAAGGAATTGATACACCTCCTTGTGTGCTTTCTAGGGAGGTTCTACGGTACTAGCTTGACGTACTTAAGCTACCAGGGTGCTTGCTTGACGTGCTTTAGTTAAGTTTTAGCTAGTTTTGTTTTAGTTTTGACCTAGTTTTGTCTAGTGAAAGATTAAGGTCTAGCCTAAGGTTTAGTGCCTAGATTAGGGTCCTATTAGTGTTTAGTGACTAATATTAATTCCTAGGAGGCTTATACTAAGTGGTGGTAGCTTGTGGTAAAGTTTTGGGAAAGTTTGACCTAGTTTTGGGACTTGTAAACCCTAGTTATGGTTTTGTGCTTAAGGGACTTGTACCTAAGTTCTAGGGAGTTGTACTATGCTCTAGGGAGTCAAAGATATCCTAAAGTTGCTATAGTAACTTATACCTAAGCCTTGAACACTTTCAAACTAGTTCAGATAAGCAATTAGGGTTTTAAAGATAACCGTAAACACATAGGGTGCAATTAGGGTTTTGTTAGGCTTTCTAATAGATATAGTATCCTAGAGTGATAGATTACTTAGTATATTAGTGTTTATAACCTATACTTGACATGCCTGGATGTTTACAGGAGGTAAACATAGTGGTGTTATGGATAGGTGTATACGTGAGCAAGTCTAAGAGTCATATAGGTAACAGAGATGTAATAAAGCAAAAATTTTACTCGGGAAAATGATATAGGCATTTCTAATCCTATAGGATGCTTAATGATGGCCTGTGTTTTTTAACTCAGTGTTCTTTAAATTGCTTTATAGTATCTTCAGTGTAATAAGAAGTCCATTTGCTCACTTACACTGATCAAACACTTAGGCTATATTTATAACCAAATAGGGGGAGGTTGTTAGGTCCATTCAGTACCCAAGTTTCCTTAAACAAGGATTTGAATAGAAAATCAAGGATTTGAATAGAAAATAACCTAAGTGTCAGAAAACCTTAAACAACATTCAAGTCACTAAGTGAACAGTTTCTCAGTGAGTCATCTTTAGGATACTTAGGACGAGTCTAAGAAGAAAGCCTTTCCATTCAGTGAAGCGGAACTCAGTGAATGACACCTAAGCCAAAGAAGAAGGTGATGGGTTCAATGATGACAATAACTCACTGAACCCGAAGACTCCTCAATAAGTAAATACTGAAGACAAAAGCCTGAAGATTGAAGAATAGGTGGAACAAGGCGGGAAGTGTTTGAATGGATAAGAAGAAGTCCTTATCAACCTGAAGTCAAACTTTCCATAAAAGGCAAAATGTCAGGACAATGTCATCATTGCTCCTCATAAAGCAGTATTGTCTTATACCCAAAATAGCCTATTGTAATAGAGACAAAATACGTAAGTATTTTGTCCAAACTAGGTTAGGTCATTTTTTGTTTTTATCATAACGGTTGAATCTTACTTGTGTATAAATAGGATCATAAAATGGAGTAAAAGTTGACAAGTTTGTGCACTAAATGCTTAGACATTCATAAACAAGTTTGACTCCTCCAAATAGTAACCTAGTCCCTGAGATAGCTCAGTAGGTTCTGTTAGTTGCTACTTAAGCTTAGCTTAAGTTTAGTGATGAGTCATACCATACTTGTCATTCAATCCCAAGTGTTATTTCACAAACACTTGGGTATAATTCTTTGTTAACTGCAATAAGAATTAAACATTAAAAACTTGTGTTTTTTACTTTACGTTTATCTTTTAACAAAGTACTTAATACATTACTCGTCATGAAACACTAGTAGTTTAACTCATTAGTTTCTACTATCAGTGTGAAAGGGGAACAACAGTTAGGCTAAATTACAGATTTTGCCCCTACAACTTTAAAAATATATACACTAATACATAAACACAAATACATAAAAAAAATATTCTATTTACAAACACAAACACGTAAACACAATCTCTAGATTTTCACACACAAACAAATAAAGACAACTTTAAATAAAAATATTGCATAGGTCGTGAACAAATTAATGTCTTCACAGCCCTTGTCACCACCGACAGCCGCCACACCACCATCGTCGCCCATTGGAAGCCACCAAACCTTTGTCCCGCCTACTGGCAGCCACTACACTGTCACGCCGCCCACTGGCATTTGCCACACCACAATCACTTTCAACCATAGGTAGAACCGCCGCACCACCATCACTTGTCGTCACGAACCTCCATTATATATACTACTTATTTCTATTTCTTTTTCTTTTTGTTGATTTTTGATAGTATATGAAAGTTTTTGAGGCAATTTCATATCTCCCCTCTTTTTAGTTGGAAATTTTATATATACTCAAACATGTATTAAAAATATAGTACATATTTATGCAATACTTGCACTTTTGATATATATGAAATTAATTATGACGGTAAGGTAATATATGAAAGTAATCAAAAGTTTTTAACCAAGTAGTTAAAGCCCATACAACCAGTCCAATCCTAGAACACCAAATCCCACGATAAGACTTGCATGGACAATCAATCTACAAGCAACACCGACATAACAATACGTCCGTTATTGTACTATTGCCACGCGTAAAAACCTCATTTGGTGCAGACGTAATGCGACGGGCATTTTGTTATGACGTATAAACAACACCAATATTGCTTTGCATGCACTAAAAGCCAAGAATATACTGCCCCATGTCATACTTGTCTCCTCCATGGGATGACCATCGTGTGGGTCTCCCAAGACCGCTGAATTTCATCCAACAAATATCACATAACCCTAAATGCATCCCAATAAAATACACATGCATTTCTATAAAGAGGCACTTTGATATAGTTTCGACGAACTTTTTTATTTGACCTTTTTGTGAGTGTTGAAATTTACGTCTTGAAAATCACATGTGATTTGTAATTAGAAATCACATGCGATTTGTAATTCAAAATCACATGTGATTTTATGAAATCACACGTGATTTATAACATGTAAATCACATGTGATTTGTCAAATCACACGTAATTCCTAATATACAAATCACATTTGATTTTTCTGGATGCAAATTTTAACAGTAAAACAAAACTTGAAAAAAAAAATCATTGAAAGTATATCAAAGTGACCGTCTACTGAAAGATTAAAAAATTCTGGTCGTGATTGTATACTTTTTGTCGCGTAATTGCAAGATATTTTATTTTAGAAAAAAGGTGGAGAGTGGGATTTATTTATTTATTTTTACTTTTTTTGATGAAAAAATAGATGACAAAAATTGGTTCATTGGGTTTATAAAAGAAATTTGGTTTATAACGATCTCAACTTCACATTTATATGTTTGGATATATAAACTACACCAATATACTGTTAGCTAAAATTTGTATATGTGTTTATACATTATATGAGAAAATTAAAATAAATAATGAATATACAAATTAATTAAGTAATATATCAACACTGGACTTATTTTAGAGGTGTTTGTTTCCATTTCAAAAAAATGCATTCATATCTTATTTAGTAATAATTTTATTTAAAAAAAAAGATTATTTTCTTATTAGGTAACATTTTATATTTATTCATAACACAAGTAGAAGATAAATACAAAAAATATAGATAAGATGCAATTAATAATATAATTAAAATTTTTAAATAATTATCTCTAATAATAAAAAACTATAATTAAACATCATAAATCAAACAAAACAAATATTAAATTATTTGTTTTTTAATAAATAAAAATATATGAATCAAAAAAAATTAAAAAAAAAACCCACGCGTGCGCGGGCATTATAACTAGTCTTTTTTAATAATATTCTTATATTGTTTGATTATAGACTTTCAATTTTATTTTAAAACAACATGCTTTTAAATCTTTTGGTACGAATATTTAGTGTTGCACAAAATATACTGTGAAAGTTGTATTGAAAAGTGTTTCATAATAAAATTACTATAAGGATAGAGATCCTTTGAAGTTCATACAAACTTTACTGGTAAAGTTCTCTCACAAAAATAAAGCAAACTGGTCCCTCAGTAAGCCCCAACGTTATGTTTGTGAGAGAACTTTACCGGTAAAGTTTATTTAAACTTTAAAGAATCCCAATCCATATTATAAATTTATGACACTTGCCTGAATATTATTCATTATAGAGGTCATTCTCGAAGTTGTTTTCACGACATACATATCATGTACTAATGTTGAAAATTTTGATTTCATTCTTTGAAAAATTGACAAGTACTTTAGTAAAATGTGTGCTAATTTTAGTAGTTAAGTAAGAGATCATGTGTATAGTATACGTATTTAGATTTGTTTTCTTAGTTGTCATATCTTTATCTTCAAATGTCCTAGTAACAATAAATTTGGCGTTCGTTAGAGATGGTTGTCGTTCCAGACATCAAATTTGATGTTTAGATATATAATTGAAGACTGTCTTATATTTGGTTTTGGAAGTTGATACTTCCACCATATTTTTTGATATATGCATCACAATTTGTGTATTACGGTATTGTACCGTACAACACTGCAATGCACAGTTGTGATATTTGCATAAAAAATTTGGTAGGAGTATCAACTCCCTTTGGTTTTTGTTTCGATAGTAAGGTGCTTTATGTTTATTTAGAGTTTCTGAATCTAAACCGAACATATGAATCTAAATATAAGACGTAAATATTTGAATCTGAATCAAAAATCTTGTTAAAGTAAAGTGTTGTGTCATTTGCTTGCTTGTGCTAAATTTTTTTTATTTTTTTGTGTCAACAAGAGACATTAAGACACCTCTCAAATCTAGACCCTTAAAATATAATTGCCTCTAACCACGTCAAAAAATAAATAAATAAATAATAATAATAAAAATAAAAACTCCTATCCTTTTTAAAATTATTGTTATAAGAAAAAAGTCACAAAATTTAATAAAATTGAACCATCATAAATCTATAAGAAAAGATGTTGGTACATTTGTCACCGGTTGCACCACATGGTGACGCGTAACATGCTATTACTATATATTCTAAAAACCATTGGGAATTGGGGCCCACAGCAAAGTCATTAAGGAGTGGTTAAAAACTTAATTCAGCCTCCTATTGGTTCTGTAGGACAAGTGGCAAAAAATTATTGGTTGGAGGAGTTAATAACATGTATTAGCCACAGTACCATGAATAGTAAAACAGTGCAAAACAGTGCAGAATAGTGCTTAACCACAAACAGATACGAAAAAAAAATAACAACAAAAGTGATACAAAAAGTTTTATTACAACAAAATTTAAAACCAACTCAAACATCTCCAAGACTAGCAGATTCCGATGATGCCAACTCAGCTTCCGGCAACGCAGCAGTGGAGCGATATCTATTTACAAACCCTAGATCAAGTCCAAAAATTCAAACAGCAAATAAATAAAAGGTTAGAAAGGCCAACCCACAACCAAATCCACATCCAAACTCAACAACAACATCAAGAATATCACACCGAGCCAACTGAGTTGACTCGGTGGCTGACTGAGTCAACTGTGAGCCGTGACCAAGCAAAAGATCCACATGAGTTTAGAGTTTTTAAACCATTTTTATTAATAAAATTTATTTAAAATCCGGATTTAATAAAATTAAAAATTAGGGTTTGGTAAAAAGTTTATTAAAAATAAAAAAACAGGCGCGTGGTTGATTTTTACCGTGGGAAAATGGTGGAGAGGGCTGTGGTGGCTCTCGGTGGTGGTGGCAGCGAGCTGGGGTGACGCGTGGCTGGATACAATGGTGATTGGTGGGGAGTGGGTGGTAGTAATAAAGTCCGGGTGGCCCGATCTATATTTTGGAACAAGAAAAAGAGTGGCCGGAAGTTTGGCCGGAAGGTGAGGTTGTCGGATGGGGAAGAGAGAGAGGGGTAGTAGTGTGTGTGTGTGATAGATATGGATTTATTAAAAAAAATGGGTGTTTTATCATTTTAGGAGGGGCCAAACATGGGCAAAACCAAACTCAAGGGTGAAAATAAAACATGGGCCGGAGGGGTGAAACTGCCAACTAGGCTAAAGTTTTTGTAAAACCACTCCGGGACACATTTGACTTACCAAACGGACTCGAAAAACTATGAAACTTGCCCAATTTTTTTAAAAATAATTTCTTCAATAAAAACGAATATAAATACGCGTAACTTAGCTATTGCGTAATGTTAAAAAAATAAAAATAAAACATAAACAATTATAATTAAGCACAAATTTCTTTTATGCATAAAATAAAATTAAAGAAAAAAATGTCCCCGCAGCAACGCGCGGGTAAACATGCTAGTTAAAGACTAATGTATATTGGCAAATATAAATTTTGAAAAGATACTGAGAATGTAAGATTCAAAATCCAAGGGGTATTTCTGTAACATACTTAAAGTTTAAGGAGTGAATAAAAAGTAGGATTACGGTGTTAAAAACTGGATGTTGGAAAGATGAGAGCGTGTGGGGGCGGCACTGTTTCCACTCGTTCCGGTATTTTCGGTGAAAATCTGCAGTTACTTACTTCACGCGCTTGTTACATGCGTTGACGACCAACACTGCTCATGTCATGTTCCTCACGTTTCACTTTAGGATGGTGGCAACCATCATTCTGAAAATCACTCAAACCTCCCAACCAATCAAAAATATCACTCCACCTCACTCATACTTTTTTCATACTTCCTAACTCTTTTTTAGTGACAACCATACCTTTTTCATACCTCCCAAATAATAACCTCCAACGTTCAAATACAATAAATGCCCAACGTTCACTTTGTATCAAACCTCCGAAACGAAAATCACCGCTGACGCAAACCTTTGGAGCAAACCGCTGAAATGGCGGCGGTGTTCCCCCGCGGTTTGGGCAAACCGTTGACCACCCCACTGTGGTTGCCACTACTCTTATCACCACTAATATTACTTTCTTTTAATTTAATGTATAACAGTACAAAGTATATTTACTTATTTACTAGCTTAGAGACCCGTTGATACCGGGTAATATTTTAAAAAAATAGGTCAAATGAGATGATAAGAAAAATAATAACGTAAACTTGTTCCATTTAAATTATGAAAGAAAGAATGAGACAATGCGTCAATTATCCGACAAGCAATTTAGTTTGTTACAATTATACTAACAAACGTCCAAGCATTGGCGATTGTAAAACTGATTATCTCGAACATAAAATGATTTGTGTGAGCGCTAATCGATTCAAAACCCAATCCATGCCTGATGATAGGCCTTCAAGGACTTCTCTACACGTCATAAAAAGCAAATAATAAAATTTTGGAGATTTCTCCGAGTCAAATGCTAAATATGCATTTTTGTAATAAAGGGCATCAAAACTCTCCTCGTCATTGTAAAAGGCCACATGAGTCTAATCCTCTTCAACTAAACCAACGTGTGCGTTGGACGGAGCATATTCCTTCTCATCTTTAGCAATTTCAAGCAAACTTTGTTTGTTTGCTACTTTATTGTTTTCAGACATCCACCACTCGTACCACACATTAACATCCCATTTTCCTTGTTTTTCAAATTTTAAAAGCTCATCTTTTTCGTTACCTGTACATAATAGACGGTCATCAATGCATAAAACTGAAAATATGTATATCAGATTAATCCATAAATGCTGAAATCTGTTGCAACTGTTGTTCAAACAAATGTATAAGTGTTACACATACCTTTACTTGATTCTTTAACAGTTGAAGCTTTTCCTTCATGTCATAAGGATTCATATATGTTCTTTCATAGATGATACAGAGCCCCCTTTTAAAGACCCGTTGAATCACGGAGGTTTTTAAAAAAATAACAAATTGAGATGATAAGAAAACAGGTATTGATTACATTGGAAACATGTTCCATTAATATACGAAAGAAACAATGAGATAATACGTGAATTATTCGATAATCAATTGAGTTTATAACAATTAAAATAATAAACGTTCATGCGTTGTTGTCTCCAAATTTGACGGTCTTGAATAGCAAATGATGTATATTGTACATACTTCTTGAACCTTGATCATAGACCTTGAGGTACTTCTTTGTAAACGACATTTGTAGTACTTTTAGAGATATTATCATTGATGCGTGGGAATTGCACCAGGCTTTACCTCTCGAGGGATCTCGAGAAGCTTACAACCCCCACCAGGCAGTGTACCTGATCGTTGTAATATAGTAAAGTGACAAATACCGGGGGATTGATCGTTCAACTCAGGAATAGTGTCGCTAGGATTAGAAAGCCTAAAAACTAGGTCTAGAGGTGAGGGATGATTCTTTTTGTATTTTTATGTTTTTAAAAAAGCAATTAAAAATCTCGGTTTTTGAAAGAGTGGGCGGAATTAGTTGCTAATCAACTAACCCAATAACTAAGATGCGATCAAAATAAAATAACAGAAATGAAAATAAAACTAATTAAACTAGTGACGTGAACAATAATAGGGAGAATTGTGTTTACTTAGATTTCATTACTCCCTAGATATCTTTTACAGGTTGATAGTTTGTTACAATTGCGTGGATGACGGGTTATATTCCTTAATACCATTCGTGGGGTGGCGTACGTACTTCCCCAACTCTATAAACTCATACTTCACTCCTATGTCGAGCCTGCAATAAGCTCCTAACATGGGATCATTATAATTCGCTCATGCATTAAACACAACCATAATAACCTAGTACGCATTGGTTCATGTTTCTTAAGATGTTCAAGCATGTTACCCTATGGAAGTCTGCCAGTTTTCTTAAGCCTAACATCGAAATCATTCATCCGTAACAACTATAAACAAACAATCAACCCATAAATCAACATCTAGGTTTCACTACATCTAAGCAAACACACAAGAAATCTAGCCTAGCATGTTAAATTCAAGACAAGCGTAAGATATATTCAAACAACATATAAACATATTGAATGAATTGAAAGGATACTTATCTTAATTGAACATGAAAGGTTTCAAAGGGTAAAAACCTTTGAAAGAGCAGTAAAATTCGTGCTAGGGTTTCTCCAAAGTTATCCCTCTTAAGTTAGATATAATGAATGAAAATTGCAAAACTATACATAGATTTTACAAGGTGACGGCGTCAAGAAGAAATGTCTGACGCCGTCAACTCGCCGCCCATAATGAGATCGGATTGCCTGGATCAAAGTTTGATGCCGTCATGTGTAATATAACTCCGGGTGACGGCCATACGTGACGCCGTCACGTTTTCTCTTGACCGTCACCACTTCCAACTCTTGACGCCGTCACGTGATGCCTCTTGACGCCGTTAGGTACTGTTCCCAGCAAGGAAAATTAAGACTTTGCCGTTTTCTTCACTTTTATGCTCCAAAAACGTCATAAATGCTTCCTTTTCCAGAATTCACTCCAGAAGTACCTAAAATCACAAAAGGAACGATTTAGGGCAATATTTGATCAAATAAATTCAATTCCGGGCTTAAATAACCCCCTAAAAACGGCTCATTTTTCACCTCATCATATACCCTTACACTTGAGATTTGCTTGTCCTCAAGCAAATGCGCTTTTATTCTAATCAAAACACAAGTTAGGGGTCATTTAACACTAATATAAAAGTAATTACAACAAATAATCGTTCCATTAAAGACCAAAGACAAGCACGGAGGTCATACATTAGCACCTCACAAATAGTGTTTAGATACTCACATCTCTCGGGTGTAATAAAGTATATATCACAATATGGAAATGGAAACATCTCTCACTACCTGTCATAGCAAAATAGATTACCATAGGCTTGGAAAAGGATCAAACCTCCACCACATGGCGTAAGCACCTAGGATAAACTATCAAAGAGGTCTTTTAAAGGGTTATAACGTTAGGTGTAGGGATATGGAATACACGGTTTTGTTGGATATAGGCAATCTTTACTGGTGGCGAGTTAATCATCTTGGTTAATTACATGTACAATACGGTGTTGCTAAGCCAAGACTAGACTCGACTTAAGCTAATAAATCAAAAATAACAAAAGCATAAAATAAACATAGAATGAAACGGGATGGTAGTCCCGTTTTTTTTTTTTTTCTTTTTTTTTTTTTTTTTTTTTTTTTTTGCATAAACTCTTACCCTACCATCCAAAATAATACATCATAGGGAATGAACATTCCCCTTAAACTTGAATTTTTACATATTTTACAATAAACTAATCTAATGACTCGAATTAAGATAATCAAAACACTTGGAGTATTTTTAAGATTAACGTACATATGGGGGTAATATAAGATGTTCTTCCCCATTACTCCATAACACTAGTACTTTACCCATGAGTCCCAATCGTCCCAAAACAATATGACAAGGATATGACTTGACTTAGCAACCATGTAATCAATTAGATAATTAACTAAGGGTTTAAACAAATAACAATAATGCACTAAAGATGAGTGCATACACGGAAGGCTAAGGCGATTTGGGTGTACATTTAAGTGGGTTGTAACAAATTCTTCCTTTAAGTAAGATGCTTAAAGTTAAAAACGAAAAGATAGGCTCGGAGGGGTGTACTAGGGGTTTCGTGAATTAAAAATGAGTACAACGCTAAGGTGTGGGAAAAATTAGGTGACTTTACTAGCAAAGTAGTATGACTTAAATGGTCAAGTAATTATGATACGGGTTTAACACAAGTGTGATCCTAATGCCTCTTATCATGTAGTAAATCCTACCACATGAATGTAGTCTCACTAGCGGTCTCGGGATGCATCACTAACGCAAGTTCTAGAATCTAAATGCTACCGGTACACTCATAAGCACTAATAGTAAATGCTTTTCCTATCAAATCTAAAGGCGAACCTCACATATTTGGGTGGAAAATTTTTCTGAATAGTACAGTTTTGTGCTAGTCATACAATCTTCTATCTATGAGACGCTTGCTAAGGCTAAAGTTTCACTTCTAAATGTTGTAAAAAATTTTAAATTTGGCGCTAAAATTACACTAAGAAGTATTTCTCATAGTTTTATTACACACCTACCATCAAACAAACAAACTCAAGTGCAAGTGTATACTATAAGGCAAGGTTGTCAGGATCGCGATCCTGATCGTAGGATCGTACGATCCTACATATGAAAAAAGAGCAGGATCGTTGTAGGATCTTAATTCTATCAGGATCGGTATAGGATAGTAGGATCGCACGCAGGATCGTAGGATCGTAAACGATTCGATCCTACTACAAGCCCATGTTTTTATCTCGAGGGGAGCAAGATCGTTGTAGGATCGTAGGATCGCACACAGGATCGTAGGATCGTGAACGATCCGATCGTACTAGAAGCTCATGTTTCTTATTGTTTTTTCTTTTATCATTCATTTAAATTCATTTATCATATAAAATATTCCATAAAAGTATAAACTACAACTCTTATATACATTTTTATAGGATCTTACGATCCCGATCCGATCCTACGATCCCGATCTTGTGAAGCCGAAAACGATCCTAGGTAAGATCCCGATCCTGACAACCTTGCTATAAGGTATCATCATTTACCCTCCTCTTACACTTAGGATGAACATTGTCCCCAATGTTCAATTAAAGAATGTAAAAGTGAAACAGGTAAAAGAATGAAATCAAATACTCCCTTGATTCGTTCGGTGTGGATAGTGTGTCAACAAGGTTAGATCTTCCTCTAATAAAATGAACAATCAAAGCTTCCCTTCCAGAAAAATAAATCATCTTCTTGTCATACATAACCTGCTAAACCTGAGAAAACAAACAAGGCAACCTCGCGTAAAATCGGCGGCAATCTATATATACTAACAAGTCCTAGAAAACAAATTAAGATATAATGCTTGTGGAATGAATGTTTGCAGATTTCCTGGAGTTTATAAAACTAAAGAATTAACAAAAACTTCAAGATTCCGTTAGAAAAACAAAACTAGCAAAATTTCCAGAATTTTACACATGACGCCGTCAGAAGTGATCTGCAGAAATCTTTACGTTAAGTTTCCGGAAAATTTCTGGAAAAACTTATATCCTACTTCCTGGAAAATCCTGCAAAACATCATTATGACTCGATACAAGCATTTGACTCTAACAAATACTAATACACATGTTCATTTAAAATTGTGGAGAATCATGATCAATTTTGTTTCTTAAAAACATATTTGGGGTTTCCCCTTACACTTATCTTTTGTGAAATACCTTTGTATGAAGTTAAGATGAAGTTAAACAACAAAATAAAGTATTTTCACCATTTTAGTTTGAAACATGATCTACCAACAATAAAATAAAGCACGCATACGGAAACAAATAACAATCAAACAAATAAAAATCACACAAAGCATGGGTTGCCTCCCAAGAAGCGCTTTTCTTTATTTACGAGTCTTGTAGCTAGACTCAAGGTCATGGGCTATTACGTGACCTCGTCGTTGGTCTCATTCTCTAGGTCATCTCCTATATTAGTTTTGTATTCCGGACCTATTTGCAAGCATTCTTTGTAGAAACCAAGTATTCTATTCATGACATATTCTACTCCTCTACGTCTATCCTCATCATTCCTATAGTAAACCGCTTGTTTGTGTTCCTTTTCTATGTTTGATAAGAGGCAGTATTGTTCAATCTTATAGGGTATTTGGTAAGCAATCTCATCATTCTCATCCTTGAATCTAACTATCCCTAGAGTCGGATCATAACTCATCTTAGAGGCCTCAATGAACGGTTTTCCGAACACTACTTGACTTAGGCAATCATCTATCACCGGACGAGTATCCTCCACTATCACAAAGTCGGTCACATAAGTGAAATTTCCTACAATTACATGCAATCCTTTCACTCTTCCTACAAAATTACTTATCAAATTCTTAAGGGGCATCATCCTATAACCAAGTTGCTTCTTCATTACCCAATTATAATAAGTCCTAGTCATGATGTTTATAGGAGACCTAGGATCGATATAAGCTTTCCATGCATGCATATGCCCAATGTTGCATGGTATGTCGAGGTTAGAGGGATCACCTACTTTAATAAGGGGTGAACCAAGGATATATGGTGTCTCGGGATCATTGAATAAGTCCTTGTGATATTCCCGTTTTTCCTTGGTGGGCAACTTATCAAAGTACTCTTCTACGTTTTCTACTTCCTCTAACTTTTCTCCCTTATTAACCTCAACTTCTTTAATCTCATCCCTAGTCTCGGTTTCTACTCCAACTTCATCCTTGTCACTTTCTTCTATATCTTTATCTTTTGGCTTAATAGTGACAACATTGACAAAGTCGACGTGTTTGGATGACGAGGGGTCCTTAATTTGGATTCTGCTATTGGCGTCCCTAGTGTCCTTTCTAGGTGTAGTTAGCGCTTGGTTGTTGAGGGCTTTCAACAAGTTGTCAATCTTATTGGTCATCTCCGTTTGTTGCTGGTTGAATTCGGTTTCAAACTTAGCTATGCGAGCTTCTTGAGATGCCATAAACTTGGACATCAACCCTTCAAGATTATTGGTACTACCATAGTTATTAGAAGGATTGTTGTTGAAAGTACAGTTGGAGGGTGGAGCGTTTGGTTGGTAACGATTAGGCGGATTGGAAGAATTGTTTTGGTTTTGTTTCCACCTAAGGTTCGGGTGATTTTTCCAAGAAGGGTTGTAGGAATCACCGTAAAGGTTTGGCTCGGGTTTGAAAGTGTACCACTTGTCTCCCGCTTCGTCGGTACGCGAGGATGCATAGTCTGCAAAAGCTGTTCTGGGGAGTTCCACGCAATCACGAGTGTCATGGGGACCACTACATAATTCGCATGAAGAAGTGATTTTGTTCACTTGGCTTGAAGGCTTAGGAGCTTCGTAAGATTTCATGAGAAACTTGACTTGGTCCTCAAGTTCCATGATCCTACGGTCGGGAGTGCTAGAATTGTTCGAAGGCAAAGATATTGCCTTGACCGTTTTGTTCAAATCACGGGGATCATTCCAACTTTCGTTGTCATAGAGAGCAAGATCTTCTTTGAGTTCCCATGATTCTTCCGCACTTAGATCACGTAGCTTACCACCGGCCGATTGGTCAATGGTTCGCCTTGTGGAGAGATCGATATGGTCATAGAAGATTTGGACTTGGAGCCAAAGATCTATGCCATGATGGGGGACTTTTTAGAGTAAGTCCTTGAAATGAGTCCATGCTTCATATAGAGTTTCACCTTGACGTTGTTGGAACATCAAGATATCATTTCTAAGCTTGGTAGTTCTCCCCGGTGGGAAAAATTGAGCAAGGAAACGAGTGGTGAGATCATCCCATGAGGTGATAGATCCCGCGGGTAAACGTTCAAGCCATTGACTAGCTTGATCACCTAGAGAGAATTGGAGTAGGCGTAATCGGGTCGACTCTCTAGTTGTAACATCAAGGTCTATAGAATCTACGATTTTAAGGAAATCCTTGATATGTTGAGTAGGATCTTCGGAATGAAGTCCATGGAATGCACATCCGCTTTGCACCAACCGGATGGTGTCGGATCGCAAGGGGGACACATTGGCTCCTTGGGTGAGCTCAATAGTGTTTCGATAGCCTTGGTGGCTAGGACGGGAATACTCTCCTAGGGTTCGGGGCCTAAGAGGTTGGTTTGCTAGTGGTGGGTTTTGTGGGTGGTTTTGTTGTGGTGGGTTGATGGGTTCAAAGATGTTACCACCTTCCATGATGTCGGATGGTAAAAGTTACGAACAAAGACACGAAGAAATAAGATAGACTAAAGAAAACCTAAAAAAAAAATAATAAAAATAAAATCTTATTAGAAAGAAATCTAGCTAGTAGACCTAATAAAAAGAAATTCTAACCTAGAAAATAACTATTCCCCGGGTTGCGGCGCCAAAAACTTGATGCGTGGGAATTGCACCAGGCTTTACCTCTCGAGGGATCTCGAGAAGCTTACAACCCCCACCAGGCAGTGTACCTGATCATTGTAGTATAGTATAGTGACAAGTACCGGGGGATTGATCGTTCAACTCAGGAATAGTGTCGCTAGGATTAGAAAGCCTAAAAACTAGGTCTAGAGGTGAGGGATGATTCTTTTTGTATTTTTATGTTTTTATAAAAGCAATTAAAAATCTCGGTTTTTGGAAGAGTGGGCGGAATTAGTTGCTAATCAACTAACCCAATAACTAAGATGCGATCAAAATAAAATAACAGAAATGAAAATAAAACTAATTAAACTAGTGATGTGAACAATAATACGGAGAATTGTGTTTACTTAGATTTCATTACTCCCTAGATATCTTTTACAGGTTGATAGTTTGTTACAATTGCGTGGATGACGGGTTATATTCCTTAATAACATTCGTGGGGTGGCGTACGTACTTCCCCAACACTATAAACTCCTACTTCACTCATGTCGAGCCTGTAAGAAGCTCCTAACATGGGATCATTAGAATTTGCTCATGCATTAAATACAACCATAGTAACCTAGTACGCATTGGTTCATGTTTCTTAAGACGTTCAAGCATGTTACCCTATGGAAGTCTGCCAGTTTTCTTAAGACTAACATCGAAATCATTCATCCGTAACAACTATAAACAAACAATCAACCCATAATCAACATCTAGGTTTCACTACATCTAAGCAAACACACAAGAAATCTTGCCTAGACCCAAGACAAGCATAAGATATATTCAAACAAAACATAGACATATTGAATGAATTGAAAGGATACTTATCTTAATTGAACATGAAAGGTTTCAAAGGGTAAAAACCCTTGAAAGAGCAGTAAAATTCGTGCTAGGGTTTCCTCAAAGTTATCCCTCTTATGTTACATATAATGAATGAAAATTGCAAAACTATATATAGATTTTACAAGGTGACAGGGCCAAGAAGAAATGTCTGACGCCGTCAACTCGCCGCCCATAATGAGATCGGATTGCCTAGATCCAAGTTTGACGCCGTCATGTGTAATATAACTCTAGGCCGTCACCATATCTTGAACCTTGACGGCCATACGTGACGCCATCACGTTTTTCTGGAACGTCACCACTTCCAACTCTTGACGCCATCACGTGATGCCTCTTGACGCCGTCAGGTAGTGTTCCCAGCAAAGAAAATTAAGACTTTGCCGTTTTCTTCACTTTTATGCTCCAAAAACATCCAAAATGCTTCCTTTTCCAGAATTCACTCCAGAAGTACCTAAAATCACAAAAGGAACGATTTATGGCAATATTTGATCAAATAAATTCAATTTCGGGCTTTAATGACCCCATAAAAATGACTCATTTTTTGCCTCATCAATCATCCTGATCACAAACGAAAACCTTCAAACATCTTTTGCTTTTAACTCTTGAAACAACAACATATAGTTGTCCATGTGTGAAAACATGACATGGCAGGTACAAACCAACAAAGGTAATTGTTTCCTGACGATCTTTTGTTCCGTTAATGATTTGTGCCTGAATAAAAGTTCTTGTTAATTTAAGAACTTGGAGTCTTGTCCCATTACATAATCCATTATCTTGATCAATATTTCTCAACAACAATATCGTGACTCCCACTTTTAATGCAAGTCCGTGGTTTTGAACACTTGAGAACTTCAATCCATTGATAAATTCTTGTGAGAAAATGGATTGATCTATATCGGTGCCACGTTTAGTTTTATCGATATTGTCACAACTTAAGTAAACCATTTATTATCCTGCAAATTTCTGCAACAAATGATCATTTATAGTGTCCACGGCTTTATTCGTGGGAACAAGAATGACAGACTTTATTCGTGGGAGCAAGAATGACCTTTTCTGGGAAGTATGACGGATCATTTATGTTATCCAAAATGTTTGGATAAGTAAAGTCAATAATAGATGTTACCGGGTCATACGTAAAAGAATATACTAATTTATGAAAATGTGTTGAGACTATGGAGCGCTGACACTAATCAATCAATATTAGTTACCATCAATGCAATAAAAAAATTGCTTGTCCTGAAATACCGCAAGATGCTGAGATCAATATAATCCATGCTCTAAACTTATAATAGTAGTTGTATATCATAACAAATATTCTTTTGGTTGAAAGACATGTATCTTTGAATAAAGACTAATAAAAACAGTTGACCGCATATTTTCGAATTAGTTATACCAATAAAAATGGGTGAGCACGTGAATCTGGCTATAGTCTCAGACACCACACAACAACTTGTCGTGTCAGTGTATTTATAGTAAACCTGTTTGCAAGAACAAAAAATGATTTTATTGTATTGTATACATGTACGAAATATCCCAAAAAAAGTCATGAGCACAGCCGTCGTTGAATTTCTCACGAACGTGTCTGACATTAGAGATTTTAGGCATATCGCTGGTCACTTGATTCGCTTTGGCATAAGACACCACTGTTCCACTTCTCTCCATAAAGGTGCAAACACTATCCAGTCCGTACTTCCAATAGGATGAGTTAACTGTATGCAACCGTTATCCAACCGGATGTGTTGACCCGTCCATGGTGAAACACAACCCAGATCAAAGTAGTAACCGGGTTATAACTGTCACACTGTGATTGCAAAACAAAAAGTACTTACTTTTGACAGCTCAATGTAGTAACCATTATTGTCCCCAAGCAAAACAGATGGATTACTGGTTATCTCCATGGTTCTGTCTACCAAGCCATGTATCAACTGCAAAGATCAGTAAAAAAATGCAGAAAAGTCAGATAAAAGTAAGAATAAGCAAATTCAGATGATTATTGACTTTTCTATAAAGAAACTGTATTCATTGAAAGATAACTTTCATTTTGTTGTTTTTTTATTTTTGTTTTGTTTATGTGTTTTTTTTCCAATTTTTGTATAGGCTTATAAGGCCGAATAATAAGCTATTCCAAACATCGCCGACATTTTTAGACTCAAAAGTAGGAAATAAGCCGCTCATTGAACAAATTAGTTTATTATCATATATCACATTAACTAAAAATAACACATGGGATTAGCATCTCTTATACCCTCATGGGCTATACCTTTTTAATAAAACCATCCGCATAGCGTAGGAGCCACATACCATCTTCTTGCAACATAATCCTACTAAACAAACAAATTGAAACACGATATTCAGAAACACTTAGAAAATAAATAATGACTATTGTTAATAGCCATGTCCTTTTTGATCAAGTAATTTCAAAGTTAAAGAGGACATGGTAAAATTGATTGTTACAATTATATAACATCCCTACCAGTACTTTATGATAACATCCTAATCTTTTTTAATGATTCTTAATGTATAGTTTACAAAGAGGTTGAATATCTTAGGATTAAAGTTCTCATCTTTGAATATCCTACAATAAATGCTCTTAACACCAGTTCCCGTAAAGTGAAAATAAAGGCACCATTATTCTTAACATATCTAAATGCTCTTAACACCATTGTAATGTATTGTAAATGTTGACACACCAAGTATTTACATATCTGCCTATAGCCCTATACCACCCATTTAACTGATAACGATTATACGCACCAAAATTAAAGTTAATCTGTTCTGTGACTTATGTGACCCATTACTAAGCAAAGTAGTATTATTTACCCTGTTGAAAGCAGGTTGGTAATCAGCTGGATCTCCACTCTTTTGATCTCTGAATTCTCCAGGAGGCCCTCTTGGACCAGCAAGGTAACCACCTCTGTCACCAAACCGGGGTCTATCTCCTTCAAATCTGGGAGGACCACTGAAAATCCAAAAAAAAAACATATCAAACATCTTACACATCACAAAATTAAACAATCAAATAATAGGTCCATATACTCAGTAGTATATTCATAGGCCAATACTAAATACTATAATCATTATAACTTTACGCTTCCTTTCAAATTCTTAGTACAAAATGTTAAAACACAGATATTTGTAACAAAATAGATTTAATGCTTTAAAGCAAATACATTTATTTAAGACAACATTCGGAGAGTCAAGTATATTCGTAGAGCCTTCACGCAGGAAGACCAATGGATGTGAAATCATCTACACGCCTATTGGGTAAATATAATTGACCATATTAGTACAAAGTATCCTATAGTCAAAACTGTTTTAACCCGTATGCGAAAACGACAAATGACAATTCGGTACAATATTATTGCAACGAAATAAGAACTCTGATATTTTCATCATGGAGAGCCTAAGTTGAATTCAACTTTATACTAAAGAAGAATTCATTAAAAAGTAGATAAATATGGATGCAAATAAAGTGTAAGATGCTCCACATAAGAGTCTCATGTTTCATTCTTTAAACCCGGATCTTATTTCTACTTCCTTATCAACCATCTTTTGGCACCGTTACTAAATGAGTTTCTTATGAGTTTTTCTTATTTTAAATAGGAGATATTAGTATGCAATATTATATTGAACACAGTGGGAGACATTAGTCTTAAACCTGTAACATACATTGCTGCAACGCTTCCCAACCTTTTGTAGTCCTTTAGCTTCAGTTTACGGGCTACATCTGCCGCATTTTTTCCTACAAAAATCAATGACATAAAACAAATTCATCAATGAATTGATTAAGCAATCTTAGGTTTTAGTTCAATTCATATAATCATACTAAGCACTAACATGTTTATGTTTGAACATTAAATTACATGTTCCCAACCCGTCCAACCCACATATCCTGCGACATCTTACTGTAATCTAAAAGTATATCTCATCATGCGATAACTAACAATATGCAAAAAGAGAAACTTATACCCATAATATTTAGTCGCCCTCTTTATCTTGATAAGCTTTGCAGAAACGTATTTTGTCGTCCTCTTTTCCTTGATAGGCTGTACGTTTTGAATAATAAAACAGAAGACTAATTTATCAATTAGATCATTGTGTACGAATCGTTAACAACGATAACATGACATCATGGTATTATAACTAATCCAAACCAAGACCAAGGATTTAATGAATATCAAAACCAAGACCTGTTACTATAATTTAATGAATATCTATACAATGTTAACAAATGGATAATGGTAGTTTACAAACATCAGCAAACAAATATATAATATTCTCATCATGCGTGAACAGAACAATAAAACATAACAGATATATGAGTTTAACCTGCTAACTCAAGGGGATACAATAATTTTTAACTATGGAAGCCTAAAGCAAACTCACCCAAAAACCTACAAATGACTAAAAACATTAATGACAATATTTTAGCGGTTTAAGAGTTTCTCTTTGTAATTGGTTTAACTCTGGATACATTAGAAAATACCATGTTTTCACTTTTTTACAAGTTGAATTTAGAAAATATGTATCGTATAATGAGGCAAAAAAAATCTCCAAATGACAACAGTTTTAAAGAACTCACCAGATGCTTCAAGAAAGATTTTTGTTAAGCATGTAAAATGAATCACCGTCTCTACATAAGCAAACCATAATCTTGTCTCTTCGTAACTTCGAAGGTGCATGTCATTCTGAAAATGGTAAGTCAAACATGTTACTTCAAATTTTTTCAAAGCTCAAACATTTTAATTTTCAAACCAAAAGAGCATGCATATTACAAAAAAAGTAACATGGTTAAGCCAAATGGATAAAAAGGAACCATTGTTTCTACAAAAGCAAACCGTAATCTTACCTTTTTCCGTAACTTCCAGGTGCAAGCGCATGTCCTGAAAAAGATAAGTCAAACATATTTCTTCGCATACAAAAGGATGTGAATAATGTATCAGATTCTTTTTCGCAGGACATAACAATGCCACAAAACTGATCATAAAAGACATGCTTAGGATAGGCGTCCTTGATCACGGTCCTCTATTTCATGTAGCGGGTAGACGGGCAGGGACTGCACTACTATACAAAATAAAGTATAAGTTACTTGCTACTCCACATGAAACTCTTCCCATAACTGAGTTTCACGTCCATTTTGCCATATTATTTTCTCTGCATAACAATTGAGAGTTGAAAGAAAATTCAAATAAGGTACATACAAATGATCCTGAATAACAAATAGTGTACAATCAATCTTAAAATAGATTGTCTAAGAACTGATAATCGATGAAGAAGAAAACCCAAAAATCAATCAACCATCATAAAAATGATTACACCACAATTACTTATACCATATATGTGTAATAGTTTTTCACCATCAATATATCAAGATGCATTTTCAAATAAGCTTACATAAACACTTTGAAAGAGCTAAATAGCTTTTTGAAAACATATGAAGACACATTCATCAATATAAAACTATGTATCAATGAGAACTATTATTTATTAACTTGTAGTTTAGGATTAGCAACTTGAAGATTAAACCAAATACGAAATCCAACCAGCAAAACATAAATTACAGCTAACACTTTCTTAAGAAAACAAAAAGCACAAAGACTAATATGAAAAAGAAAATGAAAATAATAAGTGCAACAAATTAAGGCCATAAAACTAAACCAACAAAGACTAATATGAAAAAAGCAAGGATGCACCTTAACGCCTAAATGTTTAATAGATGACTAAATAAATCAACAAACAGTGTATTGAGGAATCACTAGAAACATCTCTTTCTATTGGGGAAACCATTTGCTGCATTTTTCCCTACAAAAATCAATGACAAAAAACAAATTCATTAATGAACGGATTAAGCAATCTTAGATCAATTCATAGAATCATAATTTAAAAATTAAAATAAATGTAACTTAATGAAAGAAACATATATTATAAATTGAGTTGAAACACAATTAGATCAAGTATCAAAAAAAAAACACTAAAAAGTCTATGATGAGTACTATACCTATCAGATTACCGACATTCAAATCTCGAATTAACCAACAAAAAATACAAACCCAATCAGCCATAATCGAAACCGACGACCAAATATCCTGCAAGTGGCCTGCATTTTGGTATTTTGCATAAAAAGAAGATTGGTGCTTACAAACAGGGTGTAAACTTTTAAAAAAGTCTCTTAACAATAGCTACATATAACAAATGATTCGGGCAGCTTTGTCCTCTAACAATAGCTACCTATGACAAATTATGTGGGCAGCTTTGTCCTCTAACAATAGCTACCCATAACAAATGCTTTGTAGAAAAAAATGTATAATAAGAAAAATTATGCTTACATTTTCATCCATAAGTATCATTTCAAGATTTTTGAGTTTTGATTAGTTGGGTGTGTGAGAAATTTCGGTCCTGAATTAGGGTTAGGGTTGATGATAATCCTTGATATATATAGACCAATTCGTGGGTTATTTTTTGATGTTGTTTTGAATGCATTGAATTTGATTGGTGAACTGAAACTGAAAATTAATTAGGACGCTCCTCCATAACTCTAAAAGCGTTTTCATTTAATATATGGATTCAAAATGTGGCTCCTGATGCGTTAAGAAGAAGAATAGGATGCTCCTCCATTAAAGACTTTACAAAAATAACACAAAGAGAGTTTATTTGACAAAGGTTGCATTGTGGTCTTGTACTTTGGAGCTAAATAAGGCAATCCACATCAGAGCATTAAATGAATTTTTAATGTGAGGTGCTTAAAAGAACTTGTACAAAACCTTATTTTATTAGATAAAACTAGCTTATAAGACCTGTGGAATCCACGGGTTTTTAGAAGAGATATTGAAAAGAAAAAAATAGTTTATAAATAAAATAAGGAAAGAAACGAAAGTAACCAGGCTAAATCATTAATTTGAAAGGAATATAAAATAATAAGTGAATGATAGTATATAGTACAATGAACATTTGGTAAACACCTAATAAGTATAAAAATAAAGTGTAAGTAAAATATTTGGTCAAGACTGCTTGTAACTGACAATGTAATAAACGGCCATGCACGTGAGCTCCAATTTTGACCACCTTTAAAAATAAGCCAATGAAAATTTGGTAAGCACCTAATAAGTATATAAAAAAAATTGTAAGTAAAACATTTGTGTGATTGATATTACATGTAAAAAAAATGACATAAATGACATAATAAGAATATTCGTACATACCTTGTGAAACTTGATCACAGATCGTGAAGAACCTCTTTGTATACAACATTTATAGTAGTCTTTGATAAATTACCATCTACATCAGAAACAACAACCTTCAAACCCTTTTTTCTTTTGACACGTGAAAGAGCCACGTATAATTGTCCATGTGTGAAAACATGTCGTGGTAGGTATAAACCTACTTTCAAAATTGATTGCCCTTGGCTCTTGTTTATCGTCATGGCAAATGAAACTGACACAAGAAATTGTTTGCGCACGATCTTGAGCGATAAACATTTATCCAATGGAGTAACTTTCAACCTTGGTAGGATAACCGTATTTTCAGAGTGTGTTCCTTTAATTATTTGGGCTTGAATAGAAGTTCGTATTAATTTAGCTAAAAGACCCGTGAAATTCACGTGTATTTTTAAGTAATGTTGAAGAATGTAGTAAATGACAACGCTTATTATGAAGTTATAAGTTAGAAAGGACCACATATGGATAAAAAACGTAAAGTGTACAATTGGTAATAATCAAACATCAAATATACGTTATATGAAACACAATAGTCAAAACTCCCAAAAGACAAAAGAAGCATCTTCAATCCTTTATTCCATGAATGCGATATACATGTACATGTAAATGTGATCATAAATTGTGTAGCACTTCTTTGTAAATCACGTTGGTGATGGTATTATTCATTAAACAGTTACGTTCACGAATAAAGTAGAAATAACAACGATCGCGAATAGGTTTCATTATGTCATGAAGCGAATAATATGTTTAATATTTGAAAGAACCGATAAACAATTTGATTTATAACTGTTAAAACAATGAACATGCAAGTATCGTCTTGTTCTATAGGTAGATAGTCTTGAATATGCAAGGTATGCAATCAACGTTAAACATCCTTTAGCTTATAGACACGTCAAATTGACGGGATTAACATAATTATTAATTAAGGAGTTACATGTGTGAATAAAGTAACAATGTCGAATGATATGTGCTGAGCAAACATGTTGTTCAATAAAAGAGCCCAAAATCAGATCATTTGAATCACAAAAAAGTAAAGTACTCATAACATATAAAAAACCTTAAATATTCAAAGCCTATGACACACTTCTTTATAAACAACATGGTAGTGTGCCAGTAATTCGTGGACACACCTCCGAATATGTGAACTGATCGGTTTAGAAAATGTGATAAATTCCTATGTGTTGGTGTAAGGAACATGCACTTTCAAAATCACCATCAACGTGAAATCCTCTTGTAAATACATATTATCCTTGTCCTTGACCACCATTCTTCAGTAGATACATTTTGTTGCAAAATATATAAAAGTAAATGCTTGATTAAAAGTCAAGTGTTTCTAGAATATATATAAGAAAGATTAAAATAATTGCAAAAAATAAAGTTCGTACTTGCGAAGAGTGCATGCACCACTTTCACCCCTTTCATTTGCTATGTCAATTTTTCACATTGTGACCATGCAAGTGTGATCCATTGAGTTTAAGTGCCTACAAAACAGATTTATGGTAATCAGATCTTAATTATCTCCAAAAAAAATCTAGCAAAAATAACAAAGTTGTTTTTGGGTTGCATCTTGGGTGGTGAATTAAAACATGACCATAACTGATGAGAATAATATGTTCCACTATTAAAATAAGAGCATTGAATAGTTGTGAAGAATCATTCAATATATAAATATAAGAAAGCCATGAATAATCGTCCAGTATAGTTACTTAAAAGTTAAAACCATGAACTGTTGACCTTTGAATAGACTTAAAACAAACATGTTAGTTTATTAGACTATGCAGCAAGTTACTTGTCCCTAAAAATGATGCAGGATTCGACATGTATAATCATGCAACCAACTGATATTATTGCAAGAGCTCTAGTATCCGATTGACACTAATTGAAGGCATGAAATAGCTGAGTTCAATATAAGTTGAGTATGATTTTTCATATATCACATCTTGACACCCAAGCATTTAAGAAGATTTCAAAAAACTACCACTGACAACATGTTATTGACATATGAGATTCCTACCACCACACGGAAATAAAAACAAAATCAATAGTTTTAACATCAACACGGAAATAAAAACAAAATCAATAGTTTTAAGAATCGAGAATAGGAGTGGGGTTATCCCCTAAGGAGAGGCTCGCGGTTGGAATCTCTGCCCGAGGATGCGACACTAACTCGAGCCAACAACTAACATCTAACAACTAACCCGCCGTGTGGAAAACTAGAAGGGGGGTTGAATAGTTTTACGTCATTTTAAAATTTATAAAAACAAGTTTGTTTTAAAAAAAACTTCGATTCTAGTTTATGTGATCTCAATACTTGCACTATATGAACAATTATATAGTAACTAACTAACTAAGCTAATATAGTATAGGTAAATAAGTAAGTAATGAAAAGAGTTGGAGAGATCAAACCACAACACAAGGATTTATAGTGGTTCGGCTACAAGGTCACCTTCCTTGTTCCTACTCCACTCCCCGAGTCACCTACTCGAGAGTTTTCTTCACTATGTCAACAAACTCCCTTATGGCGGAGAAAACCTTACACACCAATTAACACACCACAACAACGTCACAACTTGATCACAACTTCTTCACACATATCTACTTCACACCTATCTTCTTCACACCTTTCTTCTTCACACCAATCTTCTTCACATCAATCTACTTCACACCTATCTTCTTCACAACTACACTACTTCACTACTAAACAACTTCTTCTACCTACACAACTTCTAATTCTTCTAAACTACTAATTACAAGCACAACACAACTTCACAAGTAATATACACAATATACACAACTACTCTTCAATGCTTCTTGAACTTAGTTGTAGAAGGAGTGTTCTTCTTTTGCACTTTGAATGAGGATGGATGAGAAGGGATTAAATCACTTGAAACAAGGATTAGTAATCAAATGATCAAAGGATTTTGGAAGATGTTTAGAGAGTTCTAGATCTGAAATTCTTGTGCAAAAGGTGAGGCAAAATTCCAGAATTAATGTGGTATTTATAGGAGAAAAATTCTGAGAGTTTCTGACACAGGAGCCTGGCCGGTCCCCTTAAATCATGGCCGGTCCCCTTAATTTTAAGGGGTCCGACCCTTATAATTAAGGGGGCCGCCCAGCTGTAACGGCCAGAAAACTTGTCTTTTAGCGGGGAAAGTTTATTTGGTGAAAAACTAACTGATTTTGGTTAAAAATTTGAAATCATATATTTAGTATGATTAAAACATTTTTCTTTATTGCCAAAAGTGTTTTTCAAAAATATATAATATGTTTATATAATTAAATAAACTTTCTATTAATTAAATAAATACCCCTTTGATCATGAGATGTATTAAACACTTGTTTATCCATACCTTAAGTGATTAAGTTGGATATAATGATATAAACTAGCTTAATACTTGTTTACGTAGTAATCTTACGTTTGATGATTTTACATTTTGTGATCGTCAAAATATAGAGATATCAAAAAATATAAATAACGTTTTTATGCATTATTTATGTTAACAATCTCCCCCTTTTTGATGATTACAAAATCTAAACTCATTAAGCGAAAATTAGTATATATATACAAGTATTATTGTTAGTTTATATCAATTCTCCCCCTTTTTTTAGCATCAAAAAGGTTATCCCAATTTTATTGTAGCTCCCCTTGATGTATACTCCCCCTCGTTTTGAGGTCAAAAAGAAATAGAGATATGGAATTCTTGCAAAAAAATATTTAGTGGACAAGCAACATATATATGTATATAGCATGCAAAAGTAGAAACTAAACATAACCATAATCATTGATCAAATAAAAAAGGTTACAACAATCATTACAACAACAAGTAGTGCGAATAAGAAAAGCCTTGAAGGCTTACAATCATAAATAAAATAAACCAAAGCTCTAACATGAAAGTCCTCTCTAGAGCTTGCCATCCAAAATGGTTTAAGACAATTTTATTTGCAAAACATCAAGCATGTTTAATTGGGAGGAATGGATGGTGACCATGGAGATGGTGATGGTGATGGTGGAGGAGTGTTTGTTGATGGTGGTGGAGGAGTTGTGTTTGTTGTTGGTGGTTGATGCAACAAGTTTTCAATGTGTGAAAACATGTATTGCATCTCATCTCTTAGTCCAAACACAATTGTTCGATGGGACGGGGTTATAGGTTGGTGGATTTATAGGGGATGATGAGAAGTGTGCATCAAGAGGTGTTAATGGTGATAATGAGAGGGTTAGTGCAAGAGTTGTGTTTTCATTTGTGGGTTGTGATGGTTGATCTATTGTTAGAGGAGATAAGTGGATGTTTATGTAGTCATTTATGGATGAAGTGGATGGTATGGAGGAAGTAGAGGCTCCATTTGTTGATGGTGTTTTGGACGGTGCATTTGGTGCACTAGGAGATGAGCATTGAGGTGGTGGTGATTGAGTGGTGTTGTCTTCATTTGTGAGATCAATGAATAGTTGTTTTGGTGGAATAATGACAAGTTTTTGTTTATTGGCATTGTTTGAATAGGTGGTTCTTGGTGATGACATGATAAAAAGATGAGGTTTGATGAAGGTTGAGGATGATAGAATGTGAATTAAACATGCATGGGGATTATATAGTATGAAAACATGTTTAGAAGTAGAATTAATTTTGAAATTGTATTGTTAGATTCCAAAATCAGTTTAGTTTTTAATGGAAATGGTAGTTGGGACTAGCAAAAGAGATTACAAGGTGCAAAAGAAAATAGTGTAAAAACTGTTCCAGATGGCCGGTCCCCTTAAATGGAGGCCGGTCCCCTTAAATTTAAGAGGCCCGCCCCTTATGAATTAAGGGGGCCGCCCATCTGACGACCCAGAAATCAAAATTTTTCAAAAATTTTCTGGAAAAATGTTATATTCTGTTTTGTTTTTGCAGCAAGCTCTATTTGGACATTTCACATTTGTTTTGGTCTATTAGAAAGCATACATGTCATATATATATATATATATATATATATATATATATATATATATATACATAAACTAGTCATGCAAGCATATATATAGATTTAGTAATAAAGCATGCATTCATAAGCATATATTAAACATAAATATGCAAGTTAACATCCTAATCAAATATCCAAACAATTATCCAAGAAAATAACAAGTACTTCCGAATATACTTCGGACAAATAGCACAAAAAAAAAATCCACGATCAAGAGACATAAATATTGTTCAACAAACATAAGCTAAACACATCATCTCCTTTTCTTCCTGAAGATACCCTTCAAAGTTTTCCCGATAGATTTGAAGCCACCTCTAACTTCTTCGTGAAAACTCTTTTGTCGTCTAAGCATCTCGGTTGTTCGTTCATGAAGTACTTCTTCGTTTTGATCACTAGGAGATGGGGTTGAATACTCAGGATAGTCGAGATCTTCTAGATTATCAACGAACTCGGAAAATGAAGGGGTACTAGCATCATGGATGTTTTCCTCCTCATCGTCATCGTCTTGTCGAGAAGATGAACCGTGAAAGCTATGACGACGAGATTTTCCCTTGTCACTTCGAGTTCGTCGAGCTTTTTTTAGAGCGAGAGAACGTAAGGTGGGATAGATGGACTCATAGATGCTATTGTCAAGATCGGGGTAGTACTCGATAACATGACGATAGAGACGAGTAAGAAACATTCCATATGGAAGATTGGCTTTGGGAGTTTTTCGAGCACACTCAATCCGTTTGATAAAGAAGTAGGCCAAATTGTATGGCTTTTCGACAGCGATACAATATAACATGTGAGCAAGGCACGCCGGGAGATGGTCCCGGTGACCTCTAGTACCGAACGCATTCTCACGAATGAGTTCTTCCCAACGCTTCATGTGGGGGCCTAATTCCTTGAGGAGAAGTTGGTATGAAGAGATTTGGACGTCTTTGGATTTTATTTTTCGGGTTGTAGTGGCACGCTCCACACCAAGGATTTGACGAATTTCGTCGGGATGAGGGATGTCGGAGAGATAAGGACTAAAGGTTGGTCGACAATGATGTAGAGATTCGAGGTCCCACTCATTTGTGAAAACGGCTTGACCTCTAAAAGGAATTTGGAGGATTTGACCAAATTGTTCGAGAGTTAAGGTGATAAATTCATTTTGGATCATGAAGGAAATGGTGATGGCACCAAGATCATTGGTTTGAATGGTGACTTGGCTATAGAAATCGACTATGAAACGAGGAATGATTGGTTCATTAATTTAATAAAGGCAATTGAGGTTGATGCTTGAAAACAAGAGATTAATGTAGTCGGATTGAGCAAAGGCTAGATCTACTACACGTCCCTCATGAACGTTTCTATCTTCAATTTCACGATATATACGTCCAATAGAAGGAGATGTAGTAGGGAATTGGGAAACTTTGGGAATGTAGTTTTTAGTGTGGGAAAGATCTTCGGTAGTCGCTTTTGGCATTTTCACCTAAACACAACAACAATACAAAAGACCAAAATAAATATAAAGAAGAATAAAAGTGTATATATTGTTAAGACTTATGTTGGAACGTAAACATACTTCGACGATAATCCTAGGAAGTAGTTTACCATGTTCCTTAATATTATTTTTAACTCGTTCTAGATATATTTTACGATGTTTAGCAGGTAGTTATGGACAAATCCAAACGCCCTTTTAAACATCTTAATATATCATGAAATTTACTAGATTTACATTAGGTTGTAAAACTAGCCATTTCTTACGAGTTTCTTATGCATGTGATTAGTTTTCGAAAAATATGTTTTATCTTTTGACTCAAAAATATCATTTTTCGTACTAAACCAAACGCTTCCTTAACTAGACACTTACACTACTAGTATGTCAATATATATATGAATTATATATCTTGACAAGTTTGAATTACAAGTTTTAGGTTTATAATCTTGACAATGTTTTATAAAAATTATAACGACTTAATTTCGACATTATTTGGACATAATCCAAACACCCTCTTATCATGTACAAAAATATTTTTACTTAGTCGAAAAATATAGTTTCATGTTTTACAAGTTATAAAAATATAATATGATTTGTTTTAACAAGTTTTCAAAGCATTATTCAACAATGTGTTTACCAAAAATTTTGAAAAGGAGTGTATGAAATGTTTCAAAAATTTTCGACAAGAGGGTTTATAATTACTAATTTTTAGTGTTAATTAAGCATCCTAATCCTAAGGGAAGCATTTAGTTTTGGAAATTTTAGACTCAATTCGAAAGAAATTATGAATTTGAAAAAATTATTAAAACATGCATAATCTTGAGTTTGACCAAATTAGATGAAATTAGATAAAATGTGTTATGAAAAACTTACAATATGTAATGGTGATTGTGTTAGATGAATTTGCCCTTTGCGAATTAACCCGAATTGTGTGATTTGGAAGTGGTTTTAGGTGTTTTTGGGGTTTGGTTTTTCGTCACAGCAGTAGCAGAGAAAGAGATGTTGAAAAAGTGGAGTGTTTGGCAAAAGAAACAAGTGGAAAATCGTATTGGAACAATCAGATGGCCGACCCCCTTAAACATTAAGGGGGCCGCCCTTCATTTGGCTGCCGGTCCCCTTAAACATTAAGGGGGCCGCCCTCCAAACTTTGATTTTTCGTGATTTTGGTTTCTGGAAAGAATCAAGAAAATATTTATATATATATTAGATTTATATTTAATCAAAAATACGTTGGAGAGTATTCGCACGAAAGGAATTTCTTGACACTTTTACTTGACATTTCGTCAATTTAAAATTTCTTGATCATTTCGGATGAAATTTATCAAGTTGTCAAGTGGACGAGAGAGTTGTGTAAGGTTTGTAAGTATATATATATATATATATATATATATATATATACGTATATAGTATGGGCTTTTAAGACGAGAATATAGGAGGGAGACGTATGCAACGGAAGACGGGAGTTTGTTTCATCCATAGATTTTTCGACTCACCTCTCTATATCAGCATGAGTGTTGTTGAACATTAAAGTTCAATAAGGCAAATGGGGGAAAGAAAAGGTTCGTAAACTAACAATTTCTAGTTCTAGAAAATCAACAAATGAATTTTCTAAGTTATATGATCCTAGATATAGCTAAGTGTATATATATATATATATATATATATATATATATATATATATATATATATATATATATATATATACTTATCTAATTATACTATATCTAAATACATTATATATATATATATATATATATGTATTTAGATATAGTATAATTAGATAAGTATATATATATATATATATATATATATATATATATATAGATATAAAAACTAGAGGAAACAATGAGCCAAACAAAATCACATAAAAACTAGATACTAAACTAAGCATGCATTTCTTGACAAGGAAATAAAAGGAAATGTGTACCTTTCGTCTTCAATGCGTTTATCTTTAAAGTCTTCGTGGAATAGTCCGAACAAGAGGTGACATCAAAAGTTTCCATGTTTGAATGGCCAATTTTTTTACGTTGGTCCCCATTGTCTCATTTGACCAAAGTTATTTGATCCGAACATGTTTTGTATTTGACTTGGGTGCATATATGGTGGAAACATTCCCTACGGCTTGAAGTTCCACATTTGTTGATTATTGTTAAAGTTTCGTCTATTTTGGTTTGCTCTTGGTTGAGGTGTTTTAGGTCTAGGGTAAGAATTATTTGGTTTTCTAGGTGGTGGAGTTTTAGATCTTGTATTAGGTTTAGACGATCCTACTTCGGTTTTTAAAGATGGTTTATAAAACGGTTTTATTTCTTCATCACTAGCAAGAGGTATTTTCTTATCATTTATGAGTATATACTTAGGATTAGATTTTGAAGGTTTTAGTTCCTTGAGTTCACTTTCAAATTTAACATTTTTAATTTCACTTGTTGAAGCTTCGGTTGAGTTAAATCCTAAACCGGTTTTATCTCCGGATACTCTTTGAATACTTATAATTTTACTAAGTGAGTTACTACTATTTTCAAATTTATCAAGTTTACAAATTTCTTCCCTAAGTTTGTTGTTTTCACTTTTAAGCTCTTGACATGATTTACATTCTTCAAAAATTTCTTTACCTTTTTCAAGTTGATGTATTTTAATTTTTAGTTCTAGTATTTCATTTTCTAATTGGTTGTTTATGTATTTTAGTGATTTGTTTTTAGCAATTGCTTGTTGTCCTAGTTTGCATAATCTATTGTATTCACTATCTAAATCTTTTTCATCTAATGATAAATTTTCATCACTAAAGTATTCGGTTTCGGAACGTACCTCACTTGATGTCTTAGCCATGAGACACTTTTCTTCCTTTGTTATTTCTTTCTCATCTTCATCGCTATCACTCCATGCTCCTCCAACAAATGCTCTTTGATTTTGATCTCTTGTCATCATTGGACATTTTCCAATGAGGTGATTCGGATCACCACACTTGAAACACTTTCTCTCATTCTTGCTATACTTGTCATCATTATTCTTTTGAGATGCTCTCCTTTCATCGTGTGGTTGTCTAACGAATCTTCCTCGCCTTTTGAAGAATTTCTTGAAATCTCTTACGGCCATGGCATATTCTTCGTCATCACTTTCGGAAGATGAGCTATCTTCGTTGTTGGATTCCTTTCTAGCTTTAAAGGCGATTGACTTGCTTTGTTCTCGTTTTCCTTTAACCATTTCGGAGTCCTTCTTTATAATTGCTTCGGAGACTTTCAAATTTCCAATTAATTCATCAAGTTCCAACGTTGACAAATTCTTTGATTCTTCAATAGCCATCACTTTTGCTCGCCATTTTGGGTGAAGAGCCCTAAGAAACTTCCTAACAAAATTCTTACTAGAAAAATTCTCATCAAGTGCTTTTAAACTTGTGATGATAGTGTTAAATCTAGCGAAAGCATTATCAATTGATTCCTCTTCCGGAATCGTGAATTGCTCATATTGTTGAACAAGTAGATCTATTTTATTATCTTTGACTTGATTATTACCTTGGTGAGTTATTAATAAAGAGTTCCAAATTTCTTTTGCGGTTTCACACATAAAGATCCTTTCGTACTCTTTACGTGGTAGCGCATTATAAATAACCATTTTTTCTTTATTATTTTTAACAAGTTTTCTTTTTAAATCATCATTTTGTTTTTCAAAAGGTACGATTTCATCTTTCTTTGTTTCGGGGTTATTTTGAATAGGTAAAAAATCACCATTGGTAATAACATGCCAAAGATCTAGATCTTTTGATTTCACATAAGTTTCGAATCGATTTTTCCAATATAAAAATCCATCACTTTCAAATAGTGGTGGTCTTTGCATAGATTGCCCTTCTAAATATTTTTCAGATTCCATAGATCATTACAAGTTTTAAAATACAATATATTTTAAAGATCTTGCAAGACGTGGCTCCTGATACCAATTGTGGAAAACTAGAAGGGGGGGGGGGGTTGAATAGTTTTACATCCTTTTAAAATTTATAAAAACAAGTTTGTTTTAAAAAAACTTCGATTCTAGTTTATGTGATCTCAATACTTGCACTATATGAACAATTATATAGTAACTAACTAACTAAGCTAATATAGTATAGGTAAATAAGTAAGTAATGAAAAGCGTTGGAGAGATCAAACCACAACATAAGGATTTATAGTGGTTCGGCTACAAGGTCACCTTCCTTGTTCCTACTCCACTCCCCGAGTCACCTACTCGAGAGTTTTCTTCACTATGTCAACAAACTCCCTTATGGCGGAGAAAACCTTACACACCAATTTACACACCACAACAACGTCACAACTTGATCACAACTTCTTCACACCAATCTACTTCACACCTATCTTCTTCACACCTTTCTTCTTCACACCAATCTTCTTCACATCAATCTACTTCACACCTATCTTCTTCACAACTACACTACTTCACTACTAAACAACTTCTTCTACCTACACAACTTCTAATTCTTCTAAACTACTAATTACAAGCACAACACAACTTCACAAGTAATATACACAATATACACAACTACTCTTCAATGCTTCTTGAACTTAGTTGTAGAAGGAGTGTTCTTTTTTTGCACTTTGAATGAGGATGGATGAGAAGGGATTAAATCACTTGAAACAAGGATTAGTAATCAAATGATCAAAGGATTTTGGAAGATGTTTAGAGAGTTTTAGATCTGAAATTCTTGTGCAAAAGGTGAGGCAAAATTCCAGAATTAAGGTGGTATTTATAGGAGAAAAATTCTGACAGTTTCTGACACAGGAGCCTGGCCGGTCCCCTTAAATCATGGCCGGTCCCCTTAATTTTAAGGGGACCGACCCTTATAATTAAGAAGGCCGCCCAACTGTAACGGCCATAAAACTTGTCTTTTAGTGGGAAAGTTTATTTGGTGAAAAACTAACTGATTTTGGTTAAAATTTTGAAATTATATATTTAGTATGATTAAAACATTTTTCTTTATTACCAGAAGTTTTTTTCAAAAATATATAGTATGTTTATATAATTAAATAAACTTTGTTAAATACCTCTTTGATCATGAGATGTATTAAACACTTGTTTATCCATACCTTAAGTGATTAAGTTGGATATAATGATATAAACTAGCTTAATACTTGTTTACGTAGTAATCTTAGGTTTGATGATTTTACATTTTGTGATCGTCAAAATATAGAGATATCGAAAAATATAAATAACGTTTTTATACATTATTTATGTCAACACTCCGTTCAAAAAAAATAGTTTTAACATTCAAAACACTTAAATTAGTAGCAAGCATGTCATAAATAAGGTATAAATCACTATCAGTATCAACCATGTCTTACATAAGGTATTCATTTGTTAAATTGCTAATATGAGAATTGTAAAATGAGCTTAGAGGGCATTAGGACATACCTCATTTTTTTTGCTCGAATGGCAAGCTCAACTGCTACTAAGGCAGTCAATATTGTGAGCTTTATGACCACCGTACATCCACATGCAAGAGCTGTCCAAACTGATACAGCCAACAAAATGTAGAGTTTCATTATGAGTTACAACCAACTACAAAAAGCATCATAATATTGCATAGTTTTGATGTTAGTAAATGGAATTGTCTCACCTACATAGTGATTATTGATAAGGAGAAATTCCATGGATTAATAGAAGCTACCACACCAACATGCTGCCAATTCATGAAGTAGAGATAAAAGAATTTTACTTCTTTAGCTGCGGATTAAGGACATAAAGATTGGGTAAGCGGAGGAGGTAATAGCGCAGGAGCATGTGCATAAGGAATCCTGAAACTTTTAACCACTTAATGGCTTATATTTGCCTCTACTCCTGCCAGTAGATCAATTCCATGTTTATTCTATCATGTATAGACCATAAGATAGAATATAAACATAAATTATAACTCATGAAAATACTTTTAAAGCCTAGCCCTGCTCCCCTGTACAAATTCATATGTTACGGGGTGTTTGGATTTGCATTTTGGAACTGATCTTCAGTTTAAAGTTGCAACAATCAATTTTTATTTTGAAAAATAGAATCTACTTCTAATTATCTTATTATTTGAAGGGTCAAATAAGCAGCCAGCTGTAACAAACTGATCAGTTGATCGTAAACTTTAAAACTAAATGGATGAACTTTTAGTCCCATTGCACATGCTGGTAATAATGGTGGAACTTGTATTATCCTTTATTATGCTTCGACTACGGTATCCTTCAGTTCACTAAAATATCAATGTTCAAATAATTCAAAACAAAAGGTCAAATGTGTCAATAAGAAAAAGGTAGCCAAAAGGGGAACTTGTCAAATGGGTCAAAAGTCTCCAAAAGCTTAGTTTTGATTCTTGCTATTAAATCGTTATATTTATAATCTTAGGCTATTATTATAATATCGTAGCATTTTGAATAAGTAATTTTGTAACACATTAACTATTTTATATAAAATAATGTTTGTGGGTCAACCAACCTGACCAGCACTAAAAAGAACCTGCTTGATACTGAACCAATTTTAACCCATTACGCAACCCACTTGTCCCGCCCAATTAGTTACCACGACTCATAGTAAGCATGTTACTTTATGGCCGATAGAAAGAATGAAAATTAACATGTACCTTATAAATGTTTCTGCCTATTCTTGAGCAGTATGGGTAATGACATGTAAGAAGTTGTGGCGATGACGTTTCTGTCTTTCTTCAGCACTCATATTCACAAGATTGACCAATTGAAGCTGCACCTTCAGTTATGTTCCATGAGTTAGCAAGAATAGCCCCTACCATAAGGGATTGTGCCGCACCAGCAAACTATAGGTACAAAAAAAAATTGATTATCCAAACATCTCTTGAAAGAAATAAATCACCATCATCAAATTATCAAAATACAATGACAAAAACAACATAAGTAAATGAGTTAAAAGTTCAAGAAAATACCATTAACATAGGAGCATCATTGTTTAAAACCACCAGTAGTGGCAACATTTATAATCGGATCTGGTTGTAAGGCCTGAATAGCTGCATAAGTCACAAGAGATGCAGAAACGGTGCTGACACTATCAACCCCTGTGAAATAAATAATTCCAAAGGCATAGATAACTTAATTTTGATGACAAACTACACAAACACATGGTGTTTTTGAATAGCATTTGTATTTGCTGTGATTGAAAGCGTATTGAAGAAGGTTTGACTTGGTGTGCGTTTTAGAATTAGTAAAGTTATGTGTATGCAATGTGTCATACCTTCCTTTCTTTTGGACCAATCACAGCAAAGACACGTATGCAAATTAATTTCATTGGCTGCATTAAGGGGTTTTGCAGCTTCAATTTTCCTTTGTGCTTCCATGTCAAAAGGGTCTATGCCTTGTTTTGGAAAAACAACAAATTAGAACAGAGTTTATATGTTTAATGCTGAAATACAAAACTTACACACAATAAGTTAAAGATGAAATAACGTCTCTTTTACTTAAAGTCGAGCAACTTACCCTCTCTTTTTCTTGTTGTCGACGTAATTCAGATCTTTGATTATGACATTCTCTTAATAGGCTCTGCAACTTATTTAGGCCGTAGTTAAGAATGACTTGGGCCAGCTCAGGATTGCTATGGCATTCACATTTTTAATCCTAATACCATTGGAAAACCATATCTTCTAATAATGTCTTTTGCCAAGTGAACCATGAAAGATCACTTAACCTGCAAGCACAAAATTTATGTGATGTATAGATGCAACTTAAATGGTGATAATCCAAAATAGGCCCTTTATAAGCAATTAAGCACATATAATCATCAACCCCCGTACACCTCCTTTTAACATAATTCATATAGAAAAATTCATAGCAATTTAAAATATATAATAATATCTTTCAAGTGGATTTCTTTTGCAAGATGGTGTAAACAATTTTGGCCATATTGGCTAAACGTTCAGCGGTTCATACAAATCACATTTTCGTTGTAGCTTAACTCCAAAATAAATGAATAATTTTTTTTTATTTGAATTAACCACAATGCAAGAATATTAGAATTAACCACAGCAATAATTACATACCCAATTTATGGTCACTAACATTTTCATGGAATAATTTGCAAGCCTAACTCTAGGAAGCATCTAACTTGAATCTTGCAAACATGCTAATTCAATAAATTCAACGGATGAATCATCATGTACAACATCATCTCTTGGTTATAAGGAATCATCATGTGCTCCATTTTTGGGGTACAAATGACATTTACACAAACACAATTTATCAAACGTTTGGTGTGCGTAAAAAACACACAGAGAACATAAACTACAAATAATCATTTTCCGCAATCTATATCATCTACTAACAATTAAATTGAAGAATGAAAAGAGATAAAAATGTCAAACCTGGTTTCTTTCTCAATCACATTCTACCTACAAAAATAAATTATAACATAATCAATCGAAATACGTCATATATTTGAATCGAAAGAATAATATCGATCAGAAGAAAATTAGATGAAGGAAATTCAAAAACAAACTTACAATTTTATGATAAAGAAGGATCTTCCTTGAAGGCCATAAAGAGGGATCTGGTTTCTTTTTGTTGCTGGTGGTGTCTTTGCCTGATATCGATTTTGTTGCTGGAGAAACTCAAAGATATGATTTCAAAACACAAATCAGAGGTTTATTTTGGGAGATAATTGTAACCGATTCCCACATTCACATTAAATGAGAAACGCGTTGTGTCTTGAATTGTTTAGGATGTGTTTAATGCTATGAAACAGAAAAGAATTATTTGTTTAGAACGCTGAATGAGGCTTGTACTTTACTAAAATATCTATGCCCTCTCCAAAAGGGTGTAAACTTTTAAAAAAGTCTCTTAACAATAGCTACATATAACAAATGATTCGGGCAGCTTTGTCCTCTAACAATAGCTACCTATGACAAATTATGTGGGCAGCTTTGTCCTCTAACAATAGCTACCCATAACAAATGCTTTGTACAAAAAAATGTATAATAAGAAAAATTATGCTTACATTTTCATCCATAAGTATCATTTCAAGATTTTTGAGTTTTGATTAGTTGGGTGTGTGAGAAATTTCGGTCCTGAATTAGGGTTAGGGTTGATGATAATCCTTGATATATATAGACCAATTCGTGGGTTATTTTTGGATGTTGTTTTGAATGCATTGAATTTGATTGGTGAACTAAAACTGAAAATTAATTAGGACGCTCCTCCATAATTCTAAAAGCGTTTTCATTTAATATATGGATTCAAAATGAGGCTCCTGATGCGTTAAGAAGAAGAATAGGACGCTCCTCCATTAAAGACTTTACAAAAATAACACAAAGAGAGTTTATTTGACAAAGGCTGCATTGTGGTCTTGTACTTTGGAGCTAAATAAGGCAATCCACATCAAAGCATTAAATGAATTTTTAATGTGAGGTGCTTAAAAGGACTTGTACAAAACCTTATTTTATTAGATAAAATAGATTCATTAATCAATGGATAGAATAATTCTTTTGTTGACTAACACTTCTACATGTATAAGAATCCAACACAAATTAAGCAAGTTTAAATTTAATAAATGGATCATATTTGAGTTGAATAAATACTAAACATTTTGATTCGTGAATCTATTTAAATATATAAGTCTTTTAAAAATAAAATATATAACTTTAATTTTATATGTATTTGAATTAAATGTATTGTGTTATTTACTTAATATAATAATGAATTACTATAATAACTCGGATATTATTGAAATTATTGTTTTGTTATTTGTAAGGCAAATGGTCTGAAAAATCAACAAACTTGCTATCTTTTCTTTTTTTATGGTATAAACTTTTTTTTTCTTAAAAAATTTATATACTTTCTTATTTTTGCTATTGTAGCCATAAATCTGACGTGACATGAGCTAATCAATAATTAATTAAATATATTTACATAAATCGTCCCTGTTGCTCTAATCAGTTACACCGCTCATCCTTGAGTAAATTACATAAAAGGTCCATGTGACTCTAATAATTTACACATGTCGTCCTTTCAAGAGTTAATTATATAAATTTACATAAATTGTTCTTGTGGCTCTAAAAAATTGCACCATTCATCTTTGAGTCAATTACATAAAAGGTCTTTGTGGCTCTAAAAAATTACACCATGTGACAAAAGATTTGATTAAAAAAATGTGGCAAAAGATTTTATTAAAAAAAATATGGTATAAAAAATGTGGCAAAAGATTTGATAAAAAAATGTGGCAAAATATTTGATTAAAAAAATGTGGTATTAAAAATGTTAGATTTGATAAAAAAAATGTGGTATAAAAAATGTAACAAGATATTTGATAAAAAAATGTGGCAAAAGATTTGATAAAAAATGTGGTATAAAAAATGTGGCACATGGACCTTTTATATGACTCAAGGATGATTGGTGTAATTATTTAGAGCCACAGTGGCCTTTTATGTAATTGACTCAATGATGAATGATGTAAAGAGCCACAGGGACAACTTGTGTAAGCTTATGTAGTTAACTCTTGAAAGGACGACATGTGTAAATTATTAGAGTCACATGGACCCTTTTTGTAATTCACTCAAGGATGAGCGTTGTAATTATTTAGAGTCACAGGGATGATTTATGTAAGTATATGTAATTAACTCTTGATTAGCTCATGTCATGTCAGATTTATGGCTATAATAGCAAAATTAAAAAAGTATTTGAATTTTTTAGGGAAAAAATAGTTTGTACCATAAAAGGAAAAGATGACAAGTTTGTTGATTTTTCAGCAAGTTTATTGATTTTTCAAACCATTTGTCCGTTATTTGTATGTTGTTTATATCTTTTGTCGGATTTAAACTTGTTGAATCGATAAATCGTCAACCTTCTTCACCGCTTAACATATTTACTTAAACAAGTTAAACGAGTCACAAAAGTGGTACATGTGATACACAAATTTAGGTTAGGGTTGAATTTTTGACACGATTAATAAATGAGTTATGTTTGGATAAAGGTTATAAAAACCCGCAAACCTGCGAATCCGAATAAGTTAACCAAAATGTGGCTCGTTTGTCATTAAGTTTAACGACAATTTATGCCATTAGAATATAGGTATAATAATATTTTAATTCGTTATGATCAAAGTTTCTTGGTAATGTTGGTGGTTATTCGCCCAGATCAGGGTAGAGATAATCAAAGACCTAGCTACGTACCAATTAAGGTTACCGGATATCACTTGGAATCGTGTTATCACTTTCCAAAGTAAACTATTCGACCCTAATGCCTGGGTATCACGAATATCTACTTGGGATAAGACCAAATGTTATTAGTGATTTAGGCACAAATCAATAACCCTTCGTGTTTAAGTGTTGTGTGTTTTCTGTGTATCTGTCATGCATCAATTGATTTACCTATTTATAGGTAATATTACTCAACCCTAGTCAATGGAATTAAGAGTGATTAACGGCCCATTAATCCCTCTTAATTTGCCTCCATAATTATAGGTATTAGTGGTTACACGGCCAATTAAACGTGGTCATTAATGCAGTTATAACTGCCACTTGAATAGGTCAAAACAGTTACTAATCAAGTTTGAATTCAGTCCAGTGAGTTCATTATACTCACTGATGAGCTAGTCCCTGAGAACATGACAACTCCATGATGAGAGATGAACTCATCATCCTGATGAATACCATTCAGTCCAGAGTATCACTCCCTCAAAGTGTGAACTCACTGAATTTCATCAGATACTGAATAACACTTAACCACTATATGAGTCAGGGTGTTCAGGGACCTGATGGGTGTACACTCCGTACCTCCAAGCCCATTACCAGGTGTGAACCAATCCCACAAGTGCACTAAATTTCCAACAATCCTCCCCAAATTTAGTTCACTACCTTTGCATGAAAATAACCATAATACAAAACAAGTGCATAAACGAAAATATCCTGAGGATTGAATTTCCATCTTAGTACATTACACGTTCAAATATTCGAGAATCAGGGTGTTCTAAGAATTGAACCCTTCAACCCATTTGAATACCTGAAGATAAAATACACACAAGTTTTCCAACACTTAAACACTCCTGACACTATACAAGCCATGTGTCCATATCCAATTCATAAATGTTGTAAAAGCTAAAAGTCCATAGCTTCCTGAAGCGGCAAAACTTCAACATTCACATAGGTGGTTCCTCTTTATTCATGCTCCTGCCAAGCACTTTTTCAAAGAAAATTAACCATTAAGAAGTAGTGACTTCATCCTCCTTATCAGCAGGTTCCAAGCACAAACCTTGGGATGTATGTAAAACATGTGCTTCAGTACACTGAATGTTCAGCTTTCCACATTGAACTCAGCTCCCAAGTTTCCTCAGGAGGGAGTTGGGTGTCCTAGCATTCAGTAACCAAGTTGGACTTTAAACCCATCCCTTTAGCAGACTTTATAACCAAGTCTCTAGCCAAACCCTTCGTCAAGTGATCAGCTAAATTCTGTTGAGATCTAACAAACTCTATAGAAATCACCCTATTCATGATAAGCTCACGAATCATGCTATGCCTGACACCTAAGTGTCTAGACGTCCCATTGTACATCTGGCTATAAGCCTTTGCCAATGTAGCAGCACTATCACACCAGATAGAAATAGGTGCTATAGGTTTAGGCCACAATGGAATCTCAAGAAGCAAGTTTCTCAACCATTCAGCTTCTTTACCAGCAGCTGCTAGAGCCACAAATTCAGATTCCATTGTTGAACTGGTGATACAAGTTTGCTTATTGGATGCCCAAGAAATTGCACCTCCACCAAGTAGGAATACCCAGCCACTGGTAGACGAATTGTCTTCAGTGTTACTGATCCTGCTTGCATCAGTGTAACCTTCCAACACTGAAGGATAACCAGTATATGAGAGACTATAATCCATAGTTCTCTTCAAATACTTCAGTACCCTCTGAATTGCTTGCCAGTGCTGAGCACTAGGATTACTAGTATACCTGCTCAGTTTACCCACACAAAAGCAATGTCAGGCCTTGTACAAGTCATGGCATACATCAGGTAGCCAATCACCCTGGAATACTCAAGTTGAGATACAACTTTGCCATTGTTCAGCATAAGCTTCTCAGTGGTATCCATGGGAGTACTCACTGGAGTACAATCAAAGCAATTAAATTTCTTCAGTACCTTCTCAATGTAATGAGACTGAGAAATTGATATACCATTGCTTTCATGTTTAATCCTTATACCAAGGATAACATCTGCCTCCCCCATGTCCTTCATGGAGAACCTTGATGACAAAAATTCCTTTGTCAGGTCAACTTGATTTTGGTCAGTGCCAAAGATCAACATGTCATCAACATATAGACAAATGATGACTCCTTTACCAGATTCATCAAATTTTCTATATACACATTTGTCAGCCTGGTTAAGAACATAACCATTAGACAAAACCACTTCATCAAATTTTGGATGCCATTGCTTAGGTGCCTGTTTCAGTCCATATAAAGACTTAATCAGTTTGCAGACCTTGTTTTCATTGCCAGGCATGATGAAGCCCTGAGGTTGGTTCATATAAACCTCCTCATCCAATTCACCATTCAAGAAAGCTGTCTTCACATCCATCTGATGAATAATCAGATTGTAAATTGATGCCAAAGCAATCAGCAGCCTGATGGTACTGATACGTGCCAGAGGGGCATAAGTATCAAAGTAGTCTATCCCTGACTTTTGTTTAAAGCCCTGAATGACTAATCTAGCCTTGAACTTTTCAATAGTTCCATCTACTTTCATTTTCCTTTTGAAAATCCATTTGCAACCAAGAGGTTTGCAACCTGGTGGTAGATCAACCAACACCCAAGTGTTGTTGCCCATGATGGAGTCAATCTCATCATTTATTGCTTCTTTCCAGAAAGAAACATCCTGGGACTTCATTGCTTCTTCAAATGTTTTGGGATCATCCTCAACAATGAAGCAATAGGAGTATTGGTCAGAGACCTCACTCCTTGAGCCTTCAATCAAGTATAATTGAAACTCAGGTCCAAATGACTTTGGAGTCCTGACCCTTTTGCTCTTCCTGAGCTCAAGTTCAGGTTGTTGAACCACAACCTCATCAGGGGCCTGAGATGATAAATCATCAGGGACCTCTGATACACTAATGTCATCAGTTCCTTTTGGAATCCTCTGACTTGGTCTAGGGACTGATGAGAATCTATTCTCATCAAATAGTACATCCCTTGATTCAATTATTGAGTTAATTGAAACATATTCATTAGGTTCAATAACATAGAACCTATAAGCCTTGGAATGCTCAGCATATCCAACAAAGATGCATTCAATGCCTCTTTCACCCAAAGTTTTTAACTTTGGATCAGGGAGTCTTACAACTGCCCTACAACCCCAAATCCTGAGGTAATTCAGGTTGGGTTTCTTTTTAGTCCAGAGTTCATAAGGGGTAACCTTGTTCCTTTTGTTGGGAACCCTATTAAGTAAATAGCAAGCTGTTAACATAGCTTCACCCCAGAACCCTTGACTCAGTCCTGAGTAGGACAACATGGAATTAACCATCTCCTTTTGTACCCTGTTCTTCCTTTCAGAGATACCATTTTGTTGAGGAGTATAGGGAGCAGTCGTTTCATGGATTATACCAACAGACTGAAAATACAGAGTATCCATGTACTCACCTCCCCTATCAGTCCTGAATCTTTTGATCAGGGACCCAAGTTGTAATTCAACTTCTGTTTTAAATACCTTGAATTTATCTAATGCTTCATCCTTGGTATGTAATAGATAGACATAACAAAACCTAGAAGCATCATCAATAAATGTCACAAAGTACTTCTTGTTCCCCAAAGAGGGAGTGGCATGCAAATCACACAGGTCACTGTGAATAAGCTCCAAGAGCTCAGTCTCACGTTTTACACCCTGGAAGGGTTTCTTAGTAATTTTGGTCAACATGCAAGTTTTACACTTTTCAGTGTCCATGTCAAATGCTGGGATTAACCCATCCTTAGACATATCTTGCATCCTTTTATAATGTACATGGCCAAGTCTAGCATGCCACAGGGTAGAGTCATTCAGTTTAGAGGTAGACATAAAGGCTAAATTAACAGTGTCAGTGACAATATTCAGCCTGAAAATTTGATTACACAAATAGCCAAAACCAATAAACACACCATGTTTGGACAAAATAAATTTATCAGATTCAATAACTTGTTTATATCCATGATTATTCAAAACACTACTTGAAACCAAGTTCTTCCTTATATCAGGAACATGAATAACATTAAGCAAAGTTACAATCTTTCCAGAACTAAAACTAAGATCTACACAACCACGACCATGCACCAAAGCTGTTGACTCATTTCCCATGTGAAGAATAGAACCATCATTCAGTGACTCGTAAGTCTTGAACCATCTTCTATCTTTGCACACATGAACAGTTGCTCCAGAGTCAACCCACCACGCAACATCATCATCCTACACATAGTTAGATTCAGATACATATGTAACATAATAAACCTGAAGAGATTCATTAAACATATTCTGACCTTTCAGTGAGTTGGCAGAACCACCACTCCCTGAACCACTAGTGCCTGAACCATTGGTTTTACCACCAACCTTAACACCTTTGCAATCCCTTTAAATGTGACCAGATTTGCCACATTTCCAACAAGTAGGTGTTGCCTTCTTGTTAGAATCAGCCCTTGTGTTGTCCTGATGTTTACGTTTGCCTTTGTTGTCATTGTACCTGGTGGAATTGTTATGTTCCACCATATTGACAACATGTGCACCAGTAGCATTGCTACTCTTTGGCTTGTAATTATCATGCGCCCTGAGGGAATCCTCAATACGCAAATGACTACCCAACTGAACAAGTGTCAGTTCTTCCTTCTTATGTTTCAAGGCATGCTTGAAATCTTTCCAAGAAGGAGGGAGTTTGTCAATGATACAAGAGACTGAAATAGCCTCATCCATGTTCATTTTATGTTGTGTAAACCTTCCAAGTATTCCAAGAAGTTCATTGTATTGTTCCATGACTGGTCTTGAATCAGTCATTTTGTAATTTGTGAAATTACTTACAAGAAACTTCTTACTTGAAGCATCCTCAGCCATATATTTGGCATCCAAGGAATCCCAAAGTTCTTTGGAAGATTCAACGTTCTGATAAATGTCAAAGAGAGAATCAGACATACCATTGAGAATTAAACCTCTGCATACATAGTCATCATTCTCCCATTTGCTTCTTTTCCTTATCTGTTCCACAGTAGCATCATCCCCATGATCTTTAGGAATAGCAGTGCTAAGAACATACACCACATTCATGCTTGACAGCAAGAAGTGCATCTTCTTTTGCCATCTTCTGAAATCAACACCTTCAAACTTTTCCAATTTGGAAAAGTTAGCAGCCATATGCCTCATAGCAGCAGCCATTGATTATCACAAAATAGTTTACTTTGATTGTTGGTGGTTATTCGCCCAGATCAGGGTAGAGATAATCAAAGACCTAGCTACGTACCAATTAAGGTTACCGGCTATCACTTGGAATCGTGTTATCACATTACAAAGTAAACTATTCGACCCTAATGCCTGGGTATCACGAATATCTACTTGGGATAAGACCAAATGTTATTAGTGATTTAGGCACAAATCAATAACCCTTCGTGTTTAAGTGTTGTGTGTTTTCTGTGTATCTGTCATGCATCAATTGATTTACCTATTTATAGGTAATATTACTCAACCCTAGTCAATGGAATTAAGAGTGATTAACGGCCCATTAATCCCTCTTAATTTACCTCCATAATTATAGGTATTAGTTGTTACACGGCCAATTAAACGTGGTCATTAATGCAGTTATAACTGCCACTTGAATAGGTCAAAACAGTTACTAATCAAGTTTGAATTCAGTCCAGTGAGTTCATTATACTCACTGATGAGCTAGTCCCTGAGAACATGACAACTCCATGATGAGAGATGAACTCATCATCCTGATGAATACCATTCAGTCCAGAGTATCACTCCCTCAAAGTGTGAACTCACTGAATTTCATCAGATACTGAATAACACTTAACCACTATATGAGTCAGGGTGTTCAGGGACCTGATGGGTGTACACTCGGTACCTCCAAGCCCATTACCAGGTGTGAACCAATCCCACAAGTGCACTAAATTTCCAACAGGTAATGCCCATCTCTTTAGACTTCTAAAATAATTTTGTGTAAATATTTATAGTGAGTGTCTTGTTAACCAAGTATGCACAACAACTAAACCTGTTTTTATTCGTCACAAATATAACAAAAACCTTGTGATTTTTGTAACTAATTTATTTTGCCAAAATAACATCAGTTTTAATTGCAGTGTTTAAGTTGAATATAACCTCACCCAACAATCCCTCATTAAAAAAAAAAAAAAAAAAAAAAAAAAAAAAAAAAAAAAGTTCAAAGGCAATAACAGACCGTAATATAAGACTATACGTATCGGGTTGTGAGTGTCTCGGTCAGGAAGCAAACTCTCTGTTAGCATTAAAAGTGACGATCATTTTGCATGAAGGAACAAAGACTAAAGACTATTCTACAATGACACACAAAGTTAAAGACAAAGAACACGGAAGACCCACTCACGTGGAGCATCATTCGAATGTCCACCCCTTAGGGGGAGATTGTTAGCATTAAAAATATATATATAGAAGTGATGGCCATTCTCATATTGTAACTTTGTGTCGTTTGTTAAGATTAGTAATAGTTTAGTCATTGGGCCTTGGACTTGGCAAGCTAATATGTCATGTGCTATGTTTCATAAGCCTTGTTATCTACCATGTAACCAAGTCCAAAGCCCAAGCCCATAGAAAGCCTATGTATGGAACTATATAAGGTACCTTACCTCTCATTTGTAAGGTGTGCTTGTGTGTGTATTTGTGTGTGTTCTCTTAAATAAAAGCTTTCATTTCCTATCTCTCTCTCTCTAAACAAGAATTACATATACATATATCAAGTCACCATCTTTCATCCTTCTTCATCTTTGCTTCTATATTGGTGTGATAAAGTTGTGAAATCTAAGGTCCTACAAGTGGTATCAATCGCCTAACAATGATTTAGGAGGGTTAAGAGTTTGTTGTGTTTCGTGTTTTTTAAGCTTAATATCACGTTTTTTTTAGAAAAGCTCTTTACTTTTCTTGTTTTTCTTGGTTTTTAACACTTTTTTGATTACAAACTAGTGTTATAAACCTTTTCTAACAAGAAAGTTTCAATTTTTTTGAAAATTTCAAGCTTAAAAATTCGATTTGGTTTTTGTTCTTGTTTTCTAGATCTCGAAAAAGTTTTATAAAAATCATCAAGTTTTGAACTTTCTTCAAGTTTTGGTGTTTTTTAGCCTAGAAGTACAAGAATCTTGGATTGCAAAAGTCATTTGGGTGTGCTTTAAGATTATTCAAAAAACTGTCACAATTTCGAAATCAACTCACTAATTTCGAAATCCCACTTGACTGTTTTTCGAGAACACAAGAAAAGGCTCCGTTCGTGCTCACCGTTGGATACTCGGTATTTTCTCTCTTGTATAAGAAAGAAATTACTTCGACTTTTGGGCTAAATTTCGAAATTGTATAATTTCGAAATTTCGTTGTGAGATTGGGTTTTCGAAAAGTTGCAAAATTTTTGAAATCACAGTTTTTTCGAAAAAATCCAACATTTTCGAGAACACTGATTTTTTGAAAAAAATCAAAACTTTCGAGAACTTATATTTTCGAGAACACAAAATTTCGCAATCTTAAGTTTCGAAATCCAAAATTTCACAATCTTAAGTTTCGAAATCCAAAGTTTCGCAATCTTAAGTTTCGAAATCCAAAGTTTCGCAATCCTATAGTTTCGAGAACACAGCAAAGTTTCGAGAATTTTGACAAAAGTGAGGTTTTTGACGACCAAACTTCAAACAGCCATAACTTTTGTACCGTAACTCCGTTTTCGACGAATCAGCTGTCAAAACGACCGTGAGACAGAGGAGAATGACACGCTAAATAGATTTATCAATTTAGGCGAAGTTTCGAGGCCTAAAAACGCTCCGAGAAGAAGTTATTGAGGTTTTAAGGTTTTAAGTCAAAATTTTCACCATAAAAACTTGCTTCAACTCACTCTAAACACATCTCCTATTTTGTTGGAATGATCCAAGAATCAACTTTATCCATCTACAAATCATCAATGGCAACTCAGCAAGACATTCATGCAGCCGGTGCCGAAAACCGACCTCCCATGCTGTCAAATGGTGGATACTCACAGTGGGCTAGTCGTATGATGCGCTATCTTAAGAGCAAAACAAATGGAAGTCTTCTCATCAAATCCATTGTGGATGGACCCTTCAAACCATCACAAGTACTAGACCCTGGTGATCCAAATGGTACCCCCCCCCCCCCAGTACAACCATACTACAGAGAACAGAATGAGACTGAATACACTATGGAAGACAGAAAACAGATTGAAGCTGATGATCAGGCATTTCATTTCGTCGTTCTTGGTTTACCTGAAACCATCTATGCTACTGTTGACAGTGAAGTAAGTGCTCATGCAGTCTGGGAAAGAGTCAAGAGGTTAATGTATGGGACAGACATCGGGAAACAGGAAATGGAAACACAATTGCTTAAGGAACTTCGCAAGTTTACTTCAATTCCTGGTGAATCCATAGAGACGTACTACCACAGATTCTGTAAGATCATGAATGATTTATCAAGACACAACCTCAGTCAGACAAATATTGCTAACAACACCATTTTTCTGAATGAGTTACAACCAGAATGGGGAAGATATGTCACTATTGTTTATCAGACAAAGAATTTGCATGAAGTGACTTATGATCAGGTGTATGACTTCTTGAAGCAAAATCAAGATGAAGCTAATGAAGTAAGAGCTGAATTAATAGCTAAAAAGCATGATCCTCTAGCATTACTGGTTGATACACCAACACCTATACCAGTGAACACACAACAACAACCATCATCATCTTCCACTCACAACTACATGCAACCATCCTACATTCAACAACCAACACCGGTCTACCAACAACAGTTCTACCCACAGCAACAACAACATCTTATTCCACAATAGCAATACCCAAAATTCCAAGAACCAAAATTTACTGAAAATGATGAAACTACTGCAGCATTGACACAAGCGTTTGCTTTTTTGTCAAAGGCATTCCAAGGACGCTATTCTACACCAACAAACAACAACCAAAGGATTTCATCGAACACTCACAACAGGCAAATCGCTCAGCCGAGTTTCAATATGGGCAACGGAGGCCAAATAGTTGGACTTTATGGGAATCAGCAAGGATATGCTACTGGATTTAACATGGGTAATCAAAATATGCAGAATCAGAATGCAGGTCAGTATGCAGGGAATCAGTATGGTCAGTATGCAGGGAATCAGATGGGTCAGGTTGTTGGAAATCAGAGGGGTCAGGTTGTTGGAAATCAGGTTGTTGGAAATCAGAGGGGTCAGTATGCAGGGAATCAGATGGGTCAGGTTGTTGGTAATCAGGCAATGGGTAATCAGAATAGGAATATTGCAGCTCCAGTTGTTGGGATTAATGGAAATGTGAATCAAGGTAATCCGGTAAAGTGTTTCAACTGCCAGGGTGTAGGTCATATGGCAAGGAACTGTCCTACTAAGCCGAACAAGAAAGATCTAGAGTACTTGCAGAAAGCAGTGATGTTGGCACAAAAGGCAAAGGCAGGATTTCAGTTGAATGCAGTGGAGAATGATTTTATGGCTCTTATGGATGACATGGAAGATAGAGAGGATATCGATGCGAACTGCATATTCATGGCTCATCTGAGGTATCAAACTTCAACACATGTCACAATAATGATATATTTGATATGTCTCCTCATGAGGAACAACATTCTGAGAAGCTAGCACCCACTTATGATACATACCTGGACACGCCAAGTAGTAGCAATACTTCTTCAGCAACTCCAGAAGTGAATCATAATGGAGGCTTCGTTTCACAGCATGCTGAGAATGATGAGGAAACATGTGCTTTATTTGAATCATTATTAAATAATTGTGGTATTGAAATCGAGAAAGTGAAAAAGGTCAATCGCGATGTTAAGGCCGCAAATGAGAAATTGACCACTGAGCTTGAAAGGTACAAGGATCACAAAGAACGCGAGTCAGAATTTGAAATTGGTTATAAGAAGTTACTTGTTAAAGATAGGGAATGGAAAAACAAGTTTGCTAATCTCGAAATAAGTTCAACAAAAACCATTAACTCTTTAAAACAAGAAATTTCTGAATTAACAAACCAACTTTCAAAACAAAAAACAGCTTATACCAATCTTGAAAAAGAACTGGATGAGTTGAAAAAGAACTTTGCAACGAAAGAAGATAAACTTTTGGAAGAAATCGTAGAGTCAGAACACAAGATTGCACATCTAGAAGAATTAGTGGTTAAGTCGGGTCAGTCAAGTCAAACAATAAAAATGATTTCAAATCAAACTAATCCGATTTACCATACAAAACACAAAATGGCTCTTGGTAACAACAATCCTTGTAATCTCAAGAAAGCTCAGGAAGAACAGAATGTTTTGTATAATGGTAGTGCTTTTTACACCAAACATGATCCTCCCGTCGTTCGGGATTCTGGGTAAACGATAGAACATGTCGAAGAGAGCATTATTAAAATGAAACAAAAGGATTTGAAATCCATTGATTACAACAAATTGAACAAACTTTCAGGTATTACTTTTGTTCCACAGAAAGAACAATCTGTGTTTTCCATAAAATGCCCATTCTCGAAAATGTTTTCTAAGAAAGTAGTTGCTTCCAAATCGCTTTCAAACATGGAACAGATGTCTTCAAACAACACTTTTAACACAAGTGCTGCCAGAGGATATCTTGATGATCTTAAAACAAGAGTTGGGCAACTTAAAACGACTTTAGAATCTAAAACGAGACTTAATGAGATTAATTGGAATTCCACGGTTCATTTACAGCTTAAAAAGATTCTTGAAAGTGAATTTGCTCCTCAAATTAATAACATTCATGCTCGTGTAATTCACTTTGAACAAGCATTTTTGAAAGAAACAGCTGACTTCGTCACGGATCACAAATCCCTGATAAAGAAGGCTAATGAATCTTTTGAGCAAATCAATGTTTTGGAAACCCTAAATGATTCTCTCTTCGAAGCTGTTATGACTACTGATATTATGTCCATCATTTTACAACCATATTCTGTTCAAGACGATGAACAACTAAGAGCTGAGACCTCCGCAATTGTTTCAAAATATGAAAATGCTCTCATAAAGCTTGAAAAAGAAAATGTGTCATATTTTAAACAACTTGATCGAAAAAAGGAAGAATGGAAGTATGACAAATTGTCGTATGAGCGTGACTTAAAGAAAATGAAAGAGCAAAATGATCTTTTGAGGGCTCAACTTGAAAGTCAAAAAAGGAAAGGGTGAGGAAACTAAGTTTGCAAAACCATTGACTTAGGAGAAACCAAATGTTTCAAACACGGTTCAAAAATCAAAAATGTCAATTTCACGGTTTGCTCCAAAAGTCGATGAGAAAAAGGATTTGACAAAACCAGTCACTCCAACACCCTTGCCCAAGAAAAGTGAAAATGAAAAGATTGTTGATAAAGGAAAAGTGGTTGTCGAAACAACAAAAGTGTTAGCACCTGGCCTTTTTAGGATTAGTCCCACTAGTGTGTCTGCCTCAACATCTAAGACAAATGATAAGTGCATAAAGGCTAATTCTAAAGAATCTAGGGATGCTAAAAAGGACAACAATATAAATCCTAATGTGTGTGCCTTACCTTCTACAGGATTAGAAAGCACCTCTAGGAGCAGCAGACTAAAGCCTAGGAGCAATACAAGGAACAATAGAGTCTCGCCTGTCTCTAAGAGTAGTAGCAAGAATAAAGTTGAAGAAGTAGAAGAACACCCTAGGAATTTATCGCTTTGTAATAAGAAACATGATTCATCTGAATGTACTGGCGAAAGTATTGGTTCTAATGCATGTAATGACTCTGTTTGTTTAATATGCAAGAAATGTTTAATTAATGATGTTCATGATGAATGTGTTTCTAAGAATGTGAATGTTACGCCTGAACAGAAGAATGTTCCAAAAAGACCTAGTGCTAGATCCAGATCTATAGAAAGATTAGTTGCACGATTTAGGACTACCACTATTAGTCGAATGCCTAGGAACTATCTTAAGTTTTGTATGTGGATCCCAACGGGTAGAGAGTTCACTCTTACGGACGGTAAATTAGAAATAGCTCAAGCTAAACAAGTAGCAACTGTCTATGAGTGTGATTCTGCTTTTACTCCTAACCCAATGGAACCAAATTCAAAACGGTTTCCAAATACAAACTCTTCTGTTCTTGGCAGGTTATCGAAATATGTCTTTGGATCGTCGACTCGGGTTGCTCCAAGCACATGACCGGGAATTTAAAGCTGCTGATCAATTTCGTCTGGAAATTTATGAGAACTGTACGCTTTGGAAATGATCATGTAGCAGCTATTCAGGGTTATGGAGATCTACAATTTGGGAATTTTTTAATCACTCGAGTTTACTATGTCGAAGGGTTGGGACACAACTTGTTTTCAGTCGGGCAGTTTTGTGATGCAGATTTAGAAGTGGCATTCAGAAGAAACACGGTTTTTATAAGAAATTTGGTTGGTGATGATCTCTTAACTGGTAATCGTGGTACAAACTTGTACGCTATCGACATCAACCAAATGGCTTCTACATCACCAATTTGTCTTATGACAAGGGCAACCGAAACTAAGTCCTGGCTGTGGCATAGACGTTTATCCCATCTCAATTTCGACACCATCAACAAGTTAGCCAAAGACAACATCGTCACCGGACTTCCTAAGTTCAAATACACCAAGGAACACTTATGTCCATCATGCGAACAAGGAAAAAGTAAAAAGTGCATCATATAAACCCAAAACCGTACCTAGTTCGGAAGCAAGTTTACATATGTTGCACATGGACTTATGTGGCCCAATGAGAGTTGAAAGCATTAACGGGAAGAAGTATATTCTTGTTATTGTTGATGATTATTCAAGATATAATTGGGTAAAGTTTTTGAGATCAAAAGACGAAGCACCAGGCATCATCATCACCTTTCTGAAGCGTATTCAAGTTCTACTTCAAGCTCCAGTAAGGATTATAAGAACAGACAATGGCACAGAATTTACAAACCAGGAGTTAAGAACTTACCTTGAAGATGTTGGAATCACACACCAAACATCAGTTGTTAGAACTCCACAGCAGAATGCGGTGGTTGAAAGAAGAAACCGAACTCTTGTGGAAGCTGCTCGCACAATGCTGATCTTTTCTATTGCACCACTATTCTTATGGGCTGATGCTGTAGCCACTGCTTGTTTTACTCAAAACCGATCCTTAGTCCATCCGAGATTCAATAAAACCCCATATGAGCTAGTGAAAAACCGTAAACCTGACATCTCTTACCTTCACGTGTTTGGCGCTTTATGTTATCCAACGAATGACAGAGAAGATCTAGGGAAGTTAAAAGCTAAGGGTGATATTGGAATCTTCATTGGATATTCAGAAAACTCGAGGGCATTCAGGGTGTATAATAGAAGAACGAAAAAGATAATGGAGACGATGAATGTGAAGTTTGACGAGATTTCACAGATGGCTTCTGAGAGATACGCTCTAGAACCCGCGCTTAATCCGATGGCTTCTAATCAAAACGGATTAGGACCCGCACCAAACATGCAGACTTCTGGACACATCAGTTCAGGACTCGTACCTCAAGGAGCTCAGTCAACAAACACGAATAAACCGTCAGAACAAGAATTGGAAATTTTCTTCGAGTTAATGTTTGATGAATACTATGGTGGAACTTCGACAAATGCATCTCCACAACATTCCGCTGCACCCGCTCAAAACCATCAACCACCACCACCATCACAAGATGCATCTACCGCAATCGAAGCTGAAGCACCAACTACATCAACATCATCTACATCTACTCAAGTAACTCCAGTACTTGAAACTGTTCTACCAAGCGTTGATGAGCAAAACCAAGACACAAATTTTCAAGAAGAACCAACAAATAATTCAAACGATGTTACGTTAGAAGAAGAAGAAATATTTGAAAACCCATTTGCAACAGACTCTGCCGAATCTTCTTCAAGATTACAAGAACCACCTAACACACATTCGTTACACCCAAGGTACCCTTCTACGTTTCAATGGACAAAAGACCATCCAATAGAACATATTATTGGTGAACCTTCAAAGCCAGTTCAGACAAGGAGACAACTTGCCACTGATCTCGAATTGTGCATTTACATTTGCTCAATCAGCCTCAAAGAACCTAAGAACATTCGAGAAGCAATGGCAGAAAACCCTTGGATTGAAGCGATGCAGGAGGAATTTCTTCAATACCTATTACATGATAGTTGGGAACTTGTTGAACGACCACTTGATAAACGAGTTCTTGATCTCAAGTGGTTGTGGAAGAACAAACTGGATGAGGAAATGACTGTTATTTGCAACAAAGCTCGTCTTGTGGCTAAAGGTTATCCACAAGAAGAAGGGATAGACTTCGAAGAATCATTCGCGCCTGTAGCTAGACTTGAAGCAGTCCGAATTTTCTTAGCCTATGCCGCTCACAAAAACATCACAGTCTATCAGATGGATATTAAGACTGCCTTCTTAAATGGAACTCTGAAAGAAGAAGTGTATGTGAGTCAGCCAGAGGGATTCATCGACAAAGATCATCCAGACTACGTCTACAAGTTTAAGAAAGCAATTTATGGTTTAAAACAGAAAAACCAACAAAAACAAAATACAAAAATATAAAATTTTCAAAAAATACAAAAACAATATAAAATCAAAAAATCCGAAAATACTCTTCTCACGACATGTCTCTCGTATAAATCAATATTCTGTACGTTTCTAGAAATGTCATTCAACAATGATACGGACATGTACAGATGCTTGAGCGGGAGTTCTTTTTTTATATTTTTCTAAAACATGTCGTTTCTCAAAATTTTCTTCACAATGGCTTTCGTATACATCAGTACGAAACCCGGACCCGAATGATGACTTCTGATTATTTTCAAATCAAGGACTCGTACGTTCAATGACGAACTCTTTTTCAAAAATGTTCGAGTCTAAACAAACGAAAAAGATTTCAAGCATAAACTCGTTTTCAAACAAAATTCTTGAGCACTTTTTCAAAATTGTTCAAAAGATTTCTCAAAATCTCTCAAAATTAGTGCTCAATATAACTCCCTCAAAACCCTTAAGTAATTTTAAATATGCTATCATTAAGGGGGAGTACAAAAAGAAAAATGTTCCAAATTCATGCAAAATCTGTCTTTCTCTCCAAAAAGCTTTTTCTTAATCAGTTGATATCAAAAATATCACGCTATGCTATTTTTGAGGGGGAGAAGACATGATTAAAATGTGATCAAAGATGTTTAAAGTTTATGACTGAATCTCAGAAGAGCTCGACTCAGTAAGTACCAATGAATTGACAAAGCTTAAAATGTCAGTAATCGAAAAGACTTGTCCTGGACGGGTAATAATTTCAAGCTAGTTTAACTAGTGATGTAAGCGTGTCTCGAATAGGACTTGTCTGAGTAGAATCTACCGTATCGAGAGACTTTCTTTGGACTTGACTAGGACGGTAATAATTTCAAGCTAGTCTAACTAGTGATGTAAGCGTGTCTCGAATTGGTCATGTTCGCTGAAAGTGGATCAATTCAAAAGTGCAAACTCCTCTCGCATGTGCAAATTTCTTAAATATTCATGAGCACATGTGAAGGGGGAGTCCTTCAAAATTGTAAAACTCTCAAAGTGGTAAAAACAATGTGTTTTATTATCATAAACACTTTGAGAGATTTTCAATAAATGGTTTAATGGTAATTATAGGGCAGTCATGGTGTTATAAGGTGACTAAGGTTAGGAAAAACCGTCCTATGATCCGCCAGAGCCGGAGGGATCTACCCAAGGACAAATCCAATAGATTAGAATTAGAAGTCCTTAGGTATGATTGAAAAAAGGAGAAAATAAGAAAGGAGAAAGAAGGGGTTGAAGAATTAAAAAGAAAAGTTATGAAAAAGGGTGAAAAGAAATAGCCCTCCAAATGTTCAACCTTAGGGTAGACACCGGGTACAATTCGTATGCTACTGGTTGTTACTAAGGTGACACCGGTATTGAAGACAAAGACGTCATGGACCCAGTGACGCACTGCACTAAACCTTCTTAACCACTCAAGTTCTCTTAAAAGAGCTTGTTTCATTCTCACGGGGAACCGGTGTAATCTATCTACCTGTCTCTTAGAGATGGTTGATATTGAAGCAGGAGACCTCTCCTTAATCTCCGCATAGGAAACCAAATATGCACTTATCGAGTCTAGTGCCCCGAGATTCATCAAAAGATCTCATAGGAACACATGATATTTCTACACTGGTTGTTCATCATTAAGGATGCCAGATGTAAACTTAAGAGTCCTACGCAGATCTTAGCAATCTGCCAGAACATTTATGAGAGGATTCATTTTTGTGATTCTCAATGATTGAATGGAAATTCCTGCCAGGGTCAACATCAAGCAGCCCTGACAGCAGGTCACTTCGGTAATTCCTTATGGGTTACGCTTAGTGTTCGCGGTGGTCTCAAACGGTCTACAGTCGTGGGGTGATCTCCAGCAACTCACCTGAATCATTGATGTACTTCGGTGGATCTAGTAAGCCCTTTCGGGGGTATCTGGTTCAGGAACGGCCTTGGCAAGGGTTAGAGAGAGTTTTCACACTATGCTGTTAACGATCTCTAATTCCGAACTTGTAAGTACCGGATGCTTTATTGCTAACTGTTTTATGTAGGTACTGATGAATGTTCCTTGGAGAAAGACCGTTACCATCACTCAAAGATCCACATGCTCATACCCTACAAAGCTCTCTTCAAAGATCAAAGCAAAGCAAAGTTCAGAACGTTTCTAAGTCAAAGTCAAAGAATCTACAAACTAAAGAAACAAAGATTAAAGCCAAAGAAAAGAGAACTTCACAAAGAATTCAATGCCAAACAAAGTATGAGCATGTTGGAAAAGACGTAAAGACAACAGAGTGAAGATGTTGATCAAAGGCAAGAACAACCAAATGACAGTTATCAAAGATCACAAAGCATGATTGGAACAAAGAATCTAGCAAAGCTATTACACAAAGACTCAAAGTTCAAAGAGAACAAGCTTCAAAGATCAAAGATCAAGGTCACAAAAGAGAGATCTCAATGATCACCTTTAGGGGGAGATTGTTAGCATTAGAAGTGTTGATCATTTATGTAATCAAAGGGAGATCTCAATGATCATCCCTTAGGGGGAGATTGTTAGCATTAAAAGTGACGATCATTATTGAGTCGACAAGTATTGTAATAGTTAAGTATATTGGGCTATGGACTTGGTACTTATTAAGTATATCATGTAAGCCTTATTAGAACATGTAAACCAAGTCCAAGCCCAAGCCCATAGAAAGCCTATGTATGGAACTATAAAAGGCACCTTACCTCTCATTTGTAAAGTGTGCTTGTGTGTGTATTTGTGTGTATTTCTCTTGAATAAAAGCTCTCATTTCTTATCTCTATCTCTCTAAACACGAATTACCTATACATATATCAAGTCACCATCTTTCATCCTTCTTCATCTTTGCTTCTATATTGGTGTGATAAAGTTGTGAAATCTAAGGTCCTACACTCTCCCCCCCCCCCCCCAACCCCACACGCACGAACTAGGCCAAAACCGAATCAACGGTGAGAGGCTAACTTTTCAGTTTGCGTAAAAATGTGCCCCGCCCCCTCCCGAACACACTGCAACGAAAAAAAAAGACAAGAAAAGAAGAAAAAAAAACTTTTCCAGTTACCATTTTTTTAATACCCTTTAAACTTCAACATTTTTAAACGCACTTCACATTATAGTCTTTACTCCTCATTCTTTACACAACTTCAAACTTCAAAAAAAACTTATTATGGATATGAATTCCGAAGCAATAATGCTCCTAGACGTTGAAGATTATATGTGGAAAAAGAAGAAGTTATTCATCGTGAAATGAAATTTTTTAGTAGAGCATTATTGTTTTTAATGTGTATACCACGACCAAAAACACAAAAGAGAACCAACATAAATCGAGATCATATAGGTGCTCATGATCATTTAGTCCAAGCCTATTTTGGTGTGAATTCGATGGTTCCTAATGAAACTTTCGTGGAGATGTTTCGAATGAGTGGAACGCTATTCACAAGTATAGTTGAAGAAGTAACTATTCATTGTGCATACTTTCGTGAGAAGATTGACTGTACTGGACAAGGCATTTCCCCGTTGTTGAAGTGCACCTTTGCAATTCTTGAATTGGCATACGACACCGTTCTTGACTTCCTTGATGAATATTTGCAGATGAGCGTAGCAACTTCTTGTCTATCTCTTAAAAATTTTTGTACGTCTATTATGGAAATTTTTGGAGTAGAATATTTGTGAAGACCTACTGTCACTGATGTTGAAATGCTATACTGTAACACCCCCAATTTCGTGATGCGCAGCGGAATTCAAACTGGGTGTTACTTGATGGCACAACAGTTATAACAGTAGAAAACGATCTCTAATTGAGTTGTTTTAAAAGACTTATCATTCGAGTTTATATAAATATCAGAGTTTACAAAATGAGGTCCCAGTAGTTTCAAGGTTTATGATTTATTCATTTTGCGTATAGGTTTATTTTTCCGAAGAAATGCTTAGGAAAGTATTTCCCCGGGTCGTGTCCCAACGAAGCTGTGAATGGAATTTTGAATTCCCGATTCGTGAAACATGTCGTGAAAGTGGTAAAAAGTGATTTTTATGAGATTACACTAAGGAATATAGAAATGAAGCACAAATAACCAACTAAGCACGTAAATCAAGTAAACAAACTTTAAACGTAACGTAAAATTAAAAACGTAAACTTAAACGTAAATAAAACATTAACGCGCGAAATAAAACGTGAATTTTAAACTACACTACTCCTACGGACATGAAAATAATTTTCCTAAGTTAAAAATGATAAAAGAAATTTTTAGAAAAAGAAAAATATTTTTTTTTTACTTTTTACTTAATTTTTATGAATTAAAAACTAATTTAACTAATTAAAAATTAAAAGAAAATGCAAATTAAGTGATAAAAATATAAAATAAATTTTGAAAATTATAAATAACTAAAAAGTATTTTGAAAACGGAAAACTAATTTTTTTTTGCTTTTTATGTAATTTTTAGGAATTAAAAAGTAATAAAAATTCAAATAAAATTCAAAATAAATGGAAAAAATGCAAAATAAATTTCTAAAAAATCTAAAATAAATGAAAACTAATTTCTAAAATATTTTTGGTTTTTTCTAGGCTTTTTCGGATTTTTTTGGAGTTTTTGGTAATTAAAAAGTATTTAAAATTGAATAAAAACTAAAATAAAATAAGAAAAATAGCAAATGAACTCAGAAAAATATGAAAAATTCAGGGAAAATCTAAAATAAAATTCTAAACTTAAGAAAAATTTGAAAAGTTGAAAATAAGCTATGGAAATGCTGAATGGCTTAAAAACAGCTTATATGAGTGCTTATTGATAAGCAATTTGACCAAAACTTGACCCAAACTTTGAATCAAGGTTTCTATGAATCAAATAAGCTTAAGTGAACAGAAATGAAACCAGAGTGAACCCAGAAACACAGACAGTGATCAAATCAGTTGCAATAAGCATTTGAATGGATAAGCAGTTTAAGCAAACAGATAAGCTAAGGGTCCCAATCAATGAAATAAGCAAATATTAGGTCTGAGGAACTAAAATGAACAACAAATTCTGAATTCCAAGCAAAAACTCTCACTAGCAGCCCTTAAAATGAAACAGAAACTAGGCTGAAACACTCAACTTGCAGCTTATAAAATAATGACCTATTAAGCTAATTAGTGTGTAGAAGGGGGGGGGGGGGGGGGGCAAATGAAGTTTGAACTACAGAAAACCTAGAAAACCAAAAAGCCCTAATTGGTGCAACCTAATTGAACCCTCTTATGACCTGAGGTCAGCAGCTCATGAACCTTTTGGGCTGCAAGATTTGACTTTTTATTTCCACCTCAACTTTGACTAAACCAAACTTTGATGAATCAAATCTAACTCTAGGTATCTAATGATGGTGTTTAACCATTAAAAACTCATACTCAAACAAATTATGCAACAGATTTGCCAAGTGACAGATTCAGATTTGGAATTATGTATGTAGAAATTAAGTGACTGGCTAATTTTGACTTTTGCACTTTACCATATATTTTTATGCTACTGTTAACTCTATTATACTTATTGTAAGCTAACTAAGCTAAAATATCAACTAGAGACCATCCAAATTACAACAGCCAATCCTAATCCAAACACCCCTGTATAGTTTAACTGTTTCAATAACCTCTGCAATTCTAAACCTAAAACTACCAATCCAATAATCAAAACCTATTACTAAACTGTTATTAAAACTAAATGAATAGGAAGAAATAACAAAGAACAATAAAATCATACAGATGCAATTTATACTAAAGATGACCAGTAGAATTGAAAACTTATAACTAATGTATGTAGAAACTGAACTAAGACCTAAAATGAACTCTAAATAAGCATTCAAAGAAGATATATGCAAAAAACTACAACTAAATAAGCTATAATAAAAGACAATGCAGAAAAATAGGAAGGACGAAGGACCTACTCACAATCCCCTCTGCATGAATAGAGGGGATCTCCTAGTAGCCTATCTTTGGATAGGCTAAATTGTCACCAGATACCATGAATCAAACACCATTATTCCCAGAATCATCATCAAGAATAACCATTGACTTTTGTTTACTGCTATCTCTTGAACAAATTTAAACAAAAATAACTCTCAACAAGCTATTGTTTAGCCTGAAAGAGCTAATGAGAACAGAAAAATGTAACTAGAAATAGATTTAAAACAATTGCAATGAAAATTAAATGATAAAAAAAATTTAACTGAAAACTTTAAATTTTATTAAAACTGAAATTGAGTACAATATAAAAGATGAGAAAAATTACAATAAGCTAAGAATTAATCTAAAACTATTAAAGACTGCACTAAACTCTAGCTAAAATAACCCTACTCCTAACCTAATCTAACAACTTCAATTGTTGGTGAGGAGGGGATTATATAGGTGCTAAGAGGAGAGCTTAGTGAAGCTTCTAGGCTGCTAGCTCACTGATCCACATGATGTGTGCTTCTTTGAGTCCCTTTCAATCCGTTGGATAACCCTTGCTCATCAATCTTTTAATCACAGCCCTTGGATCAATTTTGTGATGTGATTGATCCTGTGTATGCTCATTCATTGGTCCACGTGTCCTGATATATTCTGACCCTTCTAGAAATACCCAATCATTGGGTAATAATTGTGTAATTGGGGTAATTTGGTCGGAGGGTAATTTAGGGTTCTAACTATAGTGTTTTTATGGGTTTGGTAAATGAGTTTTAGGGGCCGGTAAAATTAAATAGAGTGTTTTATTATTAGTTGACCGGATGTGGTAGTGGGTTTGACCGGGTAAAGAGAATGGTGGATCGGGTAGAATTGGTGGACCGGGTATAAGGTAATAAAGTGGGAGTGGGCTTAGGTTTGCTTTGGGCTTGGATATAAGTATTTTTGGATCTGGTTTGGTTTAGTTTTATTTTTAGGATTTAGGAGTAGTATTTTTTATCAAGGACCATTATTGTACAATCTGAAAATTAAGGGACCAAAACTGACTTTCTTCAAAAATTATTCCAAGGGTTATTATTGTAACTCTCTGATTCATGAGGGACCTTTCTTGACTTTTCTTCAAGTATTTCTCCAAAGGACCATTTTTGTAATTTTCTGAAAGTACAGGGACTAAAGTTGCCAATATCTTCAAACTTTGATCAAGGACCATTTTTGCAACTTTATGAATCTCCAAGGGTAATTTTTTGACATTATGAGCTTTCTTTGATCATTAAGCTTCCCCGGCTCCGGCTTTTGACCTTTTTCCATTCTCGTGCTCGTTTTTGTCGGTTTTGGCTTTGTTTTTGTCCATTTTTCACACATCCGTTCCTGCACATACACAAATACAAAAACATACATTCTCTTGGCATATTTGGTTAGTATTTGGTGTATTTGGTCTAATTTAAGGCCTAAAAATGATGTGTGAGTAAACACACATCAAAACTCCCCTAGACGAAGGTATTTTCATGCCCTCACGCAATGTCATCACCTCACGCTTAAGAGATTAATAAGTTCAAAACCTCTCTTTACTGACGTTGTAAAGTAGCAATGATGTTCAAAAGAGATATTAAAATCATTTATTCTAAAAAATGCTCCGTTTTCTGATTTTCATGAATAACAACTACTACTACTCTTTTTGTATTTTTTTCATTTTTATATATGTGACGGTTTACTTTGACTTTTATTATTAATTCTTATCTATTGATAACTTTCAGGGTCTACGAGTAGAAACACTTCTCACAGAGAAGAGACCATACGGATAAAAATCGGCATCCTTGATTTTTCACAAGCTCCCAAACTAAGCTTAAAATTGAAATCATTGCTTATCCACAAGTTAGATGCTAACACTACCCACAAAAGTTACTTGTGTAATTACCGCTTGTTCCCAAGTCCTAAGTTTTGTATCTCAAGATTTTAATTTGTGAGAAATGAATTGCTTCATATTTTCTCGTTTTGATAGTTATTAGTCCGATAAGAACACAAAATTTGAACGCTAAGTAGTTTCCAAACTTTCCCTCGAAAACCCCTGCATACAAGAATCGGGTCCACATGAAGGTCTCTGATTTAACACGATTTGTGGGGGGCCCCTTTTTATTTACAGCCGAAACATCCCATGTTTGAGACCCGAGACGGAAGCTTTTTATAAGGGAAACCCCCGAAGTCGAAGCTTGACATTTTTGCATAATTATAAGCACTTTAATAATATTTGGTCCTTAGTACTTTATTCCAATTACAACAACGGTTTAAGATCTGCCAAGATGTAAGAGCTTTATTATGACTTTGTATTTATATCCGATGCTTTTTATAGCTTTGGATTCCTCTGCCTTATTTTTTGCTTTGGATTATTAATATTGATATTCATAATCATATGCCAAACCCCGAGTCCCACGCCCTTTACTAAGATCACAACATCGGCTGCGAACCGGCAAGATGCAATAGTCTATTTCACCGTAACACTGGCAGTACCCCTATGTGTACCTAACTCCCATATGCAGAGATTTTGTTGGGAACGAGAAAAAACTAAGTATTGCCCAAACCCCATACACTTAATTAAACCTAGAGATCTATTATTATTGGTGTGCAATCTTGTGGGAACAAGGAGGCCACAAGTACCTTTCGTGGGCTCTAAAGAGATCCAACTACTCCACGTTTAGCACGAAACTTCTAAATAAACTCTATCATTCCTCGATCTCCGCAAATTTAAAATCCCAAGTAATGAGATCCGTGGATGCTTAGCCATAATCTTTTGATTATATTGATTAAGGGAGACGAGCTAGGGCTCAACACGCCCAGTCAAGTCGAAACATTTATTTCTACTCTCGCCGGTAGGCAAGTCAAAACAAGTTGTCAAATCTTATTATAATACCATATATCATCATTTTTACTTTTTTTTTCTTTCCAATTTTCATTTTTCTTTCTTTTTTTTTGCAATAAAAAGGTGACAAAAATTTAAAATTTTGGTGGAAAACGGAGTTGCGTAAGTTAACAGCTCAGACGAAGGTGCCAGGTCAAATCAAATCGAAGATTCACCCCCCCCCCCAGACTAAAGTGAAACATTGTCCTCAATGTTTTAAGGGTATGGGTAGTCTTACGTAAAATCTAAGGCCGTTTATTAAGTATGCCAAGAGATAAACGTTAGTCGATAAGATTTTGGATATGATGAATTTCCGAAAGAGCAGCGAAGAATGAGACTCGAGTGGAGAGAATGACAAAACACGAGCACGAGAGTCCTCAATCTTCGGGGAAATTCCAGAACATTCACAAACAACAACGAAAACATGAGTTTGGAAAGGGTCGGCCCCCTCATGTCACGTTACTTAAGAAATAAGAAAATAAAGAAAATGAAAATGGATAAGCATGAGGTGCCTCCCACGAAGCGCTTGTTTTTGTTCACCGAGTCACATGAGCTTGACTCGATCCCCGAATTAATTCATCCGTGGGGAGAGCAGATGGAATGGACACCCGGCATGAAAAACGGAGATACCGGGGTCAAAAACGGTATCCTCACTCCCGGTGGAGTGGAAAAGTGTAGAAATGATGGGATAAGCAAAGAATGGTTTAAACACTCGGATGATAAAAGCAAATTCAAGTTCAGAATCATGGGTGGGTTGGGTTGGTAAAAGATTAAGCACAGGAACATCATGTTCGGAAATCTCGTCCACCACTCCATAAATATCTTCATTCATATCTGATTCAAAATCTACATCCGGTGGTTTCACGGGTGGACGAGAAGATGGTGAATCGAAGAGAAATGAGTCAGCATCGGTAAGTACAGCATTATCATGTATTTCTTCAAGAACATTTCTTCGAAGGCCATTCTCGTCATTTTCAACACCTGATGGTATCGAGTCATCCGCAGCAAGAAATCGATCGACATCCTCTAAAATAGGGTCACGTGACGGATTATCGGAAATAAGTTCAGAGTCGATCTTAAAGTTAAAACGCTCATAATCCGGAAGAGAGATATCAGCATGAATAGTGGGACTGCCACTACTCGTCTCTTCAAATCGAAAAATTTCAAGCTCTGGTAAGAAATCATTATCCATATCGGGGATAGAAAAAGAAGTCGGAGGATCTTTCAATGCCTCAATTTTAGAGATGAGAAGATTAATATTCAATAATTTTTCACGAAGAGCTTCATCTTGTATTTCCGTTTCAATATCTTCATCATTCTCTTCTTCTAAGCTGACGAGCTCAGAAGGTAATTCATCCACATAGTCGATGTCTCCACAAGATATAGAATCGTCATCGTCAGAATTGGAGAACATCTTAACAGGATCATTCGAATTTTCAATTGGAGGTAAGTCACATTCTTCAGCCATATCAAAAACATATTTCTCAAAATCGGGTAAAGAATCCTTGAGCTCGGGCTCAAAAGGATCTGACGGCTTATCTTCAATAAATTCACAATCAGCGTTAGAAATTTCCCTGGACTCACTTGGGATTGGGACGAGGTTCTCAACAATAGACTTATTGAATTCGTCCGATTCCATTGTCGGAATAGTGTTTAGATGCTCGTCCCCCATTTTTAGAGAGTCCTTGGGTTCTACGGAAGAAACATCGGAAGCTTTGTGAGGATTAAGAACGATCGTAACTTTCTCATCATCGTCGTCGGAATCATAGTTAACAAAAGATTTATAAGGATTAGACGCTCTCTCTTCAGCAAGTAACTCTGCAATAGACTTCTCACAAGGCTCGGGGAGTATAAGTTTCACGATTAACCACAAAGTCTCGTATCGTTTCGATAACGGATTCCATTTCAGCAATAAATTCATCCGGAACTTGAAACTTGTCGGGAGTTTGTGAGGGTTGGTTAAAACCATGAGAATCGTAACATGAATTTGGCTCATAAAAATTTTCAAACGATCCCCCAAAATTTTCAAAATTTGATGAATCATTATTGAAACACGGTTCTTGCTTATAAAAGTTTTGAGAAGGAAGATTAAAATCATTTTGAGAATAATTATCAAAACTCGTATCGTAAGCGTAAGATGTTTTAGTACTTGGTACGTAACATATACAATTCGCGTATCCACATTGATTACAAAAACATTGCCCACACGGTAATCCTTCGTCAGATGGATTACCACAATTAAAGCAAGTGAACGGAGACGGCGGTGGTGTTGGATAGTAATCGGGAACGTTTTGAAGGATTGATCTTTGAACATATGCGGGAGAATTACAAAACCAACAAACTCCATTATGAATACCACTACCACATTGTTCGCACGTACACCAAACACATGAACCTTCGAAGAAACGGTTCGCCACACTTAAAACAAGTCGGATACATAAGAATTATTGGTTTAGAGGGTTAAAGAAGAAGAATCAAACGATAAGAGGAGAAGAAGATTATTTTTGGTTTTTTTAATTATTGGAAAAGAAAATCAAAGTAGAAAAGGGAAATTTTTTTGTATTTTTCATATTGGAAAACAAAATTCAAAAACTTAAATCTTTTATTCTTTTTTTTCAAACGTTACGTTAATCGTAACCGTTTCCTTTAAAACTACTTGCGATGGAACGGGAGAGAAGAGTGTTTCTCTCTTCAGCTTGCAATTTAATGTCAAAGCTTTCAATTTTTTTCCGCCTATTCGGTTGTAGAATTAAAGTAATCCGATTAGCAACTAATTTCACGCGTTCTTATGTTGGTAAGCTTATTTGGTTTACAACGCGCACCCTTCCACGGGAGAGTCGAGGCTATAACTTTCTTTTTGGTATTTTTGAAAACACTTAAGGAAAAGTGTTTTTGATTTTTCAATTTTTTTGGTTTTTATATAAAATATAAAAAAGGAAGGTTTTCAAAACACAATTTCAAAAAAACGAAAACCAAAATTCACTTCAACCTTCCCCGGCAGCGGCGCCATTTGATTTATTCGTTTTGAGTATAGGTTTATTTTTCCGAAGAAATGCTTAGGAAAGAATTTCCCGGGGTCGTGTCACAACGAAGGTGTGAATGGAATTTTGAATTCCCGATTCGTGAAACGTGTCGTGAAAGTGGTAAAAAGTGATTTTTATGAGATTACACTAAGGAATATGAAAATGAAGCACAAATAACCAACTAAGCACGTAAATCAAGTAAACAAACTTTAAACGTAACGTAAAATTAAAAACGTAAGCTTAAACGTAAGTAAAACGTTAATGTGCGAAATAAAACGTGAATTTCAAACTACACTAATCCTACGGACTTGAAAATAATTTTCATAAGTTAAAAATGATAAAAGAAAATTTTCAAAAAAAGAAAAATAATTTTTTTGACTTTTTATTTAATTTTTATGAATTAAAAACTAATTTAACAAATTAAAAATTAAAAGAAAATGCAAATTAAATGAGAAAAATATAAAAAAAAAATTGAAAATTATAAAATAACTAAAAAGTATTTTTAAAACTGAAAACTAATTTTTTTTTTTTTTTTTTTTTTTTTTTTTTTTGCTTTTTGTGTAATTTTTAGGAATTAAAAACTAATTAAAAGGTAATAAAAATTCAAATAAAATTCAAAATAAATGGGAAAAATGCAAAATAAATTTCTAAAAATCTAAAATAAATGAAAACTAATTTCCAAAATATTTTTGGATTTTTTTAGGCTTTTTCTGATTTTTTTTTTTTTTTTTTTTTTTTGAAGTTTTGGTAATTAAAAAGTACTCAAAATTGAATAAAAACTAAAATAAAATAAGAAAAATAGCAAATGAACTCAGAAAAATATGAAAAATTCAGGGAAAATCTAAAATAATATTCTAAACTTAAGAAAAATTTGAAAAGTTGAATGGCTTAAAAACAGCTTATATGAGTGCTTATTGATAAGCAATTTAACCCAAACTTTGAATAAAGGTTTCTATGAGTCAAATAAGCTTAAGTGAACAAAAATGAAACCAAAGTGAACCCAGAAACACAGACAGTGATCAAATTAGTTGCAATAAGCACTTGAATGGATAAGCAGTTTAAGCAAACAGATAAGCTAAGGGTCCCAATCAATGAAATAAGCAAATATTAGGTCTGAGGAACTAAAATGAATAACCAATTCTGAATTCCAAGCAAAAACTTTCACTAGCAGCCCTTAAAATGAAACAGAAACTAGGCTGAAACACTCAACTTGCAGCTTATAAAATAATGACCTATTAAGCTAATTAGTGTGTAGAAGGGGGGAGGGGGCAAATGAAGTTTGAACTACAGAAAACCTAGAAAACCAAAAAGCCCTAATTGGTGCAACCTAATTGAACCCTCTTATGACCTGAGGTCAGCAGCTCATGAACCTTTTGGGCTGCAAGATTTGACTTTTTATTTCCACCTCAACTTTGACTAAACCAAACTTTGATGAATCAAATCTAACTCTAGGTATCTAATGATGGTGTTTAACCATTAAAAACTCATACTCAAACAAATTATGCAACAGATTTGCCAAGTGACAGATTCAGATTTGGAATTATGTATGTAGAAATTAAGTGACTGGCTAATTTTGACTTTTGCACTTTACCATATATTTTTATGCTACTGTTAACTCTATTATACTTATTGTAAGCTAACTAAGCTAAAATATCAACTAGAGACCATCCAAATTACAACAGCCAATCCTAATCCAAACACCCCTGTATAGTTTAACTGTTTCAATAACCTCTGCAATTCTAAACCTAAAACTACCAATCCAATAATCAAAACCTATTACTAAATAGTTATTAAAACTAAATGAATAGGAAGAAATAACAAAGAACAATAAAATCACACAGATGCAATTTATACTAAAGATGACCAGTAGAATTGAAAACTTATAACTAATGTATGTAGAAACTGAACTAAGACCTAAAATGAACTCTAAATAAGCATTCAAAGAAGATATATGCAAAAAACTACAACTAAATAAGCTATAATAAAAGACAATGCAGAAAAATAGGAAGGACGAAGGACCTACTCACAATCCCCTCTGCATGAATAGAGGGGATCTCCTAGTAGCCTATCTTTGGATAGGCTAAATTGTCACCAGATACCATGAATCAAACACCATTATTCCCAGAATCATCATCAAGAATAACCATTGACTTTTGTTTACTGCTATCTCTTGAACAAATTTAAACAAAAATAACTCTCAACAAGCTATTGTTTAGCCTGAAAGAGCTAATGAGAACAGAAAAATATAACTAGAAATAGATTTAAAACAATTGCAATGAAAATTAAATGATAAAAAAAATTTAACTGAAAACTTTAAATTTTATTAAAACTGAAATTGAGTACAATATAAAAGATGAGAAAAATTACAATAAGCTAAGAATTAATCTAAAACTATTAAAGACTGCACTAAACTCTAGCTAAAATAACCCTACTCCTAACCTAATCTAACAACTTCAATTGTTGGTGAGGAGGGGATTATATAGGTGCTAAGAGGAGAGCTTAGTGAAGCTTCTAGGCTGCTAGCTCACTGATCCACATGATGTGTGCTTCTTTGAGTCCCTTTCAATCCGTTGGATAACCCTTGCTCATCAATCTTTTAATCACAGCCCTTGGATCAATTTTGTGATGTGATTGATCCTGTGTATGCTCATTCATTGGTCCACGTGTCCTGATATATTCTGACCCTTCTAGAAATACCCAATCATTGGGTAATAATTGTGTAATTGGGGTAATTTGGTCGGAGGGTAATTTAGGGTTCTAACTATAGTGTTTTTATGGGTTTGGTAAATGAGTTTTAGGGGCCGGTAAAATTAAATAGAGTGTTTTATTATTAGTTGACCGGATGTGGTAGTGGGTTTGACCGGGTAAAGAGAATGGTGGATCGGGTAGAATTGGTGGACCGGGTATAAGGTAATAAAGTGGGAGTGGGCTTAGGTTTGCTTTGGGCTTGGATATAAGTATTTTTGGATCTGGTTTGGTTTAGTTTTATTTTTAGGATTTAGGAGTAGTATTTTTTATCAAGGACCATTATTGTACAATCTGAAAATTAAGGAACCAAAACTGACTTTCTTCAAAAATTATTCCAAGGGTTATTATTGTAACTCTCTGATTCATGAGGGACCTTTCTTGACTTTTCTTCAAGTATTTCTCCAAAGGACCATTTTTGTAATTTTCTGAAAGTACAGGGACTAAAGTTGCCAATATCTTCAAACTTTGATCAAGGACCATTTTTGCAACTTTATGAATCTCCAAGGGTAATTTTTTGACATTATGAGCTTTCTTTGATCATTAAGCTTCCCCGGCTCCGGCTTTTGACCTTTTTCCATTCTCGTGCTCGTTTTTGTCGGTTTTGGCTTTGTTTTTGTCCATTTTTCACACATCCGTTCCTGCACATACACAAATACAAAAACATACATTCTCTTGGCATATTTGGTTAGTATTTGGTGTATTTGGTCTAATTTAAGGCCTAAAAATGATGTGTGAGTAAACACACATCAAAACTCCCCTAGACGAAGGTATTTTCATGCCCTCACGCAATGTCATCACCTCACGTTTAAGAGATTAATAAGTTCAAAACCTCTCTTTACTGACGTTGTAAAGTAGCAATGATGTTCAAAAGAGATATTAAAATCATTTATTCTAAAAAACGCTCCGTTTTCTGATTTTCATGAATAACAACTACTACTACTCTTTTTGTATTTTTTTCATTTTTATATATGTGACGGTTTGCTTTGACTTTTATTATCAATTCTTATCTGTTGATAACTTTCAGGGTCTACGAGTAGAAACACTTCTCACAGAGAAGAGACCATACGGATAAAAATCGGCATCCTTGATTTTTCACAAGCTCCCAAACTAAGCTTAAAATTGAAATCATTGCTTATCCACAAGTTAGATGCTAACACTACCCACAAAAGTTACTTGTGTAATTACCGCTTGTTCCCAAGTCCTAAGTTTTGTATCTCAAGATTTTAATTTGTGAGAAATGAATTGCTTCATATTTTCTCGTTTTGATAGTTATTAGTCCGATAAGAACACAAAATTTGAACGCTAAGTAGTTTCCAAACTTTCCCTCGAAAACCCCTGCATACAAGAATCGGGTCCACATGAAGGTCTCTGATTTAACACGATTTGTGGGGGCCCCCTTTTTATTTACAGCCGAAACATCCCATGTTTGAGACCCGAGACGGAAGCTTTTTATTAGGGAAACCCCCGAAGTCGAAGCTTGACATTTTTGCATAATTATAAGCACTTTAATAATATTTGGTCCTTAGTACTTTATTCCAATTACAACAACGGTTTAAGATCTGCCAAGATGTAAGAGCTTTATTATGACTTTGTATTTATATCCGATGCTTTTTATAGCTTTGGATTCCTCTGCCTTATTTTTGGCTTTGGATTATTAATATTGATATTCATAATCATATGTCAAACCCCGAGTCCCACGCCCTTTACTAAGATCACAACATCGGCTGCGAACCGGCAAGATGCAATAGTCTATTTCACCGTAACACTGGCAGTACCCCTATGTGTACCTAACCTCCATATGCAGAGATTTTGTTGGGAACGAGAAAAAACTAAGTATTGCCCAAACCCCATACACTTAATTAAACCTAGAGATCTATTATTATTGGTGTGCAATCTTGTGGGAACAAGGAGGCCACAAGTACCTTTCGTGGGCTCTAAAGAGATCCAACTACTCCACGTTTAGCACGAAACTTCTAAATAAACTCTATCATTCCTCGATCTCCGCAAATTTAAAATCCCAAGTAATGAGATCCGTGGATGCTTAGCCATAATCTTTTGATTATATTGATTAAGGGAGACGAGCTAGGGCTCAACACGCCCAGTCAAGTCGAAACATTTATTTCTACTCTCGCCGGTAGGCAAGTCAAAACAAGTTGTCAAATCTTATTATAATACCATATATCATCAATTTTACTTTTTTTTTTCTTTCCAATTTTCATTTTTTTTTCTTTTTTTTTTGCAATAAAAAGGTGACAAAAATTTAAAATTTTGGTGGAAAACGGAGTTGCGTAAGTTAACAGCTCAGACGAAGGTGCCAGGTCAAATCAAATCGAAGATTCACCCCCCCCCCCCCCCAGACTAAAGTGAAACATTGTCCTCAATGTTTTAAGGGTATGGGTAGTCTTACGTAAAATCTAAGGCCGTTTATTAAGTATGCCAAGAGATAAACGTTAGTCGATAAGATTTTGGATATGATGAATTTCCGAAAGAGCAGCGAAGAATGAGACTCGAGTGGAGAGAATGACAAAACACGAGCACGAGAGTCCTCAATCTTCGGGGAAATTCCAGAACATTCACAAACAACAACGAAAACATGAGTTTGGAAAGGGTCGCCCCCCTCATGTCACGTTACTTAAGAAATAAGAAAATAAAGAAAATGAAAATGGATAAGCATGGGGTGCCTCCCACGAAGCGCTTGTTTTTGTTCACCGAGTCACATGAGCTTGACTCGATCCCCGAATTAATTCATCCGTGGGGAGAGCAGATGGAATGGACACCCGGCATGAAAAACGGAGATGCCGGGGTCAAAAACGGTATCCTCACTCCCGGTGGAGTGGAAAAGTGTAGAAATGATGGGATAAGCAAAGAATGGTTTAAACACTCGGATGATAAAAGCAAATTCAAGTTCAGAATCATGGGTGGGTTGGGTTGGTAAAAGATTAAGCACGGGAACATCATGTTCGGAAATCTCGTCCACCACTCCATAAATATCTTCATTCGTATCTGATTCAAAATCTACATCCGGTGGTTTCACGGGTGGACGAGAAGATGGTGAATCGAAGAGAAATGAGTCAGCATCGGTAAGTACAGCATTATCATGTATTTCTTCAAGAACATTTCTTCGAAGGCCATTCTCGTCATTTTCAACACCTGATGGTATCGAGTCATCCGCAGCAAGAAATCGATCGACATCCTCTAAAATAGGGTCACGTGACGGATTATCGGAAATAAGTTCAGAGTCGATCTTAAAGTTAAAACGCTCATAATCCGGAAGAGAGATATCAGCATGAATAGTGGGACTGCCACTACTCGTCTCTTCAAATCGAAAAATTTCAAGCTCTGGTAAGAAATCATTATCCATATCGGGGATAGAAAAAGAAGTCGGAGGATCTTTCAATGCCTCAATTTTAGAGATGAGAAGATTAATATTCAATAATTTTTCACGAAGAGCTTCATCTTGTATTTCCGTTTCAATATCTTCATCATTCTCTTCTTCTAAGCTGACGAGCTCATAAGGTAATTCATCCACATAGTCGATGTCTCCACAAGATATAGAATCGTCATCGTCAGAATTGGAGAACATCTCAACAGGATCATTCGAATTTTCAATTGGAGGTAAGTCACATTCTTCAGCCATATCAAAAACATATTTCTCAAAATCGGGTAAAGAATCCTTGAGCTCGGGCTCAAAAGGATCTGACGGCTTATCTTCAATAAATTCACAATCAGCGTTAGAAATTTCCCTGGACTCACTTGGGATTGGGACGAGGTTCTCAACAATAGACTTATTGAATTCGTCCGATTCCATTGTCGGAATAGTGTTTAGATGCTCGTCCCCCATTTTTAGAGAGTCCTTGGGTTCTACGGAAGAAACATCGGAAGCTTTGTGAGGATTAAGAACGATCGTAACTTTCTCATCATCGTCGTCGGAATCATAGTTAACAAAAGATTTATAAGGATTAGACGCTCTCTCTTCAGCAAGTAACTCTGCAATAGACTTCTCACAAGGCTCGGGGAGTATAAGTTTCACGATTAACCACAAAGTCTCGTATCGTTTCGATAACGGATTCCATTTCAGCAATAAATTCATCCGGAACTTGAAACTTGTCGGGAGTTTGTGAGGGTTGGTTAAAACCATGAGAATCGTAACATGAATTTGGCTCATAAAAATTTTCAAACGATCCCCCAAAATTTTCAAAATTTGATGAATCATTATTGAAACACGGTTCTTGCTTATAAAAGTTTTGAGAAGGAAGATTAAAATCATTTTGAGAATAATTATCAAAACTCGTATCGTAAGCGTAAGATGTTTTAGTACTTGGTACGTAACATATACAATTCGCGTATCCACATTGATTACAAAAACATTGCCCACACGGTAATCCTTCGTCAGATGGATTACCACAATTAAAGCAAGTGAACGGAGACGGCGGTGGTGTTGGATAGTAATCGAGAACGTTTTGAAGGATTGATCTTTGAACATATGCGGGAGAATTACAAAACCAACAAACTCCATTATGAATACCACTACCACATTGTTCGCACGTACACCAAACACATGAACCTTCGAAGAAACGGTTCGCCACACTTAAAACAAGTCGGATTCATAAGAATTATTGGTTTAGAGGGTTAAAGAAGAAGAATCAAACGATAAGAGGAGAAGAAGATTATTTTTGGTTTTTTTAATTATTGGAAAAGAAAATCAAAGTAGAAAAGGGAAATCTTTTTGTATTTTTCATATTGGAAAACAAAATTCAAAAACTTAAATCTTTTATTCTTTTTTTTCAAACGTTACGTTAATCGTAACCGTTTCCTTTAAAACTACTTGCGATGGAACGGGAGAGAAGAGTGTTTCTCTCTTCAGCTTGCAATTTAATGTCAAAGCTTTCAATTTTTTTCCGCCTATTCGGTTGTAGAATTAAAGTAATCCGATTAGCAACTAATTTCACGCGTTCTTATGTTGGTAAGCTTATTTGGTTTACAACGCGCACCCTTCCACGGGAGAGTCGAGGCTATAACTTTCTTTTTGGTATTTTTGAAAACACTTAAGGAAAAGTGTTTTTGATTTTTCAATTTTTTTGGTTTTTATATAAAATATAAAAAAGGAAGGTTTTCAAAACACAATTTCAAAAAAACGAAAACCAAAATTCACTTCAACCTTCCCCGGCAGCGGCGCCATTTGATTTATTCGTTTTGAGTATAGGTTTATTTTTCCGAAGAAATGCTTAGGAAAGAATTTCCCGGGGTCGTGTCACAACGAAGGTGTGAATGGAATTTTGAATTCCCGATTCGTGAAACGTGTCGTGAAAGTGGTAAAAAGTGATTTTTATGAGATTACACTAAGGAATATGAAAATGAAGCACAAATAACCAACTAAGCACGTAAATCAAGTAAACAAACTTTAAACGTAACGTAAAATTAAAAACGTAAGCTTAAACGTAAGTAAAACGTTAATGTGCGAAATAAAACGTGAATTTTAAACTACACTAATCCTACGGACTTGAAAATAATTTTCATAAGTTAAAAATGATAAAAGAAAATTTTCAAAAAAAGAAAAATAATTTTTTTGACTTTTTATTTAATTTTTATGAATTAAAAACTAATTTAACAAATTAAAAATTAAAAGAAAATGCAAATTAAATGAGAAAAATATAAAAAAAAATTGAAAATTATAAAATAACTAAAAAGTATTTTTAAAACTGAAAACTAATTTTTTTTTTTTTTTTTTTTTTTTTTTTTGCTTTTTGTGTAATTTTTAGGAATTAAAAACTAATTAAAAGGTAATAAAAATTCAAATAAAATTCAAAATAAATGGGAAAAATGCAAAATAAATTTCTAAAAATCTAAAATAAATGAAAACTAATTTCCAAAATATTTTTGGATTTTTTTAGGCTTTTTCTGATTATTTTTTTTTTTTTTTTTTGAAGTTTTGGTAATTAAAAAGTATTCAAAATTGAATAAAAACTAAAATAAAATAAGAAAAATAGCAAATGAACTCAGAAAAATATGAAAAATTCAGGTAAAATCTAAAATAATATTCTAAACTTAAGAAAAATTTGAAAAGTTGAATGGCTTAAAAACAGCTTATATGAGTGCTTATTGATAAGCAATTTAACCCAAACTTTGAATAAAGGTTTCTATGAGTCAAATAAGCTTAAGTGAACAAAAATGAAACCAAAGTGAACCCAGAAACACAGACAGTGATCAAATTAGTTGCAATAAGCACTTGAATGGATAAGCAGTTTAAGCAAACAGATAAGCTAAGGGTCCCAATCAATGAAATAAGCAAATATTAGGTCTGAGGAACTAAAATGAATAACCAATTCTGAATTCCAAGCAAAAACTTTCACTAGCAGCCCTTAAAATGAAACAGAAACTAGGCTGAAACACTCAACTTGCAGCTTATAAAATAATGACCTATTAAGCTAATTAGTGTGTAGAAGGGGGGGGGGGGGGGCAAATGAAGTTTGAACTACAGAAAACCTAGAAAACCAAAAAGCCCTAATTGGTGCAACCTAATTGAACCCTCTTATGACCTGAGGTCAGCAGCTCGTGAACCTTTTGGGCTGCAAGATTTGACTTTTTATTTCCACCTCAACTTTGACTAAACCAAACTTTGATGAATCAAATCTAACTCTAGGTATCTAATGATGATGTTTAACCATTAAAAACTCATACTCAAACAAATTATGCAACAGATTTGCCAAGTGACAGATTCAGATTTGGAATTATGTATGTAGAAATTAAGAGACTAGCTAATTTTGACTTTTGCACTTTACCCTATATTTTTATGCTATTGTTAAATCTATTATACTTATTGTAAGCTAACTAAGCTAAAATATCAACCAGAGACCATCCAAATTACAACAGCTTACCTTAATCCAAACACCCCTGTATAGTTTAACTACTTCAATAACCTCTGCAATTCTAAACCTAAAACTACCAATCCAATAATCAAAACCTATTACTAAACTGTTATAAAAGCTAAATGAATAGGAAGAAATAACAAAGAATAATAAAATCACACAGATGCAATTTATACTAAAGATGACCAGTAGAATTGAAAACTTATAACTAATGTATGCAGAAACTGAACTAAGACCTAAAATGAACTCTAAATATGCAGTAAAAGAAGATATATGATAAAAACTACAACTAAATAAGCTATAATAAAAGACAATGCAGAAAAATAGGAAGGATGAAGGAATTACTCACAATCCCCTCAGCATGAACAGATGGGATCTCCTAGTAGCCTATCTTTGGATAGGCTAAATTGTCACCAGATACCATGAATCAAACACCATTATTCCCAGAATCATCATCATGAATAACCATTGACTTTTGTTGACTGCTATCTCTTGAACAAATTTAAACAAAAATAACTCTCAACAAGCTATTGTTTAGCTTGAAAGAGCTAATGAGAACAGAAAATGTAACTAGAAACAGATTTAGAATAATTGCAATGAAAATTAAATGATAAGAAAATTTTAACTGAAAACTTTCAATTTTATTAAAACTGAAATTGAGTACAATATAAAAGCTGAGAAAAATTACAATAAGCTAAGAATTAATCTAAAACTATTAAAGACTACACTAAACTATAGCTAAATTAACCCTACTCCTAACTTAATCTAACAGCTTCAATTATTGGTGAGGAGGGGATTATATAGGTGCTAAGAGGAGAGCTTAGTGAAGCTTCTAGGCTGCTAGCTCACTGATCCACATGATGTGTGCTTCTTTGAGTCCCTTTCAATCCGTTGGATAACCCTTGCTCATCAATCTGTTAATCACATCCCTTGGATCAATTTTGTGATGTGATTGATCCTGTGTATGCTCATTCATTGGTCCACATGTCCTGATATATTCTGACCCTTATAGAAATACCCAATCATTGGGTAATAATTTTGTAATTGGGGTAATTTGGTGGGAGGGTAATTTAGGGTTCTAACTACAGTGTTTTTCTGGGTTTGGTAAATCAGTTTTGGGGGCGGTAAAATTAAAGAGAGTGTTTTATTATTAGTTGACCGGATGTGGTAGTGGGTTTGACCGGGTAAAGAGAATGGTGGATCGGGTATAAGGTAATAAAGTGGGAGTGGGCTTAGGTTTGCTTTGGGCTTGGATATAAGTATTTTTGGATCTGGTTTGGTTTAGTTTTATTTTTAGGATTTAGGAGTAGTATTTTTTATCAAGGACCATTATTGTACAATCTGAAAATTAAGGGACCAAAACTGACTTTCTTCAAAAATTATTCCAAGAGTTATTATTGTAACTCTCTGATTCATGAGGGACCTTTCTTGACTTTTCTTCAAGTATTTCTCCAAAGGACCATTTTTGTAATTTTCTAAAAGTACAGGGACTAAAGTTGCCAATATCTTCAAACTTTGATCAAGGACCATTTTTGCAACTTTATGAATCTCCAACGGTAATTTTTTGACATTATGAGCTATCTTTGATCATTAAGCTTCGCCGGCTCCGGCTTTTGACCTTTTTCCATTCTCGTGCTCGTTTTTGTCGGTTTTGGCTTTGTTTTTGTCCATTTTTCACACATCCGTTCCAGCACATACACAAATACAAAAACATACATTCTCTTGGCATATTTGGTTAGTATTTGGTGTATTTGGTCTGATTTAAGGCCTAAAAATGATGTGTGAATAAGCACACATCAGTTTATTAATTACATTAAATGAGTTTTCGAATGATAATAGAATGTATAGCCTTCTTGAGTATCCATGCTCCTCCGTGCCAGCCTCATTCATTATGGACCTGAGATAAACATGCTAAAGTCTCAACACAAAGGTTGGTGAGTTCATAGAGTTTTTAGAAATAATCTGAAAACCTTGTAAAAATCATTGTGGTAAGTATATGAAAATACTAAATGTAGATTTCTAAGATTCCAAGTGTATGACTATTGTACTAAGTACACTATCACCTGTAGGTAGTGCTTCTGTTGCTTTTAATTCTTGACATCGAAACCTTAAGTTTTGTAGCTTCTCGTTTCTGGTTTCTATTTGTACCAAGTCCGTTAGTTTGGTATTATATCAATTCTATTAGTTTCGAGATTTACACCAAGTCCATTAGATCACATAGTTTGCACCAAGTACATGAAATAGAAGTTGGACCAAGTCCATTGAATCGTAGTCGGACCAAGTCCGTAGAATCGTAAATTGGACCACGTCCATGGCATCGTGGGTTATGTTGTTATACACCCACAACGTTGAAAATTGTTTGTTATTGTATTATCCTTTATGAAAACAAAAATGTAAATCTCATACTAATAGAAATTGGAATAATTGTTGTAATCATAACCTAGTAGGTAATCTGTCGTTATACCTAGAGTTCTTAAATGTTTGTTCCGTTTGTTTGCTCTAACTGAGTCAACTTAATGGCTACACTAATCCCAATAGATCTAACCATAGTATACTCACTACGCATAGTGCTTAATGGTCCGTGATATAGAAACTATAAGTATGACAATAATGTTACTTAGCATAAATAAACATTTAGTTCAGATAGAACACATAGTTAGCAAATAATCAAAATTGAAAAATAGTTGAGCATGTATCTCCCCCAAAGAGTTTGTAAACCAAGTAAAAGAGGGGCTATGACTCACCTGATAGTAGAGGTGAGCATCGGGCTCAGACCGGACCGGACCGGCCAAACCCGGACCGGACCGAAGACCGAGAAGACCAAATCATAAGGATCGAGACCGGACCGATGTACACTCGGGTCAGTTCGGTCTTACCTCGGGTTAGTCAGTTCGGTCCTCGGTTTTGGACATGATGGACCGAAGATACAGTTGTATACTTGTGTTCATGCATACTTAAAGTCTTATTTGATATATATGATATAATAGGAATATACAGTTGTGCTCAACTTTGTTTTAATATATAGTTTGGACTTAAAGTCTTATTTTATATATAGGATTTAAGAATAATAGGAATACAGTTGGTGTGAATGATGCAACTTTGTTTTAATTTTTAACCATAATATGAAACAAGTCCAAATGTGTCATATTATATTTGTTATACAACTCCAAATAATGCAGCACAGTCACATTGAGGCCACCTCCACCAGTACCATGCTCTACTAACATATTCATGTGAAGTGAAACCGTCTCTACTAACAGCCATATGGACGTATAGTAGAGCGAATACTAAACAACTTTCTCCGTCCCCAACTTGATCGAGCAAATAAGAGTGTGTCACAGTCACAGATAATGCAAGAATAAGTAATTTGATTAAAAAGAACAACAAATAATGCAGCACACTCTTTGTAAAATATTTAACTTCATGTAGTGAAGCAGACATTTGAACTAAAATGGCTAATAGCTACAACAAATGGCTACAAATGGCCTGGAATAGATTCACAATGCAGAATTGCAGACCACAAATGCAGAATTACAAATGGCCTGGAATAGATTCACAAAGATAACATAAAGCTATTTTGCATTTATAATATTTTTATATACTTGCATGAGGTTACAAATGGCCTAAAATAGGTTATCAAGTAGCAAATGACCCATTTGAATGACACAGTAGCAAAATAAACAAGTCACAGTAGCTGAGTAGCCTATTTCCATATTCACCAAAAGAAGTTGAGTCACTAGCATTTAAAAACCAAAAGAAGTTGAGTCATAGTAGCATTTTTCCATCTTGAGTCATGCATATTCACTTGAGTCACAGTAGCATTTTCCATCTTCAGCAAACGCACTAAACCCATTCTTCTCAATCAAGCGATATGCCTTTTCCATTTCCATTGTCTCCCATTAGTTTTTCCAACGCCTCTTTCATTTCTAAAATAAAAAATATAACATCACAACAACAAAGCAAATTAATAACACACAAAAAAAGGAGAAAAAAAAACTATATATATCCACTGATAACTGATCTACATATCTTTAATTATACCTTTGATAACCTCGTCATCTTTTACAAGATCTTCTAAATCATCCATATAGATGCTTTTTTGTGATTTACAAACCCAACTTTGAGTGCATAGCAATGCTTCTACAATTTGCGGCGACAAGGCACTCCTATACGAGTCCAAAATACGACCACTTGTGCTAAAGGCGGACTCAGAAGCAACGGTAGATATTTGGATTGATAAGATATCTATACAAAAGTTAAAGAAAAACATATAAGCAAACTAATTTATCAAATGTAATACACCATTAAAGGATTAAGATTTATTACCTTTTGCCATCTTTGAAACGATTGGAAATCTTGGACTATTTATTTTCCACCATGAAAGTATGTCAATGTCCTCCGCATCATCTAACTCAACTGGCGGTTCTTTTAGATATTTTTTCAACTCGTCGTCAACTCCACTCGATCTACTTGAGTTTTGGCTTTTAAACGAATTCAAGAAAGTATTACCACAGCGACGAGTTGTGTTACCACTTTGAGTAGATGATTTTTGCACGTCACTTGAGTTGTGCATCACCTTTGTTCCATATTTTTTATTATATAATGCAAACAAAACACCCATATTGGTCTCAACCTCATAAACCAGATTCTTAATCTTATCTTCCTTCTCAGGTTCAATCAAAAACACGAATGGTGTATCTACTTCATCTTCATTCTCCTCAGGTATACAACCATTTTCCATCAAATGCCTAAACCCGTACCCATGTACTTCTGATTTCATGGTTGGATCTAAAAGCACCGCAAAGTACATATAATGGTTGATTTTTTTATAATCCCCCCAATACTTGTCGTACTTTAAACGCATTTTTTCCACCATTGGACTGAATTTTGGCACTAATTCCCACTCACGTAGATGCTTGTCAACATCAAGTATCTCGCTATAAAATAAATGAGCAACGGGACGCGATTGGGTTGATACTAGTTCGGTTTTCTCTTTAAAAATTTCCAAAAAGTCACAAACTTTTTGACAAACATCAAAGTCGGTACGATGAGGTATTCCCTCAAGGTCACGAGAAAAAAAAGTGTTTCTCATACTATAATTGTAAAATGCTTCTTGTAAATCAATGGCGGATTTCAACATATCATATGTTGTATTCCACCTTGTTGGGCATTCCGCAATCAAAAACCGATTTGAGTCACAAGTCTTTTTAACACTCGCTTTAAACTTCTCAATTCATTGGCTAGGGTGTTTTATGTACTTAACCGCTAAACCTATCGTCTGAACTGCCTTTTCGTGAACCTTTAAACCGTCTTTCACTACTAGGTTTAAAATATGTGCCATACACCTAATATGAAAGTGTTTACCCTCGTCATACATACTTGGTAGGTGCTCTATCAAATATCGAAGTACTTTATCATTTGAAGTAATGTTATCAACCGTAATGGTCATAACATTTTTAATCCCCCATTCGTTTATGCACTTTAAAAGTTTCCTCCCAATGTCTTCTCCCTTATGATTATTAATTCGTTTGAAATTTATGACATGCTTGTGCATAACCCAATCATCATCTATAAAATGTGCCGTTATCACCATATAGTTAATCTTTTGACAAGTAGAAGTCCATGTATCCGTTGTTAGATGGATAGTGTGATTCGGGTTACCTAAAAACTGAAGTAGTCTCTTTTTTTCTTCTAGGAAGGGTTAATTACATTCCCGGATGGGGATGAAGATTTTATCTACCAAATGCCCTGTGCACACCCTAGGTTCAAGGATTTTTCCATGGAGAAGTGTAGTAGGTATCCGCCCATAGAAATGCTAAGTGAGAATGATAAGAGAAAAGGGCTTAAATATACTCATGAAAAGAATAAAAGGTACTATCGCGGATGTTTAGAGTTAGGAGATGATAATAAGAAAGATGAGGCGACTATTAGATGGCTCACCCTTGGTTATGTGAGCATAAGCGACACACGATAGCCCATGACCTTGAGTCTAGCTACAAGACTCGTAAATAAAGAAAAGCGCTTCTTGGGAGGCAACCCATGTTTTGTGTGATTTTTATTTTGTTTGATTTTTATTTTTTTCCGTATGCATGCTTTATTTTTATTATTGGTAGATCATGTTTCAAAACTAAAATGGTGAAAATACTTTATTTTGTTGTTTGGCTTAGTCTTAACTTCATCCAAAGGTATTTCGCAAAAGATAAGTGTAAGGGGAAACCCCAAATATGTTTTTTTTTTAAGAAATAAAACCGATCATGATTCTCCACAATATTAAGTGAACATGTATATTCGTATTTGTTAGAGTCAAATGCTTGTATCGAGTCATAATGATGTTTTGCAGGATTTTCCAGGAAGTAGGATGAAGTTTTTCCAGAAATTTTCCGGAATCTTAACATAAGAATTTCTGCAGGTCACTTCTGACGGCGTCACGAGTTTACTCTTGACGGCGTCACGTGTAAAATTCTGGAAATTTTACCAGTTTTGTTTTTTTAACGGAGTCTTAAAGTTTTTGTTGAATCTTTAGTTTTATAATCTCCAGGAAATCTGTAAACATCATTCCACAAGCATTATATCTTATTTTGTTTTCTAGGATTTGTTAGCATATATAGATTGCCGCCGATTTTACGCGAGGTTGCCTTGTCTGTTTTCTCATATTTTACAGGTTATGTATGACAAGAAGATGATTTATATTCTGGAAGGGAAGCTTTGATTGTTCATTTTCTTGGAGGAAGATCTAATCTGGCCACCTTGTTATCCATACCGAGCGAATCAGGGGAGTATTTGATTTCATTCTTTTTACTTATTTTACTTTTACATTCTTTACTTGAACATTGGGGACAATGTTCATCCTAAGTGTAAGGGGAGGGTAAAATGATGATACCTTACAGATACACTTGCACTTGAGTTTGTTTGTTTGATGGTAGGTGTGTAATAAAACTAAGAGAAATACTTGTTAGTGTAATTTTAGCGCCAAATTTAAAATTTTTTACAACATTTAGGAGTGAAACTTTAGCCATAGCAAGCGTCTCATGGATAGGAGATTGTATGACTAGCACAAAATCGTACCATTCAGAAAAATTTTCCACCCAAATATGTGAGGTTCGCCTTTAGATTTGATAGGAAAAGCATTTACTATTAGTGCTTATGAGTGTACCAGTAGCATTTAGATTCTAGAACTTGCGTTAGTGCTGCATCCCGAGACCGCTAGTGAGACTACATTCGTGTAGTAGGATTTACTACAGGATAAGAGGCATTAGGATCACCCTTGTGTTAACCCCGTATCATAATTACTTGACCATTTAAGTCATATTACTTGGCAAGTTAAGTCAATTAATTTTTCCCACACCTTAGCGTTGTACTCATTTTTAGTACACGAAACCCCTAGTACACCCCTCCGAGCCTATCTTTTCGTTTCTAACTTTGAGCATCTTACTTAAAGGAAGAATTTGTTACAACCCACTTAAATGTACACCCAAACCGCCTTAGCCTTCCGTGTATGCACTCATCTTTAGTGCATTATTGCTATTTGTTAAACCCTTAGTTAATTATCTAATTGATTACATGGTTTCTAAGTCGAGTCATATCCTTGTACATATTGTTTTGGGACGATTGGTACTCATGGGTAAAGTACTTGTTTTATGGATTAATGGGGAAGAACATCATATTATTACCCCTGTATGAACGTTAATCTTAAAAGTACTCCAAGTGTTTTGATTTTCTTAATTCGAGTCATTAGATTAGTTTATTCTAAAGTATGTAAAAATTCAAGTGTAAGGGGAATGTTCATTCCCTATGATGTATTATTTTGAATGGTAGGGTAAGAGTGCATGAAAAAAAAAAAAAAAAAAAAAAAAAAAAAAAAAAAAAGGAAAAAACATACGGACTACCATCCCATTTCATTCTATGTTTATTTTATGTTTTTGTTGTTTTTCATTTATTAGCTTAAGTCGAGTCTAGTCTTGGCTTAGCAACGCCATATTGTACATGTAATTAACCAAGATTGTTAACTCGCCACCAGTAAAGACTGCTTATATCCAACAAAATCGTGTATTCCATATCCCTACACCTAACGTTACAACCCTTTAAAAGACCTCTTTGATAGTTTATCCTAGGTGCTTACGCCATGTGGTGGAGCTTTGATCCTTTCCCAAGCCTATGGTAATCTATTTTGCTATGACAGGTAGTGAGAGATATTTTCCATTTCCATATTGTGATATATACTTTATTACACCCGAGAGATGTGAGTATCTAAACACTATTTGTGAGGTGCTAGTGTATGACCTCCGTGCTTGTCTTTGGTCTTTAGTGGAACGATTATTTGTTGTAATTACTTTTATATTAGTGTTAAATGACCCTTAACTTGTATTTTGACTAGAATAAAAGCGCATTTGCTTGAGGACAAGCAAATCTCAAGTATAAGGGTATATGATGAGGCAAAAAATGAACCGTTTTTAGGGGGTCATTTAAGCCCAGAATTGAATTTATTTGATCAAATATTGCCCTAAATCGTTCCTTTTGTGATTTTAGGTACTTTGGGAGTGAATTCTGGAAAAGGAAGCATTTTGGACGTTTTTGAAGCATAAAAGTGAAGAAAACGGCAAAGACTTAATTTTCCATGCTGAGAACAGTACCTGACGGCGTCAAGAAGGAAATTGTGACGGCGTCAGGAGCAAAATCCATGACGACCCAGAGAAAACCTGAAGGCGTCAAGAGAAGGGCGTCAAGAGTAATTTTGGTGACGGCCTGCAAATGGAATACACGTGACGGCGTCAAACCCAGATCTAGGCAGTCCGAGAATTTATTTGGCGGCGAGATGACGGCGCCAGACATTTACTCTTGACGCCGTCACCTCACAAAATCTATATATACTTTTCTATTTTTCATTCATTAAAGAGAGGAACTTGTGTGGAGAATACTAGGGTCGAGCCTAATAAACCCTAGGTCGTTTGTAACAGTATTTTCAAGGGTTTTCACCCCTTGAAACCTTTCATGTTCAATTAAGATAAGTCCTCTTTCAATTCATTCAATATGTCTATGTGTTGTTTGAATATATCTTATGCTTGTCTTGATTTTAACATGTTAGGCTAGATCTTTCATGTGTTTGCTTAGATGTAATGAAACCTAGATGTTGATTATAGGTTGATTGCTTGTTTATAGTTGTATTGGATGAATGATTTCAATGTTAGGCTTAAGAAAACTGGCAGATCTCCATTGTGTAACTTGCTTGAACGTCTTAAGAAACATGAACCGATGTGTACTAGGTTTTATTGGTTGTATTTAATGCATGAGCAAATTCTAGTGATCCCATGTTAGGAGCTTCTTAGCCGGCTCGACATAGGAGTGAAGTAGGAGCTTATAGGATTGGGGAAGTAAGTACGCCACCCCATGAATGGTATTAAGGAATACAATCCGTCATCCACGCAACTGTAACAAGTAATTAACCTATAAAAGATATCTAGGGAGTAGTGAAATCTAAGTAAACACAATTCTCCCATATATTGCTCACACCTCTATCTTAATTTAGTTTATTTTCATTTTTAGTATTTTATTTTGATTGCATCTTAGTTATTGGGTTAGTTGATTAGCAACTAATTCCGCCCAACTCCTTCAAAAACCGAGATTTTTAATTGCTTTTATAAAAACATAAAAATACAAAAAGAATCATCTCTCATCTCTAGACCTAGTCTTTAGGTTTTCTAATCCTAGCGACACTATTCCCAAGTTGAACGATCAATCCTCCGGTACTTGTCACTATACTATACCACAACGATCAGGTACACTGCCTGGTAGGGGTTGTAAGCTTCTCGAGATCCCTCGAGAGGTAAAGCCTGGTGCAATCCCTACGCATCAAAAATACTTCCAACATCCGGCTTTTTCGTTTCCTATTCCTCCACATGTTTTCCTTTTACGTTTTTTGGCAGTCTTACTTTTGTATTTCTTCTTCTTCTTATTGTCGTCTTCATTTGATTCATTTCCAAAATCATCACCATTAAGGTTGATAGTTTGGTCCAAAAAAAAAAAATAATAAGTACACATGGACAATAATAATAGCAATGGAAACTCTTGTATAACATTACATAATTTCTAATCACTTCCATTGTATAACAGTATATAATTTCAATAGATGCTTTTGTCTAGTACAATACATGATCAATCAAAGTATGAAATTCGAGTATATGTGGCCATCTTTATAAGATTTTATATGAATGAACCTTATACACATGCAAACTTATGTTATATATATGAATATAGACTACATAGAAACACACTTACTTCCATTGAGGGTTCGTGTCACCGAAGAATGTTGATTATGATGATCGCAAGTTCCTGGTGTTGATGATTGCAAGATCTTGATGATGTTGCAAGTTCTTGTAAGGATTTAGGGTTTTCTAAAACACATGATACAAAAGAAGTAATGCCGTAATGGTAGATTTGGTAGGTAAATGAAACATTTATCACTGATTTTTATTCTAAAAGAATTTAAAATAGCATTGGGCCTAAAAAAAAGTGTTCTGTGAAGCCCATCAAACTTAAAAATGATAGTGTGTTTCAACTTTAGGTCGGTCCGGGTATTTTGCCGGGTTTTGTCAGTTTTGGACCGAACCGACCCGAGACCGAAAAATCCAAAAATATGGAACCGAGACCGGACCGGCGGTCCTACGGTCCGGTTCGGTTTGTGTCGATCTGGTCGGGTTTTTCGGTCCGGTCGGGTTTTTCGGTCCGGTCGGGTTTCAGACCTGCCATGCTCAGCCTTACCTGATAGTAACTGATAAATAATACTAGAAAATTGGGCAGCGCTTCCGCATCTATATTCAAAAATCCATTTCCTTAACTATAAAAACCTCTAGATCACCTCATAACAACCCAAAAACTATCTTAATCGCTCCTATAATAAAAACCCATCTTTAGAATAAGCTGATCTATCCTTGCCAAAGTTTCAAAAAAATTATGAGAACCACAACTCCTATCCACCATAGTGTAGCTCTTAACCCAACCGCGGAAACACAAAATAAACTTAATTTTTACGTAGAAAATACTTATGCCATCAACTTATCTATATAACTCGGAGCTCGTAAATCAAGTATGGATGATATATGGGGGTGGAAAGTGAAGGAGGAGGGAAATGTGTATGTTTTTCTGTGAAATAAAATGAACTAGTTTCCTTTTTATTTATAGTGAAAATTTCTAAAAATATCTAGATATTTTGATGAATAGTAATTAGATATTTCGATGAATAGTAAATATATATTTTGATAAATAGTAAATAGATATTTATGAATAGTAACTAGATATTTTGATTAATAGTAAATAGATATTTATGAATAGTAACTAGATATTTATATATTAGAAGTACATGATTCATTGTTTATGCATGAAAGTCGTGTAGAAGAGTTTATTTATTTAATTAATGATAATAAATAAATAATTGGTAAATAAGAGTAAGACATAAAATGAAGATGATATTACTGGAAACGTTCTAGAAATACAACCCTAGGATGAATAGTAACCTGAAAATACGAATTGTTACATATACACGTTTCACGAACAACGGCATGAGTTTCCAGGAATGTTAGGAAGCTTTGATTGTACAGATTGGTTGTAGTTTGGTTGTCCGTACGCATATAAAGCGCAAAATTTTAGACGTGCTCATGGGGCGAATCCTTTCAGTTTGCTGGAAGATGTTGTGTCATAAGACTTATGGATATGACATGCTTTCTTTGGTGTTTTTGGGTCAAACAACGACATCAACGTTATACATTAATCACCTTTATTCAATGACCTCAAAGAAGGAAAAGCACCAGAGATTCTGTTTGTGCCTAACGGCGTAACTTACCCGTGGGGATATTATCTTGTTGACGGGATATATCAGAAATGGGATTTGTTAAGACGAATACAAATGTGGACTACAATGACCACAAGTGAATACGGTATAAGAGAATGCAAGAAGCGACAAGTAAAGATGTTGAACGGGCATTTGGTGTTCTCAAGAAGAAATATACTATATTACCCAATCTCGCATGACCATATACTAAAGGAAAAAAATAAGGAATGTGATATATACATACATCATATTACATAACATGTTTATAAAAGAGAATAGGAAGGCAATCTCAAGACTGGTATCCAGAGGAAGTACATCAACAGGAAAACCTCATACGATCCGAAGAACAATGGCATAGAGTTATGAAAGACACCAAATCCTCACAAGCGCGTCAAGACCTTCATCACAATTTGGCCGAACATCTTTATCGTAATGTTTAGTTAATGATGTTTTTTTATTTTTAATGAAATATTTTTTAATTTATGAATAAATGTTTAGTTTTTACAGTAATAAATAAAAAATGAATTAACCGGTGAGGGTGGTGTGACTAATAAGGGTAGATGGTGAGAGGGAGTAAGGGTGAAAATGTGGAGAGAGAAAACTGATGTGACGCTGAGATGGAAGAAGAGTGAAGGTTTTTTTTTATGTGACTGATAAGGGTAGTCTAATATAAGAAGGAAAGTGATGCATCTACCATATTTGTGAATTCAGACCACTATGAGAGTGCTTTGTAGTGTTGTTAACCATGCATGAAACACAAAGTTTGTATTTGGCCATGCGTGATTATGGTTACAAAGATCGGAGTGTTTGTTTACGTGCTTGCTTGAGGTATCTGAAATAGTTTATTGATAGATGGCTAAGAAGGTGATGACTGATAACATCTACGAGAGTAAAGGTGGTAGGAAGGGGATGTTGCAAAACTCACGTAGATGTGATTTAAAAAAAAAAAAAAAAAAAAAAAAAAAAAAAAAAAAAAAAAAAAAAACTTCTCACCAACTTTGCCACTATCAGAGGCGGAAACATAAGGGGAGCATGGTAGGTACGTGCCTCCCTAGGAAAAAAAGTTGTAGTCTCATTTTTTTTAAAATATCCTGCTATTTTTGTAATTTACCCTTAATAACTAACCGATTTGTAGTGTAGTTTCTAGCATTATCAAAGTTTGTCCATTCCATCATAATTTTATGTCACCGCCCATAGTCACAATGTTGGAACTAATGAGTTTTTATTTTCTTTATTTATTTTTTTCTTTTGGGAACCAACTATTGTATGGTATATACGCAATAAATTTCTCATATGTTTTAAATAAGACTTGAATCTGCAACTATTTGGTTAACGAGTATCTCACACAACATGAGACGCAAGCCCTTTGTTGATTGACAAGTGTAAAAGTCTCCGTTTCTAGCTAGTTTCTAACTATTGTATGGTATATTATACATCATAAATTTATCTCATATGTTTTAAATAAGATTTGAATCTGTAACCATTTTGTTAACGAGTATCTCACACAACATGGGAGACAAACCCTTTGCTGATTGACAAGTGTAAAAAAATCTCAAAACAAGACATATTTCTAACTACTTTTATGATATTAAATGAAAAACTACTCCATATATAAGAAACCTAATACAAAGATGTAAGCTCACACGCTATATATGCTAGTATTATCGATGGAGGTATATAATAACATCTTTAGCAATTTAGCACACATAAGATTGAAGACGAGTTCTTTTTTTTTTTTTTTTTTTTTTTTTTTTTTTTTTTTTTTTTAACCTTGATTGAAGACGAGTTTGATCGATGGCATATTGGCATGCTAGACCTAGCTAATTCAAGTCTATGAATGCAAAGGTAAAATGTCTATTTACATTTTTAATGCATAAGGTGATAGGTTACTCCAAATCTTCACCACAACATACACGTTGTATTATTATAAGTGGACGACAAAAACAGTGTGATTGTTTTGACATTGTAGTCGGATTAAGATGAATTGTAACTATCTGTTTTCTCATGTTTTCCCTAAGAATATATATTTAGGTCCCGTTTGGTTGGGCGGGTTTTGTGGGTTTAGGCTCAAAGACACTTTAAAACCTTTGTTTGGTATCAAAATGGGGTTAACACCCTCAAAATCTACCATTTTCAAATCCTTACATGATGGGTAGGTTTTGAGTGGATTAAAGGGCCCACATAATTTTTCTCTCTATCTCTCTCTACTTTTAAATTTAAATATAATTAATATAATATCAAATATACATATATAAATTTACTAGCTTCATAACCCGCCCGATGGACGGGTACGCTTCATAAAATTATTTGTCGAATTTTTTTTACGCATAAAATAAATAATGAATAATTCAAATAAGTTGAAGGAAATAAATTAAAATTTATAAATATATTGCTCATGTATCATACATAAAAATAACAATTATAAGTATCATAACAAATTAATTACATAAGGGTTATTCATATGTGAAACCTGTGGAATCACGGGGATTTCTAAAGAAAATTTTCTTTAAAAAAAATTCGACAAACAATTTTATGAAGCGTACCCGCCCATCGGGCGGGTTATGAAGCTAAACATTAAGATCAGCTGCAAGAGTCATAGCATAAAACACGTCTAACTTAGGATCTTCTGTTCGTAATGAATGAAGAATTACCGTTTGCAACCATAGTTGCAAGAGTCAATAGATCGCTTGGATTGTGGATGTTGATGGCTGATTGTGCAACAAAAACCACAAGATCATGATCAGCTCCAGCTGATTCCACTAATTAAGAGAAATGGCTTGCTAATAGTTTTGTAGTTGATGCAAGGGCAATGCTCATTGTTTATTCATCCAAGCATTTGCAATTTCTACGCTTCTTGTAAGCACGAACTAACCTTCTCTGAAAGAGCATCCTTTAGCCTCAAACTACCGAATTGTTGCCTGCTCGATTCAAGATAATTAAGAAAGGCCGTAGATTGGTAGACATATACATGCAAAAGATAGTTGTATTGCCTGATAAGATGTGGTGATTATAATATCGGCACCAACTTCAAGATAATTAAGGCGTACCTACAATGCAAACCAAATGAGAACACTAATTTAACCATGTAATGCTACAAAACAATTTCAACATAATCAATCCTTAATTCTTATCATTTCAACACGTTTGATAGAATCTTCTAAAGCTACACCCAAGTTATTTACTTGAATTTGACTGAACTCGTAATTGCTATAACCAAAGGAATACAATGGGCAAACTGGTTTTCTAGTCTTACTTATTAAGTGGTCAAACATCCATTTGAGATTGTCTTATTATGGGTTTGTTTAGATAATCCCCTACAGGATCCAAATACCAAAACTAAATGATATTGATTTACCTTGGTTGTTTGCCATTGTCCTACATAACATTAGCGTTGTTTGAGGATGGGCAAGTTACAAGTTGCAATATTATGTATGACATAATCAAGGTGACGTGCAACTACTGTCATCAATAAATGTCCAAGCCACCTACATAAAACACACATACAAAACGCATTCAGACATTAGCACAAACACATGGTGTGCAACCTTAAAACATAGATGAAAAAACTCATTGAGACATTATCATAAACACATATTGAGTTTTTATCTTGGGTTAATGTAAATCGATCATTTTCTTTAATTCATAACCAAATTGATGGTCCTAAAAAAATAAATAAAATAAATAAAAATAAAAAACACGAATTTTACCTTTGACTTAAACTATGATCAATTCCAACATAAATCTAGAATAGAATCAAATGAAAATGCTGATTCGTTTACGAAAAAATATAAACAATAATATTATTTGTTCGAATTCAAAAATACATACCTAGTTGATCGATATTTTATGAGAATTATGAAGATCGTATGTTAAGCATATGTAACAAATCAATAATTGTTTGTCAATCATCAATTCGACCTATGAATCATCAAACATGGTATGGGATGAAAATGAACTATAGATGAGTAAAAAAGATAAAAATCACATACCATTTAGTAGTTTGAGTGAATCGTTCAATATAATGGATGATTCATAAATCAAACACCGATCATATTTTGTTAGGATTATTTGGCGTGATTTCAGTTTTTGAGAATCAATTTGAATAGATGATAATTTTGAATGAGTTTTGATTGCATTTTGTTAGCTGTAAATAGAAAGTAATTTATTGTGCCTATAAAACTGCTATAAATAGTTCCATACGTTTAGCTAATTCAAATTTCTTTCAAACATACTTTTCTCTACTATCAAATTAAATGCTCCTATTTTAAGCATGTATATTTTGTTTTCAAAGCTTTCAACACAAACACTCAAGTGCTCTAGCGGTTGAGTGTTTGTTGGTTGTTCAAGAGGTCATAGGTTCCACTCCCATTAGCTGCAACTTTTTTAATATTGATAAATTCATGCATGAAAAGTGTGTGCCATGCAGGCAATGACATCGCTGTGAGTTGAATATGTGGCAATGAGGTGGCAAATGTTAGAGGTTTATGACGTGTCATCCTTAGCCTATTATATAGTGTATGATAAAATAACAATTTATCTTTTTATAATATATTTTCTCTCTCATACATCAAATCCAAATCCAAATCTAAATCCAAATCCTAATCCAAATCAAAATCCAAATCCTAAACCTGACTGCAAACCAAACGGCCCCTTAGTCTTTCCTTCATTGTCATTTGTCTTGATAATACTATTAATTATGAGTTCTGAGATGTAGATCGACCAGCTAGACCTTTTATTTCCTTTTTTATGTACTATAACAACATCAATACCAAATCTCGCTGAAGAGAGGTGGATAAATGAGATGTAAACAGTCACATCCCTACCCAAGGCTGCTACCAGAAAAGCCACCGACAAGTGTGTGTGCGCAAGCAAATAGACTTTATGTGTGGTGTGTGTTAGAAAGAAAATACTATATAAAAGAAAGCATATAAAACCAAGGCCGTCTTCAAAGAAGTGCAAGCGGTGTCATTGCACAGGGTCACCGGGCCACTAAATATCATGCACTTTTGTTATATATATATACATAATATGATGTTTGAGTTTAATTAGTTCATGCACTACTGATACATGTATATTTTGTGGGTGTTTTTATGGGTCACTTTGTGGTGATGGCACGAGGCCACCGAAATCCATGAGACGACCTTATATAAAGCAAAAACATTCAAGCGTGCAAAGTCTATGTAAATGGGGTGCTGCGAGATACGAAGGCATATAAGGCAATGTGACTCCATGACACTACCGTGCATCTTTACACCTAACCATCCTACTCATGTACCGAATCCTATTTCTCTATGTGCTCCTATCAGATGTCATGTCCTCAGATAATAGGAGCTCCTTCAGGTCAAGCTTTAGTTTGTCCTCTCATGTGAGCTTTGGTTACCCCTTATTCTTAAGACATCGATAGTAGTAGACTCCACTCTCCTAACAGGTGCTGACTGTGGTCTCTTATTTACATGCCCAAACCATCTCAATCGTCCTTCTCTCACCTTGTTTATTATAGTCGTAACATATTTTTACCACAAGTGCGCCTTAACATCTTCATTTCCGCCACTTTCATCCTATTTACTTGAGTCTTTGTTAATGGCCAACACTCTGACCTATACAACATAGCTGGGCGAATCGCCATCCAATAAAATTTTCTTTTCAACTTTAGAGGGATGTTCTTGTCATAGAGAATTCATGTAGCCGCTCTCCACTTCAACCAGCCTGCTTGTATACGGTGTGTTACATCATCCTCTATCCTCCTGGATTTGTGAATCACAGATTCAACATATCTAAAGGACACATCCGATTGTAATATTTGTTCGTCAATGCGGATTTTCGTTTCCTCGTTCTAGTGATTCACGTTCCTGTTGAAGTCGCACCGCATGTATTCTGTCTTCTCTATGTTGACTCATAGGCCTTTGTCTTCTAGCGCCTCTCTTCACTGCTCCAATCTAGCATTTAGCCCCTCTAGCATTTTCAAAACTAGCACAAGATCATAGGCGAATATCAAGCACCAGGGGATGATCTCCTGTATCCCTCGTGACAACTCATCGAGAACCAAGGATAAAAGTTATGGGCTAATAGATGAGCCTTGTTATAAACCTATTTCCACCGGAAAATACTCTGTGTTTCCCACTAGGGCCTGCACACAAGTCAATGCCCCTTCGTTCATATCATGAATAACTTTTATGTATCTCATTAGGGTTCCTTTATCTCTTAGTGTCTTCCAAATCAATGAAAGGATTTGTGTGCAAACAACACGACTTTAACACTTGCCTTCATGAAAATGCCGAAAGGTCACACCGGTGCATACTAAACAGAACAATGCAAAAGGAAATAATTACGAAATGAAAAGAGAGAGAAGAGGAAATGAATATATGACATTATTTTCATTAACGGGTTAAACGGTTATTACCCGAAGTCTAATTATTATACAGATATTAGAATGTAACTAATGACAAAAGGCAAACAACAAACCATAAGGGTTGTTTATTTTGGAGCGTCGACTGAAACCAAGAGGGGAGGGTGTTTATATTTTAGTCAAACACCAATACTTGTTCCACAAGTATTCCAAAACCTCCTTAAGGTCCTATAAATACAAATGCACCTTAAGGGATTCTCATAAATCTTCTTAGATCCCTAAAATCTTCTCCTCTCCTCTCTCTTTCTCTCATACTATGGACCAAGCAAAACCAAAAAGGACAAATCCCTTTTGGTCGACGCTCAAGTCGATGAATCCCAAAGGGTTTAATCCCTTGGGTCGATCGCACCATACACGTGCAATTAAGATTTCCCAAAACCCTAATTGAGCCCTACTTCGATCCTTTGATCGTTTAGGGTTTTAACCGATTTCATATTTGCCAAACTTGTGATAGGTTCGTAACCCTAGTTGTACCTGTACAGTACCCGTAGATACTTGATGCAACCCTAGAAGTGATAATCCCCAAGAAACCCTAAGAAGTAGCATGAGGCAACAAGAAGTTCAAGAAGGTGTTCCGTGCAGCAGAAAGGAGCTTATGTACAGCAGTATTTATAAATAAGTCTTGTAAACACCCTTTAGTAGATCTGGACTTAGGGTTTTGGTCTGTACGGTTTTATGTATTTGTTTTCCATTGCATGTCTAATAACCATACGGATGACCACTAGAACCCTACAATCAACTCCTGTGGAATGATGTCATATGCCTTCTCTAAGTCTAAAAATTTCATTTGCAAGTCCTTTTCCATGTCAAATGGCTAAATGTTGCTAACGAGGAATTGGGTTGTCAAGCATTTCGGCGAAGCCAATTATAGTCTAATTTTTGTTCTAAATTATGTTCGTCATCTGCCGTGATGCGGACACGTCATTTTGAAACATGTTAATTTGTTGATACTAATAATAGTTTATGTATTTTGCATTTTAAATGATACGTCAATATTTTTTTCATAGTGATTCTGTTTAAAAACTGTACAATTATTATGTTGAAGTTTAAGGTTCTATGTTGGTAGAATTTTGTAGGATGATGTTTAGATGTCTAAACTGTTGGAGTATCATTTATGGCAAAGTATTTGAAATTCATCACCAGATTCATTATCTTAAATTTATATATGTAAAGCCCCCATGTATTTGTTCTGATAAACAACGAATAGAATTAAGTTCTATTTACACACGACCACAATATCAAAATCTAGGCAAAGAAATCTAAATGTGACCCACACTCGGACTGTTACAAAAAGTAATGCTATTCTTAAGCAACTTATCCGTGTTTAGAGTACCAACTGGTACACCATAAAATGGAAGAATCCTACGATTTATGGTTTACCATTTGGTGCTCTAAACACGGATAAGATGAAACTCATAACTGGTGAATATCTTGAACCAAGCATCAATTCAATCACAAGAGCTCTTTGGGAAAGAAACAATGATATGCTCATTTCATGGATCTTGAATACTGTGGTTGAACACATTAGTAACAACTTGAATTTTATCAATTCTGTCTCAAAGTTATGGTTTGAACTTCAAGAGCATTACTCTCAAATTGACGGTCATAGAATCTATCAGTTAACACAAGAATTGGTTCAATTGAAGCAACTCAACAGTGTAGTTGAAGTGTATTATCAGAAGATGAAGGGCTTTTGGGATGAACTTGATGCTGGAAGCACCACATTTGTGTACTTATCCTTGTAGTTTTGAAAATGGCAGAGAAAATGTTGATAGAGATCAAAGAAAGAGACTTATTCAATTTTTGATGGGGTTAGATGAAAGTTATGCCAACATAAGAGGTCAGATTCTGTTATTGCAACCCTTACCATCAGTTGTCAAAGCTTATGGAATGATCAGGCATGAGGAGAAACAAAGAGAGGGAATTTTGCCTAAACCAAACACTCCTTCCATCTTTTATGCACACACAAATGGTCAAAGGTACAATACTAATGGTCAAAGAAGCTCAAGGGGAGAATCTTCTCAGGCTAATGAAAGAAGATCAGCATTCAAGAAAGGAGTGTATTGTGGAAATTGCAGCAAGGAGGGGCATACAAAGGCTGAGTGTTATAAGATTGTAGGATATCCCATTAGTCATCCACTGTATGCCAAGTTTCCAGCAAAACAGCCTCCTAAACCTTCCAATGAGTCAAGGAACTACAGATCAATGAATATGGTGGCTGGACAACCAGAAAATGAGGATACTACAACTACTACATCACAACAAGCAGTAAGCACTTCTGATCCACATGTGGCTGCCAGAATGGATCAATTGCAGAACCAGTTGAACCAAGTATTACCGATGTTACAAAACTCAAAGGATCTTCATAATGGTAAAGTCTACTCTCATTCTACAAGAATTCCTAAATTTACAGCTTCTCTTATCTCTGATCTAATAGTAGCCTGGATAATAGATAGTGGTGCATCAGGCCATATTGCCATTACACTTGAACTCATGTTTAACATTAAAACATTCACCAAGCCCATATATGTAACCTTACCAAATGGTCAAAACACCAAAGTTACCCAATATGGATTAGTTACTATCAATGCTCACATAACACTTCACAATGTTCTTTACATCCCTTCCTTTTCATACAATCTAATATCTGTCAGTCAACTCCTAAAAGGCACAAATTATTCACTCATTTTAACTGCAACAATGTGCATTTTTCAGGACCAGGACCAGAGGATTGCACTTGGCAGCCTTTGTACTGGTCTCTACTTACTGAATAAAGCACCATCACCTCCATCAACACACACTGCATTCATCATCACTAGCAATCAACACTTGTGGCACTCAAGACTTGGACACTCCTCTCCAACTGTTCTCAAGCACATTACTTCACTTAGTCCTTCTTTTCAATGTATTTCTCATTTCAACTGTACAATATGTCGACTTGGAAAACATCATTCTTTACCTTTCAATGAAAGTCTTTCACATGCAAAATCATTGTTTGAGCTTGTACATATTGATGTTTGGGGTCGATACAGACACACAACCATAAACAAATGTAAATATTTTCTCAGAATAGTTGATGATTACTCAAGAGCAACTTAGACCTATTTAATGCCATCAAAGCAACATGTTGTATCAAACATCAAAACCTTCTATTTTTACATCCAAAATCACTTCAAAACCACAATCCAAAATATAAGGACTGATAATGGAACAGAGTTCCTCAACTCTTCTCTCACTGATTTCTTTTCACAAGACGGAATAAATCATCAAACAACTTGTCCCTATACACCCCAACAAAATGCAACGGTTGAGAGAAAACATAAGTAGCTTCTTGAAATTTCTAGAGTCCTCAAAATTCAAGCAAACTTTTCAATCAATCTCTGGGGATATTGTATCTTAGCTGCCACTTACATCATTAACAGGCTTCCTTCAAGAGCCATTGAGAACAAGTCACCTTTTGAATTACTTCACAACACACCACCAAACCTATAACACCTAAAAGTCATTGGTTGTAGAGCTTATCTTCATCACAACACCACTGATAAATTTGATCAAAGGGTCATTCCAACAGTACTAGTTGGCTATCCAAACAACCAAAAAGGCTACATTCTTTATGATCCTAAAACTCACAAAGCCACCACCAGTAGACATGTGACATTTGATGAAACCTTGTTTCCATTCCATGAACCACCTCCAACTATTACACCTACATAATTTACCCCTGCACCTCAATTTTCTCTAATTTATACACCTCCCATTCAACCAACTAACCAAGAACAAGCTCAAGCTACAACCTCAGAACCTGTAAGTCATTCATCAACACCATCCTCCACTGAAAACATCACAACAACTGACAACACAACACAACCAACTAAAACAAATATCAATAGCACATCACCAACATTAACATCATCTCCCACCACATCAACCATCCCAACTACAGTAGCTGATCCTACTCCACCTCCACCTCCTACCAGAACATCCACAAGAGTAAAGAAAAATCCATCTAAACTTCATGATTTTCATCACACTCTCCCAAAATCCACAGTTAACAACATTTCAAAACATCATTTCTCACACTACATTAATTATAACAACATTAAACATCCTAAACACAGACATTTCATTAATATTATCAACATCACACATGAACCACATACCTATAAACAGGCTGCTAAGGATCCTAGATGGGTTGAAGCTATGAATAAGGAACTTAAGGCTTTAGAATCAAACCAAACTTGGGAACTCATCTTGCTTCCACCTGATAAGTTACCCATAGGCTGCAAATGGGTCTATAGAATCAAACCAAACTTGGGAAACACAGTTTGTAGACTCAAGAAATCTTTATATGGTTTGAAGCAAGCAAATAGGCAGTGGTTTAACAAATTGACTACCTTTCTCACATCTTTTGGATTTCTTCAGAGTTATGTTGATACATCTCTTTTCACTCTCACCAAAGACAATAACTTCACTATTCTATTAGTCTATGTGGATGATATTCTTATTACACGAAGTAGTCAATTCATAATCAACAACATCAAGCAGGAACTTCATCAAGCGTTTAGTATCAAAGACTTAGGACCATTTCACTACTATCTTGGTATTGAGTTCCTAAGAAATTCTACTGGTTTGGCTATGTTACAAAGAAAATATGCATTGGAACTCCTTAAGGCTGGCAATGTACTTAATGACAAACCTGCAATAACTCCACTTGATCCACAGAGTCCTTTGAATGATACAGATGGTGATCTCTTGACAGATCCATCACAATACAGAACATTGGTTGGGAAGTTGATTTACCTCACCATTACTAGGCCTGACATCTCATTTGCAGCACAACTTCTAAGTCGATTCTCACATGCCCCAAGAACTACTCATTTGAAGGCTTTACTCAGAGTACTTAGATATATCAAATTGTCACCTGGTCAAGGCCCACACTTTCCCTCTACCAATACTTCTATACTAACAGCTTATTGTGACAGTGATTGGGCTGCTTGTCTCATCACTAGAAGGTCAGTGTCAGGATATGCCATTTTCTTGGGCAAATGCTTAATTTCTTGGACTGCAAAGAAGCAATCAGTAGTATCTAGATCTTCTACAGAAGCTGAGTACAGAGCATTAGCTGATTGTACATGTGAGATCACCTGGCTTAAATGCTTATTTCAAGATTTACATGTCATTCTCCCTACTCCTACTAACATACACTGTGATAATGCATCTACAATTGCTTTGGTTTCTAATCCTATTCATCATTCTAGAAGCAAACACATTGAATTGGATTGCCACTTTGTTAGAGATAAAGTCAGAGCAGGGTCAATACTTCCTACATTTGTTCCTTCAAGATTGCAAGCTGCAGATGTACTTACTAAAGGTCTCTGCAAAGTCCTTCATTACAATTGCTTATCCAAGTATGGCATGTGTGATCCTTACACACTGCCTACTTGTGGGGGGGGGGGGGGGGGGGTTGAAGGAGAACAAGCTCAAGCTAATGAAGCAGTCAATAAAGAAGCTCAAGCTCATCAAATCAATACTGTTCATTCCTCAAGACCACAGCCCTTGAAGTACAAATTATGTAAAGCAACACAAGTTGATTGTAATAGCTTCTAGAATATGTAGTTAGTTGATTAGTTTATGTTAGAGTTGACTTTCATAAGTCAAATTTGTATCCTGTATATAAACTTTGTAACTTTCATTTTCACTTAATAATACAATTCTACTTTTTCACACATTTCTCTCAACACTCTTAATTCACATTCACAATATTAGCATGTCTGTGTCATTCTCAAGCAAACCTACGTAAAAAATGTTGATGTTCATTGGTTTCCTCACTTGCTAAAACTGATGTTCATATCATTCATGGTTTGCATGAACAACGGGGACCCAACATCAAGTACAACAGTGAATTCTAGGTTGTTTGTAGAAAGTGTAGCAAATGCAAGCAAACTCTTTAGGCTTTCGTACGAAGTTCTTTAAGTGATGGATAGTTTTTGAATTGCATTCATTTCAAGGAAGTGTACAGAGTATGATAAAATGGTTTAGGGAGCAAAAGAGTAGTTCTGCTGGCTGGTAAAAATGGCAATTACAGGAAACACTTTTCGAAGCTGGTTCGACCAAAACAGTGGAAGAATCGGGATTACAAAACCCGTCAAAGGTCGAGTGGGTGTTTTCTTACGAGTAAAAGTGCCTCGAATTCATGGATAAATGAGATATATAAGGCAATTTTGAATAGAGAACGAAAAAGAGAAACTTGTTTGTTCTAATGAGAGAGAATGAATATAATAACTAGCAGCAGATGGTGCAAATCATTAATGAGAAGTATTAAAATGGTGCAAATCACCTGAATTCCCCTTTTGTATTATTTGATTTTGTTATTAAATTAAAAAATTTATTTTTATTTGTCAACATGTAGTGACTTCTTTTATATATATAAGTTATAATGTGTAGGTTGTCATTTTCCAAAATACATCTATACTTTTAACTTTAAATTCCTTTTTCATTGCTTGGTTTTAAATTGCAAATAATTGGTGCATTGTGATGGGAAATTGTGGAGGGGACCAAGATAAAGTTGGTGTTGGATATTGAGGGGGTAAATATTATTAAAGTCGTTTTTAGAAGGGGTGTAAAAGCAATGTTTTAAAACCCGGTTTTTCAGTTGACCCGGCCAAGCCACCGGTTCACCGGGTCACCGGTTCAACCGGTTCAACCGCCGGGTCGAACCGGTTTTATGAAGAACAAGAAAACCAAAAAAATTAATTAGATGAATGTTATCAACAGTCCAAATGTCCAATGGTGCTTTGTCTTTAAGTTCCATACCTACAATATTAAAACAAAAATTTGCAAAAAACAATCAAATCATTATTTTTAACAGGCTATATACTACAAAGTTCAAACATCAGATTATATTTTATCTCTAATTACTTTTTATTTACCAAAATCTAACTAACATCAAACAACATCATTTTTACTATACAATTAAACATAAAACTATGTTTCTACATACGTACACAACAATATACGACTATATGATAATATAACTTAATCAAATAAAAATTATTACTTCATAAATAAGTAAACACCATTTAATGCAACAAAATTAATGGAAAGTAAATAGAAGAAAAAAAATCAAACTTACCTCATACGGATTGATTGATTTTGGTAGTTTTGTTGGGAAAAAAAAGAGAAGAGTTTGAGAAGCAAAATGAAAGGGTGTGGTGGGGAAATGAAAGGCTATGGGTGGGTGACGTGATGTTACTTTGTCTGTTTATGAGAAAGACAAACTCACAAAAGTAGTTTTTGTTATTTTAAAATGGAATTAAGACAGAAGACTTTGACCCAGCCGGGTTTATAAAACCGGTTCGACCCGGGTCTTAAGAAACCCGCAGGTTTAATCCGGTTCCGAAACTGCCAAAGACCCGTTTACATCCGGCCCGGTCTCCCAACCGGTTCCCGGTTCAACCGGTTGAACCGGCCGGGTCAACCCGGGTTTTAAAACATTGTGTAAAAGTCATAGCCAACGTGTGAATGGGAAGTATGATGGGGTCATGTGTATAAGAAGCATTTGCTAGATTCCTTACGCATCAATTCATGCTTTTAGCATGGAGTTAAGGTTTTACCATTGAGATGTGATCACATTATCAATTCTATTCACACACATGAACACAAAATGTTCAAAAATGAAATGAAATATGGGTCAATGGGAACCAGATAATGACCACACATCGAACATAAAACCAATTATTACATCATTTTTCATGTCGAATATCTAACTATCTTATAATGCATAAAGGACTACTATAATTAGAATACTTAAAATTAAGCATTACAAGTTTAGATGCTTAAAGTACAAGTGATTCAAATACAATTAGACAATTAATACCATAAATGAAATATAATTAGACATTTACAAGTTTAGAAGCTTAAAGTACACACCATTTTGTTTTTGCCATTAAAGTTTAAAATTAATGACTTAAAATTGAAAATTAATGACTTAGATCATTATGTATATTAAATACAATTAATTAAATAGTCAATAAATACAATTAATACACTTATTAAAACACCCCTTACATAAGAAATACAAATTATCAAACATATTGTACAACCAACATAAACACAATTCCTGCATTAAATTTACTAATACAAATAATAAAGCATATTATACAAATTTTTAAGCCCGAACAGGCAATGGGCCAAATGGGCTCGAGCCCGAATGGATACGAGCTAAACAAAATTTTTAATATCCGTAAATTTATTGTCAAAAAGAACATAATACACTAAAATATGTTCACATATTGTACAAACCAAACAAACTACTAAACAAAAACATAAAATAAATAATAAAGAAAATAATACAAACAAAGCAAAATTTCATCAAACTTTTGCCGCTATTGCCAAAAAATGTACAAATAAAATAAATTATTAATCAAAAAAATTAAATTACCGCAGCTGCATCATGCAGGGACTCTCGTAATGATCAGACGGAAACAGTAATCTTATAAGAACATGTTACTTTATGCTAGGATAATTATCATGTTGAATAGAATGAGTTGACAAATTTAGTCCCCTCATAATGTGCATGAACTAGGCGTATGCGCACTAATGCAACATATGAGTTAGCAATTTAGACCATAATTAATTTCACACTAATGACATCTCAAACCAATTTCCAATAATTGGAAAACAGAAAAGAAAAGAAAAGAAATGGATAATTTACAATCTTCATTTCGTGTGAACACCCCCAATCGAGAACCCTAGAGCAACTACTTGCTTCAACTACAACTTCCTAGGGTTGCAAAAAAAAGTCAACCTCACTAGATATTCCAAATAATCCGTAACAAGGATATGCTTACATTTGGCAACGTGTGTATGTATACGCTTTTTCTGGTGATGATCAAGCTTTGTTTTTACTTAAATAGATGGGACGGTTGTGATCAAGAAAGCAGGATAGGCCCATTCTCGGCTGCAGTTCTAGCATTATCATTGTTATGCCTTGCTAATTGCACGTCACGTGTGAAATGAGTTCTTGCTTTTGCATAAGGAGCACCTCTTGCTGTTACCAAAGGATGAATCATTAGAGAAAGCTAGAGGTTAAAAAATATTTGGTTTATTCTGAAATCACTCTGACATTTGAGGATATAGTTTATGAATTGTTTTAACAATCACCCGAATAACGTAAGTACTCATACAAATTTAAAGAGGAAACTTGTGGGACAAAAATCAGTGGCAAAGATATCTTTAACAACTACTAAGGAGTAAAAGTGTAATTTGGATTGACAATGGCGAAAAAGAGACATGCTGTATTTAGGGGATGTAGGAGGGATCATGTCCCTGCACCATCAAATTATTTAGCGTTGCTTCCATAGTTCCAAACGATGTAAATATCAACTCTATATGTGGATTAATGTAAGTCTTTACCAGAGACGGAGCTACGTATAGCTTTGGGTTGGCCAAAGCCCACCCTAAAATCCTAGGAGTTGCAACAAATATATACTATTGATCTGGTATTAATATGTTAATAGGTAAATTGGCACACCCACTTAAGATGAGGATAAAAACTCAAAACAAATATATAATTTAATTCAATATATTGTAGCACACATTTATTATAATCTTTCATTTCTTTTTGTTTTTCACATCTAAAAGTATTATCTCTTGTTAGATACTTTCAAATTAATTTGAAAGCATATTTCATTACATTTTAGTACAATTTTTAGATCAAAATCTTATTCAAGTTTTATTGGGCAAGTTATGTTGTCTAGTATAAATGTATTTTAAATAGAAAACCACAATTTAATTATTTTATCGCGACAACGTTCTTTTAATTAATTGCTACGTTGATATTTGGCCCACCCGTATATAAAATCCTGGCTTCGTCACTGGTCTTTACTAGCAATCATCTTCCAATATAAGACAAAAAAAGAACTTTTAAAGCCAAGATCAGCAATAGCGCAATTTGTGTTTTTAATAAAAAATTGATCATTTCATGCATTTCAGATATGGAAATCTTGCAACTTTGTGTATTTAATGTATCAAGGGATTGAGTACTAGCCATAACATAGTAGTCTGATCATGCATGTATAAAACATATTTCTTTGTATTATATGCGAGAGAAAGTATTAGAACTTGATAATTTGCGTATTTTACCTGCAATTTGTTGAGCTCTGAGGATGTTCTGACGCCTTTTCCACCAGCATGTCAAGCAAGTAGCAACCATAAGAAGTCCTGCACATGCTCCTAAGGCGATCCCAACCTTTGCACCAGCAGAAAGGTGAGGCCCGCAAGTTGGTAGTCCAGGTATCCCACAAAGACCGTCATTATCAGTAAAACTGTACACATCCAAAATCAAATTTTGAGCATATTTAACATCATCTACCAGTTTTCCCTATAAAATGCAAATGAAAATGCTTAACCGTTACAGTAAAGTTGTAAAATCCCATTAGTTTACCATCATTCTGAAAATGGAGATACACGTTATGTTCTTTTTGGAAAAGCAATTTGAAATCAAACATAAAACTTTGAGAAATCTATCATCTATGATAACAGAAATAATGACAAATATTGGATTACAGATTGATGGTAACTGGAAAGTTTTCTTTTAGGAGTTTAAGATTACTGTACATGTAAATGCTATATTTGATAGGCAGGTCCTTTGAAAATTAATTATGGTCTAATATAACTTCAGTAACATTAGTGAGAAATAAAAACTAACTTGAAGCTTGCTCTGTGTAAGAGCCTTCCTCCTAGTGCAGCTGGGACTCTTCCAGAAAGGGAGTTGCCATTGAGATTCCTGTGCGAAATACGATAAGGTAAAACTTGATTAGCAGCAAAGAAAATTTTTGTCCTATGTAAAAAAAGGATACTACTGTTTGCTAGCACTGATTATTGTGAAATACACGCATTTATAGCCCAAAATATATTCATATAAGTATACTTTTGCTTTTTGCATGCAAAAACAAGAAAAAAGAGCAATCATCTTACAATATCCGAACTGATGTTAAACCCCCAAGGCTTTCAGGAATGGTACCATTGAAGAAATTGTAAGAAAGGTCCCTGCAATGCACATTCAAGTTCAAACAACACATTAACCAAGTAGTTCTTTAAGATATATACCTGAAAAAGTACAGCTTTAGGGAAGACAAAAATAAGTTTTGGGTTATTTAAACACTTATTAGGTCTAGTTATATCTTGATGAGACCGATTAGTATCTCGTCGCCATCACATAGTATGTAACCAAAGCACTATGAAAATGTACTAAGTCTACAATTGGCTTTTACATTTAGATAAGTTGACTTAAATCAGAACATGATTTCTTTTCTTCCTTTTTATGGTTAAAATAATTATTTTTCAAGTACAGATGCAAATCTTGTAAGTATAAAATCCATAATTTGAACAAATCGGAAACATTCACAAGTAGCAGTACAGTAGAAGGCCTATTGCGCTGAATTTTTTTAGGTATGCTAAAAACCGTATGCACAGTACATCTTGATTTTTGTATGTTTGCTAACACAAAAATTAGAACCAAGACATTCAAAAGACATTAGTAGCATCATGTTTGACTACAGGGAAACCAAGTTATGCAAATAAATAATGTTGTCTTGATAAAGAAGCTGCTAGGAAAACAAACATGTCTGAACAGGTTATATTTCTACAGTATACTCACAATACTTCTAGATTTGAAAGTTTTCCAAGTGAAGATGGGATTTTCCCCTGGATGCTATTTTCACTCAGGTTCCTGCAAATGCCACAAGAGACATCATATGAAGTTAGGATGGCAAATTTACCAAATATGTGCTTTTTTAGTAAGGAAAAACGAGCAACAATCAAGGACGGAAATGCTGTATGTAAGTCTTTGAACCTGGTTATGGTGGATAGAAGAAGAGCATATATATATAAATTTTACACAACAGATAAGTGTTTATGCAATATATGCAAAACTTACATAATTTGTAGATGACTCAGTTTGGATATGTCATCAGGTAAGGATCCTCTTAGACCTTGGTTGTCAAGACCTCTGATATCAGAAAGTAATTACAGGGTTAGATTTGTTCATAAGTTACAAAATAAATATACCATTATATTTAGCAAAACGAAAGAAACCGATTTCTAGATACACTTGGTTACATATACATTCTTAGGCGTTCAGAATTCCAGTGGTTGATCAAAAGTTTAATCCATTTTTGTTTTAGTTATCACATGAATTTCCATTGGAGGTTTAAACATACATTAATGAATGGAAAGAGTTCTTTGATTACTTTATTTGTGTACCTATATGACAACAATTTTTTGCAAGAAGAAAAGCACTTAAACAATCAATGAATCAAATATTATCAAGATGGTGAAGCCTGACGAATATGCTGTCAGACGATCAAGATGGTCTAGTATATATATCATGTTGTAGCCTGATATCGCTCGGCGGTACCTCGGCGGTCGACAACCGCCAACCGCCAAGCGCCAAGACCGATATGGCGGCGATATATCAGTGATACATCGGAGACCATAAATTATAAAGAAATTTATGTATATTTTTGAAATGCAACATATGTAACACAAAACAAAACATAAATTATATTTGTAACTTTTAAGAGAGAACCTGGTATACTACCAAAGTGCTCCAATTAAACTCCAATATATGAAGGATTGACTGGAAAGAACCTGGACCAATAAATTTGACCAATTTGACCGATATTTGACCGAAAAATTTGACCGATATTTGACCGATATAACCGATATTTGACCGATTTGGACTGATTTTGACCAAACCGATAAATTTGACCGATAAGTGAAATATCGTATCGGTCGACCGCCGATAAGCGATATATCACTGATATGTCGGCCGCCAAGACCGATATTTACAACACTGAGCCTGAAGACCATGCTGTCATCAGGCAATCAAACTAGTCTAGTATATATCATGCCTATGGACCCACCAATGAGAATGTATGTCAATCATGGATCAATTGCTGGCAAATTCAATTTTTTATAACGGTAACAATGATTTTAGTGTGTTACTTAAAGTTTACTCCAAAGATGATCTTTTAATTCAAGTATAATGGAAGTACATCGAAACACGCAGACAATGCCTTCAGCAAAACTACTCTTATATAGTGTGACCATATATGTCCAAATTAACCACTAAACTCATAAAGAGAAAACAAGTGGAGAGATGTTAAAACCAAAGCGGTCAAAACAGCATATTTCATTTTAAATGAAATCATAACTCATTCTTATTTAACTGCTTTTTAGGTTTTATGAAAATCATCGATCTGCATAACAGCATAAATACTCAATTGTCCCTTATAGAGACTATACAACTTGCCCTATCTAGAATGGGTTGATTTTATAGATTTTATGTTCTTGCAGATATCCACACACATCAATATGAGGAATCATATCAGAATATGGTCAGGTGAATGCAGAAGAACTTACAGCCCATCAATGAACCATTTAACTTTGACACTATCAAATTGACAGTCTACTCCACTCCATGGATGCTGTTGTGGAACACATGGATCACCATTCCATCCAAAACGAAGAGGAAGACCCAATGCAGTCTTCAAGTTTTGCAGCGCTTTTACTACAAGTAAAAATAAAGTATAAACACATCATATAATTTTCTTTTCGAGGCTTTAAATTCCATTAAATGTTTAAAATTACCACTCAATAACGAAATAGTCAGATTAGTTCAAACCAATAAAATAGCAGGATAAAAAGTTCACTAATTTTCTATAAACAATACTCAGCAGATTAATTGTTTAGTTTGTCAACACTAGTTCTTAAATAAACAGGATCTAGTTGGCTAGATGAAGGGTTTGGACTTTGAAGAGCTAAACTGAGCTTCAAAATGATGCTCCGAGAGACAACCCTTGAGGTTGCATTAGGTTTCTGATGTTCATCAAAGTTAGGTTCTTTCTGGTACAAAAATGTATATCAGCAGTTTCTCTGTCTATACTCAAGTTGTTTTACAGATAGAAAGGCTCAAAGGCAAGGTTGAAAGTAGTGGATGACAATATGGATGAAGGATATTATCTGCTATTGGTTTCTAACGTCTTTGCGTTATTGTCATTCACAAACTTCACATACTACAATGGAAGAATCCAACAAGTTTAGTGCATCCTATATGTTGACAACTTGTTGAGACAAACAAAAAACCAGTGGTCTATCAATGGAAGTGAGAGCCATCGAGAAGTAACGCAGTCTTCCACCACATTTGAGTGTACAAGTACCAACGAATCTAAATATATTCAAGCAAAGAGTGATTTAAACCAAAAATGAAGTGGCACCATCTAACATCTTAAATCACCTATACTATCCCCATTGACACACAGCCACCACCTTCCATATCATCATCAACAATTGATTGAACTGAGGGTGATACGTGAATATTTACAAGAGTACAAGACTGGAGGAATCATAGGAAAATACATCTGACAACCATATGATCTGAGTTTTCAGTTTGTAATTATGCTTCACAAGTGATCAGGGGCTGCGGACACTTGCATTCAAATTCTTAGGTGACAAAAGAATACAACCACCAGGCGCTTTCATGAGATTTAAAACTCATAGTCAGGACGATAATTTAATTACTCCATTCCCAAAATAAACACCATTCTGCCATTTTAAGCTTCAATATTATAAAACTGCCACCTGTTTCTCTCGCTACCAAGATCTTATTCTATTCAGTATAAATCCAAGATCTCCTAGATAGCCATATTGCATGTTTAATCATATGTTGCACAAAAATATGGTGTATTTTGGTAATAGCACTAACGTATAGCCTCTATCATAAAACACGAAAGCCAATCCCACTAGTCCACTATCAACTTCAGCCATTGAGCCACTTATGCCTCTCACTCGAAAGAGGGGATTTGTAAGTTTTATAAGGCCGCCATAAATAATTTAGCGTACTTCTGATAAATTTAGTTCACGTGCTATCATCAAGTTTAATTTAGCCTATATTAGTTCTTCAGCAATATTATTGTACGTTGGATACTTTGTTTCAAAAATTGCATCGTAAGTTAGGTATTGAAGACTTTAATACACATGTAACATTCTTCCTGAATTTTGCTTCTTAAAAAAACAATCTGTTGAAATCTCGAGGATATGTCACACGGTTTGAAAGGTTTAAAACTTGATTACTATTAATCCTTAGATTCTCAAACAAGAAACATAATAATACATGAATACAGTTTGACCAACTTTTCGACCATTCATTTGTACTATACAGGGATGGAAACAAAACAAAAAGATTCACAAAATCATTCAGAAAATAAAGAGCAAGATTGTAAAAAAATTGTACCTTCCTCAATCAAAGTTTTGGCCTCAGTTCTAACAATTTCAAATATCTCAATGGCGCTGATTATGGCATGACTTCCTTTAACAGGATGCATAGTTATTGTCAAACTCCTCCCACTAACAGCAACCGTTGTGTTCAGTACAAGGGCACTATTTACACCTCCACTCATATTAGCAACATCAATTTCTTGAAAAACGGTATCACCATTAATTAGAATGTCAAAGGCCCGCTCTCCGGCCCCTTTGACCGAAGGATCAATCTCCGCAAAATGCAACCAAACAGAATAATTTCTATTTGGATCCACATCCATTGTGTAAGTTAAATCAGGCTCATTATCAGTACTAGTAAGCCCAGTTTGATAAAGTGCTTCGGGGTAATAATTTGGTTTATTAGAGGATAACTTAATAGCATTTTTTGTAGTCAACAGTTCATCAGAATTTTGACCAAATGTACTAATAGAATTCCAAAACCGGTCTCCACCCCAATGGTTCCCACTATAATCCACATCAAATTTTGGCGCTTTAGCACCACAACTTAGTCTTTTATGAGTCCTTAGAATCGTTCCTCGGCCCCACTCATGCCCGAAGTAATATGCATGATTACCAACTTGTAGAATTTCTATAGAAATCACAGCAGGATCACCATGACCAGTACTATGGAAACATATTGTTGAACTTCCATCTTCGAGAAACACAAGTGCCTCAACAAAAGCTTGCTCGTCATCATGATTACTCCAACCGGAAGACAGTGAGTAAACTAACGTTCCTTCAACCGAAACATCAAATAAAGGTTCGTTATCGAAAGTGGGATCCTTAACTAACCCAAAAAAGATCCTAACTGAATAGTGCCCATGAGGTATTCTCTCTATATGGTAACAATTTTCCGGACCCTCAGATAAAGGGAAATAACGCAGTGTACTAAGTGGTGGAGTGATAAAACTAGGACGGGTTGCATTTGTAAAGTACCCACCACTATATCCAAAATCCCTAAACCACAATGTATTCGTTGGTGATGTGTGGACATCGTTGCGGGCTCCACAGCTTATTCTCAAAGCATACGGTGCTACATTCATATAAAACAAATAAAGCTAGATAAATATCCCAATTAAGAAATACAAAAAACAACCAAAGTAAGCAACTTTTTAACTTCATTTAGTTCAAGAATTAATATACTACGTAGATACATAGTCACTTCAAACCGGTCTAAACCCAAATCAATCTAAGCTTTCTTGATATCATATACACTAAAAATCCAATCTTTCAGCCAATTTGTATGATTGGGATTAAAAAGGCTAAAACATTATAATTTGCATTTGATCTCAATAACAAAAATAAAAGAACAAAAATACTAGTAAATAATTACTAACAAGTTACCATTTTTTTTAAATACATATTAAACCATTGTAAGCACAAAATGCCAAAGCAATGATCCAATAGATCAAAATTAAAACCAAAACTACTAATCTAGTAAACTTAACATATAAACAAGTAGCATTAACTTAAAGATTCAACATGACCAATAAATAAAAATAAGAATGTAACCTTGGTAAGAAGGTGTGAAAGCTGCAAGTAGAACAAGAATGAAGATGTGAAGTGAGAGTGGATTCACCATCTTTTTTACACTTTTTTCTCTCTCTCACACAGTGAAAACACACAGTTATGTCTTGAGAACTAACTGACTGTGTAATCTAAACTGAACCCTTTACCAGTTTCAAAATCTTGAGCATATCTAGAGAGAGAGAGACAGGGGATGAGTGTGAAAGTCTTCAGGACGTGCTCCAAATAAAGCATAAAAATAGAATTATTTTATTTTATTTCATTTTTTAATGTGATTTGGTATATATTTATGATTTAAACTAAAAAAATTATATTTGCTAGTTGGTTAGTTAAAGTTTATTAACTAAGTGGTACCAAGATATGTAAGAGAAATAGAGAATAATAAAACGGACAATAATGTTAAAGTTTACATAGATTTTATTTTTATTTTTATTTTTTTGGAAAGTAAATCGTGTATATTTTTGGCAAGGATTTTTTTGTGGATTTTAAGAGATTTTAGATGTGCTACATAATGATAGATTGATGAAGTTTGAAATGTTTCATAAATTAATTTAGGTGGGAAAATTTTATGTTAATACAAAGGATTTGATGACAAGTGACTACTGCGCACTTGTTAATTAATAGTTAATAAACACAAACTTTTTTAATTAATCAAAAAATGCATAGATGTTAAGATTCTGAATCTGATTTTAGTATCTTACGATTTTACGATTCTAAAAAGCAAAAATGATCCGTATCCTAGGTAGGATCTTAACAAGCTTCAGATCTTATAGGATCCCGATCCTAAACATAGGATCTTAAGATCTATTCCGATCTGGTTTTACTTTCATCGAACCGCAAACTTAAAAACTACAAATTTATGGTTTATGTTTTTCTATAATTTAAAATACAACATGTGATTCTTCTTAAATATTTCATATTTGTAATTTAGGACTACATTTTTATACAACATTTATATAATTTCGTGTTTAAGATATATAATAATTTGAAGACTTTAATAATATTACAAAGATCATTATAAAATGAGATTATAGTAGGATCTTAGGATCCCGATCCGATCTTACGATCACGATTTTGCAAACACGAAAACGATCCTGGGTAGGATCCCGATTTTAAAAGCCTTGAAAAAACGCATTAAATACACATTAAATGAACTTATAAATGATCATATTTGAATATGATTTTTGCTTAAATGAATTAAAACATTTTTTTTTTTTTTATAAACAGATTAATCCGTACCAAACCACCAACTGGCTAGAGAATATTTTAAGGACTTTGATTTTTTATAGCAATCAAAAATGAAATGAAATATTTTATTGAGTTTGATTATTATTATTATTATTATTATTATTATTATTATTATTATTATTATTATCAACTGAAAACATGAAATAATTTATACATCTTGAATTTATTTTAACAAGTTTAAATTTAGTGAAAGTAAGTCTATAAATTTATAATGTAATATGACATGAAAATTTTATTGACATTTACAACTCTAATTATATTTTGCTTAAAAAAAAAAAAAAAAAAAAAAAAAAAAAAAAAAAAAAAAACCCTTCTATTTTAGTATTTATAAAGGTGCAACTTAGGATCGAGGTTAGGTAATAGTCACCCTTTTACAGTGAAGTTCTATTTTAGTAGTTAAAAAGGAAAATGATGTCTTAAATAAAAACAAAAAGAAAATAAAAGATCACACAATATCGTGGCGGACAAGGATTCGTTGTAAATACAACTTGAATCAAATTAGGGTATTATGAGCCATTGAATTTGATCCAATGTCTCAAATCAAAAGAGCATTGGATTTGATCCAATTGCTCAAATCAAAAGAGTTTCTTTTTATTTGAGCTATTAGATCAAATCCAATATGGCTCATAATGCCCTAATTTGACTCAAGTAATTTGAGACAATTGTAACCCTATTGTGGCAAGATTACTTATCTAATCAAATAGATTTTTTTTTTTCTTTTTTATATGGGTTTTGCTAATCTCTGCACATTTGGTAAAGGATTAAACACAATTAATGAAGACAAATTTTTTTTTTAAATCAAAAAATGCATTTAATAAACATTCATTCATCTTTAAAATTACAGTAATTAATTATCATTTTGATATTAATTAACATCAATATTTCTTATATATGTAGCTAATCCTTTACAGTTTACTCAGTGAGCAGAGATTAGCAAAATCCTTTAGGCTACTCACACTGGGTCGGCAAATATCGTTCTTTGAATTTGTTCGACCGATGTTGAATTCGGTTGTTGCCATTGTGGCGCGTCGGTCGCCGGCTGCCAAGTTGCACAAATCGTTCGAACTTTTGATCGATATTGAGGAACACTTTCAAAGTTTAAATTAATATTTCTAAACGTTTAAAAAAAAAAAAAAAAAAAAAAATGATGCAATATGAGTTGTCACTGTAATGAGAGAAGTGAATATGGGTTGAAGAGAGAGAAAGCTAAAGTGGCAGCCGAAAAGATGATGCAATATAGGTGGTGAGTGTGGGCAGCCTTATATTTGTTTTGATTACAAGTGATATTGTCACATCGTTACTACTTATTGTCCTAGTCATTCTCTGGCTTTATATTTTCTTTTACATAAAAAGTTTATTGCTATCTCTTAATGTTCTCAAACTTAAATTTCTCACTATCTGTAAACTTAGCACACAATACATTATTATCTCTTAACGTCATTCGAACCTAAAATTCTCATTATACGTAAACTTTTTAGCACAAAAAAATTTTAACCGGAAAAACATTGGTCGCTAAAATATTAATTACTGTACATTTTTGTCGTTACCGCAGTACATGTATACTCTCTAATAATGATTTATGAGATAGTCTTACAACTTTGGTTAATGTTAAGAAACAAAATAACAAAGTTTGACGATGCCTAAATACTGTGATGATTTGGAAATCACGGTTAATTTGCCTCTAAATCCTCACAAATAAGTAGTACATTCCTTGCACATTTGACTGATTACCACTAATTAGAGAAAAAGACAACACAATTATCCCTAAAAAGTCGACACTTTTATTTCCTTGCATACATTGTTGCGCCATCATCGGCAACCTTCCAATTATTATATAGTCAACCCTTTTAATAGATGGTGGAAAAAGTTTGTCATGCTAGTATAAAGTTAGAGTTAAATATAAACTCAATATTTTTTAGAGATCCAATGAAACAATCTTAAGAGCACTGGATATAGTGGAGCCGTGACTCTCGTGCTATGAACAAAAAGTGATGTCGTGTCAGCAAAAATCTATATGGCATCAGAAATCCCATTACATACGGCCATTTAGTTGGCAACAAAAAATGTGATGCCATCTACCATTATATATAAATTAAAACATACACAATATTAACTAAAATAAATTTCATTAATTAAAAAAATTACAATTAAAAATAAAAAAGTTACATAAAAATAAAAACCGAATATATATGCTCCACGAGGTCTTGATATACCTTATAAATTACTGATGTGACTTTAAAATAAAGATGACAATGAAATCAAACTTCAAAGATAAAACTATAAATTAAAAAAAAAAAAATAATAATAATAAAAAAACACACTTTCTGGTCTTCTTCTCCATCGTGACCTGCAACTCAAGAACCCAATAATAATAATAATAATAATAATAATAATAATAATAATAATAATAATAACTACAACATATAAACACAAACACAACATACAAACACAAACCCACCAAAAAAGAAGAAAAAAATCCCACCGCGAGGTGCGCCGTCGAAAAAAGTAGGCTGGTAGCCATGGCGCCACCCATGGCTCAACCGTACCTCATGCTCTAACAATTTATAAAATGAAACAATCTTAACAATTAAGATTAAAAAAAATCACTTTTTGTAACACCTGATACTTTTCTTAAAAACCTATTTTTAGCCAAATATCTATTTTCATACCTGAAATACATTAAAACTTTTATTGCATGTCATTTGGGCTTAAGAAACGTGAGATATATTTGGAAACGAGAACTTTATTACTTGATTGACTCAGCACAACCTAGAAAACTCGAATCGTATTGCATTTGCCAAATTATTTGAATTATATTGAGTTTGAGAAAAACTTTGAAGTTTATACTTGATTTGATGGGAAAAATGATTTCGTGAACAATGGCGCAAGTTTCGTAATTTTTAAAGTCCGTTTGCTATGTCGTTTGAGCCCCAAACCGTTTTTATGAGAAGTATCACTACGTAGGCAGTTTTGGTCCCCGAGATATTTACCCTTTAACACCTACACTTTCATTAATATCAAATCTACCCTACACTTTATTATATATATACCCCCACTAATAACTTTTTCTCATTTTATTTATATAAAAACACACACTCAAACCTCAAACTCTCTCTCTCTCTCTCTCTCTCTCTCTCTCTCTCTCTCTCTCTCTCTCTCTCACTCTCTCTCTCTCTCTCACTCCTTTGAAGATCCGGTCGGCCACATTCCGACTACACCGGCAGTTTTCGGCGGCCGCCACCGGAAAAATTTTCCAGCCACCGATATTCTTACACCAATCGATAGATCGGGACACACCCATCACCACCGTACCACCCACACCCCTCCAATCACCCCGTACGCGCCCCACGCGCCTCCACCGTGCGCTGCCACCACCACCGAGACCACCCACCGCCACCCCTAACCCCATTTCATTCGTTATTTTTAAAACTCTAGTTTTCAAATATTTTATTTAAACCGATTTTAATGTTAATCTTTTATAAAAATCATTTTTGATAATGTTTTAAACCTTTAAAACCGTGTGGGATTGTTTTTATCGCGACTCGGTCTCAACTCACCGTGTCATGGTTGAGGGTCCGTTTGGCCTTCTTTCTTCTTGGCAGTCGACCCACCCCACCACCGAGGCTTGGGTGGTGGTAGGGGTGGGATAATGTTGTTATTTTTGTTGTTGTTGATGTTCTTGGGGAAGTGTTGTGGAGATTAGACTAGATTTTGGGAGTGTTTGGTTGCTCGGATTTGGTTAGCCGAGAGCCTAGGCTCACTTGGGTTCGAGCCGTGACTCGTCTCGAGTCACGGCATGGATTGATGTTGTTATTATTGTTGTTGTTTGTTAGTTTTGGGTAACAGTTTCGTCTAAAAACATTTTGAAACGGTAAAAATATAATAACAACGATAATAATAAACTTGACGTAATAAATATGAAACCTAAAACCAAATTGTTATAGTTAAGTGGTTTGACTTCGGACATGGATCCGGGTATTAATTATTGTGGCGATTGTTATTATTGGACTTGAATTGGATGTATTGGATTTACACTGTTGGTTATTTAGACATTATGGACCATTTGGTACTCGAGACAAAAGGATATGTTAGACTTTGACTAATTTAACATATCTGGACCCGAACAAATACGAAATGGTCGATAAACCTAAACAACTAATGGATACGCGAATGATATATCCAATTGTATTATATAACTTGTGAAGTGTTAGCGTTAATTAAATAATAAAGTCAAAGAGTCGTTGACTCGGGAAAATGTTGTATAAACGGGGCAGGTCATGCCAAAATTTTGTAAAATCTTTTATAGACTTTAAACGTTTAAGATTTGTAATATACTTAGAAACCTTTTCAACTTATATTATTTTCAATGTTATATTTTAGAAAAATGGGGAAATAGCCGAAACTATTTATTAGTTGTTGTTGTTTATTTGAGTGTGTAATCATTTCTCTTCGACTTCTTTCTTTGAGTTATTCTTTCGTCTAATTTCGTCCTTCTTGAGTTATCGTTCGCTTTCGCCAACATGTTCCTTTCATATCTTTTCTTGTTGTCCACACGAGACTTTTTAAAAATCTATTTTTCTTTCAAACCCCATTGTTACTAAAATCTTTTGTTCAAGTATTGCTTATTGAGATATCCGAGTATTGTTTCTGAGTTATGCCATTTAAATTGATTAGGTTGTGCTGAGGTTCAGTCGCTGTGACGCATTATTTGATTTGGTTGCAATATCTCGTTTCCTGCTGCTGTTAAGGTGTGATTCATAGCCCTGCTTTTATCTTTTAAATGTTTATAGACCCATGGGGTGAGATACATGCTTTTAAATGTTTTCTGAGCACAAGTATTTTTGGTATGCTTTCCTGACTGATGTGCTAAGTAGCTTATCTTGCCATGCAAGACCCTCAGATCATAAACCATTAATCACTTGTGAGTGAGCGTGAATATAGGGATATAAGCCTATAGGAATTGACCCTCCCACTCCTTTTGCTAGATAAGCAAATTGTGGTGTACTATATTCGATTTTGCTGGGTATGTGGCAAGTACCCGGCCTTGGGGGAACTATTCTAGTATGAAAATACGTGGTTATTGTCGACTTATGATTGGTTGGTTAACATTTTGCGTGTCATGAGCTTAGCATCATCAACAATATATATGCACTGGGATGCCTCTATATATTGTGTGTTACTTTGATTACCTGGTATTTGCATTTGTTGCTTATATCATATGATTAAAACCTTGTGCTCAACTTTATTATTTAAACCTATGGATTGCACTCAACCTTTGTGTTGACTTTTAAGCATGTATTTTAGGTATTGCTACTAATAATAATTAGCTTTGGAGCTTAATGTTTTGGGCATGGTGGAGTGGCTTGGACTGAGGAGGCTTTCTGTCAAGGAAGCTTAACCATCTTTACTATCTTTATTTTTCATGTCATTCGCAAAACCTTTTGTGTGTCTTTATTTCTTCCGCTGCTAAACTTTGTTATTTTTCCGCTGCAAACTCTATTTACTTTTCCGCTGCTATTTTGATAAAGAGTCCTTGTACTCTAAATGGTTTGTAATTCGAATGATGTGTTTTGAGACATTTATAAACGTCCCATGTTGTGGTCGTTAGGTATAAATGTGTCTGGTTTCCTTTTGCGTAATACCCCTAGCTGTGTTAGCTGCCATAGGAGTATCACCCGGCGTGTGGGTGATAGGCAGTTTGAGGTTGCAGGATTGAGGAAAGAGGTTCAGGATGATAGGAGAGCAGCAGGAGAGATGTACATGGAGCTTCAGTGGGAGGATGAGAGGTTGAGTTCGTTGGAGCAGTCGAGTATTGAGTTTTAGGAGTGTATGGATTCGCTAGATAAGAGGATGGTTGAGTTGGAGAAGATGGTGGAGTAGTTGGCTATGAGAGAGGTGTTTCATGATATGGACAGTGATCGACACTACTGTATCATTCAGTCATTGTGGGATGAGCTTCATGCTACTCAGAGGCAGACCTATTATGATAGGATGTCCCGCTTCAGGTTTGATGAACGTGTTGATGAGATGGCTGTGTATGGGGATCGCCAGGGAGAGCAGTGATTAGATCATTTATGGTAGTTAGTATCTTGATGGTAGTTTACCTAGTACGTGTTAAACTGAATAGTTCAGTTGGTAGATTTTGTTGGAAACTTGTACTTGTTTTGCATATCTTGTAAGACTTAAGTCAAGTATTAAATCTATGACGTATTGTGGTGATGTACTGTTACTGATATTGACTTATGCTATATTATGATCTCTCGTGGTGTTATTTGTCTTGTGCTATGATTCTGATACGTTAATCAGATACTTACATGTTGTACAGTTGTACTGATTGATAGAATTATGACGCACTAGTAGTTTACCTTTGCACGTACTACACTTTCAACTCTTGGTAGTGTTTTGTGCTAACATGGTGCCAGATAATGAGAAGTTACTGGAGAAGTTCATTGGTGGATTGCCTGCAAGTATCCAAGGACACGTGACATCGTATAATTCTGAGACTTTGGATGATACTATTAGCATGGCTGAGCGCCTTATGGATCAAGTGATTAAGCATGGTGATGTTCATAAGGGTAATCACTTTGACAACAAGAGGAAATGGGAGGACAACAGAAGGAACAACAACTTCAGCAACCGCTACAAAAACAATCAGTATCGTAACAACAATCACCACCACCAACAGAATAGGAGACAGGAAACAGTTAAAGCTTTTGTGGCTGTACCAGCACAAGGAGGAGTGAATGCTGGGCAGCAAGCTCGTTGTGATAAGTGTCAGCAGCATCATACTGGACCGTGTACTATGAGATGTTTGAAGTGTCAGCAAGTTGGTCATGTTGTAAGGTACTGTAGGAGCAGGGTTGTAGCAACAGGAGCAAATGCTCAGCTCGTGGTCACTTGTTTTGGATGTGGAGAGCGTGGCCACTACAGGAGTCAGTGCCCGAAGAATGCTAGACAAGGAAATGGAGGTGCTCGTAGTAGAGTGTATGTGATGGGAAATGGAGAGCCGCACCAAGATTCGAACGTTGTCACTGGTACGTTTCTTCTCAACAACCTTCGTGTTAGAGTTTTGTTTTGTTAATACAAATATCGTCCGAAAAACGTTATTTATATTTTACGATCTTTGCCATATTTTGTTAACGACAAAATATAAAGTTTATTTTAGTAACAAGTATAAATATAGTTAAGTCTTATACATATAATGTCACAAGACCTTTTTAAACATCACTTAGTTAACATTTGCATTTTACACTAGCTTAAACATAAATAGAAAGTTGTTATTACATCATGTGTTGCATCAAGATCTTTGGAAGATTGTATGATCTTTGGAAGATATGGTAAAGATATTGTTTAGATTGCTACTCAATGTATCAAGGAAAGATATGGCAAGATCTTGGTTAGATTTGGAAGAAAACTTGGAGGATTTAGTGTCAGAGTTTGGCGGAACCAAACTCATACACGGATGGAACCCATGATTTGGTTCCGTCCAATCCGTGGTCTTCTGACTTAGTTTTTCTATAAATATCAGGCCATCCCAAGTTGTTTCTTTATCACTTGCAATCATATATTATCATACATACTCTCATTACTTATATCTAACTCATTCATCTTTCATTTTAGTGAGATTCTCTTGTAGCAAGAAGATCACAAACTCATATCAAAGACATACAAGCTTCAACGCAAAGTTGCAATACTTGTTTGTTTAAGTAGTATGTGAACTTGTGTTGTTCATACTTTCATCGATTGTATCTATTCATTAGTGATCGGTTAGTACTTTAGTCCTCAAAATACATAGTGTGACGGGAGTGGTTGTGCCCTTGTAAAAGAACTCGATATCTAGCTTTGTGTCTGTAATCTTGTGTAAGCGACGTGTAAGGTTTCTCCACCAGTGAAAGGAGCTTGTTGACTAGTAAGAGTAACTCTCGAGTTGGATACTCGGGGCGTGGAGTAGGGCAAGGAAAAAGAGTCCTTGTAGCCGAACCACGATAAACATTCGTGTTGTGGTTTGATTGTTTCTTACTATTTGCTTGCACATTACTTATTGATTGTTAGTATCGATTGTTGATTACACATAAAGTTTTCTAAAGAAATTAAATTAAAAACCGGTAAACTATTCAACCCCCCTTCTAATTTTCCACAATTGGCATCAAGAGCTACGTTACTCAAAATTTCTAAAATATATTGTATTTTAAAACTTGAAACGATTCATGGATTTTGAAATTTTCAAAGAAGGGCAATCTATGCAAAGACCACCACTATTTGAACCAAATGGTTTCATATATTGGAAAAACCGCTTTGAAATACGTGAAATCAAAAGATATAGATTTGTGGTTGTAGAAACTAGAAGGGGGGGGGGGTTGAATAGTTTCACCGTTAGTATTTACATTTTTAGAAAATTTACTTTACAAATTGCATTTGTGAAAATGATTCGATTCGATGTTTACGTGAAATCAATACAACAATAGATATAAGCAATAACAAGTAAATAAGTAAAAGTAAGTAAAGGAAAGATCAAACTGGCACACGAAGATTTATAGTGGTTCGGCCACGAAGCTCACTCCTTGGTCCCTACTCCACTCCTCGAGTCTCACACTTGAGAGTTTCACAAACACTATATCAACACGCTCTCTTATGGCGGAACAAACCTTACACAAGGTTACACCAAGTTTAACGACACTAAGCGGAATGTCGAGTCCTAATCCTAGCTAGAACCAATCTATCAAAGCCCACGTGACTTCACACCTCGTACCAACGCGATGGCACGATACAACACAATACACAATATAAGACTTGCACTCAAGTCCTATTACATACACGAAACAACGAATGTAAATGATGATAGATCCACAACAATGGGAAGAGATGAGCAAAACTCTTCTTCAACACTTCGTCTCTTGATTAAAACGAATGTTCTTCTCTTGCACTTTAGAGGAATGATGAGTGTGATCACTTGTAAACAACTAGAACCCGATAATGTGATCAAAGAATATGTTTTGGAAAGGATTTTGGAATACAGAAGGTGTTAGTGCATAAGAGGTGAAGATTTCTGAAACAAAACAGTTCTGTATTTATAGACACAAGGAGAGAGGCGACGGTCCCGTAAATACCAGGCGGTCCTTTATCGCTAAGGGACTGTCGGCCTATTTAAGGGACCGTCCCGACATATGCTCCCAATTTTGTCCTGATGTGATGAAAACTTATCTGGTGAAAAATTCCTTTCAGTTTTGAACGGGAAATATGGCTGTTATGGATTTGAATTTTGAAAACATTTTCTTAATAAAATATTTCTTTAAACTATACAAAAATACTTTTGTAAAAATGTTTTATGACATGAAAATGTAAAGTTTTAAATCCTTTGATCATATACACAAGTTGGTAGAAGTTTGTATATACCTTAAGTGATATTGATGACGAAAACGAGTTTTCTCGATTAAAAACTTATTAGTCATAGTTTTACGTAATGTGTGTTTGTATTTTGTGATTATCAAAACTAGTAGAGACCGATTACTGCAAATGACGTTTTTGACATTATTTGTATTAAAAATCTCCCCTTTTTGATGATTACAAAATATAAACTCATTTTAGATAAAACTAGGCATTAATGAGTTTTAAAACGAGTCTCGTTTTATTCTCCCCTTTTTTGTAGAATCAAAAAGGCTTCGTAGAAACAAAGAAGTCCACGGGATCATGATGACTCCCCTAGCTTAGTGCTCCCTCTTGATGAGGACATTTAGCTGCAAAATGTTAGAGGAAACATGCAAGCAAAAATAGAAATCCTGCATACAACATAAGATAAGGTAGGAGAAACATATACTGCGGATGGTCCCATAAATGGGTCGAAGGTCCTATAAAGTTTGGGACCGCCACCTTGGTAAGGGACCGCAGGTAGAAGGAGGGTCTGGATCAATAGTTCAATAATTCATGCAGAAACTAGATCATTCAATAAAAGACAAGAGTAATGTCATTCATATGACAATTATAACATGAGTTTACAAGCATAATCCTAGTCTAATCTCCTAGGATATCTCATGTTAAATCCGGTTTTATTAGTAATCATGCATGCTTCTCTAGAACTTGCGAACGCGTGATGGAGATGAGTTTTTGGGTAAGGGTTGTAGAATCCCGGATGACAAGAGGATGGAAATGATGTAGTCAAGATCATTATTCATCTTTTGAAAGTGGTTGTGGTTGTAAATGCAACAAGCACAATAACCCCCATGGGCATCCACTTGGGCAAGAGTGGGATAAGACATTGTTGGAGGATGAAGGTTTTGGGATAGGATGATGTTGAAAAGGGTCAAGTCAATAAGGTTGGAGAATTCTTGAGCCTTGATTGAGTGTAGGGAGTTGCCATTTGGCAATGGAGTTGGTAACAAAGGTGGTAATGGATGATCTTGAGGAGTCGGGTTTGTATGCTCATTGTGAGTGGATGGTGGCCCATTTTTTGTTTGAGAGGCAAAAAAGGAGAATGATGAAGATGATGCCTCATGATGTGATGTGGGATTGAAGTTGACATGGTTATTGTTTGAGTTGTTTGAGTTGTTCATGAAATTGTCATGACTTTGTTTCTTCCCCTATATGGGTTTGACCGATATTCTTGGTTTTCTAGGGATGACATTTTGTTGGATGGCATTGAGAAGGAGGAAGGTTATGCCATGACAATGGATGGAGGAGATGGTGGTTTAAATAGAGGATGAAGGTTGCAAGAATAGTAAAGCATGCATGCTTATCTTAATTAGTTCAAATAATGTTTAAGCAAATAAAGAAGGTGTATAAGACCTAGGGATAGGCTTGGTCAAACATGCAGAAACTAGATAAGTCACGACACAATAATATATGGATGGTCATGTAAATAGGTAGACGGTCCTTTTTCGTTTGGGGGACTGTCGGTCGATAAGGGACCGCTACCAAAAGGTTTGCCAGATTTCAGAAAATGTTTTTAGTGTGTGCCTACATGAAACATATGTGGAGATGCGATTATCTCGACCCTAAAAAGAGAGAAAATCCTATGAGATAATCCAAAGTCTCCTAATTTCAATCTTGCTCATCTTTCATGTCGGATAACATATTTGTTACATGATCCGATAAAGGATTTGAGCGCATCATGCATGCATGGAAAAACGTTTTTGAATTGTGTTAACAATGCAAGAAAAATTGATTTTTCCTATTCGTGAGAAGATTTTGAATATATGAATTGGGGTTTTTATGTACAAAATCAAGTTTTCTTATTATCATGCAATAATGGTTGTTAAAGAAAAATTATTACTTCCCCAATTTTAATTTTTGTGCGCAAAAGAATCCTAGACTCAGATTAGAAGAAATGCACTTAATATGAAATCTAAGGAGATACGTGTTCCATCATTTCTAATCCTAAACGAAGATAAAAGAATGGTTCACGCTTAAGTGGTTTAGTAAGAATATCAGCTATGTTTTTCCTCCGTTGGCACTTTTTCAATAGATATGTTACCTTTTGCACGTTAACCCTAAGAAAATGGTGACGAATTTCTATGTGTTTGGTACGAGAGTGTTTCACGGGGTTTTTACTTAAATCTATTGCTCCTTTATTATCACACATGATTGGAATGTCATCAAGTGTAATACCATAGTCTACGAGAGCTTGTTTCATCCACAGTGCTTGTTTACATGCCTTTCCGGGGCTTACATAATCGGCTTCGGTTGTGGAGATAGCTAGTGCCATTTGTTTCTTGGAGAACCAAGAAGTTAAGCAACAACCCATGAAGGTACAAATTCCACTAGTACTCTCGATCCATATAATCTCCCGCATGATCAGAGTCGGCGTTATAATTTCGATGCTGGCCCTCTTAGGATACCATAATCCTAAGTGCATAGTGCCTTTAATGTATCAGAAGATATGTTTAACCGCTTCTAAGTGAGAAGATTTGGGATCTTCTTGAAAGCAAGCACAAAGGCAGACACTAAACATGATATCGGGCCTACTTGCCATTAGGTATGTTGAGGCAACATGATCAAGATCTCTTCATATTTTAATGATGACAAATAAACCATCGAAACACATAAAATAACAAACGTTAGCTCAAAATCGCCGGAGCCCATATCTGCTCTTGGCGCGCTGCCCGCGCGTCAACGTGCGGGTGACGCGCCAGGACATTGTATGGTTCCGGGAGAATTTTGAAAGTCGGTTTTCCCTTTACCCGACAAATGTGGATATTTCAATACATGTATGAATATGTTATGTGCTTAATTGAGAACACTCGAAACGAGTTTTGAGACTTGAGAGATCCTACTTTTAAAACACCCGTTCACGGGAAACGCCAACTCATGTTTTCTAACTATCGCCTCTAGCCAAGGCTTATTTAAACTTAGGTAGTTTATATATTTCACGTGGCATCGTGTTAAAGCATCCATATGCTCATATCCCATGCTTACGTCTTCTCTAATTACGTAACGAGTTTACTCCCTTATTGGTCAAACTAAGTCAAAGGTCACTTTGCGTAAACGCATCCTTTCCCACTTAGGTTATGCTTTACATCAAGGCAAAGCACTTAACTTGTTTGAACCAAGGTATTAGTTAAGAATGTCGAGTCGTGGAAAGTCACGAGATATGAACCTATGGATTCTCGATGTTTTGTTACTTGAACTTATAAGTAACCTATGATTTTCTCAACTTATAATCTTAATTGTCTAAACCTTTTCTTCCTAATGACAATTAGATTACTTCTTAATCTCATTTCTAAAAAAGACAAATCCAATCATATCCAAATCATATATTCTCTTACACAATCTCTTACACTCTTACATATTCCCTTACACACTCTACATCTCAACCATCCATTCCCTTACAACACATCTTAACCCTTCATATTCAACACATGGGAATTGTTTGAATTTCTAAAGAGGCTCCTTTGATCCTAGCCATTCAATTCAAATTACAACACATCTCAACCATTCACCTCACCCTCCTCTCTATACCATCACATGTGTTTAATCTAAGCCATCCATTTCAAACCAAAACCATCTCAACCATTGATTCATTCTTTCCCCCTAAGAAAAGGAGGATCCCTTTGATCTCAACCATTCAATTCAAACTAAATACATCTTAACCATCCATCCAACCTCCTCTCCATTCCATCACATGTGTTTAATCTAAACCATCCATTTCAAACCAAAACCATCTCAACCCTCCATTCACACTTCCCCCCAAGCAATGGAATATACCTTGGCATATTCTTTCTCTCTTTTCTATGCCATGAGAGGAATAACACTTCTACCCTTTCCAAATTACCCTATCTACACTTTATACCCTTGGTAATTTGTTTTCTCTTTAAACACTTCACAAATGATTTTCAAATTGGCTATTTGAGTTGGTAAACCTTAGATTGATTAATGTTAAGGTTTAGTGTGAAGTACAATTAGGGGCTTAGCAAGGATAGGTATTTATAAGATCCAACACCCAACACTTGGGAAAAGTTTACAGACACCTGGCGCGCTGACGCGCGGGTGACGCGCCGTCCTCGGTAAAATTTCTCAAGTTTGGGTTCTTGGCCTATAAATACCACCCTTGCCTCTTGTATTCCTCACCCCTTGCCATTATTCTTTCTCTCCAAACACTCTCAAATCTCTCTATTTCTATCTCTAATCTTGTGTTCTTGATTTTCACATTAACATCATTGAAAGAACACATCTCTTTCCAAGGGAAGAATCACAAGAACCTAATCCACTCTTGTGATTGTGTCGAGGGTCTTCTTTTTTATACCCTTTCTACTAGAATCGAGTCACTAGGTTAGGTAAGGCTTGGTTCAAACAAACACTTATTCATTCAAATTGTTTGTAAGGGAAGTCTTGTATCTTGGTGACCAAGCCTAGATCAGTGGGGATCTAGTTGGGGTTTAATACTTCCGGTGGGAAGTATTGGTAGTGGTCTTGGTGACCTTTAGGTGAAGTCGAATCGCGAGATTCTTTTGGGTGGTTACCGAGGTCGGAATACCGTTTGGGAGTAACTCCTTCTTTATGAGCATCGATATTGGTGAATATCGGTGGAGTGAATTGTAACGGTTTATAGTCCACCGAAAGGATTATACTAGTGGAATAGTATCATGTCGTGGATTCACAACTGGACGTACGGATGGTATAAACCCCCTATCCCGAACCAGTATATATCGTGGTGTCTCTTTACTCGCTTTATATACTTGTGTTTGTATTAGTGGTTGCTCTTGTTTAAACCACTTGGTGTTCATCTTGGCTTAAAGTTTTTAAACATCTAAAAAGCCGAAGAAACCATATTCACCCCCCTCTATGGTTCTACAAGGTACAATAAACTTCCTATCATACCTCTATACTTAGTACTATCAACGGATTCACCCTCTTCATCCTTGGTGAGCTTTGTGTCCGTAGCCATTGGGGTTTTTATAGGCTTAACATCTTCTAATCCAAATTTCTTAAGCATTTCCTTAATTTACTTAGATTGATTAAAAAATATTCCATTATCTAATTGTTTTATTTGGAGTCCAAGGAAGAAGTTAAGCTCGCCCATCATGCTCATTTCAAACTCGTCATGCATGATTTTTGAGAATTCATCACACATGTCTTGGCAAGTTGAACCAAATATAATGTCATCGACATATATTTGGACGATTATGATGTTTGAATATTTCTTCTTAGTCATTGAGTATTCATGCTTAATAAGAAAAGCTTTCAACCTATCATACCAAGCCTTAGGGGCTTGCTTTAAACCATATAAAGCTTTCTTTAGTTTATAAACATGCTCGGGGTACTCGAAGTCAATGAATCCTGGAGGTTGTTCTACATATACCTCCTCATTGATGAGACTGTTTAGGAATGCACTTTTCACATCCATTAGGAATAACTTAAAATCTAATGCACATGCATATGCGAGTAATATCCTAATGGACTCTGATGAGACGAAAAGTGTACCACTTTTTGGGGCTCATTCAAGGCCAAAGTCGAGATTATTTGATCAAATATTGGCCTAAATCATTCCTTTTGTCATTTTAGATACTTTTGAGAGGAAATTTACAAAAGGAAGCATTTTGGACATTTTTGGAGCAAAAAAGTGAAGAAAACGACAAAGTCTCAAAATCTTGCTGAAAATTGTACCTGACGGCATCAAAGATTGCTAGTGACGGCGTCAAGACTTGACAAAGAGGTGGATAAATCAAATTACATGTGACGCGCCAGAGTGTTTTTTAAAGATTTGTAAATTACGGCGTCACCAAGGCCATCAAGAGTAAATTGCACATGACGGCCAATACCAAGTTTGCACATGACGACGTCAGAAGTGGATCTAGGCAATACAAATATTATTTTGGCAGCGAGTTGACGGCATCAGTCCCTACTCTCGACGCCGTTAGATTGTAAAATCTATATATACTTTTCTAGTTTTCATTCATTGTGTGCAACTTTGAAGGGAGAGAACCCTAGACGAATTTTACTGCTATTTTGAGGGTGATGCGTGGGAATTGCACCAGGCTTTACCTCTCAAGGGATCTTGAGAAGCTTACAACCCCCACCAGGCAGTGTACCTGATCGTTGTAGTATAGTATAGTGACAAGTACCGGGGGATTGATCGTTCAGCTAGGAATAGTGTCGTTAGGATTGAAATTAATCTAACTAGGTCTAAAGATGAAGGATGATTCTTTTTGTATTTTTATATTTTTATGAAAAGCAAGTAAAAATCTCGGGTATTGGGAGAGTGGGCGGAATTAGTTGCTAATCAACTAACCCAAAAGCTACTAATTAAACTAATTAACAAGAAAACTAAACTAAGGTTCTACAAGATAAGTGAAGCATGTCTACCTATGATATGTTACTCCTTGCTAGCTATCCAATCTTACCTATTGAATTGTAACCTTGTTTTAATTGACGGGTTGTATTCCTTAATACCATTCATGGGGTGGCACACATAACTCCCCAATTCTATGAGCTCTTATCTCCTCCTACACCATGCCAAGCACAACTATAGGGATTGTAAACAGTGGCTCATGTAGTAAATACAACCAATAAAGACCTAGTGCGCCTCGGTTCATGTTTCCTAAGACGTTCAAGCATGTTACCATTTGGAGATCTGCCAATTTTCTTAAGCCTAACATATAAATTCATTCAATCAAAACAAGAATCAATAGGAAACAAGAATTATAAACTAAACCAACTAGATCTATTGAAGTTGTCACGCCTTAATTGATGGAGATAGACACACACATCAACAAGCCCCTCGTTAATGAAGATAGACACAACATCAACAAGAAATCAATTAGATCTAATCAATTATATACAAGTTTCACATAATCATAAGTAGACACAAGGTGAATTAGCAAAACATAATCAAAGAAAGACAATCAACAAGAATAATGAAAGACATAGTTGAGATAGAATCATCAAACCAATACATGATGTTTATGGAGTGATTGAAACCCTGTAAGTTGCTGGAAAAACACCCACCTAAACCCAGGAATCGACTTTAGGGTTTAGGGCTTACAAAAAGTGAAGTTATGAAGTTATATTTATAGACATGTTTTCTGTCAGCAAGGCTTGACGGCGTCAGCTCGTTCTTTTGATGCCGTCACGACCATTTTTTCACCAAATTGTAGATTTCTTCGTTCTCTTCGCGTGGGCTTTTGAATCACCTGAATCCGAGTTCGTATGCAAAAGTTATGACCAAAACAATATCAGCTATTCCGCGCGCAAGTTTTGACAAGTTAACACGTGACGGCCTTGATCTACTTCTGACGCCGTCAAGGCCTAGGCCGTCACACAAATTACTCTTGACGCCCTGTGTGTGACGCCGTCATCAACTACGGATTTTAATTCTTGAGGTTTGACGCCGTCAGGAAATTACTCTTGACGCCGTCAGGTACTGTTCCCAGCAAGGAAAATTAAGACTTTGTCGTTTTCTTCACTTTTATGCTCCAAAAACGTCCAAAATGCTTCCTTTTCCAGAATTCACTCCCAAAGTACCTAAAATCATAAAAGGAACGATTTAGGGCAATATTTGATCAAATAAATTCGAATTCGAGCTTAAATGACCCCCTAAAAATGGTTCATTTTTCACCTTATCATATATCCCTACACTTGGGATTTGCTTGTCCTCAAGCAAATGAGCTTTTCCACCAATCAAAATACAAGTTAGGGGTCATTTAACACTAATATAAAAGTAATTACAACAAATGATCGTTCCACCTTAGTCAAAACAAACACGAAAATTATACACTAGCACCTCACATTAAGTATTTGGATACTCTCATCTCTTGGGTGTTGTAAATTTATATGTCATAATTGGAAATGGAGAAATATCACTCTCTACCTGTCATAGCAAATAGATTACCATAGGCTTGGGAAAGGATCAAACCTCCACCACTTGGCGTAAGCACCTAGGATAAACTATCAAAGAGGTCTTTTAAAGGGTTATAACGTTAGGTGTAGGGGATATGGCAAACACGGTTTTGTTGAATAAACGGATATTTTACTGGTGGCAAGTCAATTGTCTTAGTTAACTACATGTACAATGAGGCGTTGCTATGCCAAGACTCGACTCAACTTAAACTAACCACAACTCTTTTTGGATTTTCAAGACACTATTTGACTTAAACATAAATAAAAAAAACGGATGGTAGCCTGTATGTTTTTCTCTTTTCTTTTTCTATTTTTTTTTCTTTCTTTTTTTTTTTCTCTTTCTTTTATTTTTTTTTTCGATTTTTTTTTTTTTTTTTTTTTTTTTTTTTTTTTTTTTTTTTTGCATACACTTTTACTCTACCATCCAAAACAATACATCAAAGGGAGCTCGTTTCCTCCCTACACTTGAGCTTTTACATACTTTACAATCAACTATTCTAATGACTCGAATCAAGATAATCAAAACACTTGGAGTACTTTTAAATATTAACGCACATATGGGGGTAATATATGATGTTCTTCCCCATTACTCCATAACACAAGTACTTTACCCATGAGTCCCAATTGTCCCAAAACAATATGTACAAGATATGACTCGACTTAGCAACCATGTAATCAATTAGACAACTAACAAAGGGTTTAAACAATTAACAATAATGCACTAAAGATGAGCGCATACAAGGAAGGCTAAGGCGATTTGGTTGCACATTTGGGGTGGATTGTAAACAAATTCTTCCTTTAAGTAAAATGCTTAAAGTTAGAAACGAAAAGATAGGCTCGGAGGGGTGTACTAGGGGTATCGTGTACTAAAAATGAGTACAACGCAAAGGTGTGGGAGAATTACTTGACCTATGAAGTCAATGTAATTATATTATAGGTGTAGAACAAGGGTTATCCTAATGCCTCTTATCATGTAGTAAATCCTAACTACACGAATGTAGTCTCACTAGCGGTCTCGGGATACATCGCTATCACAAGTTCTAGAATCTAAATACTACCGGTACACTCATAAGCACCAACAATGAATGCTTTTTCCTAAAGATCTAAGGGCGAACCTCACATATTTGGGGTGGAAATTTTTGAGTGGTATGGTTTTTGTGCTAGTCATACAACTCCTATCCATGAGACGCTTATTAAGACTAAAGTTTCACTCCTACATGTTGCAAAAAATTTTAAATTTGGTGCTAACATTGCCCTAACAAATATTTCTGTCAGTTTTATTACACATACACTATTAAACAAAACAAAAACCAAGTGGAGTAGTAGTTTCTATTATACCCTCCCTACACTTAAACTGAACATTGTCCCCAATGTTCTAGATAAAAGATGTAGAAGTAAATAAATAAGAATGAAAGAAACTAATACTCCCCTGATTCGTTCACCGTGGATAATGTGACAACATGGTTAAATCTGCCTCCAAGAAGACGAACGTTGAAAGCTTCCCTCCAGAAATATAAATCATCTTCTTGTCCTGTAATCAACAAACACAAAAACCAAAGCATCAAACCAAACAAAAATCACAACTAGATGTAATTCTAGACTTAGAAATAGAAACAAGACAAAGCAACAAAAGGATAGGATACTTGTGGAATGAATTACAAATAGGAACTCATAAAACATATCCACAATTATTGACACACAAACAAGATAAAATATATGCTAATCATGAATTGTGAAGTTTTCATGTTCGAATTTAGTTCTTTTTAACAAGATATAAATTTCCCTACACTTATCTTTTTGTAAAATACCTTTATATGCAATTAAGGCGAGGTTAAATACAAAATAAAGCATTTTCACAAATTATTCGAAACATGAAAATTAAACAACTATGATTAAGCATATATGACACAAACAGACAAATAAAATGAAAACATCAAACAATTAAAAACATGGGTTGGGTTGCCTCCCAACAAGCACTTGTTTTTGTTCGAGTCACGAGCCTGACTCTACCCTTATTTAATGGAAATAGGGGAGGTTTTCCCTACACTTAGGATTAAGTGTGGGTGAAAGTAGCGATACACACCCTTAGGGTGTGAATATGCCACGTGAGGTGAAGGGGGTGAGTGAATGGCTTCCTTCATCCTAAAACTACCCGGATAATATTGGTTGATGGGTGGGTCAGTTCCTCTTTTGTCTCTTAGAAATAAATCTAAGGATGGGAAGTTGTGTAAAGGTTGAGGTTCCGGTTCATCAACATTAGGAAATTCCCTAGAACTAGGAGTAAGGTTATCACTACAAGTATTCAAACCTATATCCTCTAGTGGTGCTTGGTCCAAGGGTTCTACCTCAATTGGGGTTCCTATAGTCTCTTCTACTTCTTTCGGGTAAGTCACGGGCGGTGTATGTGCCTCAAATGATGGTAGGACTTGTGGGGTACTTTGTGGGCTTGGATTGTCCACCTCATCCTCCATTGTACCTAGATTACCTATGTGTTTGTTTTGTACTATGATTTTCGGTGACATCCATGCAGGTATCCCTAAGTAATCATCCCCAGACAAACTTCCTGTTTGCTCCTTCAAACTTGTTATTGATTGATTTGTGATGTTGTTTGTCGGGTTGTCTACTCTATAATAATATTGGGCACAATCTTCTATGGCATCCCATGCTTCTTCAGCATTTAATTCCCTAAGGTCCCCGTTGGTAAAATCGTCAATGTACCTTTGGTCATACGGGTGGACACTATAGTAAAAGATTTGATTTAGGTACCATAGATTGAAACCATGATGAGGGACTATTCGTAGTAAATTTTTAAAACGAGTCCATGCATCATAAATAGGTTCATCTCGATATTGTTTGAACATCAAGATGTCATTAGGAGTGAATGGGTTTCGTGGTCGGTAGTATGGTGGATTCGCGTTCTCCATAGTGGTGAACGGAAGAGTCAATGGAAAGGTTTCTACGAACAAATACACAAAGAAAAGATAGACTACGAGAAAGCTAATAAAAAGAAAATAAAAATCTCACTAAAACGGAATCTAATGAGTAGACCTAATCAAAATCAAATTCAACCTAAATAATAACTATTCCCCGGCAACGGCGCCAAAAACTTGATGCGTGGGAATTGCACCAGGCTTTACCTCTCAAGGGATCTTGAGAAGCTTACAACCCCCACCAGGCAGTGTACCTGATCGTTGTAGTATAGTATAGTATAGTGACAAGTACCGGGGGATTGATCGTTCAGTTAGGAATAGTGTCGTTAGGATTGAAATTAATCTAACTAGGTCTAAAGATGAAGGATGATTCTTTTTGTATTTTTATATTTTTATGAAAAGTAAGTAAAAATCTCGGGTATTGGGAGAGTGGGCGGAATTAGTTGCTAATCAACTAACCCAAAAGCTACTAATTAAACTAATTAACAAGAAAACTAAACTAAGGTTCTACAAGATAAGTGAAGCATGTCTACCTATGATATGTTACTCCTTGCTAGCTATCCAATCCTACCTATTGAATTGTAACCTTGTTTTAATTGACGGGTTGTATTCCTTAATACCATTCATGGGGTGGCACACATAACTCCCCAATTCTATGAGCTCTTATCTCCTCCTACACCATGCCCAGCACAACTATAGGGATTGTAAACAGTGGCTCATGCAGTAAATACAACCAATAAAGACCTAGTGCGCCTCGGTTCATGTTTCCTAAGACGTTCAAGCATGTTACCATTTGGAGATCTGCCAGTTTTCTTAAGCCTAACATATAAATTCATGCAATCAAAACAAGAATCAATAGGAAACAAGAATTATAAACTAAACCAACTAGATCTATTGAAGTTGTCACGCCTTAATTGATGGAGATAGACACACACATCAACAAGCCCCTCGTTAATGAAGATAGACACAACATCAACAAGAAATCAATTAGATCTAATCAATTATATACAAGTTTCACATAATCATAAGTAGACACAAGGTGAATTAGCAAAACATAATCAAAGAAAGACAATCAACAAGAATAATGAAAGACATAGTTGAGATAGAATCATCAAACCAATACATGATGTTTATGGAGTGATTGAAACCCTGTAAGTTGCTGGAAAAACACCCACCTAAACCCAGGAATCGACTTTAGGGTTTAGGGCTTACAAAAAGTGAAGTTATGAAGTTATATTTATAGGCATGTTTTCTGTCGACAAGGCTTGACGGTGTCAGCTCGTTCTCTTGACGCCGTCACGACCATTTTTCACCAAATTGTAGATTTCTTTGTTCTCTTCGCGTGGGCTTTTGAATCACCTGAATCCGAGTTCGTATGCAAAAGTTATGACCAAAACAATATCAGCTATTCCGCGCGCAAGTTTTGACAAGTTAACACGTGACGGCCTTGATCTACTTCTGACGCCGTCAAGTCCTAGGCCGTCACACAAATTACTCTTGACGCCCTGTGTGTGACGCCGTCATCAACTACGGATTTTAATTCTTGAGGTTTGACGCCGTCAGGAAATTACTCTTGACGCCTTAGGTACTATTCCCAACAAGGAAAATTAAGACTTTGTCATTTTCTTCACTTTTATGCTCCAAAAACGTCCAAAATGCTTCCTTTTCCAGAATTCACTCCCAAAGTACCTAAAATCATAAAAGGAACGATTTAGGGCAATATTTGATCAAATAAATTCGAATTCGAGCTTAAATGACCCCCTAAAAACGGTTCATTTTTCGCCTTATCAGAGGGTTTCAAACCCTTGTTTCATCCATGCTTAATTGAAGATAAGTCTTTCAACAAATCATTCAATATGTCTGTGCGTTGTTTGATTATATCTTATGCTTGTCTTCTCTTTAACATGCTCGGCTAGGTTTTCTTTGTGTTTGCCTAGATGTAATGAAACTATTGGTTGGTTGTTTGTTTATAATTGTTGTGGATGAATGAATTCGATGTTAGCTTAAGAAAACTGGCAGACTTCCAATTGGTAACTTACTTGAACGTCTTAAGAAACATGATCGGAGGTGTACTAAGATATATTGGTTATATTTAATGCATAGGTAACTACTAATGAGGCTATGTTAGAAGCTAGTAGTCGGCTCGACATAGGAAGAGGTAGAAGCTTATAGAGTTAGGGATGATCGTATACGACTCTACGAATGGTATTAAGGAATATAACCCGTCATCCATGGAATTGTAACAAACTAATCAACCGGTAAAAGATAGCTAGGGAGTAGTGAAATCTAAGTAAACACATTTTCTCTCATTATTGTTTTCACCACAATTAGTTTAAGTTTATTTTATTTTATTTTGATTGCATCTGTAGTTATTTGGGTTAGTTGATTAGCAACTAATTCCACCCACTCCTTCAAAACCCGAGATTTTTACTTGCTTTCCATAAAATATAAAAATACAAAAAGAATCATCCGTCATCTCTAGACCTAGTTTAATTGAGTTTTAACACTAGCGAACACTATTCTTTGAGTTAAACGATCAATCCCCCGGTACTTGCCACTATACTATACTACAATGGTCAGGTACACTGCCTGGTGGGGATTGCAAGCTTCTCATGATCCTTTGAGAGGTAAAACCTTTTGCGAGGGCGCAATTCCACGCATCAAGTTTTTGGCGCCGCAGTCCGGGGAATAGTTATTGTCTAGGTTGAAATTTCTTTTTATTAGGTCTACTTGTTAGATTCCTTTCTAGTAAGATTTTTATTTTTTTATTTTTATAGGTTTCTTTAGTCTATCTTTTTCTTCGTTCCTTTGTTTGTAACCTTTGCCATCTGCCATCATGGAAGGTGGTAATCTCTTTGATCTCATCAACCCACCACAACAAAACCATCCACAAAACCCACCACAACCAAACCAACCTTCTAGACCCTGAACTTTAGGAGAATACTTCCGTCCTAGCCACCAAGGCTATCGAAACACCATTGAGCTCACTCAAGGAGCCAATCTGTCTCCCTTGCGATCCGACACCATCCGGTTGGTGCAAAGCAGATGTGCATTCCATGGACTTCGTTCCGAGGATCCTAATCAACATTTCAAGGATTTCCTCAAAATCGTAGATTCCATAGACCTTGATGTTGAAACTCGAGAGACGACCCGATTGCGTCTCTTCCAATTCTCTCTACGTGACCAAGCTAGTCAATGGTTTGAGCGTTTACCCGCGGGATCCATCACCTCTTGGGATGATCTCACCACTCGTTTCCTTGCTCAATTTTTCCCACTGGGGAGAACTACTAAGCTCAGAAATGACATCTTGATGTTCCAACAAGGTCAAGGTGAAACTCTTTATGAAACATGGACTCGTTTCAAGGACTTACTCTAAAAAGTACCTCATCATGGCATAGATCTTTGGCTCCAAATCCAAATTTTTTACGACCATGTCGACTTCCATACCAAACGCACCATTGATCAAGTCACTGGAGGTAGATTGCGTGACAAGAATGCCAAAGAGTCATGAGAAATAATTGATGAGCTTGCATTCGATGATAATGAATTATGGGAGGTTGCCCATGTCGTAGACTTGGCCGTCAATGCAATCTCATTATCAGGAGGGACCACTCAACTTTCCGAAGAAAACCTCTGCGAACTTGAGAAAAAAGTTGACTATCTCATGGAAAAACGAAAAAAATCTTTAAGTCCCAGACATGCATCGATCAACTCTGTCTCAACCCAACACCATTATCTGAATCACCCCTTAGATAGAATGCTGAAACCTTTCAGAAATATGCTCGACCCTATTCCCCTCCTCAAAACCTCAGCCCGGAATTCGAAACTCGAATGAGAGAATATATGTCCACTCATTCTGAGCGATTAGCAAAATTCGAGGAGGCAGTCTATATGTAACCAGTGGGAAAATTTCACCTTGTACTAAAAATAATTTCATGTGCTAATAAAATGATTATCCTTTTTTTTTTCTACATATAATTTTTTTTAAATGATTACTATTGAGTGTGATATAACTCACAAACTTGATAAATGTGCTCCCACGTTGACCAACACCAACTTACTTATTTTTATTTTACATAAGCATCCTTACATGTCAAGTACACAACATACAACAATATACTTGCCACTTTACGTAAATTCGTTAACGTACACTCACATTAAACGTTTTCTACCCATTAGGGTTTCCGCTAAACCCTAAAACTAATGTAACACTAATATTAAGTATCAAAACCATGAAACTCTAAAGTATATTACTCTCTAGTACTATGTACAAGATATCAAAACACGAAAACCCTAATTTCACTTTAACTCCTGATATAAACCCTAATTTCATAAATCTATGATTTCATGTGAGAAAATCACAAACCCTAACTATTAGTAACATGTTTTTATTCAAAATATAAGGGTACAAGTCTTTCAAGCTCAGGTACAAGTTAGTAATGCATAGGAGTATAATAATGACTTAAACACATTATAAACCTCAGTGTACCTACTCTAAAGCACATAAAACAAGGTTATTATGCACCAAAACCTAAACCTAATAATTTTAGAACATTTAAACTAAAATGTACAAGTCTCTAAACCTAGTGTACAAGTGTCTCATGCATGAAAACCTAAAGTTCTATAATTACTTATCAAAAACATAACTAAAACTAACGAAAACCTATGTAAACCTAATCAAAACCCTAAGGTTATATTTTCTATATTCCTAAACCTCAAGTACAACTCAATATAGCCCATGGTACCACACCCTAATGCACTATTCGAAATATCTCTCCATTTTTCATAAAATTCGACCTAAAATAAACAAAAACAAACCCTAGTTTGATTCTAACCACACTTCTCTCAAACTAAACCTTACCTTGTGTTTACTACACCTCCTAACCAAAGTACAACATCTTAAAGCCAATGTACAATACACCTAAAGCATGAATCGATCCATATGTAACCATGTAGTTCAAATGGAACTAGGAACTAACTAGAATACTTTACAATATCAAGCTTATCTTATAAGACATTTAACCTTTACTCTACACTTGTCATCCCTAATCTTCAAACCGTGGTCAAATATGTTGAGCTTGCATGTGCCCTAATCTTCTAAATCCTTCCATTTCATTCAACCTAGATCGATTGGGGCATTTCAATGCCAACATTTCTTGAAAAATCTTTGCTTGTGTCCCCTTGAGTCTTTACAACACTCACCAAGTGTCCCTTGAACATTTAATGAACCCTAACTCACTCCTTCTATAAATAGTGAGGCATTGTCCTCCATTTTGCCTCATCCTTCACTCAAAACAGCAAACCACTTACTCACTCATACACCTACTGATCTTAGAAGTGTCTTAGAAGAGATAGGATCAAGTGGAATAGGAGCTAGAAGCTTGGGAGACCTTGGTTCAAGTCGAAACCCACTAGTGTCGAGTTTCTTCCACCTTCAATTTCTGTAAGTCCTAGCCGTTCTAATCTCTTCAGTTCATGTTAATACTTCATTATAATAAGCTTGAATCAAATATAAGGTCAATACATACATTTCTTTCTTCTCTTTCTTTTTCTGTTTTGGTCGAGCAGACAACAGATAACCATATAGGTTGTGGCGTGAACAACAAATCAAGGAACTTTAAATCTTGTTTAAAATTAACTTATATATGCTTAATAACATGTTTCTATACTTAGAATACTGATTTGGAGGTTTAAAATGTCGAAAACCAAAATCACTTTTACAACAGAAACATGTCGAGACATGTTTCTGTGAGGTCAACTTGGGTCAATCTTTACCCCTATCAAACGAGCTCTAGAAATTTCAAAACCTGGTGGATTTGAAGACCTCATGGCATAGATTAACCTAGAACAAACACTTTTCATTTTCATTGAAAGGCCTCGTTTTTATTGAGCCATGTTTCTGGCCTAGTTTTGCTAGAAATAACTAAAAACTCTTAGTTTATTTCACCAAAAATAGTTTCAAACGTCCAACTTCAGAAATTAATTGTGACTTAACCATAATAAATCACGACCTGTAGTTTGAACCTATAGATAGACCATGTGACAAACTAATGAAAAGATTGAAAATGTAGTAAAAACCTTTCAATGCCTAGCCTTTATTCACACTTGTATTTGGCCTTGTAGCGTATTAAATAAACGTATCTTTTAAATTATTTTGAACTAATAAGCTGGAAATATAAGCTGATAAGCTACGTAAAACATATTGGTAAACTTATTTTAACATATGTAAAAGAGTCGTAGAAAGTCGTGCCCTTTTTCCTCGGCTAAAAGTGCTTTTTCGTTCAAAAAGGACTTCAGGTGAAAGGTTATTTTTGCATGAAGGGTATTTTATGTCAAAATTCTAAACTAATCTTATGAGTCGGACTTAAAATGAAATAAACTTAAGGTTAAAAGGTGGAAAGTGTTATATTGGAAAGTTTAGATTAGAAATTGTCATTTCACTATAGTTGAAGGAGGTAAACCGTCATTTCACCAAACTTTAGGGTATAAATTGTAATTTTGTAAAACTTGAAGGGTATAACTTGTAATTTTTTAAAACCTGAAGGGTATAAGTTGTAAATATACAAAACTTGGGGGTATGAATTGTCATTTCATGATAGTTCAGGGGTAAATGTTGTCAATACCTAAAACTTCAGGGTAAAAAGTTTAATATTTTATATTATTATGGGAATATAATTGTAACACTGAAATAATTCGGGAATTAATCTAAAACCTTTATGAGACATGCCGGTACCAATTAACAAAACATAAATAAATCTTAATCATCAACTAATTTTTGAAGAGACTTCATGTTGTCTCACTCAAACACTTAGTCATCAACAAACTTTCATCATATGAATATTAACTCACAAACACTTGACATATTCACTTAGGTTGCGTGGCGAAGCACTTTATTCGATAAACATCATTTGTTTTTCATCCAGACTACTTTATTACCAAGGTGAGTTCGTAGTCCCACTTTTATACACTTTTCAAACTTGTGGATAGATACATGCTACAAACCGAACACAAATATTTTTCTGTATGCTATCCTGATCTGGTATTGCCTAAGTTAGCTCTGTTGCCACTAAAAGACCCTCATATCATGAGCCATTAATCACTTACGAGTGAACGCGAATATAGTGAATAGATCTATTGGCAGTTGACGCCCCATTTGTGTTGCTGGATAAGTGACCAAATGCATTATATTTGAAAACTAAATAGGAAGTTGGCAAGCTCCTACTCGAGGGCATTATTACTTACATTATTATTATAATGTTAGTAACTTACATTATAGTTCACTACTATGATGTCCCACTGTTAAGGTTTGCGTGTCATGAGACTTAGGGCAATATGTTGTGCTCCAATACTATTGTTTTACAACTATTTAACTTGTGTTCAACCTACTAATTATTTATAAACACTGTGGATTCACTCAACCTTTGTGTTGACATTTTTAGCATGTTTTATCTCAGGTAACTGAAGCTTAACTTGGCACGGAGTGGCAATGGGCTTTCTTATAAAAAGGGTGTCCATTTTGTTATCATTCAACGAATAAACTTTTATATGTATTTCAGAACTCCCGTTGGGACCTCTATTATGTGAACTCTGATTTAAATAATGAATGATAACCGTTTTATTTAAAAACCTCTCTTTCTAGTCGTTTTCTATGATTGTGACTGTGATACCTGAAGTAACACCCCAAACTTATGATTCCGCTGCGTAACTGAAAAATGGGGGTGTTATAGATTGGTACCAGAGCTATGGTTATAGAGAACAAGGTATAAAACCTAAACTATAACTACTTTTCTCAAATAAAGCCCTCCGTGCCACTTCACCATTATAACTTTACTTATGCATGTTATGATAATTATTTAGTTACATGGAGAGATATTTATAATTATCGGGTTGTTACAGAGTCATGTCATCCCCTACTCCTTTTAATACTATCTTATCGGATTCTGAGCCCGAGGATACTCTTCCATCCACGGATTCACCAGTCCACTCCCCTGCACCTAGATGAGCTACATCAGATATGGAGTCGGATCCATCAGAAGAGCCATCTGAGAACCCCCCCGACGGCACCTATTATATCTCCTTTTTCCGATGATCCGTATGTGCTGGCAAGGCAAAGGTTCCGTACTTATGCAGATGCAGTGCCATCCGAGTCACCTTCACCACCACACTTACTAGCTAAACGTAAGAGTGTTCGAGTTTTACAACCTTTTGAACCCAAACCATTCATGAAACTATTCCGTCATCCTAATGGTCCCGTAAAGAAGATTACACCACGAAAGAGGTTAGTTTCTATCCGATCACGTGCTTCCGAGGTACCACCATCATCCTCTCTACCAAATATTCCATTAGTTCGTCCTAAGAAAACCCATGAGACTGCACAGAAAAGGACACATCCTGTATCTACCCAATCATTACAACCACCATCTCCACACCCATACATGCTACCTACTCATGTACCACCATCACTTCCAACCCCATCACCACCACCATCACCATCACCCCCAAACTTCACTCCCCTATCTATACCATTTGAGCTTAGTATTGAAGCAAGGGCTGCTATCGATCGATATAATGCTCTAGCATGATCACCCACTCCCGATCGCCCTACTCCACCACGAGTCATTGAAACTGGAGAAAGTTCTCAGGCGGCAGGGAATAGACAGCCGACCATTTCCACTCTTATAGCACGTATGGACCGCCATGAGGAGCAGATTGAGATGGCTTTAGGTCACCAAGAAGAATTGCCACTTGAGTGTATAGAGTCAATGGAGTACAGATCCGAAAATATCATAGACAGACAAGCCACAATACAGCAAGAGTTAGGAACCCTGAAGAACGAATTGCAAGAAACTCGTAAACAGATGCATGAACTAGGTGAACAGCACGGGCAGATGAACCAAGATATACCGCTATTGTATGCCAATGATTTGATGATGTCAGAAGCTATGGTAGAGCAGAGTAATGATATAGTGAGTGCTTACTCCAGGATTGCCGCACTAGAATCAATTATCGTAGGAATTCAGGTTCAGTATCAGGAAAACTTGCAGATCCTCCTCAACATGATTTCGGAGCTTAAGAGTCGCATTGGAGGCGCACCTGGCAATCATTAGATAGGATCTTTATCTATCATCTTTTGCGATATATATATCCCAGCCACGGGGTGTGTGGCATAAATAAGACGCTTGTATATGTTTTGTTATGTAATAGACTAAACAAGTTATTTATAGCTATGTGTGGTTGTGTTTTATTATATTATGTTATGTTATGATATTGATTGGTGTGAGCCAGTGTTGATCATTTTAGTATTTGGATTTGTTGTGACTTGGTGATTCTTACAAATTCAAATTAATGTGATGATATATTGTGACAATATTGTTGTGATTTCCACATATAATACCTTGTTATTTACATCATATTAATATAATATGGTTACGATGTAAAAATGTAAACATATATTTTTCTTGTGGTGTTAATAGAAATATGCCTCGTACAAGAAAAACAACTGAGACTCCAGAACCAGCCATGTCCCAAGTTGCTATTCGAAAACTGATTGCTGACAGTGTGGCTACAACACTTGAAGATCAAGCAGCAACGATGGCCCATTCTGGCAGTGCCACCAGACACAATGGAGAAAGTGAGGCTGCTATTGCACGTAAGTGCATATACAAGGATTTCATGAACTGTAAGCCAACCTTTTTCAAAGGAACAGAAGGTGTGACTGATTTGGCTTGATGGTTTGAGTGCTCAGAGACTGTGTTCATGAGAAGTGGTTGCATAGATGATTGCAAGGTTACTTTTGCCACTGGAACACTCTTGGAAGATGCCTTGTCTTGGTGGAATGCTGCTGCCCGCACTATGGGTATTGAAGCAGCTTACCAGCTCAGCTGGACAGATTTCAAGACAAAAATGCTCAAGAAATATTGTCCCCGTACTGAACTTAAGAAGATGGAAGATGAGTTTCACCAGCTGGCGGTGAAAGGGACAGACCTCAAGACATACAACAGGCGATTTCAGGAATTGGTTGTGTTGTGCCCAACTATGGTTCCTGATCTTGAAAAAGAATTGGAGAAGTATATCGAGGGACTTCCTCGATGCATTGAGGGGGATGTCATAGCCTCCAAACCGAAGTCACTGGAAGAAGCCATTGAGTTTGCTCAAAGGCTAATGGATAGGGAAATCAAATGTAAGCCCACCCAGGGAGGTAATGATCACAAGTGGAAGCTTGATGATAAAAGAACAACCCATCATCACAACAACCATTCCAACAACAACAATAACCGCAATTACCAACAAAACCGCAATAACCACCACCAACAACAAAACCGCAGGCAGGAAACTGCCAAAGCTTATTCCATCACACCTACTGAGGGAGGTGGCTATTTGGGAAAGAAACCACTGTGCAATCGATGCAAACTGCATCATGATGGGCAATGCACTATTAGGTGCACCAAGTGTCAGAAAATAGGACATCAGACCAAAGACTGTAGAGCAACAGGAGCAAATCTTCAGCCAGTCACTGTCGTTTGCCACGGATGTGGTGAGAAGGGGCATTACAGAAACCGGTGCCCAAAACAGAATGGAAACCAGAACAATGAGGGTCGTGGAAGAGTGTATGTTCTTAGAGACGGAAACGCACAGCAAAACCCAGACGTGGTCACATGTATGTTCCCTCTCAACCAACATTTAGCTAAAGTATTATTTGACTCAGGAGCCGATAAAAGCTTTATATCTACCACTTTTGCTTCATTACTTAAAGTCAGTCCCACTGCCTTAGATAACACATACGAAATTGAATTATCCAATGGCCGACTAGTAGGCACAAATTCCATAATCCGAGGTTGCCCTCTAATGTTACTAAATCAAGCTTTTAACATCGACCTTATGCCCATTGAACTCAGAAGTTTTGACGTTATCATTGGAATGGATTGGCTATCCAAGCATCACGCAAGAATCATATGTGATGAGAAAGTGGTTCATATTCTTTTTGAGGGTGAAACTTTGGTTATTCGGGGTAATCAAAGCAAGACCCGATTAAGTATTATATCATGTCTCAAAACTATGAAGTACATCGAGAAAGGATGCCACGCTTTCTTAGCTCATGTGACTGAGAAAGAGACAGAAGAGAAACAACTAGGGGATGTGCCAGTTGTAAGAGAGTTTCTAGAAGTTTTTCCCGAAGAATTGCCTGGACTTCCACCCGTTCGTCAGGTAGAATTCCAGATTGACTTGGTGCCAGGAGCAGCACCAGTAGCGAGAGCACCTTACCGTTTAGCCTCATCCGAAATGCAAGAACTATCCAACCAACTGCAAGAGTTACTTGATAGAGGTTTTATTCGACCCAACTCTTCACCTTGGGGAGCTCCTGTCCTATTTGTCAAAAAGAGGGACAAATCTTTTAGGATGTGTATCGATTACCGTGAGTTGAATAAACTTACGGTGAAGAATCGGTATCCATTACCAAAGCTTGATGACTTGTTCGACCAGTTACAAGGATCAAGTGTTTACTCCAAGATAGATTTAAGATCGGGTTATCATCAGCTGCGTGTCAGGGAAGAAGATATTCCCAAGACAGTCTTCCGAACAAGATACGGTCACTATGAATTTCAGGTAATGCCATTTGGGTTAACCAATGCACCAGCCGTGTTTATGGACCTCATGAACCGGGTATGCAAACCCTATCTGGACAAATTTGTGATCGTGTTCATTGATGATATTCTCATCTACTCACGAAGTGAAAGAGAACATGCAGAGAATTTAAGGACTATCTTGGGATTACTCAAGAAAGAACAATTGTACGCAAAATTTTCCAAGTGTGATTTCTGGATTCACACTGTACATTTTCTTGGCCATGTGATTGATCGCAACAGCATTCATGTGGATCCTTCCAAAATAGAGGCAGTCAAGAATTGGCCGACACCTACAACCCCTACTGAGGTGCGTCAATTTCTAGGACTTGCTGGCTATTATCGAAGATTTATAGAAGGATTCTCAAAGATTGCCAAGTCATTAACGGAATTGACTCAAAAGAACAAGAAGTATGTATGGGGAGAAAATCAAGAGAAAGCTTTCCAGCTGTTAAAGCAAAAGCTTTGTGAAGCTCCAATTCTAGCTTTGCCTGAAGGGAATGATGATTTTGTTGTCTACTGTGATGCATCGTACCAAGGTCTTGGTGCAGTGCTAATGCAAAAAGAGAAGGTGATTGCTTATGCCTCTCGACAGCTTAAGACTCATGAGGAGAATTATACGACTTATGATCTCGAGCTAGGAGCAGTGGTGTTTGCTCTCAAGATTTGGAGACATTATTTATATGGCACAAAGTGTGTTGGTACACTGATCATAAGAGTCTTCAGCATATTCTTGATCAGAAAGAATTAAACATAAGACAACGGAGATGGTTAGAGTTGTTAAGTGACTACGACTGTGAAATTCGTTACCACCCTGGAAAAGCAAATGTAGTGGCAGATGCTTTGAGCAGGAAGGAGCGGATTAAGCCTCTACGAGTAAAAGCGTTAGTCATGACCATTAACTTAAACCTGTCATCCCAAATTCTAAATGCACAAATAGAAGCGGTAAAAGAAGAAAATATTTAAGCTGAGAATTTGAGGGGTATGGATAAGGAATTTGAAGTTCGTTCCGACGGAACACGTTGTATAAGGAATAGGAGTTGGTTACCACTTTTTGGTGATATAAGGAATGTGATTATGCACGAGTCCCATAAGTCAAAATATTCTATTCACCCTGGTTCTGAAAAGATGTATCAGGATCTCAAACAGCTTTATTGGTGGCCAAACATGAAAGCTGACATAGCTGAGTACGTCAGTAAATGTTTGACATGTGCACGAGTTAAAGTAGAGCATCAAAAGCTGTCTGGCTTATTAACCCAACCAGAGATTCCCGAATGGAAATGGGAAAGAATAACTATGGATTTCATCACCAAGCTACCTAGGACGTCAAGCGGTTATGACACTATTTGGGTCATCGTTGATCGTCTTACGAAATCAGCGCACTTTCTTCCGATCAAGTATAAAGATGAAATAGAAAGTCTCGCACGATTATACTTGAGAGAAGTAGTCTCCCGACACGGAGTACCCATTTCTATTATCTCAGATCGAGATTCCCGTTTCACGTCTCGATTTTGGATACGATTCAGAAAGCTTTGGGTACTCAGTTGGATATGATTACTGCATATCACCCACAGATTGACGGCCAAAGTGAACGTACTATCCAAACATTGGAAGATATGCTCCGGGCATGTGTAATAGATTTTGGTAAAGGATGGGATAGACATTTGCCTTTGGCAGAATTCTCATATAACAATAGTTACCATGCTAGTATCAAAGAGGCACCATTTGAAGCCCTTTATGGACGAAAGTGCCGATCACCTGTTTGTTGGGTTGAAGTCGGAGAAGCTCAAGCCCAACTTACCAGACCGGAGATTATTCAAGAGACCACGGATAAGATAGTACAGATTGGACAACGTTTGCAAGCTGCGCGAGATAGGCAAAAGAGTTATGCTGATGTAAGGAGAAAGCCTATGGAATTTGAAGTTGGTGATAGGGTCATGTTAAAAGTATCACCATGGAAAGGTATGGTTAGATTTGGTAAGCGAGGAAAGTTGAATCCCAGATATATCGGACCATTCAAGATTCTAGAGAGAATCAGACCAGTAGCCTACAAACTAGAGCTTCCGGTAGAACTTAGTAATATTCACCCTACTTTCCACGTCTCTAATCTGAAAAAGTGTCTATCAGACGAAACCCTTGTGATTCCCATGAAAGAGCTTCGTCTCAATGACAAGCTCAATTTTGTGGAAGAACCTGTGAAGATTATGGATAGAGAGATCAAAAAAATGAAACGAAACAGCATTCCCATCGTTAAGGTGAGATGGAACTGCAAGAGAGGACCAGAATTCACCTGGGAGCGAGAAGATCAAATCCGGGCAGCTTACCCACATCTTTTCACCAACCTACCAACCAACATAGATTGAATCTCGGGACAAGATTCCCTTCAACCGGGGGATACTGTAACCACTGGGAAAATTTCACCTTGTACTAAAAATAATTTCATGTGCTAATAAAATGATTATCTTTTTTTTTTCTACGTATAATTTTTTTTAAATGATTACTATTAAGTGTGATATAACTCACAAACTTGATAAATGTGCTCCCACGTAGACCAACACCAACTTACTTATGTTTATTTCACATAAGCATCCTTACATGTCAAGTATACAACATACAACAACACACTTGCCACTTTACGTTAATTCGTTAACGTACGCTCACATTAAACGTTTTCTACCCATTAGGATTTCCGCTAAACCCTAAAACTGATGTAACACTAATATTAAGTATCAAAACCATGAAACTCTAAAGTATAATACTCTCTAGTACAATGTACAAGATATCAAAACACGAAAACCCTAAATTCACTTTAACTCCTGATATAAACCCTAATTTCATAAATCTATGATTTTATGTGAGAAAATCACAAACCCTAACTATTAGTAACATGCTTTATTCAAAACATAAGGGTACAATTCTTTCAAGCTCAGGTACAAGTTAGTAATGCATAGGAGTATAATAATGAGTTAAACACATTATAAACCTCAATGTACCTACTCTAAAGCACATAAAACAAGGTTATTATGCACCAAAACCTAAACCTAATATTTTTACAACATTTAAACTAAAATGTACAAGTCTCTAAACCTAGTGTACATGTGTCTCATGCATGAAAACCTAAAGTTTTATAATTACTTATCTAAAGCATAACTAAAACTAACCAAAACCTATGTAAACCTAATCAAAACCCTAAGGTTATATTTTCTATATTCCTAAACCTCAAGTACAACTCAATATAGCCCATGGTACCACACCCTAATGCACCATTCGAAATATCTCTCCATTTTTCATAAAATTCGACCTAAAATAAACAAAAACAAACCCTAGTTTGATTCTAACCACACTTCTCTCAAACTAAACCTTACCTTGAGTTTACTACACCTCCTAACCAAAGTACAATATCTTAAATCCAATGTACATTGCACCTAAAGCATGAATCGATCCATATGTAACCATGTAGTTCAAATGGAACTAGGAACTAACTAGAATACTTCACATGATCAAGCTTCTCTTATAAGAAATTTAACCTTTACTCTACACTTGTCATCCCTAATCTTCAAACCATGGTCAAATATGTTGAGCTTGCATGTGCCCTAATCTTCTAAATCCTTCCATTTCATTCAACCTAGATCGATTGGGGAATTTTAATGCCAACATTTCTTGAAAAATCTTTGCTTGTGTCCCCTTGAGTCTTTACAACACTCACCAAGTGTCCCTTGAACATTTAATGAACCCTAGCTCACTCCTTCTATAAATAGTGAGGCATTCTCCTCCATTTTGCCTCATCCCTCACTCAAAACAGCAAACCACTCACTCACTCATACACCTACTGATCTTAGAAGTGTCTTAGAAGAGATAGGATCAAGTGGAATAGGAGCTAGAAGCTTGGGAGACCTTGGTTCAAGTCGAAACCCACTAGTGTCGAGTTTCTTCCACCTTCAATTTCTTTAAGTCCTAGCCTTTCTAATCTCTTTAGTTCATGTTAATACTTCATTATAATAAGCTTGAATCAAATATAAGGTCAATACATACATTTCTTTCTTCTCTTTCTTTTTCTGTTTTGGTCGAGCAGACAACAAACAACCATATAGGTTGTGGCGTGAACAACAAATCAAGGAACCTTAAATCTTGTTTAAAATTAACTTATATATGCTTAATAACATGTTTCTATACTTAGAATACTGATTTGGAGGTTTAAAATGTCAAAAACCAAAATCACTTTTACAACAGAAACATGTGGAGACATGTTTCTGTGAGGTCAACTTGGGTCAATCTTTACCCCTATCAAACGAGCTCTAGAAATTTTGAAACCTGGTGGATTTGAAGACCTCATGGCATAGATTAACCTAGAACAAAAACTTTTCATTTTCATTAAAAGGCCTCATTTTTATTGAGTCATGTTTCGGGCCTAGTTTTGCGAGAAATAACTAAAAACTCTTAGTTTATTTCACTAAAAATAGTTTCAAACGTCCAACTTCAGAAATTAATTGTGACTTAACCATAATAAATCACGACCTCTAGTTTGAACCTATAGATAGACCATGTGACAAACTAATGAAAAGATTGAAAACGTAGTAAAAACCTTTCAATGCCTAGCCTTTATTCACACTTGTATTTGACCTTGTAGCGTACTAAATAAACGTATCTTTTAAATTATTTTGAACTAATAAGCTAGAAATATAAGTTGATAAGCTACATAAAACATATTGGTAAACTTATTTTAACATATGTAAAAGAGTTGTAGAAAGTCGTGCCTTTTTCCTCGGCTAAAAGTGCGTTTTCGTTCAAAAAGGACTTCAGGTGAAAGGTTATTTTTGCATGAAGGGTATTTTATGTCAAAACTCTAAACTAATCTTATGAGTCGGACTTAAAATGAAATAAACTTAAGGTTAAAAGGTGGAAAGTGTTATATTGGAAAGTTCAGGGTAGAAATTGTCATTTCACTATAGTTGAAGGAGGTAAACCGTCATTTCACCAAACTTCAGGGTATAAATTGTAATTTTGTAAAACTTGAAGTGTATAAATTGTAATTTTATAAAACTTGAAGGGTATAAGTTGTAAATATACAAAACTTTGGGGTATGAATTGTCATTTGATGATAGTTCAGGGGTAAATGTTGTCAATACCTAAAACTTCAGGGTAAAAAGTTTAATATTCTATATTATTATGGGAATATAATTATAACACTGAAATAATTCGGGAATTAATCTAAAACCTTTATGAGACATGCCGGGTACCAATTAACAAAACATAAATAAATCTTAATCATCAACTAATTGTTGAAGAGACTTCATGTTGTCTCACTCAAACACTTAGTCATCAACAAACTTTCACCATATGAATATTAACTCACAAACACTTGACATATTCACTTAGGTTGCGTAGCAAAGCACTTTATTCGATAAACATCATTTGTTTTTCATCCAGACTACTTTATCACCAAGGTGAGTTCATAGTCCAACTTTTATACACTTTTCAAACTTGTGGGGAGATACATGCTACAAACCGAACACAAGTATTTTTTTGTATGCTATCCTGATCTGGTATTGCCTAAGTTAGCTTTGTTTCCACTAAAAGACCCTCATATCATGAGCCATTAATCACTTACGAGTGAACGCAAATATAGTGAATAGATCTATTGGCAGTTGACGCCCCATTTGTGTTGCTGGATAAGTGACCAAATGCATTATATTTGAAAACTAAATAGGAAGTTGGCAAGCTCCTACTCGAGGACATTATTACTTACATTATTATTATAATGTTAGTAACTTACAATATAGTTCATTACTATAATGTCCCACTGTTAAGGTTTGCGTGTCATGAGACTTAGGGCAATATGTTGTGCTACAATACTATTGTTTTACAACTATTTAACTTGTGTTCAACCTACTACTTATTTATAAACACTATGGATTCACTCAACCTTTGTGTTGACATTTTTAGCATGTTTTATCTCAGGTAACTGAAGCTTAACTTGGCACAGAGTGGCAATGGGCTTTCTTATAAAAAGGGTGTCCATTTTGTTATCATTCAACGAATAAACTTTTATATGTATTTCAGAACTCCCGTTGGGACCTCTATTATGTAAACTCTGACTTAAATAATGAATGATAACCGTTTTATTTAAAAACGTCTCTTTCGAGTCGTTTTCTATGATTGCGACTTTGATACCTGAAGTAACACCCCAAACTTATGATTCCGCTGCGTAACTGAAAAATGGGGTGTTACACTATAGATAAAAGGAGGAGATGCAAGAGAAAATGATGGAGATTATGAGCTTATTAGAGGAATACTCAAACATAAAGACTCCAAAAAAGGTGCTGTTAAGAAAGGAAGACGTCACCCCCACTACCAAGTTTGTTAACTCTATATCCATTGTCCACAAGGGCAATGAAGAAAAGGAAACCCCCATTGCACAAACCATTGAGGAACCACCAAAATCCCAATCATTAGGGTACTATCTAAAGCATGATATAAATGGGAAAACAATAACCAACTAGATAGGGGGTGACAGAGAAGGAGAAGAAGTAGAAGAAGTAGGGGAAGATGATTATGATACATTGCCTGGGGGGCCGGTATACGAAAAGCTACTTAAGCAAAAAGTGGCTACGAAGCAGATGGCTTATGGGAACTTTGAAATACCAGCTAGCATTGGGAAATTGCAATATTTGGATGCTTTCGCCGATCAAGGATCAGAGGTGAACCTGATGCCTTTAACTATTTATACCCAACTCACCAATGAAATGCCGGCCACCACCCGCATTAGGCTATCCTTCGCTAGTCACTCTTATGTGTATCCTTTAGGAATTGCAGAGGATGTGCTGGTCAATGTAGCAGGTTTCATGTATCCCGTCGATTTCATGATCATCTATAATAAAGAGAATGGGTGTATGCCAATAATCCTTGGAGCACCATTCCTTACCACAGCAAGAGCTGTTATCAAGTATGAAAAAGGAGAAATTGAACTTAAATCAGGAAAAAGAAAGATTCACTTCCCCATGACTCCAAAATATGTGCGAGAAAGCATGATGGAAAGAAGGCTCAAAAACAACGCCGACACACTACATAATCATGTTCAAGAGAAAATCCTTGCATGGTAAACAAGGATTAAAAGCTACAAAGAAGCTACACCTGAGAAATGCAAAAGTAGTGATAAAGTTTATGTCGAATTCGAGCGCAATCAGCCGATAGAGAATCATACCCCATTTATTGAAGGAGATTTAGTGCTCCTAAGAAATTTAGGGATAAAGGAGCCTCCCGATAAATCAAACTCTTGGTGGTATGGACCATTCACGATCAAAAACTTAGGTCACAATAGAGTAGCACTCTTGAACAGCGAAAGGGGTGGAGAAATAACTGTGAATATCGAACGATTGAAACATTACCACCCGAATGACGTGGATTCTGTGATAAGGGCTACATCATATTGTGAGATGAGGTCACGTAGTAGACCATGACTCTTAGTCTAGCTACAAGACTCGTAAATAAAGAAAAGCGCTTCTTGGGAGGCAACCCCAGTTTTATTTATTTTATTTATTTTATTTGTTTTGTTTGATTGTTTTTTTATTTGATTTTATTTGTTTCTGTATGCATGCTTTATTTTTATTGTTTGTGGATCATGTTTCATAATAAATTGTGAAAATGCTTTACCTTGTTGTTTGTCTTAACTTTATAAAGAGGTATTTTGCAAAAGATAAGTGTAAGGGAAATCCAATTTTGTTTTTAAGAACGGAATTGGACATGAACCACAACAATATTAAATGAAAATGTATATTAGTATTTGTTTGAGTCAAATGCTTGTATCGAGTCATAATGATGTTTTGCAGGAATTCCAGGAATTAAGGCGTGAGTTTTTTTAGAAATTTCCCGGAAACTTAACATGAGATTTCTGTCAGAGCATTCTGACGGCGTCAGGTGTAAAAATTCTGAAAAATTTTGCGAGTTTTGTTTTTCTAACGGAGTCTTAAAGTTTTTGTTAATTATTTAGTTTTACAAACTCCAGGAAATCTGCATACATCCATTCCACAAGCATTATATCCTTAGATATATAGATTGCCGCCAATTTTACGCGAGGTTTGCCATGATTATTTTCTCAGGTTTAACAGGTTATATTGGAAAGAAGATGATTTATATTTCAAGAGGGAAGCTTTCAGCGTTCATTTTCTTGGAGGAGGATTTATCCATGTAATCCATTTATCCACATCAAACGAATAAGGGGAGTATTTGTTTCATTCTTTTACCTTCATTACTTTTACATCCTTTTTATTGAACACTGGGGACAATGTTCAGCATAAGTGTAAGGGGAGGGTAAATGATGATACCTTAGAGAATGCAATTGCACTTGAGTTTGTTTGTTCAATAGTAGGTGTGTAATAAAACTAAGAGAAATACTTGTTAGGGCAATTTTATCACCAAATTTAAATTTTTTTTACAACATTTAGGAGTGAAGCTTTAACCTTAATGAGCGTCTCATGGATAGGAGTTGTATGACTAGCACAAAAAACTGTACCACTCAAAAAAAAAAAATTCCACCCAAATATGTGAGGTTCGCCTTTAGATTTGTTAGGAAAAGCATTCATTATTAGTGCTTATGAGTGTACCGGTAGTACTTAGATTCTAGAACTTGCATTAGTGATACTTCCCGAGACCGCTAGTGAGACTACATTCGTGTAGTTAGGATTTACTACATGATAAGAGGCATTAGGATCACCCTTGTGTTAAACCCGTATCATAATTACTTGACCAATAAAGGCACAATTACGTGACTAGTAAAGTCAATTAATTTTTCCGACACCTTTGCGTTGTACTCATTTTTAGTACACGATACCCGTAGTACACCCCTCCGAGCCTATCTTTTTCATTTCTAACTTTAAGCATTTTACAATCCACCCTAAATGTGCAACCAAATCGCCTTAGCCTTCCGTGTATTCACTCATCTTTAGTGCATTATTGTTATTTGTTTAAACCCTTAGTTAATTGTCTAATTGATTACATGGTTGCTAAGTCGAGTCATATCTTGTACATATTGTTTTGGGACGATTGGCACTCATGGGTAAAGTACTATTGTTATGGAGTAATGGGGAAGAACATCATATATTACCCCCATATGTGCATTAATATTTAAAAAGTACTACAAGTGTTTTGATTATCTTGATTCAAGTCATTAGAATAGTTGATTGTAAAGTATGTAAAAGTTTAAGTGTAAAGGGAATGCAAATTCCCTATGATGTATTATTTTGGATGGTATGGTAAGAGTGTATGCAAAAAAAAAAAAAAAAAAAAAAAAATAAATAAATAAATAAATAAATAAATAAAAAAATCAAGAAAAAGAAAAAAAAATAGAAAAACAAAAAGAGAAAAAACATAGGACTACCATCCCGTTTCCTTTTATGTTTGTTTTATGTTTTTGTTAGTTTGTGATTAGCATAAGTCAAGTCGAGTCTTGGCTTAGCAACGCCACATTGTACATGTAATTGACCAAGATGATTAACTCGCCACCAGTAAATATTGCCTTTATGAAACAAAACCGTGTTTATCATATCCCTACACCTCACGTTATAACCCTTTAAAAAGACCTCTTTGATAGTTTATCCTAGGTGCTTACGCCAAGTGGTGGAGGTTCGATCCTTTCCCAAGCCTATGGTAATCTATTTGCTATGACAAGTAGTGAGAGACGTTTTCTATTTCCATATTGTGATATATACTTTATTACACCCGAGAGATGTGAGTATCTAAACACTATTTGTGAGGTGCTAGTGTATAATTTCCGTGCTTGTTTTTGGTTGAAGTGGATCGATTATTTGTTGCAATTACTTTTATATTAGTGTTAAATGACCCCTATCTCTTATTTTGATTAAAATAAAAGCGCATTTGCTTGAGGACAAGCGAATCTCAAGTTTAAGGGTATTTGATGAGACGAAAAGTGTACCGCTTTTGGGGGGTCATTTAAGGCCAAAGTCGAGATTATTTGATCAAATATTGCCCTAAATCGTTCCTTTTGTCATTTTAGGTACTTTTGAGAGGAAATTTGATGATGCGAAAAATGAACCACTTTTAGGGGGTCATTTAAGCCCGGAATTGAATTTATTTGATCAAATATTGCCCTAAATCGTTCCTTTTGTGATTTTAGGTACTTTGGGAGTGAAATCTGGAAAAGGAAGCAATTCAGACATTTTTGGAGCATAAAAGTGAAGAAAACGCCAGTCTTAATTTTCCATGCTGGGAACAGTGTGTGACGGCGTCAAGAAGGCAATCATGACGGCATCAAGAGTAAAAACCATGACGACCCAGTACAAACATGAAGGCGTCACAAGTAGAGCGTCAAGAGTAAATTGTGTGACGGCCTGCAAAAGGGGACTACATGACGGCGTCAGATGTAGATCTAGGCAGTCCGAGGATTTATTTGGCGGCGAGATGATGGCGTCAGACCTTTGTTCTTGACACCGTCACCTCCTAAAATATATAAATAGTTTTCTAATTTTCATTCATAAAAGGGAACTTGTGTGGAGAAACCCTAGGGCCGAACCTTGTACGAATTTTACAGCTTTTCAAGGGTTTTCAACCCTTGAATCCTTACATGTGCTATTGAGATAAGTCTTCTCTTAATTCAATCAATATGTCTATGTGTTGGTTGTCTATATCTTGTGCTTGTCTTGATTTCAACATGCTAGGCTAGATTTATCTTGTGTTTGCTTAGATCTAATGAAACCTAGATGTTGATTATGTGTTGATTACTTGTTTATGGTTGTATTGGATGAATGATTTCAATGTTAGGCTTAAGAAAACTGGCAGATCTCCATTGTGTAACATGCTTGAATGTCTTAGGAAACATGAACCGATGTGTACTAGGTTTTATTGGTTGTATTTAATGCATGAGTAAATTCTAATGATCCCATGTTAGGAGCTTCTTGCAGGCTCGACATAGGAGTGAAGTAGGCACTCATAGGATTGGGGAAGTAAGTACGCCACCCCATGAATGGTATTAAGGAATACAATCCGTCATCCACGCAACTATAACAAGTAATTAACGTGTAAAAGATATCTAGGGAGTAGTGAAATCTAAGTAAACACATTTCTCCCACTTATTGCTCACAACTTTAGTTTAATATAGTTTTATTTTCATTTTAGTATTTTATTTTGATTGCATCTTAGTATTGGGTTATTTGATTAGCAACTAATTCCGCCCATATCCTTAAAACCCGAGATTTTAATTTGCTTTCTAAAAATTATAAAAAATACAAAAAGAATCATCCCTCATCTTTAGATCTAGTATTTAGGTTTTCTAATCCTAGCGACACTATTCCTAGCTGAACGATCAATCCCCCGGTACTTGTCATTATACTATACTACATCGATCAGGTACACTGCCTGGTGGGGGTTGTAAGCTTCTCAAGATCCCTTGAGAGGTAAAGCCTGGTGCAAAACCCCACGCTACCAAGTTTTTGGCGCCGCAGCCCGGGGAAATAGTTATTGTCTAGGTTAGAATATCTTTTTATTAGGTCTACTTGCTAGATTCCTTTCTAGTAAGATTTTATTTTTATTTTTAGGTTTTCTTTAGTCTATCTTTTCTTTGTGTCTTTGTTTGTAAAAACCTTTCCATTGACTATTCCGTTAGCCATCATGGAGAACGCGAATCCACCATACTACCAACCACGAAATTCACCCACTCCAAATGACATCTTGATGTTTAAACAACATGAGGATGAACCTATCTATGATGCATGGGCTCGTTTTAAATATTTACTCCGAAAAGTCCCTCACCATAATTTCGATCTGTGGTCCCAAATTGAAATATTTTACCATCGTGTCGACCACTATACCAAAATGGACATTGACCATGCCGCAGATGGGGACCTTTGGGGATTAAGTGTTGATGAATCATGGGAAACCATAGAGAATTGTGCCGTACTTGCCAAAAAAATGGACAACCCAACAAACGTTGTTACGGATCAATTGATAGCAAGTTTAAGGGAACAAGCAAGAAGATTGTTTGGGGATAAACCTATAGATAAGATAACTGGGCACACGGGGTGGTTTGATTTCACCACAATACAAGCTGAGCACATTGGTAATCCTGATAAGATGGAGGATAGAGTTGAAAATTTAAACCCACCAAGTACCCCACAAGTCCTACCATCATTTGAGGCATATACACCGCCCGTGACTTATTCGGAAGAAGTAGAAGAGACTATAGGAGCCCCGATAGAGGTAGAGCCCTTGGACCAAACACAACTAGAGGATATAGGTTTGAATACTTATAGTGATAACCTTACTCTTAGTTCTAGGGAAGTTCCTAGTTTTGATGAACCGGAGCCTCAACCAAAACCGTTACCTAATCTTCCATCCTTAGATGTGAATTTAGGAATTGAAATAAGTCCCGATCCACCCATCAACCCATGCAGTCCGGATAGTCTTCGGATAAAGGTAGTAGACTCTAAGTCTTGTAGAGAGGAAGCTGACATAAGAGTGAACCATGACCTTACATACTTGCATCACCCATTCATGATTGATCACAAGAAACATTATGGGTTTAAACCGGGTTTATTAGGTCTAGATGGATCCCCAACTAGTAATCTCTTGAAGTTGATTGAAAATGATCCCTTTCTAGGAGAAAATCTTAATCCACCCATTAACCTGATTGAATTAGGTAAGGTTATGATGATAGGAGCACACCCCTTTGAGCATATAATTCATCCACCACACTTTCCTCACATGGTATATTTCCACCCTAAGGGTGTGTATCGCTACTTCCACCCGCACTTAATTCAAAGTGTAGGGAAAACCTCCCCCATTTCCGTTAAATAAAGGTAGAGTCAGGCTCGTGACTCAAATAAAAACAAGCGCTTCTTGGGACGCAACCCATGCTTTGTGTGATTTTATTTTGTTTGTTTGTTATTTGCTTCCGTATGCACGCTTTATTTTTATCGTTGGTAGATCATGTTTCTAAACTAAAAAGTGGAAATACTTTACTTTGTTGTTTGGCCTAGTCTTAACTTCACCAAAAGGTATTTTTGCAAAAGATAAGTGTAAGGGGAAACCCCAAATATGTTTTTAAGAAACAAACCGATCATGATTCTCCACAATATTAAGTGAACATGTATATTCGTATTTGTTAGAGTCAAATGCTTGTATCGAGTCATAATGAAGTTTTGCAGGATTTTCCAGGAAGTAGAACCAAGTTTTTCCAGAAATTTTCCGAAAACTTAACATAAGAATTTCTGAAGGTCACTTCTGACGGCGTCATGAGTTTACTCTTGACGGCGTCACGTGTAAAAATCTGGAAATTTTACCAGTTTTGTTTTTCTAACGGAGTCTTAAAGTTTTTGTTGAATTATTAAGTTTTATAATCTCCAGGAAATCTGCAAACTTCATTCCACAAGCATTATATCTTATCTTGTTTTCTAGGATTTAGTAACTTATGTAGATTGCCGCCGATTTTATGCGAGGTTGCCTTGTCTATTTTCTCAGGATTTACAGGTTATGTATGACAAGAAGATGATTTATTTTTCTGGAAGGGAAGCTTTGATTGTTCATTTTCTTGGAGGAAGATCTAACCTGGCCACCTTATTATCCATACCGAGCGAATCAAGGGAGTATTTGATTTCATTCTTTTTACTTATTTCACTTTTACATTCTTTACTTGAACATTGGGGACAATGTTCATCCTAAGTGTAAGGGGAGGGTAAAATGATGATACCGTACAAATACACTTTCGCTTGAGTTTATTTGTTTAATAGTAGATGTGTAATAAAACAATGAGAAATACTTGTTAGTGCAATTTTAGCGCCAAATTAAAATTTTTTTTACAACATTTAGGAGTGAAACTTTAGCCATAGCAAGCGTCTCATGAATAGGAGATTGTATGACTAGCACAAAACCGTACTATTCAGAAAAATTTTCCACCCAAATATGTGAGGTTCGCCTTTAGATTTGATAGGAAAAGCATTTAGTATTAGTGCTTATGAGTGTACCGGTAGCATTTAGATTGTAGAACTTGCGTTAGTGATGCATCCCGAGACCGCTAGTGAGACTACATTCGTGTGGTAGGATTTACTACATGATAAGAGGCATTAGGATCACCCTTGTGTTAAACCCGTATCATAATTACTTGACCATTTAAGTCATATTACTTGGCTAGTTAAGTCAACTAATTTTTCCCACACCCTTAGCGTTGTACTCATTTTTAGTACACGAAACCCCTAGTACACCCCTCCGAGCCTATCTTTTCATTTCTAACTTTAAGCATTTTACTTAAAGGAAGAATTTGTTACACCCCACTTAAATGTACACCCAAATCGCCTTAGCCTTCCGTGTATGCACTCATCTTTAGTGCATTATTGTTATTTGTTAAACCCTAAGTTAATTATCTAATTGATTACATGGTGGCTAAGTCGAGTCATATCCTTGTACATATTGTTTTGGGACGATTGGGACTCATGGGTAAAGTACTTATTTTATGAAGTAATGGGGAAGAACATCATATATTACCCTCATATGTACGTTAATATTTAAAAGTACTCCAAGTGTTTTGATTTTCTTAATTCGATTCAATAGAATAGTTGATTGTAAAGTATGTAAAAATTCAAGTGTAAGGGGAATTTTCATTCCCTATGATGTATTATTTTGGATGGTAGGGTAAGAGTGTATGCAAAAAAAAAAATAAAAATAAATAAATAATAAATAAAAAATAGAGAAAAAAAGAACGTACGGACTACCATCCCGTTTCATTCTATGTTCATTTTATGTTTTTGTTATTTTTGATTTATTAGCCTAAGTCGAGTCTAGTCTTGGCTTAGCAACGCCATATTGTATATGTAATTAACCAAGATTGTTAACTCACCACCATTAAAGACTGCCTATATCCAACAAAACCGTGTATTTCATATCCCTACACCTAACGTTACAACCCTTTAAAAGACCTATTTGATAGTTTATCCTAGGTGCTTACGCCATGTGGTGGAGGTTTGATCCTTTCCCAAGCCTATGGTAATCTATTTTGCTATGACAGGAAGTGAGAGATATCTTCCGTTTCCATATTGTAATTTGTACTTTATTACACCCGAGAGATGTGAGTATCTAAATACTATTTGTGAGGTGCTAGTATATGACCTCCGTGCTTGTCTTTGGTCTTTAGTGGAACGATTATTTGTTGTAATTACTTTTATATTAGTGTTAAATGACCCCTAACTTGTATTTTGATTAGAATAAAAGCGCATTTGCTTGAGGACAAGCAAATCTCAAGTGTAAGGGTATATGATGAGGCGAAAAATGAACCACTTTTAGGGGGTCATTTAAGCCCGGAATTGAATTTATTTGATCAAATATTGCCCTAAATCGTTCCTTTTGTGATTTTAGGTACTTTGGGAGTGAAATCTGGAAAAGGAAGCAATTCAGACGTTTTTGGAGCATAAAAGTGAAGAAAATGCTAAAGACTTAATTTTCCATGCTGGGAACAGTGTGTGACGGCGTCAAGAAGGCAATCCTGACGGCGTCAAGAGTAAAAACCATGACGACCCAGTACAAACATGAAGGCGTCACAAGTAGAGCGTCAAGAGTAAATTGTGTGACGGCCTGCAAAAGGGGACTACATGACGGCGTCAGATGTAGATCTAGGCAGTCTGAGGATTTATTTGGCGGCGAGATGACGGCGTCAGACCTTTGTTCTTGACGCCGTCACCTCCTAAAATCTGTATATAGTTTCCTAATTTTCATTCATAAAAGGGAACTTGTGTGGAGAAACCCTAGGGCCGAACCTTGTACGAATTTTACAGCTTTTCAAGGGTTTTCAACCCTTGAATCCTTACATGTGCTGTTGAGATAAGTCTTCTCTTAATTCAATCAATATGTATATGTGTTGGTTGTCTATATCTTGTGCTTGTCTTGATTTCAACATGCTAGGCTAGATTTATCTTGTGTTTGCTTAGATCTAATGAAACCTAGATGTTGATTATGTGTTGATTACTTGTTTATGGTTGTATTGGATGAATGATTTCAATGTTAGGCTTAAGAAAACTGACAGATCTCCATTGTGTAACATGCTTGAACGTCTTAGGAAACATGAACCGATGTGTACTAGGTTTTATTGGTTGTATTTAATGCATGAGTAAATTCTAATGATCCCATGTTAGGAGCTTCTTGCAGGCTCGACATAGGAGTGAAGTAGGCACTCATAGGATTGGGGAAGTAAGTACGCCACCCCATGAATGGTATTAAGGAATACAATCCGTCATCCACGCAACTATAACAAGTAATTAACGTGTAAAAGATATTAAGGCAGTAGTGAAATCTAAGTAAACACATTTCTCCCACTTATTGCTCACAACTTTAGTTTAATATAGTTTTATTTTCATTTTAGTATTTTATTTTGATTGCATCTTAGTATTGGGTTAGTTGATTAGCAACTAATTCCACCCATATCCTTAAAACCCGAGATTTTAATTTTCTTTCTAAAAAATATAAAAAATACAAAAAGAATCATCCCTCATCTTTAGATCTAGTATTTAGGTTTTCTAATCCTAGCGACACTATTCCTAGCTGAACGATCAATCCCCCGGTACTTGTCATTATACTATACTACATCGATCAGGTACACTGCCTGGTGGGGGTTGTAAGCTTCTCAAGATCCCTTGAGAGGTAAAGCCTGGTGCAAAACCCCACGCTACCAAAATTTACGAAAGGAAGCATTTTGGACGTTTTTGGAGCGAAAAAGTGAAGAAAACAACAAAGTCTCAAAATTATGCTGAAAATTGTACCTGACGACCTCAAAGATTGCTAGTGACAGCGTCAAGACTTGACAAAGAGGTGGATAAATCAAATTACATGTGACGTGCAAGAGAGGTTTTTGAAGATTTGTACATGACGGCGTTACCAAGGCCATCAAGAGTAAATTGCACATGACGGCCAAGACCAAGTTTGTACATGACGACGTCAGAAGTGGATCTAGGCAATACGAATATTATTTTGGCGGTGAGTTGACGACGTCAGTCCCTACTCTTGATGCCGTCAGATTGTAAAATCTATATATACTTTTCTAGTTTTCATTCATTGTGTGCAACTTTGAAGGGAGAAAACCCTAGACGAATTTTACTGCAATTTTGAGGGTTTCAAACCCTTGTTTCATCCATGCTTAATTGAAGATAAGTCTTTCAACAAATCATTCAATATGTCTATATGTTGTTTGATTATGTCTTAGGCTTGTCTTTTCTTTAACATGCTAGGCTAGGTTTTCTTTGTGTTTGCTTAGATGTAATGAACCTTAGATATCGATTATTGGTTGGTTGTTTGTTTATAATTGTTGTGGATGAATGAATTCGATGTTAGGCGTAAGAAAACTGGCAGACTTCAAATTGGTAACTTGCTTGAACATCTTAAGAAACATGATCGGAGGTGTACTACGATATATTGGTTATATTTAATGCATAGGTAACTACTAATGAGGCCATGTTAGGAGCTAGTAGTCGGCTCGACATAGGAAGAGGTAGAAGCTTATAGAGTTAGGGAAGATCGTACACGGCCCTACGAATGGTATTAAGGAATATAACCCGTCATCCATGCAATTGTAACAAACTAATCAACCGGTAAAAGATAGCTAGGGAGTAGTGAAATCTAAGTAAACACATTTTCTGTCATTATTATTTTTGCCACAATTAGTTTAAGTTTATTTTATTTTATTTTGATTGCATCTGTAGTTATTTGGGTTAGTTGATTAGCAACTAATTCCGCCCACTCCTTCAAAACCTGAGATTTTTACTTGCTTTCCATAAAATATAAAAATACAAAAAGAATCATCCCTCATCTCTAGACCTAGTTTAATTGAGTTTTAACCCTAGCGAACACTATTCTTTGAGTTGAACGATCAATCCCCCGATACTTGCCACTATACTATACTACAATGGTCAGGTACACTGCCTGGTGGGGATTGCAAGCTTCTCAAGATCCCTTGAGAGGTGAAACCTTTTGAGAGGGCGCAATTCCACGCATCAGACTCAAGTCTAGCTATGGGTGCATAGGTTTCGTCATAATCAATTCCCTCTTGTTGGTTATAGCATTGTGCGACTAACCTAGCTTTATTCCTAGATACAATACCATTTTCATCTAGTTTGTTTCTAAATACCCACTTAGTCCCTATTATGGTGACATTCTTAGGTCCTGGTACTAACATCCATGCATCATTAGACTTAAATTGGTTTAATTCTTCTTGCATTCCAATGATCCAACTTTCATCCTTCAATGCTTCATTGACATTTTTAGGTTCAATGATTGAAACAAAACAAAAGAGGTTGCTTTTGTTTTGAACTTGTGATCTAAGGGTTCTTTGGTTTAGGCTTCCTATGACGTTATCTAAGGGATGGCTTTTAGATTCTTTAATATTGGTGGTTTCACCTATTACGATGGTTTCTTAAGATATGTATAGGTTTTTCATGTTTTAAACTATGGCGTTTTCTTCATCTAAATCATCATCTACCAAAGGTGATGTTTTAGGTGGAGGGGGACTCTCATCGAATGTTACGTTGAGTGATTCTTCGACGACCATTGTTTCCTTGTTTAAAACAATGTAGGCTTTACTAGTTTGAGAATAACCTAGAAATACACCTTCGTATGAGTTTGGGTCAAACTTGGTGAGATAATCTTTGGTGTTTAGAATATAGCATTTACTACCAGATACTTTAAAGTAATCTAGGGAAGGTTTCCTACCTTTCAAGATTTCATATGGGGTTTTTCCTATGATAGGTCTAATGAGGATTTTATTAAGGATATAGGTGGATGTATCTACGGCTTTACACCAAAACTTCTGAGGAATGGATTGCTCATTGAGCATGGTTCTACTCATTTCTTGTAAGGTTAGATTTTTCCTTTCGACTACCTCATTTGATTGTGGAGTTCGTGGAGCCGAGAAATTGTGAGTAATACCATTAGCATCACAATAAGCTCCAAATCGAACTTCATTTTCAAATTCTCTACCATGGTCCGTCCTAATGGAGACTATGTTGTATCCTAGTTGATTTTGAATTTTCTTACTAAATATTTTGAATTGTTCGAAAGTTTCAGTTTTGTTTTTAAGAAACCTAGTCCAAGTGTATATAGAGTAATCATCTATAATTACTAGGGTGTAAAGTTTTCCTCCATAACTCCGTTTGGCAGAAGAACCAAAGAGATCCATGTGAAGAAGCTCTAGACATCTAGATGTTGAAATCATATTCTTAGGCTTATGACTAGAGTGAGCTAGAATTATCATTAACAGTAGCTAAGCATATGTTGTCACTAGGTTTGTTACTAATCTTCATGACATATAAGTTACCTTTTCTAATCCCTTTGGCAATTACTTTTTCGTTCTTTATGATTTCACTATCATCTTTGGAAAAGATTACCTTGCAATCATTATGAAAAGATTACCTTGCAATCATTATCACATATTTGACTAATACTAAGTAAATGAAAACCTAGGTTATCTACATGTTCCACATTAGTTATAGTAAGAGAGTTATGAGTGATTGTACCTTTGTCGATGATATTACCCTTGAGTTTACTTCCGAATGTAATGTTACCTCCACTACTTGCATTGTGGAAAACTAGAAGGGGGGGGGGGGGGGGGGTTGAATAGTTTTACGCCTTTTCTTAATTTATAAAACCTTTGTTACAGGAAAACTTCAATTCAAGTTTTGTTATGAAAACTATACTTGATCGAAATGATCAATTATATATATATATATATATATATATATATATATATATATATATATATATATATATATATATATATATATATATATATATATATATATATATATATATTGATGAGTGTGTAAATACTCATCATTTTTATCGTATATGAACTGCCAAAACATCCAAAAACACTCAGAATGCATCAAAATACAGAAATTATCCCAAAAGTGTGTTTTATATGTTTTAGATGCAAAATGTTTAAAAAAATGAAAAACAAACAAAGTTTGCATAATTGGCAGTTTTAGTCCCTCAAGTTTCATAAATTGACAAAACTAGTCCTTGAAGGTTTGAAATGAAAGAAAAGTCAACCCAAGGTTTTTAAAAGTCAAAAATTACCAAATTTAGTCCTTGGGTGAAAAGTTTGAGAAAATTACACATTTGGCCCCTGAAGTTTCTAAAATGACAGAAATAGTCCCTGGGTTTTCAAAATTTAAAAATAACTTTTACAACCCTTGTACTATTCATCTTTGGCAACATTCAACCCTTGGAATAACTTTGGGAAAGATACATGTCAGGCCCCTTAAATTTCAGAAATTACAACTTTGGTCCCTATAATAATTCTAACAAACCAAACGGACCTAAAAGTTATTACTCCAAAATACACCCCAAAACAAATCCAAACCAAACTAAGCCCTTATACCATGTCCCTGGCCCAATCCAAAACTCTAGCCCAACCCCTAAATTCACATCTAAGGATGAAATTGAAGGATCCAAAGGCTTAGAAGTGTTGTGGGAAGTGTTCAGAGGGTCTAACAAACCCTAAGGATTCACTATAAAAGAGAGAAAGAAGAGTAGAGAAGGTGTTAGCTAGTTAGTCAATTAAGTAGTGTAGTTTTCATAATGTAATTTTACCTGTTTAAGTTTTAATTTAGCTTTTTAATTGTAGTATCAGACTTCTTAGTGTATTTCAAGTGAATTCAATACAAATTTCAGTTTCTTCTTAGTTCCACTTTCACTTTATGCTATTTCAAATTTAAGAATCTGAGTATCATAAGCAGTGTTAAAAATTGTTGTTAAGAGTTCACTCAAGCTCACTTTAGCTTAATTACAAGCTTCCTTAAGTTTATAGAGTATGGAAATAAGTTATTACTCAATTTACTATAAATCTCAAAAATACCTCATAAATGGTCATTAAGTTAAAAACATGTGTATAAGGAAGAAGAATGCTTGGAGCATGGCTCATTATGGATTGTAATGGTTTAGAACCTCATGGGAGGTAATTAGGTTGGGATGGGAACTGGTTCAATAATGGTTTGAGCACAAAGCTTATTGTAAGTTCTATTTTCAATTTTTAGGATAAATCTTGCATAATTTGGAATTGTTGATTGCTGCTATCAACTGTTGTTTATCTTTGTTTATTTTTGTTTACTTCAGTTCAATATCAGCTAAAATGTCAAGTTCTTGGGTTAGATAAGTCAATTGCTTAACTAAGCTGTTATTTCAGCATATTAGGGAGTGTTTGGTTTAGGGGATCTCTGTGTGTCCCAGTAAGTTATAGTTGTTGTTTTTAGTTGTGATAAGTTATGTTAGGATATATTAGTTAGTTAAAGCCATAACAGATCCATGTTCTTAAGAAAAAGTCAAAAATTGGTTTAATGGTAGAATGGTGTTATCAGTAGGGTGATTTAGGTCCTCATATCATAGATTTAGTTAAAAGTAGTTGTCATTTAGCTTAATTTGGGTTCATACCATTCACTTATCACATCTAGGTTCCATTCATGTCAATTGAATTTCACTTTGGTCAAAGCTTATCAAAACAGAAAAAAGTCAAGTGCACATGTTTGTCAGTTTCTTCAAAAATGGAGGGATTTTTCATGCTTCCAATTTTCAGAATTAGCTTATGAGCTTTTGGACTTTTAATATTTGCCAGCTTTTCTTTCATGTACTATTTTTATTATAATTTTTAGATTTTTTTTTATTAACTTAATGGTGGCTTAAAGTGGCCTGTTTGGCCTGAATGTGCCCTGCACCAGGCTCATGAGCCATATTTCATAAGCTCTCCCAAAGCTTATCAGTGAGGCCTAGCTTGTGTCATTGGACTTTTTGGAAAGCTCAGTGGCGAATCTAGTTAGTTCAGGGCTTTTATTGCATTTTCCAGCTTATTTAAATAGCCTGCAATAAGCTTTTAGGTTGTTACATTTCCACTAAATATGCTGATACACCAGTACAATTGAGTCTTTTTCTTTGGCTTTTCATAAGCTCACCTGTGGGTCCCACAGTGTGTACTTTGGCTTTTCTGGAAGCTCATAAGCCCATGTTCCTAGTTCAGTGCTTATCTTTAGCTTTGGAGCTTATTTGATAAGCTGGGATTGGTCTCAAAGTTTACTACAGGCCTGTGTATGCCTGAATGAATTTTTGAATTGCTTATTTTCTTTTTAAGCCTATTACCTAGGTTTTTCTTATTGTTTCTGTTTAGTTTAAGTTCAATTTGCTTATTTTAATATTGTGTCTCAGTTTGTAGCTTATGAGTAGCTTTTTAAGTTTGAAAATCCTAGTTAAGCTTGAAAAAGCTTAACTGTTGAGCTAATAAGCTATTTCAGAGCTTATTTTTTAAGTTTCATAAAAGTTGCCTTTATCAAAGTTGCTTCTTTTTAGTGTTTTAATAATTTTGTAAAAAAAAAAAAAAAAAAAAAAAAAACAATTGCAAAAATGTGGTGAGCAAGGCTCGAACCTGGGTCAATCAGATAGCATACATGCACAACACAACCATACACAACCAGCTGCCCTAGGGTCTTTTTTCGTTAATACTTCACACCCTTACCCTTTTAACCCATTTTTCCTTTCTTTTGCTTATTTTTGCTTATTAGCTTATTTTAACTGCTTATTTATAACTCTTTTCAGCTTTTTATATTTTTTATAACTTTCTGGTAGTATGTAGTATTTATATAAAAAAATTCATAATTTTATAAATTAGTTTAATATTTATTATAATTAAAATAGTTTAAATTAGGTTTTAACTAATAATAACTAATTAATTATAAAAATAGCTTATTTATTAGAACTTAGGATTTTTTTTATATTTTTGTAAGTTTCTGTCACTTTAATGTATTTTTAGAAAAAGTTTTATAATTTTAACTTTTCATTTAGTAATTGTTATAATTAAATTAGTTTAAATAGTTTAATTAAGTTTAAATAGTTTTAATTAATAAATAATTAAATAAAAAGTCAAAAAAATATTTTCTTTTTCTAAAAATTTTCTTTTATCATTAGGATTGTAAAAATGTAATTTTCATATTTGTAGGTATTTTATTTTTACAAAACTTGCATTTTATTTCGTACGTCTACGTAGAATTAAATTAAACGAACGCGTTTTTAGACTTAGCTCATGTTTTTAGTATATCTGATCATCAGTAATTGTTCATATAGTGTTTCTTATTTATTTTCTTTCCTCGTATCTAAGTTTAATCATACAAATCACTCAAACCCCTTTTCTGTCCAAATTCACCCGATCACAAACCCGTTTTGATTACCATCACACCTCGTCGGGACATAACGACCCGGGGAAACCCTATACTTCCACGGAGATTGACTCTAGGCTGTTTGACCTTCTTGACCATCCTTTGGTCAATTTAGGTTGACCGTTTTGAGCCAATCACACACACACACACACACACACAGATATATATATATATATATATATATATATATATATATATATATATATATATATATATATATATATATATATATATATATATATATATATATATATATATATATTATCTTTTAGATTGATTGTGAAAGCTTAGTTTTGTGAATGAACCTTTTGTTTGATCTTTGTGTAGAAACTAGAGGGGGGGGGGGGTTGAATAGTTTCACCGCTTCTTTTTAATTCTCTAAACCGTTTCACCGTTTTAGGTCCGGTTATTTTTCATTTACAAACATGTTGAATTCTACTAGTTATGTGATATCAATTTGGTTACTAGCATACACAAATAAACAAGTAAAGTAAAGACTAAGGAAAGAACACAACCAAGAGACGCGGCGATTTATAGTGGTTCGGCACGAAGCTCACTCTCCGTCCTACTCCACTCCCTAAGTACCACACTCGAGAGTTATCAATCACTATATCAACACACTCCTTCAGGCGGAGCAATCCATACACATCCTTACACAAAGCTTAACGACACTAAGCATAATGTCGAGTTCTAATCGTAGCTAGAACCAATCTACTCCAAGGACCACGTGGCCACACGAACAAGCACTCTTGTCCAACTTGAATCTTCACCCGATCCAAGCCTTCACTTATTTGACATACTTGGTTCATCACCTGAACCAAGCCTTCATACACATGACTCACTTGATTCTTCACCCGAATCAAGCCTTCACACACTTGATACACTTGGATCATCACCCAATCCAAGTCTTTACATAATGACTCGACAAGTCCTAACCTACACACTAGGACATCACTCTCCTCACATCAAATACATGAACTAATCTGGTTACAAGACTTCTTGGATCTACATCAGCATCCATGTTCACACAAATATAATTCTTGGAACTACATCACCATCCAAGTTCACAAAAATATCCCCATCTTCGACTCACACATATGTCGGAAAACAATGACATAATATGCATAACCTATCACCGTAACACTTGTTACGTTTGTGTGTGGACACCTATAACATCTCGAATCTTCATAGTTGTCGAGAGTTATTCTCTTGCACTTAACGGAAGAGGAAATCACTTATAAACATATATCGACTTGTTATAGTGATCAAAGATTAAAATGAACAAAGACCAAAAAGTTTTGTGTGTGTGAAAGTCTGTTGTCTGAAGTGTAACAGTTTAGTATTTATAGACGACAGGTGGGAGAGGGACAGTCCCGTAAATGACAGACGGTCCTTTATCACTAAGGGACCGTCGACCTATTTAAGGGACCGCCGCGACAAAACGCTCCCATTTTGTCTTGACGTGGTGAAAACTTATCTGGTTCAGGTTGAACTGATTTGGGGGGGAAACTAGCTGTTATAAAGTTTGAATTTGAATTTATTTTCTTAATAAAACATTTCTTTAAAAGCACAAAAATACTTTTGTGAAAATGTTTTGTCAAACTTAAAAATGTAAGTTTAGGTGAAAATAAAACTCTTTGATCACTTAACTAATGACGGTATAAAGTTTGTCCATACTTGAAGTGATGTTGAAGCAGCTACGTAGAAGAAACGAGTTTCCTCGATTAAAAACTTATAAATCGTAACTTTACGTATCATGTCTTTATATTTTGTAATTATCAAAACACGAGAAGACCGAATAATGCGAGTAACATTTTTGATATTATTTGTATTAACAAGCTCCCCCTTTTTTGATGATTACAAACTATAAACTCATTTTAGGTAAAATTATGCGTTGATAAATTTTTATTGAGTTTTCCCGTTACTTCTCCCCTTTTTTTTAGAATAAAAAAGGTGTGTCGTGGTTGTTGAGGAGAGGAGACACGAGCACCCTTGAAAGAGAATCGTTGGAGTGATCAACGAAATACAAGCTTCCCCTAGCTAAGTGCTCCCCCTTAATGAGGGCACCAGGGAATCGAGCTATGGTGATGTGCTACAAAACAAAGTTAGAACAAAGGACATGCATGCATATACATATATGAAGGTATGGAAAGATGATATGGATGTGAAATCAATTAAGTAGTGCAGGAATCAGTTAAAAAAACACGGGATAAAATTTAATTTTGAGCACTATTGGGGACGGTCCCGTAAATAGGGGACGGTCCCATATTGATTTGGGGACCGTCAGTCCATTTAAAGGACCGCCGGCAGTAGGCGTCTAGGTTCGCAGATATGTTGTGATTTAAGTAACTTCCCATTTTTAAGGTTAGATAATTTTAGTCCATTTTCATGTTTAACCTTGACTAATACCACAACAAATTATCATAATTCAAAACATAATCATTCATTCATTTCATGCAAGAGAAGCATACAATGACAACCATAAAAATTCCATGACAAACACATCATAGAAATAACAACATTAATCATTAACTAAGACAACAAGTAGATAATTTTAGTCCATTCCCATCGCATGTTTGGTCCAAAGCACAACTTTCACTTGATTATTCATGACTAGATTTTGAGAATATCTAGTCAGAGGGTGGAGTGGATGATGGTGAGGGTGAAGGTGGAGCCGAAGGGGTTGCCGATGGTGGCATTGAAGCAAGGGGTGTTGGTTGTACATTTTGTTGAGCAATGAGATACTCAATGTGACCAAACATGATGTGAAGTTCATCTCTAAGAGAGTGAATGAGATGAAAGTTATGGTAACAACAAGCACACCCCACAGTGTAGTTGTTAGCAAAGTAGTATGGAACGGGATTACCAAGATTTGGAGATGATAGTGGATTGAAAGGGGTGTTCTCCAAAGGCCCATTTGGTGACGAGGTAGTATGAGTTGATGAGTTTCTTGGAGGAGGATGTTGGTTTCTTGGCAATGGGATAGAGTGAGTGGGAGATGATGGTTGAGTACTCACGAATGGAGTGTAAGCACCCGAACTAGATTCGGTAAGCAAGGGTGACAAGTTTTTGACAAATGATGAGAAAGGTGATGTGGTTGTCTTTGAGCTAGAGGATATCTTTGATGAAGAGTGATATGTTCCATTTATGGATGGTGTTTTGAATGGTGCAGTTGGTGCTTGAGGTGATGATGGTGGTGACTTAGGAGATGAAGTGGTGTCATAGAGTGTGAGATCAATGAAATTGGTTTGAGGTCGAATGATTTTGAGCTTAGGTCTTTTGTTTGATGGTTGTGTTGTGGGTTCTTTGTTTGTTGTTGGCAAGGAAGTGGAGGATGAGGCCATTGTAGGTGATGAAGTTGGATTGAAAGATGATTGTGATGAGGTTGAGGGTGATGTGGAAGGTTTAAATAATCAAGCATGGTTGTGGTTTGGGCAAAGCATGCATTAGGAGATTTTAAGCACTTAAAATTGTTTATCTAAACAAGGTAAGGTGGTGATAATCATGCAATAGGTTTAGGATTGCAGGAATGAAGAAAATAGTGCAAAAATCCGTGATCCCACAGGGACAATCCTTAAAATAAGGGACGTTCCCTTATTGTTTGGGGACTGCCAGGTCGCTAAGGGACCGTCGGCAGTAGGTTCCCACATTTTTGCCCACTTTCTTATTTCTGCAACCTGCATGCACTTTTTAAACCTATTTGTCATTGACCAATTATAAACAAAAGTTTAACCATGAAAGATGTTATGCATACTCTAAATAAGCTAATAACATCATGAAGAAACATTAACGTCTAATAGAAATAAGATTATTTCATACAAATGATAAACATAGCAATTCAAAAAACGACAGTAAATAGAAATACTATGAAACAATCAAAGTTATAACATAGCAACTATAAATACATGATTGTTGACTTCAGTCTTTTTCGATGCGTCTTATAATATCAGCAGGAGAGGTTCTCATGGGTCTGACAAAGCGTGCAACATGGTATTCCGTTATTGGTTCTAAGACTCCAACAACTAGGTTGTATTGATCATTTTGAAGGTAGGGATAGTTGCTCATGAAAAAGTTGTAGACACGAGTTAGGAGCATCCCATAGGGAATTGACTTTCTATCATCGTCCTTGAGATGCATAAATCGCATAGCGAAGAGATAGGCGAGATTGTACGGTTGTCTAGTGAGAATGCAATAAAGCATATGTGCAACGCAAGATGGTATGCAATTGCTATCTTTAACTAGACCTAGTGCATTTTCTTGTAGGATGATCGCCATGGATTGGAGAAATTGGCGAAGTTCACAGACACGGATCTTATCAGGATAGAAAGTGTCAGAAGAATTGCAAAGTGAGTTGATTAGTTCAGTTTGAGAGGGAATGTAGGTGACATAGGGTCCTTCACATTCACGATTCTCAAATAGGGAATTTAACTCAGGATCTTCTAAATAAGCGCATTGCCCATGGCATGGAATACCAAGAATCTGAATGAACTCCTCAAGTGATAGAGTGAAGCCATAGTGATCAATACTGAAGGTAAGATGTATAGAATTTTCTTGAATACGTTTGACCTTAATTTCACGAAAGAATTCTAGTATAAAACATAGGCAGATGTGTACATTGATATTGAGTAAACAGTCAAGACCTATTGGCTGAAAGGCTCTTTCAATACGCTCCTGAGTTACATATGAGTGATCGATAATTCGACCTTCATGAATGTAATGAGACTCAACGTATCTGAAGCTTTGAACGGATTCGGGTGGTAAGTAAGGTTCTAAGGATATTTTTGGTATGTATGAATGTGTACAATGAAGGTCATAATCAAATATGTGCGGAATGGTTGTACCTATATAAAATTAATATTGAGTTAGCTAGACCATTATTTATGTGCTTGTCTTAAACACTTCCCATATACCATAATACACTTTAGTTTTGAAATTCCTGATTCATTTTGTTGCATGATTATGAAAACATTTTTGACATGTATTAACAATGCATAATTATATTATTGTTACATGATTAAACAATATTAACAGTCTCAAATTCAAGTTAGGGATAATCTCATTTTTGACCCATTTTCAAAACCCACGAATTAAAATAATTGACTGGTTAATTTACGTGTTGTTGGTGATACATTATTAAGATTAACCTTCAATTGTTGTTGATTTTGCAAAGAAATGGGAATCCTTAATTTTTAATCTTGAGCTCATATGAACCCTAGAAATTCAATTACAAATTAATTAGATGAAATTGAGAAAATTGACTTACAATGGAGTGATTAGTGAGTATAGGTGGTTGATGATCTTAACTTTGAAAACCTTGAACTAATTTGATAATGGGTTAGTGAGGATTTGAGTGTTGGGTCGAGTTTTTCATCACTTTCTTCACTAAAGGGGTGCTCGGTTTTATTTTTCCCGTTCTATAGTAAGAAAACGGGGTGTAGGCTAAAATTCTTGGACGGTCCCTTATCGATATGGGACCGCCGAGAGCTAAGGGACCGTCGGCAGGAGGTTATGGTTTTTGGACGATTTTTGGTGTTTTGGTTAGTATGAAAAGTCCTTGGTTTTAAAACATAATTCTTTGAATTTTAAGACATGAAAATGACTCAATACACACGAGTAGGCTAAGGAATGGGTATGGAGTGGAATCGAGACATAAGAAAAGTGAAAGACTCGATACGCTTGAATAAAGAGTGGGTTTTGAGTCGAAACAGAAGAAAAGAGAGAATGAAAAATTAAATGAGGTTTAAGGATGAGATTCGCATCGAGGAAGTCTAGTAGTCAATCATGTAAGTTTCAAGAAAAGTCATAGACGAGAACTAGAGAGAAAACAAAGAGTGAAGCAAGTGTGCATCGTCTATAGTGATTGATTGACGCCAAATTTGCTATAAACAATGATTGTGGTAAGATCATTGTTTTTCCAAATAATTTGCTTGAATCCAAGGAAGGATAAGCATTTAGACATGATGTCTAATTAACACATAATATCTAGCAAATATTTGCACACAAAGGTTATCTAGCATGCAAGCAAGTAATCTCTAATCATGTAGTTACATGATCATATAGCAAGCAATCAAATAGCAAACATAATAGTCAAGATTAGTAAGAAGACTTACCTTGGCCTTTAGCTATCCTTATTAGCACATAACCAAACCATGTGTTGGTGATGCAAGACTATGATACTCACTTGGCAATTTGTCCATATGATTAGTTATGCAATCGGCTTGGTGAGTGATGAGTGCTCAAACACTCATCATTTTTGGTCAAATCTGAACTGCAAAACATACAAAAACACTTAGAAATGCATCAAAATACCAAAAATATTTCAAAATTGTGTTTTATATGTTTTAGATGCAAAACGAGTAAAAACAGTTGAAAAACATACAAAGTTTGCAAAATTGGCAGTTTCAGTCCCCTAACTTTCATAAAATTACAAAACTAGTCCCTGGTCATTCAAAATATGGAAAAATCACCAAAGGTCCTTTTACAATCATAAGTTGTCATATTTTGTCCTTTGGTGAAAAATTGGAAAAGTTTTGAAAATTTACAATTTTGGTCCCTGGAGTTTCATTTTTGGCAGATTTAGTCCCTGGTGGATATTTTTGGAAGAAATTACAATAATGGTCCTTGGGAAATCACAAAATTTCACAAATAGCCCCTTTGTGGAAAGTTTGAAGGTTTTGCAAATTTGATCCCTCAAGTTTTCAAAATAGCAGAAAATACCCCCGGAGGTGTAAAATTGGAAAATATTCATTTATGACCCCTGGATTATTCGAACTTACCAAATATTACCCTTGGAATAACTTAGAACATTTGGCAGAAGTGGCCCTTTGATTTTCAGAATGTGCATTAATAGTCCTTGTGATCTTAAGCATAAAATAAACAAATCCAAATCCACCACTCCAAATCCAGTCCAAACTTAATCCACTAAACCTCCCACAGCCCAACTCCACCACCCTAGCCCACACCTTACAAGCCCACTCCAAAATAAAACCTTACCCCGTTTTAATATAATCCCTCCCCAAGGTCAAACTTGACCTTTGACTCCACCTCACCCCCTCCAAACATCCACACGTGAACCCATAGCCTGCTGCTACCCCTGCTTCCCCAACACCATTATCACCTCTACCATTTCTCTCCCCTTCCACACTCAACCTGTCACTACCCTTCCAAACACAATACTCTAAAACTTGCCCCCCTTCCAAATACTAGCTGCCAAAGTGGATTAAAACCATTTTCCCGCCCAAATCCAACCAATGGCTGTGATCACTCTTAATTCAATCAAGGGATGGGATTGAAGCTCAGGGAACAAGACAAGAAAGAAGAAACCCTAGTTTTATTTTTTTTTAGTATAAATAAGACCTTTTGTAAGCCATTGAATGGCCAGTAGTTAATTTTAGTTTGTAGTAGGTTTTTAGTAATTTTTAGTTTTAGTTAAATCTCTTGTATGCTCTTTTCTTTAAGTTCAATAAAAGTTTAAAACCTTTTAAAAATTTTATGTCCCTGCTTCTGCTTATTTAATTGCTATTTAACTGCTTATTACATTGCTTATTTTTGGTTTTAATTTGCTTGTCTCACCATGTTACAGCTTATTATTGCTTAAGATTACTCATTGATGCCTGTTGCAAGACTTTAGGTGTCTTGTTCAAATTTTCAATGCAAAACTGCCTTACTTAACATAATCTAGTTTTTTGCTTTTTAGCTTATTTAAGTGTTGGCTTATTGCTCCTTCATGCTTATTTAGTTCATACCAAGCTTATTTAATAATTATCTTTCTAAAGTTTAGCCCAAAAATCTGTTTTTTTAGTTGTAAATTTCAACAGTAGGCACCTAAGGGAGTGTTTGGCATTAGCTTATCTTATGTGATTTGGTCCCTTATTTTATTGTAATTTGCTTTAATATAGTCTTATTAGTTGTTTAGAAGTTAACTTTATTAATATGAGGTAGGTTTATTGTTTTTATAATTGATGTGGAAGTTTCATGTTGTGAGTTTGTTTCATACTGTCTTCATATAACAGTTAGGGTAGAACCCTAGTTTTAGCACTTAGGTGGTTTTAGTTGCTTCAAGTTAAGTTCCTTTAGGCCATTTCTAGTTATATATCTGGCAGTGAAGACTTTTGTGGTCAAATTCCACCATTTGACCCAAACCCATAACTGCATATCTGTTCTAGTATAGTCCCAACACCTCTTGCAATAGTATTTTTAATTTCTTCATCCTTAGGAATCTAGGCTTAATATTCAGAACTTTACTTATTTGCCAGCTTACCTACATGCTCTTATTTTTATTTTATTTTTGTAAATTTTTTCTGCTAGCTTATTCAGCTCCTAAAGTGGGCTGCTGACCCACTGATTGCCCTGCACCATGGATTTCCATCTTTGACCTGTTTTCAATAGACCACTACCTGCTCATCTTTTGAGCTCAGTCTTTAAACTTTGATGATTTAGGAAGCTTGTTAGGCTGGCTTGGTTGGTCTATTCTTGGTTGGGTCTCATTAGCTTATTCGCTAGCTTATTGTCAGCCCTTAAGTTTCCCCCTAGTGGCCCTTAGACTAAGTTTTGCTGCTACTATTTCTGACTCAGCTAGGCTTGTTTAATTTTTCTTTTGTTCTTGATTTTTTATTGTTGTTATTATGTTGTTTGTATGTGTCTGAAACTAAGCTAGTTAGTTAGCTGCTACTTGTGTGCTGGACTCACCCAAGCCCCAGCTTTTTCCAACTCCACTTAGAACATCAAAACATCAACTGTTGGATTTTAAGCTTTGCCCAAGTTTACTTGGTTCAATCAAGTTCATTTGGATCCCCTTAAGCAAATTCCTAGTTTGTGCACATGTGGTTGCTTGCAAATTAGTTTTAATCTTTCTTTTGCTCAACTGTTTGGTCTTCCATCTCAGTGAATTGAGCACTTTTCATAAGCCCCTAGTTTTCTCATCACTTAAGCTCATCCTGAGCTTGTGGGCTTTTTGGAAAGCCCCTCAGGTCTACTTGCTACATTTCCATTTTATTTGGTCCCTAAGTCACCACTGTGGGCCCCACATTGGCCTGCAGGTCACCATTTTGAACTGGTGTGTATGCAGTTTTGGCCAAGTGCTTAATTGGCTCTTGTGGCTTATTCTGAGTACTTCTTTTATAGCTTTATCTTATTCCACATTTACTTCATTAAGTTGTAGCTTATTCATTAGCTTATTACTTATTGATAGCTTTCTTGTTCAAAATTCCACAAGTTCAAGCTTACTAGGACTTGGCTATTATGACTTTGGCCCCTCAAACTGCTTATTAATAAGTTCTAATAAAAGTTCCTTCACAAAAGTTATTCATTTTCAGTAGATAAATAGATTTGTAAAAGAAAAATCCAAAAAAAACCAAATTTAATTTTTAGTGATAGCTTCTATTTAACATAATTTAGCTTTTTAATTTTTCTTTTTAAATTTTTGTTAAGTACTTATATGTTTTTATATTTTTCTTAAATTCCTAGTATATTAAAGTATTTGTAGGATTTTTTTTTAGATTTTTATCCTTCCATTTAGTATTTATTATAATTAGTATTAGTTTATTAATAATTAAGTAATATTAGATAATTAATTAGGTTACTAATTTTTATTTAACAACAGTACTTTTTTATATTTTTCCTAGGTTTTATATATCATAAAATAATTTTAGGAAATTTTTCATAATTTTCACTATTCATTTTCTATTTTTCTTAATTTTAATTATTTTAAAGTAATTAATTAATAGTAATTAATTAATAATAAATAGAGAATAAGTAGGAAAAATATATATTTAGTTTTAAAATTACTTTTATATTATTTTAGAATTTTTAGAATTAAATTTTCATTTTTCTAGCTTAATTTCATAATTAGTGTAATTTAAATATTATTAATTAGTTATTAAATAGTAATTAATTAATTGTAATTAATTAAATAGTGTAAAAATTATTTTTCTTTTTCTAAAAATTTTCTTTTATCATTAGGATCGTAAAAATATAATTTTCACATCCGTAGGTATTTTATTTCACAAAAACTCGCGTTTTATTTCGTACGTCAACGTAAATTTAAATCAAACGAACGCGTTTTTAGTCCTAGCTTACGTTTTTAGTATATCTGATCATCAGTAAATGTTAATATAGTGTTTCTAAGTTATTTTCATTCCTCATCTCGTAGTGTAATCATTCACAACCCCTTTTTGTCCAAATTCACCCGATTACAAACCCGTTTGAATACCATCTACACCTCGTCGGGACATAACGACCCGGGGAAACCACTATATTCCGCGGAGCATTGACTCTAGGCTGTTTGACCTTGTTGACCATCTTTGGTCAATATAAGTTGACGGTTTAGCATCAATCAGTGAGATAACCATTTGGTTGTCTACATACTAAAGGCGCGCATTGTCTTCTTAGCTAGCTATCCACATTGCACATTAAACCGCACATTGTCTTCTTAATTGTCATCACATCAAAGCAAGTAGATTGGTACACCAACTAGGTTGCTTAACAAATTCTTATCGGCACCATTACGTACAATGAAGACATTCAAACTAGTAGTATATGATTGCACTTAAACTAAGTGTTTTTCTATCACATTTTCATCATCTTTTGCTTGAACATTTACTTGATGTATGTTTAAACCATTTTACCAAATGCCATTTTCCATTTGTCATAAAATTGTTTTATCAAACTCAATTTTTGGCAAAGATTCATAAATCAAAATTTTTCCTTCAAATATTTCGCACAAATTTCTTATGAAAAACTTATTGACAAAACTTTCTTTTATTGATTGTAAATCATCAATTAAAATGACATGCCAAAGATTATGATCTATTAATTTCACATAAATTCATTTTTCCAAATGACAAAATTTTCATTTTCGAAAAACGGTGGCTCATTCAAATAACGCCCTTCTAGATATCACTTTGATTCCATAGATCGATTCAAGTTTTAAAGTATAGTATACTTTAAAGATTATGATAAATGAAGCTCTGATACCAATTGTAGAAACTAGAAGGGGGGGGGGTTGAATAGTTTCACCACTTCTTTTTATTTCTCTAAACCGTTTCGCCGTTTTAGGTCCGGTTACTTTTCATTGACAAACATGTTGAATTCTACTAGTTATGTGATATCAATTGGTTACTAGCATACACAAATAAACAAGTAAAGTAAAGAGTAAGGAAAGAACACAACCAAGAGACGCGGCGATTTATAGTGGTTCGGCACGAAGCTCACTCTCCATCCTACTCCACTCCCCGAGTACCACACTCAAGAGTTATCAATCAATATATCAACACACTCCTTCAGGCGGAGCAATCCGTACACATGCTTACACAAGGCTTAATGACACTAAGCATAATATAGAGTTCTAATCGTAGCTAGAACCAATCTACTCCAAACGTGGCCACAAGAACAAGCACTCTTGTCCAACTTGAATCTTCACCCGATCCAAGCCTTCACTTATTTGACGTACTTGGTTCTTCACTCGAACCAAGCCTTCACACACATGACTCACTTGATTCTTCACCTGAATCAAGCCTTCACACACTTGACACACTTGGATCATCACCCTATCCAAATTTTACATAATGACTCGACAAGTCCTAACCTACACACTAGGACATCACTCTCCTCACATCAAATACATGAACTAATCTAGTTACAAGACTTTTTGGATCTACATCACCATCCAAGCTCACACAAATATAATTCTTGGAACTACATCACCATTCAAGTTCACACAAATATCCCCATCCTCGACTCACAAACAAGTCGGAAAACAATGACATAATTTACATAACCTATCACCGTAACACTTGTTACGTTTGTGTATGGACACCTATCTCGAATCTTCATAGTTGTCGAGAGTTCTTCTCTTGCACTTAACAGAAAAGGAAATCACTTATAAACATATACCGGCATGTTATAGTGATTAAAGATTAAAATGAACAAAGACCAAAAAGTTTTGTGTGTGTGAAAGTCTGTTTTCTGAAGTGTAACAGTTCAGTATTTATAGGCGACAGGTGGGAGAGGGACGATCCCCGTAAATGCCAGACGGTCCTTTATCACTAAGGGACCGTCGGCGTATTTAAGGGACCACCGCGATAAAACGCTCTCATTTTGTTCTGACGTGGTGAAAACTTATCTGGTTCAGGCTGAACTGATTTGGGGGGGGGGGGGAAACTAGTTGTTATAAAGTTTGAATTTGAATTTATTTTCTTAATAAAACATTTCTTTAGTAACATAAAAATATTTTTGTGAAAATGTTTTTGTCAAACTTAAAAATGTAAGTTTAGGTGAAAATAAAACTCTTTGATCACTTATCTAATGACGGTATAAAGTTTGTTCATACCTGAAGTGATGTTGAAGCAGCTATGTAGAAGAAACGAGTTTCCTCGATTAAAAACTTATAAACCGTAACTTTACGTATCATGTCTTTATATTTTATGATTATCAAAACACGAGAAGACCGAATAATGCGAATAACGTTTTTGACATTATTTGTATTAACACTTTGTGTGAAATCAATACTAGCACAATATGAGAAGCTATAACAATATTTATATGTCAATATCTACGTAAGTAATAACAAAAAAAAAAAAAATAAGCAAAAGATGGAAGTATCAAACCGAGACACAAAGGATTTATAGTGGTTCTTCTACAAGGACACCTTCCTTGCCCCACTCCACTCCTCAAGTCACCTACTCGAGAGTTTTCTTCACTAAATCAACGAGCTCCCTTTTGGCGGAGAAACCTTACACGACTTTTTCTTACACCAATTAATGACACTAAGCTATAGGTCGAGTTTTAATCGTAGCTAGAACCAATCTCACACCACTAGTCACTACATGACTTCTTCCCAACTTGTACACACCACTACTACTACACAACTTCTCACAACTTCACTACTTCTTCTTCTTCTTCTTCACAACACTACTTCTATTCACTACTTCTCTTCACTACTAACATACCTAATTCAACCTATTACAAAACTTCTACACCTTTACAAGTAATTTACACAACTACAAACAATATTCACAAATCAACAATACTTCTTTAACTTGATGTTGAAGGAGTATTCTACTCTTGCACTTTGAGTGGTGATGGATTTGATCACTTGAAACAAATACTTATAATCTTATGATCAAAGGATTTAGAATGATGTTTGGAAAGGATTGGGACTAAAAATTTTAGTGCAAAAGGTGAGGTAAAATTGCAGAAATGAGCCTGTATTTATACGTAAAAGAAACTAGCTGATTTTGGTTAAAAGTTTGAATTCATATATTTATTATGAATTAAACATTTTTCTTTAATTACCAAAAGTGTTTTTCTAATATATAAAATGTTTATGACATTTTATAAAATTTGTAGTGTCTAAATAAAAATCCCTTTGATCATAAAATGTATTAGACATTTGTTTATTCATACCTTAAGTGATTTAGTTGGATGGAATGATATTTGTAACTAAATTCTTGTTTACGTAATGATTTTATGTTTAATGATTTTACATTTTGTGATCGTCAAAACTTACGGATATCGAGAAATATTAATAACATTTTTATGCATCATTTATATCAACATGCATTATATGATGAGAACAGCTTGCGGTTACCTGTCATGTGATTTGTGCATCCACTATCTTTAACCCATTCGTCAGGCTCCGAGTCAATTCTCAAGCATATCTAGTGATAACATTGACAAACTCAAACATATGTTCCCCAATATCTCATGGGTCCAAAGTTGTTAGCACTAAACATTCTATACATTTGTTGCATTTGTCTCGGGTGTTGAAATGGTGAGTAGAATCCTATCGGAAGAAAATCATTTCTCCAACTTATTGAATTATTCCTATGATAATTATGATTTCTAGTTACTCTTGATTTAGTTTGTCCATTTGTTTTTCTAGGAAGTGAAGATTTAGATCCTATAGTTGGTTTGTTGTATCCTAATCCGGGTTTTGGTGTTGGTTTATAAAATTGCTTTACCTCTTTTACACTAGCAATGGGTATTTCTGAGTTCATTACGGTTAATTGTTTCGGATCAGAATCAGGGATTGGTTTAGGCAAGAACGCAGTTTTTCTTACTGGAGACGGTCCTTTATCTAAAGGACGGTCCTTTACAATTAAGGGACCGTCTGGTGGATTTAAGTAACCGCCACCAGTAGATCCTTCCGACTGAGATTTCACAAATTTTATTTGTTTTGATATACTAGTTGATGCTTCAGCAAAGTTATATCCTATACCGGTTTTATTGTCGGAAGCCTTTTGAGCTCCTATTATTTGCTTTAGAGAATGAGTACTCCTTTCAAATTTACTTAATTTTGAGGCTTCCTCATTGAGTTCCTCATTTTTGATTTTAAGCTTTTCACAAGATTTACATTCCGAATCAATTTCTTTTCCTTTCTCAAACCTAGATAGTTTCTCTTTTAATTCCCATATTTCCCTTTCCAATTTTGACTTAGTAGATTTTAAGGATTTATTTTTCAAAATAATCTTTTGACTTACTTCGCAAATTTTATCATACTCATTATCTAAGTCAAGTGAATCTAGTGAGCAAATATCACAATTACGGAGATCGGTTTCGACATGTACCTCTTTTGAAGATCCGACCATGAGACGAGTTTCATTCGTACCATCTTCATCGCTATCACTCCAAGCACCACTTATATACGCCCTTTGGTTCTTGTCCTTTGCTTGGTGTGGACAATCTCCAACTAAGTGTCTTGTGTCACCACATCCAAAACATCTTTTCTCGCCCTTGCTATATCTATCTTCATTAGCTTTTAGAGGTGCTTTCTTTTCATCTCTTGGCTGTCTTACGAATCTTCCTCTTCGCTTGAAGAATTTATTGAAATCTATAACCACTAAAGCATTTTCTTCGTCTTCACTTTCCGAGCTTGAATCTTCATCATCACTTAACTCCTTTTTAGCTTTCAAGGCAATAGATCTTCTTTCCACCTTGCTTTTGACAATCTCAGAATCATTTTTGATGATTAACTCATGGACCTTTAAGTTGCCAATGAGCTCATCCAATGATAGAGATGCCAAGTTTTTGGATTCTTCAATCGCCATGACCTTTGCTCTCCATTTTTTATGTAAAGCCCTAAGAAATTTCCTAACACAACTTTTGACAGAAATACCTTCATCGAGTACTTTCAAACTCGTGATAATGGTGTTAAATCTAGCAAATGCACTATCTATAGATTCGTCTTCAAGAATGACGAATTGTTCATATCGTTGGACCAAAAGATCGATCTTGTTGTCTTTGACTTGATTATTACCTTGGTTAATGACTAACAAAGTTTTCCAAATGTCTTTAGCCATATTACACATGAAAATTCATTGAAATTCCTTTCTAGGTAAAGCGTTGTAAATTACCATTTTTGCTTCATCATTTTTAGCTAGTTTCTTTTTAAGACTTTCACTTTGTTTATCATAAGAAACAATTTTATTTTGTTTAGTTTCCTGATTAAATTCAATAGGCTCAAAGTCACCCATGGTAATAACATGCCAAAGATTAAGATCTTTTGATTTCACATACATTTCGAATCGAGTTTTCCAATAAATAAAACTATCAGTCTCAAAGAGTGGTGGTCTTTACATAGACTGCCCTTCTTGATATTTTTCAAATTCCATTAATTGTTTCAAGTTTTAAAATACAGTATATTTTAAAAAATCTTGAGCAACGAAGGTCTGATACCAATTGTAGAAACTAGAAGGGGGGTTGAATAGTTTCACCGTTATTATTCACGTTTTTAGAAAATTTATTTTACAAATTGCGTTTGTGAAAATGATTCGATTCGATGTTTACGTGAAATCAATACAACAATAGATATAAGCAATAACAAGTAAATAAGTAAAAGTAAGTAAAGGAAAGATCAAAGTGGCACACGGAGATTTATAGTGGTTCGGCCACGAAGCTCACTCCTTGGTCCCTACTCCACTCCTCGAGTCTCATACTCGAGAGTTTCACAAACACTATATCAACACGCTCCCTTATGGCGGAACAAACCTTACACAAGCTTACACCAAGTTTAAGGACACTAAGTGATGTTGATGACGAAAACGAGTTTTCTCGAGTAAAAACTTATTAGTCGTAGTTTTATGTAACGTATGTTTGTATTTTGTGATTATCAAAACTTGTAGAGACCGATTAATACAAATGACGTTTTTGATATTATTTGTAACAGTGGTATATAATAATTGAAGGTGATAACAAAATCACTTTTAAAGATATTGCTAGTGGTAAAGTTGAGGATAGCTCACTTACCAAAAATAGTGATGATCAAAAGAAATTAGTTGCTAAAAATAATGAAGCCAAAATGATGCTTTATAATGCTTTACCAAAAAAAGAATATGAAAGAGTCTTTATGTGTAAAACCGCTAAAGATATTTGGCAAACTTTGATAATCACTCATCAAGGAAACTCATAAGTTAAAGATAACAAAATTGATCTTCTTGTACAACAATATGAGAAATTTTCTATTCCCGAAGATGAAACTATTGATTGTGCATTTGCTAGATTTAACACCATTATTACTTCACTTAAAGCACTTGATGAATCTTTTTGTAGTAAGAACTTTGTCAGGAAATTTCTTAGAGCACTCCATCCAAAGTGGAGAGCAAAAGTGACGGCTATTAAAGAATCTAAAGATCTTTCGAGCATGTCACTTGACGAGCTAATTGGAAACCTCAAAGTTCATGAAATGGTAATGGAGAAGGATTCGGAAATAGTCAAAGGCAAGAAAGAAAGGGTCAAGTCTATTGCCTTAAAAGCTATAGTTGAATCAAGTGATGATGATGAATCTAGTTCGGATAGTGATGATGAAGAATATGCTATGGCTTAGAGACTTCAAGAAGTTCTTTCGAAGAGGAGGAAAGTTTGTAAGATAACCCAAGGATGACAAGAAATCTTTCCGAAAAGATCTGAAGATAAGAAAGGGAAGGGTGAACGAAAGTGTTTTAGATGTGGAGACACGAGTTACCTCCTAGGAGAATGTCCAAAGCAACCCAAAAACAAAACCAAGTGCCTTTGTAAGTGGTGCTTGGAGTGATAGTGAAGATGATGACGAGGAGCCAAAGAATGACGAAATTTCTCTTTGGCTCATGACTCAAATGAGGTACACTTCGATTCATCTTGTTCTTCTATTGATGATGATACGTTGCAAAAAGTATATAACAAACTTTGTGAACTAAGCTTAAAAATCATAAACAAAAACAAATTTTTATAAACTAAAAAGCAGTTTTTGGAAAATGAAGTTTACGAATTAAAAGAGAAAGCCAAACATTTAGAAAAGAATAAAGCTATTGACACAATGTGCAAGTCGTGTCAAAAGCTTAAACTTTCAATTGAGAGACTTAGAATCACACAAAATGATCTCATTAAACGAAACTCAAAATTCAAGAGGTTTGATAAAAGTATATCATATGCGGATGAAATTATGAAAATTCAAAAATCACCAGATGATAAAACCGGCCTAGTATTTATGAAACTAGGAGACCTAGGTAGTCTAAAGAAATAAGCTGTAAATGATCAAAAAACCAACACAACTGCCACAGTGTCCCACGGATCAGACGGAACCAAAAACAAGGTTCCATCCGTGGAACAAATTGGTTCCGTGGGAACTGTAGCAGAACCAGGTGGAAGTTCGTCAAACCGTTCAGAATTCGTTAAAGTTACAAAGAAATCTAATGTAGTTTCAACTGAAACAAAACTAAAACTGGCTATTAAAGTAGGAGTAGGACTTGTCAAGAATGAATTTAGAACTAGAATAACTCAACCAAGATCCAAAACTCCTCTTCCCAAACGCCCTTTTCCAAAGATTAACTACAACACTTAACACAACTATCAAAATGGTTGGAACCAAAACTTGCCAAGACAATACCAAGTTCCAAATTACATGTCTTGGAACCCATATCAACCATTACCATACATAAACCAAAATAATGGTATGTTTAACCAAAATGGACCCATGAGATATTGGGGACCAAATGTTTGAGTGTTTATTATAAAATAGGTATGCCTTAAATTATGTTTGGAACCGGACGAATGGATCAAAGATAGCGGTTGCTCAACGCATATGACCGGCAACAAAAGTTTCTTTTCAACCTATCAAAAATATGATGGAGGTAATGTCACCTTTGGTAGCAAACTTAAAAGCAAAATCATCAGAAAAGGTACTATCTCTCATGACTCCCTCTCTATAGATGATGTCGCTCATGTTGACAATCTAGCCTTTAATCTACTTAGTATAAGTCAACTTTGTCGTAAGAAGTATAATGTCCTTTTTAGTGAAAACGGGAGTAAGATATTAAAAGATGGTATAACCATAGCTAAAGGTGTCCTTAAGAATAATGTATATGTCATGCAGATTGACAAAGCATCTAGAGACAAATTTTGCCTCACCTCATTAGATGAATCTTCAACTTTATGGCATAGACGTTTAGGACATGCTAATATGAGACTCATCCAAAATCTCTCATCTAAGGAACAAGTTAGAAACCTACTCAAGTTGAAATATGACCAACACTTTTGTGATGCTTACAAAATTGGTAAACAAGTTCATAGTAGCCATAAGGCTAAAAACATGGTGTCTACATCTAGGTGTCTAGAACTTTTACATATGGATTTGTTTGGTCCATCCGCTATACAAAGTTATGGAGGCAACTTTTATACTTTGGTTGTAGTATATGATTATTCAAGATATACTTGGATAAGGTTTTTGAAAAGTAAAAATGAAGCTTTTGATAAATTTGAAATTCTAAGTAAGAAAATTCAAAATCAATTAGGAAAGTGCATTATGTCTATTAGAACGGGCCACGATCGTAAATTTGACAACGGAATACAATTCGGAAACTTTTGTGATAAAAATGGCATAACACATAACTTTTCGGCACCATGTACTCCTCAATCTAATGGTGTAGTAGAACACAAAAACCGGACTCTACAAGAGATGAGTAGAACAATACTTAATGAACAAAATATTCCACAAAAGTTTTGGTGTAACGCCGTTGACACATCAACCTACATTTTAAATCGTATCTTGATTAGACCATTTTTAAACAACTCCATACGAACTTTATAAAGGTAAAAATCCTACATTAGGATATTTTAATGTATTTGGGAGTAAATGCTTCATACTCAACACCAAGGATTATCTGACAATATTTGACCCAAAGTCTTATGAAGGAGTATTTATTGGATATTCACAAAACAGCAAAGCTTATATTGTCTTAAACAAAGAAACCTTAAGAATCGAGGAATCGTTTAACGTAAAATTCGACGAAAGTCCACCTCCATCTAAGAGATCACCTTTAGTAGATGATGACTTAGTTGAAAGTCAAGCAATGGAAAATCAAGAAATCATAGATAATGACAAGGAAGATGAACTATTAAACAAAGAGATTGTCAATATCAAAGAATCTAAAAGTCATCCATTAGATAGTGTAATAGGAAATATTAACGAAAGAACTCTAAGATCTAAAGTCCAAAATGAAAGTAACTTCTTTTGTTTCGTGTCAACCATTGAACCGAAAAATATAAACGAAGCTATAAAAGATGAGTCATAGGTAATAGCCATGCAAGAAGAATTAAACCAATTTATTCAAAACGATGTTTGGACATTAGTGCCTCAACCAAAAAGTCAAACAATAATTGGAACAAAATGGGTCTTTCGAAATAAAATGGATAAAAATGGTGTAGTGTCCAGAAACAAAGCTAGGCTAGTAGCACAAGGTTATAATCAACAAGAAGGCATTGACTACGATGAAACTTTTGCTCTGATTTCTAGGCTCGAGTCAATTAGAATTTTACTTCCATATGCAAGTGCACACGATTTTAAACTCTTTCAAATGGACGTCAAAAGTGCATTTTTAAACGGTTTTATTAATGAAGAAGTTTCTGTTGCTCAACCTTCGGGCTTCACAGATTTTGAAAAACCTATTTTATACGGACTTAAGCAAGCTCCAAAAGCATGGTATGATCTACTTAAAACCTCTCTAATTGATCATAAGTATACCAGGGGCTTGGTCGATAATACTCTCCTCACTAAGAAGAAAGGTTCACATATCAACATTGTCCAAATCTATGTTGATGACATTATATTCGGATCAACTTGTCAAGAATTATGTACCGATTTCTCAAAAATCATGCATGATGAGTTTGAAATGAGCATGATGGGAGAACTCAACTTTTTCTTAGGACTTCAAATAAAACAATATAACACCCCCATTTTTCACTGATCGCAATAGATTAAGTGTTTGGGGTATTACCTCATGGAAACAAAGACAAGATAATAGAAAACGACTCGAAAAGAGACGTTTTAGAAAAAGGTGTTATCATTCATTTATTCATCAGAGTTTTTACAGTAAAAGATATACCTTTACCAAAAGAGAGGTCCCTAAAGATACGTTTTAAGGCAAAAATGATGAATGATAACTATTCTGGACGTCCTCATATCCAGTACTTCTCCGTGCCAGGGTTCCTAAAGAGCTCATTTACCTAGGATAACAGGCTTAAAGGTCAACACGAATGTTGAGTGAGAGTCATAGGTTTAAATAGTTAGGGTGTGAGAATACAAACTCCACAGGGTTCAGCTTAAACCCTATGTGTGTGATAACACTCAAAGTTAACATGTTTTTATAAGCGTTATTAGTGTTTTTGTGTATGTTATTTGGTTGTTTTTATATGCTTTTGCCACTAAATCGTATCAAAGTATGTTTTTGTAGCATATGTAGCCAAATGTAGGAAAAATGGAGAAAAAAAGTGAAGAAAATGAAGTATATGCGATTACACGAAGATTCCCAAGCTCAAAAGTCCAATCTGTGAAGCATTTCATATGAGAATCTAAGTTTTGTCATTTCAAAGTTCCAATTTCAGAAGTTAATCAAGTTTGGATAGTGCATAAAGAACTACACAAGGAAAAGTCAAAGACCAAAGCAGCCAGGATCTACCATCCGATCGGTTGGAGTCTAACCGATCGGATAGCCATAATGACCATTTCCATCCGATCGGTATCAACCCGCAACCGATCAGATGGTCATTTCTGCATGTTTCTACCAACTTTTGTGCATGAATCTTGGTCTTTTGTCCCATGGTTCTAGGCCCTTCTTAGTGTCTTATTATCCAAGTTCCAGCATTTAAGTCCCTATTCATTACTAGGAGTATTGGACAAGCCTATAAGGACCTCAAGAGTGCACAATTGAAGACATCATTCAAGATACCATTTACTCTCATAACTACTCTCAATTATTATCATCATCTAGCTCTCAAAGGAGAAAAATTCGTGCAGAAAGAATCAGGAACTTTGGAGGACCAAGGAAGCAACATTTGGAGTCTGAAAACCTCAAGAAATCATCACCAACACTTAGGTTATCAATACCTTGTCATTTGTTATCAATTTCAAAGCATTGTAAGACTTAAAACCATGGATTTTAATGTTAAATATTCAGAGTTTATTTGCATGTTTGCTATGAGTGGCTAGTAATCTTTTTTACAATTGTTTTGATGATGTTTTATACTTAGTGATAGTTATGATTGTGATAACATGTTTTAATTCAATTTCAAGTCAATCCTAAGAACCAATTGTACCTTAAGTTTCATCTTGACATTTGTTTAGCCAAGGTTAACTAATTGATAATAGTTTAAAGGGTCGAAAAATTTGTTATTACTCAACTAGTTATAATCATTTGTCTATGAATGATTGTTTTTCACCATAATTATTCTTGACTAAACAAAGAAACAAGAAGTATGATTGTAATAAGAATGCTTTTATAACATCAAATCGGATTGTTTGTAAACCTTTAGTTGGACGAAAGTTTAAATGTTTATAAACAATTGTAACCTTTTTGTCTATGAATAGGTTACCTTTTGTAATGACTATTTCCTAAGAGTATTTGATTTTTAATAAGAGTTTGTTCTTGTGTTTAAGATATTCACCATACCTTATGAACCTTAGATAGATCTTGAATTGATTGGTTTACACTTAAAGCTTGTTTTTATGAACTAAAATCTTGACGAAGGTTTAACTTGTAGAAACAATATATTAGATCACCATCTAATTATTTCAACCAACATGTTATCAAAAGTTATCACAATTATGTGTGTCATTAAGTAAAAAACTAGTCTAAACAAGTGTAGTTTTTAATTTATTAAATTTGCTTATTATCTTATTTGTGTACATTAGAGATTTACTTTTAGACTTATGTTTTGATTCACTCACAAATCCCTACGAACGATCCCGACTTACCATCATATCTTGCTATAACGGACGAGTACACTTGCTCATATGTGTTGTTTCTAGATTTGGTAACTCACCCTTATAAATTTAAAACTTGCATTAACAAATAGCACATCAAGTTTTTGGCACCGCTGCGGGGGATTTTGATTGTGATTCTTTAAGTTTTAAAAGTCCGTTTCTTTTCGTGTTCGTTTTCTTAAAAAAAAAAAATCCGTAGCATCCATCCGATCGGATAGACTTCCAGCCGATCGGTTTCCCATTTTTTTTAATTTTACCGTAGCATCCATCCGATTGGTTTGGTATCCAACCGATTCGGATATATGTTTCTGTTTTCGATTTTTTTTTAATTTTCTTGTTATTTTGTTTAGGTAATTGACTCGATTCTCTTGGTAGTTGTATGAACACTCGTTCTACTACTAGAAAGCTTAGTACACCTTTATCCGATCCTGAAAGTTTGTTTCGTAAAAAGAGATCTTCATCTATTCTTAATTGGTTTGATAATCTTTCCGAAGAACATCCGATTTCCAATCTTTTTGAACCAATACCCATGGCTGACGATCAACCCATGTGGGCTGCCCATCGAACCGTAGCACTTACTCCTGGAGCTGCTATTGTTGTCGCCGACCTTGGTGAAAACTTTACCGTTAAAGGTCACCATCTTTCTATGATAAAAGACCGTCAATTTGATGGCCATTCGCGGGCCGATCCGCATAAACATATTGCCGAATTCATTGAAATTTGTGGCATGTTTCGTTATGGAAATACCGATGTCGATGTTATCAAGCTAAAACTTTTTCCATCATCACTCGCCGGAGATGCCAAAGTATGGTATAACGAATTAACCCCAGGAATTATCAATACTTGGGAGGAGATGAGGCAAGATTTTGTAAGCCGATTCTTTCCACCTGCCATGTACGATAGACTCATGTGAGAAATCCGTGTTTTTTCACAAAATCCTAATGAATCTCTTGTTGAAGCTTGTTCGCATGAAAGATTTGCTCCGAAGTTGTCATGGTCATAATTTAGGACGAGGAACAATAATCCAAATCTTTTATCATGGTCTTGATGAAGCATCTCAAGAAATCTTTGATGCCGGAGGAATTTTCCTTTACAAAACACCTAACGAGGCATATCAACTTCTCAAAGATCGAGTACTCCTTAAACTCGATTGGTCAAAAGATTCCAAAACCAAACCCATATGGAAAACCGTTGCTTTTGCCGAAAGTTCAGATAATTCAAAACTCATGGACAAAATAGAAGCCTTGTCATCTAAAATCGACTGGCAATACAAAGATATAAAAGGAGAAATGAAAGAAATGTGAGATGGCTGTAATAATTGCGGAGGAAATCATACATCATCCGAGTGTGATGACCAACCTATGAATAGACCCAACGAAGGGGAAGCCAATTATGTCCAAGGAGGTTATCGTGGAGGAGGTTTTCGTGGTAATTATTACGGAAGAAGTTCTGGAAATTGGCAAGACCGCCAACAAAGGGATAACAACCGTGATTTTCAACCGCGAACAGACAATCCAAACCCAACAAATTCAGATAAAAAGGAAGAATCTGATTTCGAATAAATGATACGAGAATTCGTAAATGCTCAAAGAACCACAAATGAGTTTGTAAAAACCCAATTTTTCAATCTCAAAACCAAAGTTGAGCAAGGTCAGAAAAATCATCAAGCTTCTATCCAGGATCTTGAACAAAAATTTGGTAGACTTTCTGATCAATTTTCTTCTCAAATTCCTGGTACATTACCAAGTAACACCCAATCCAATCCAAAACCATCTGGATCAAACGATAAGAATTATCGTCCACCACAAAACAGAAATGAGCATATCAATGCTGTATTCACTTGAAGTGGTCTCTCATATGATCCACCACCCATTCCTACCGATAACACTATTATTCAAGATGAGGAGGAGTAAGAAGCTGAAGAAGAAGCAGTTAAAGAAAAACCAACCCAAAAACCAACCAAAGAAAATACCATTCCGCTAATAAAACCTTATACACCGAAAATACCATATCCACAAGCCCTAAGAAAAGAGAAAAGAAAGGAGCGAAATAAGAAGTTTTTAGAGATGATCAAAGAGGTTAGAATTAACATACCCCTCGTCGATGTTCTAGCTGGAATGCCCAATTATGAGAAATTTTTGAAAGAACTTCTTAATAATCGAAACAAGTTGGAACAAATTTCCGCTACCGTTCTCAATGAAGAATGCTCTGCTATCATTCAAAACAAGATTCCACCAAAACTTGGAGATACAACATCACATGTGATGCCTTAGCCGATCTAGGTGCAAGTATCAATTTGATGACCTATTCGTTGTATTCTAAACTTTCCATCAATACATTGAAACCTGCTAAGATGAGTATAAGATTAGCCAACCATACATAGCAATATCCTGTTGGGGTTGCTGAAAATATGCTTGTTCAAGTTGGTAAATTTGTTTTTCCTGTAGATTTTGTTATCTTAGAAATGGAGGAAGATAGTCGAGTACCCTTAATCTTAGGAAGACCTTTCTTAAACACTGCTGACGCCATGATTAAATTCAAAGGCAAAGAACTCAATCTTGGAGTAGGATAAGATCGAATCACATTCTTAATCGATAAAGCAATAAAATATCCAAATTCCAGTGATGACACATGCTATAACATCGATGAAGTCACTGAAGAAAAATTGGATGCATTACTTGACGAATCAAAACCATTCATGACTACTTCAGAAAAGATCAGTGAAACAGATTCTGATAAAGAATTTGAGGAATTCATGGAAATAAAATTAGAAGAAGAGGAAGAAGAGAAATTTGAAGATATCACTAAAAAAGATCAAATGAAAATCAAATCATCTCTAGAAGAACCACCCACTGATTTGGAACTCAAAACCCTTCCCAATAATCTCGAATATGCCTACTTAGAAGAAAATTCACTTCTTCCAGTAGTCATATCGTCGTTGCTCGAAACAAATCAAAAAGAAAGACTCGTTTATGTTCTTAAGAAGCATAAACGCGCTTTTGCGTGGAAAACTTCTGATATTCCAGGAATTAGTCCAGATTTTTGCAAACACAAAATCAATTGTGAAGAAGGTACTAAACCAGTTGTAGAAAGACAACGTCGACTCAACCCAAATATGAAAGAAGTTGTTAAGAAGGAAATCATCAAACTTCTTGACGCAGGAATTATTTATCCTATCGAGGATAGCCCATGGGTGAGTCCAGTTCATTGTGTTCCAAAGAAAGGAGGAATGACTGTAGTAACAAATGAAAGGAATGAATTAGTTCCTACTAGAACTGTCACTGGATGGCGAGTATGTATTGATTACAGAAAACTTAACAAAGCCACCAGGAAAGATCATTTTCCTCTACCGTTCATGGATCAGATGCTCGAAAGATTAGCAGGAAACAAATACTTTTGCTTCCTTGATGGTTTTTTAGGATATTTCCAAATTTTTATCGATCCAGCCGATCAAGTGAAAACCACATTTACATGTCCTTTTGGAACCTACGCTTACCGGCGTATGCCTTTTGGTCTATGTAATGCACCTGCAACTTTTCAAAGGTGTATGATCGCAATATTTCAAGACATGCTTGAGACATCTATGGAAGTTTTCATGGATGACTTTTCAGTTTTTGGTGATTCTTTTGATACTTGTATTTCCAATCTCGATAAAATGCTTGAGAGATGTGAAGCTGCACATCTAGTTCTTAATTGGGAAAAATGTCATTTCATGGTAACTGAAGGAATTGTGTTAGGACACAAGATATCAAGTTCAGGGATGGAAGTAGACAAAGCTAAAATAGATGTTATCACCAAATTACCACCACCAACTAACGTTAAAGCCGTTAGAAGTTTTCTAGGACATGCCGGTTTTTACCGCCGATTTATAAAAGATTTTTCAAAAATATCACGTCCTATGACTAAACTTTTAGAAAAGGATTTTGTATTTGATTTCAATGCTGACTGCATTAAAGCTTTCGAAACATTGAAACGTCAATTGACTAGTGCCCCAATTATGGTTGCACCTAATTGGTCACTACCATTTGAAATCATGTGTGATGCAAGCGATTTCGCTGTTGGAGCTGTTTTAGGACAACGTGAAGGAAAACATCTTCGTCCGATATACTTTGCTAGTAAAACACTCAACAATGCTCAACAAAACTATACGGTTACGGAGAAAGAATTATTAGCCCTAGTTTTTGTATTCGACAAATTCAGATCTTATCTCGTGCTTTCAAAAACGATAGTTTTTACAGATCATTCCGCACTTAAATATCTGTTTACCAAACAAGATGCAAAACCGCATCTTATCAAATGGATTTTATTACTGCAAGAATTCGATATCGAAATAAAAGACAAGAAAGGAGCAGAAAATCTTGCAGCAGATCATTTGTCACGTCTCGAGAATCCGAATTTGGAAGAATTAAAAGAAAATGAAATTAATGATTATTTTCCAGAAGAAACTCTCATGACGATAGATAAAGATGATGATGAGGAAATACCATGGTTTGCAGATTACGCAAATTATCTTGCAGGAGATATTCTTAAAAAAGGGATGAGTCACTACCAACGTAGTAAGTTCTTTTCAGAACTAAAACACTATTATTGGGAGAAACCTTACCTTTTTAAAATGTGCAAGGATGGAATGATATGAAGATGTGTTTCGGGTGCCGAAACAAGAAAAAATCTTGATGAATGTCATCATGGCCCAACTGGGGGACATTATGGTCCTTCCACTACAGCTAGAAAAGTTTTTGATGCTGGATTCTATTGGCCTACAATTTTCAAAGAAGCGTATACTCTCGTTCAAAACTGCGATGCGTGCCAAAAATATGGTAACCTTTCTCGAAGAGACGAAATGCCTCAAAAGAGCATTCAAGTCTGTGAAATATTCGATATTTGGGTAATTGATTTTATGGGACCCTTCCCTAAGTCACACAAATACGAATATATCCTCGTTGCAATCGATTATGTTTCCAAATGGGTAGAAGCTGAAGCTCTTCCTACTAACGATGCACGAGTTGTTGTCAACTTTCTCAAAAAGCTTTTTGCTCGCTATGGAATTCCTAAAGCTTTATTAAGTGATAGAGGATCCCATTTCTGTAATAAAAAAAATGGAGAAAGTAATGAAACGATATGGAGTTCATCATCGTTTTGCTACAACTTATCATCCATAAACTAGTGGTCAAGTCAAAAATACCAATAGAGCTATAAAAATAATACTTGAAAAAACGGTTAAAGACAATCCTTCCATTTGGTCAAGGAAATTAGACGATGCTCTATGGGCATTTCGTACGGCATATAAGACACCAATTGGTACAACACCATACAGACTCTTGTATGGGAAAACATGTCATCTACCGTTCGACCTTGAACACCGTGCTTACTGGGCGTTAAGAAGCTGTAATCCTGATCTAAAAATAGCTTGAGAAAAGAGATTTTTGCAATTGCATGAACTTGATGAGTTAAGACTTCAAGCTTATGAGAACTCCAAGCTATATAAAGCAAGCACTAAAGCATACCATGATAGAAAGCTGAGAATTTGAAAACAATTCAAAGCTGGAGATAAAGTTCTTCTCTTCAATATGAAATACAAGGTTAAAGCTCCGAAACTCAAGCCAAAATGGTTTGGACCATATGTAGTGAAACATGGCTTTCCATCAGGTTATGTTGAACTTTATGACAAACATGGTGGAAGTTTCATTGTAAATGGGCACCGAATTAAACTCTATTATGATAAAGAGCAACTAAACGTGATTTCTAATGAAGAAATTTCATCCTAATTTGAATATGAAGCTATCACATTCATGGCTCCACACAAGGGAATGGTCCCTTGGGCACACAGTAATGCTTTTATCTATGATTCTCTTCCCAGAGCATGGGAAAATGTTAAATTGGAAAACATAGATGAAACAGGAGAGGGAATTGTGATAGGAAATGTGTTGTATATCCCATAAAGGAAACATAACACTAAAACTTCATAATCTATTCGAAGTTTGAGTCCGGCTGAGGACTCGTTAATAAAACAAGCGCTTCTCGGGAGGTAACCCGTGTGTTTATTTTTATTTTATTTTCTTTTTCAGTGTCTATACCCCAAAGTTTTACCACTTGGTCGAACTTAAGTGTGGGGGTGTGCCACTAATTTGAATAAAACTGCAATGCTTTTTGTTTGTTTGTTTTTGTTTCTAATAATGAAGGTGTTGATTGCAAGAAACAGAAGATTGGATAGAAACATACCACCAGATATCATGGTTTATTTTCTCATTTTTCCTACTTTCATAATTTTAAGTTCGTTTATCACATTGAGGTCAATGCTTAACTTAAGTGTGGGGGGGGGGGTTGAGTAGGTAAAATAAGAAATTAAGTCTAATATCGATTTAATTTTTAAAATTTTGTTTGTCCTTATAATCTAGTTGTTTTTCACACATAATTTATTAAGAATAACTGGATCTATCCACTGGAAAAATTAGTAATTTTGAAAAATTTGAGATGTGTCCCGATTAATATTGCAATCCATTTTTGGATCAATAACATTTGCCAGCATGCATTATAACCCTTTCCACTAAATTGTGAGGATTTTAGCCTGTTCATATCTAGCATACATCTTTTATGCTTGAATCTTTTGTTATGAGTGTGCCGGTGATTTTATTTATTCTAGAACTTGTACTTGTAAATCATTACGAGACCGTTGTGAGATTACATTTTTGTAATATAAGTATACATATGTGATAAGAGGCAACCTTAGGATTTTAACCAAATAGCCTTCATTATTGATTTTTAGCTAGTCACATTGATTAGTTAATTTCCAATTTTTAACCTTTTTGTTAGCGTTCATCTTTAATGCTAGATACCCCTAGTTACACCCTCCGAGCCATCCTTTTCGTTTTTGTTACATCCAGAAAAATACAAAAAGATTTTACACTTTAAACCTTAGCCTAACCCTTGTCAAAGTCTAAATGGTGGGTTGTTAGTTGCTTGGTTGTTGGATTGTTTCTAATGATTATTAGTTAGCCACACTTCACCAATCATGTGTGTGTCATTCCGACAAATACGGAGATTGCAGCTTCTTATTTGTATTGTTGTGGTGATGCTTATGCGAAGTATGGGTGAGTTTATTTGCAAAAAAAAAAAAAATGAGAATAAGTCATCGCAACTATAAGGTGACAATTATAGCAAATGTGCTATATGCGAAGATGAAATTTTGTGATATGTTGCTAGCCAATGTGCTAAGTATGAAGAATATTGTTATGGCGAATCGATGTGTCAATATTTGAAGAAGAGAAGATTGTAAGTATAATCATTTTTAGGTTCGTGAATTGTTTTGGTGACTAGCAAAAATGAGACTTAGACTTGATTTTATTTTTCTTTTTAAAACCAATTTCATAAATATTCCCATGCCTTATCCCTACCCTTACCAAATTACTTTATCTTTCAAGATATAGTAATTGCTTTGTGAGAATATCAAGTGCAAGAATATTGTAGTGACCATCCGGTTTTTGAGTAATCAAAAACTCGCGCCAGTACTCTATTGTGTTTTTGTATGAAATGTTTGAACATAAGTCTGGTACAACCCGAAGCCTTACATTACAACCCGAATAAAAGACCTCTTTGATATGTAGACTTGGTGCTTACGCCATTGCGGTGTAGTTTTGTTTCTTGTACAAGCCTATGGTAATAATTAGATCATGACTGAGCAATGAGTGTGATTTCTTTTATATATACTCCACTACCTAAATAAATGAATGAATGAGTGAATTATACTTTGTTTCTTTTTCGTGAGGTGTTTAGAAATGTTAATCAAGCGAGAAAATCATGAGGTATTGTCAAACATCTCGATTTTTCACCACTTAAGCTTAAAAATGATGAATCTTATCTTGTACTTGTACTTGTACTTGGTGGATTTGCATCACATTTTTATAATCATTCTTGGTTACCATGTGGATATTTAGTTTTCTTCTAGATTTGCTTGAGGACAAGCAAAGTTTAAGTGTGGGGGATTTGTTAACGCTCAAAGTTAACATGTTTTTATAAGCGTTATTAGTGTTTTTGTGTATGTTATTTGGTTGTTTTTATATGCTTTTGCCACTAAATCGTATCAAAGTATGTTTTTGTAGCATGTGTAGCCAAATGTAGGAAAAATGGAGAAAAAAGTGAAGAAAATGAAGTATATGCGATTACACGAAGATTCCCAAGCTCAAAAGTCCAATCTGTGAAGCATTTCATATGAGAATCTAAGTTTTGTCATTTCAAAGTTCCAAGTTCAGAAGTTAATCAAGTTTGGATAGTGCATAAAGAACTACCCAAGGAAAAGTCAAAGTCCAAAGCAGCCAGGATCTACCATCCAATCGGTTGGAGTCTAACCGATCGGATAGCCATAATGACCATTTCCATCCGATCGGTATCAACCCGCAACCGATCGGATGGTCATTTCTGCATGTTTCTACCAACTTTTGTGCACGAATCTTGGACTTTTGTCCCATGGTTTTAGGCTCTTCTTAGTGTCTTATTGTCCAAGTTCCGGCATTTAAGTCCCTATTCATTACTAGGAGTATTGGACTAACCTATAAGGACCTCAAGAGTGCACAATTGAAGACACCATTCAAGATACCATTTACTCTCATAACTACTCTCAATTATTATCATCATCTAGCTCTCAAAGGAGAAAAATTCGTGCAGAAAGAATCAGGAACTTTGGAGGACCAAGGAAGCAACATTTGGAGTCCGAAAACCTCAAGAAATCATCACCAACACTTAGGTTATCAATACCTTGTCATTTGTTATCAATTTCAAAGCATTGTAAGACTTAAAACCATGGATTCTAATGTTAAATATTCTGAGTTTATTTGCATATTTTCTATGAGTGGCTAGTAATCTTTTTACACTTGTTTTGATGATGTTTTATACTTAGTGATAGTTATGATTGTGATAACATGTTTTAATTCAATTTCAAGTCAATCCTAAGAACCAATTGTACCTTAAGTTTCATCGTGACATTTGTTTAGCCAAGGTTAACTAATTGATAATAGTTTCAAGGGTTGAAAGATTTGTTATTACTCAACTAGTTATAATCATTTGTCTATGAATGATTGTATTTCACCATAATTATTCTTGACTAAACAAAGAAACAAGAAGTATGATTGTAATGAGAATGCTTCTATAACATCAAATCGGATTGTTTGTAAACCTTTAGTTGGACGAAAGTTTAAATGTTTATAAACAATTGTAACCTTTTTGTCTATGAATAGGTTACCTTTTGTAATGACCATTTCCTAAGAGTATTTGATTTGTAATAAGAGTTTGTTCTTGTGTTTAAGATATTCACCTTACCTTATGAACCTTGGATAGATCTTGAATTGATTGGTTTACACTTAAAGCTTGTTTTTATGAACTAAAATCTTGACGAAGGTTTAACTTGTAGAAACAATAAATTAGATCACCATCTAATTATTTCAACCAACATGTTATCAAAAGTTATCACAATTATGTGTGTCATTAAGTAGAAAACTAGTCTAAACAAGTGTAGTTTTTAATTTATTGAATTTGCTTATTATCTTATTTGCGTACATTAGAGATTTACTTTTAGACTTATATTTTGATTCACTCATAAATCCCTGCGAATGATCCCGACTTACCATCATATCTTGCTATAACGGACGAGTACACTTGCTCGTATGTGTTGTTTCTAGATTTGGTAACTCACCCTTATAAATTTAAAACTTGCACTAACAAATAGCACATCAGTGTGGAAAAGTTTACTGATAGCAGGTGTATTGCACTAAGCTCATGAACCACACATTAACAGTCTAAATCACGGGGTCTAAAGACCAATCTATGATGGGACGGTAAGGATAACTTGCCAAAGTTAATCCTTCAGTGAGGGTTCAAATATAATACTTATTGGTACCCTCCAGTGAGAGGTAGTACCAACAGGAATTGTCAAACTTCAATAGATCTATCAAATATATTCGCGTTCACTTGTGTAAAATATCACAAGCGATTAGATTCATGAATTTTGTTGTGTAGAGGTGGCAGATAGTTTACTCGTGCAACAACCAAAGAAAAAGACTTTTCTTCGATTTAAAGAGTGTATCCCCCTCACAAGGTTGTAAAGCATTTAAAAGTGAGGCTATGAAAACTCACCTAGGTCTAAAGGTAAGTAGGGTAGGGTTTAGACAGCTTACTCACGTATCCTGGGGTAGTGTAGGTGGGTGTGTGTATGTCAAGTCTTAGTCTAGGTTTTTAAGTAATTACTCTTAAGGTTTATAGATATAACATAACACCATTCGGGCCATCACAATTCAGAAGTATATGACTCCTCACATGAAGCTCCCTACTATTGTATTATGTTATCAACATAATACCGTTCGGGCCATCATAATTCAGAAGTTAATACTCGTCACATGAAGCTCTCTACTATTGAGCTATGTTGTTTGTGGAAGGATTCTATTGATTTGTGCAAACACTTGGGATGTTAATCTCAGTAATGTGTTTAGGATATTTACGAATGAATGTGAGTTAGCACGCGGAATTTACTAAAACACACTAAAGGAACAAAGGTGGTGAATAAGTAAATGAGAATGAACACAACATGAATAACACAAAACGATTCAATATTATTGATGAAATAATACGGGTGATCTAAATTATCACCAGGATTACAAGTGTAACCTTGAATCTTTGATACGTGAAAGGGTTTTAAAGATGGAAGTTATGCATGGAAAACTATGAGAAGGTTATAGGAAAAGATATCTAAGAAGGTGACTTAAGGGTTCCTTTTATAGTATAAGGAGCCCTTATTACAAGTTTTCAAGTTGCTTAATATAATATATTAGAGACTTATCTTATCCTAATATTACACCTTTCAAGGTAAAACACTCATTTTATCTACTGAGACTTCTGTACTACTTCTACTTAACTTATAACTTTGTACAAAGACTAATAATACAACTAAATATCTCTAAATAAAATATAACAACTTGTCGTGAATACTGGCAGGACCTTCTTTAACTAGCAGTACCTTCTTACCCAGAAGGTACTGTTAGTATATCTTCAACATCAGCAAAACTGAAGAGGCAGGCTTAACTATCAACTAGCAGGCTCTTTTGGCAGACTCTTTTGCTTTGTTCATTTTATTCCCAGCAATCCTCCCCTGAACTTGTTATTCCCTTTTAAAATAACCAAGTTTCTTTGTGAATAAAATTCATACCTTGAGGATTTGAGGGAACTCTTCCAAAAACCTTACCTTTTTCTCCTTAGGCTTTCATACTGATCAAATATGCTCTCTTTCAATCTTTTGACTGCATCAGTTTCTTCTTCACATAATAGCTTGTTGGAGATCAAGACTGATAATACTTCATAGCTTAAAGGATACTCCTTCTCACCTAGCATAAAGAGCTCCATTCCACTCTGAGTGGAAAGATGATGAACATGACTCATGCTGAAGTATTCCCATGTGACAGATAAATCATAGTAAGGAAATTTCCAATGTGTATCAGTAGGATTTGGATCATACAATCTGCTGAACTCCACCCATAGCTCTTGTTCCTTTGCATCAGGCTTATACTTGGTTTTCAGCTTCTCTTGAACTAATACCCTTATTTCCAACTCTTGTTATCTTCCATGCTTTGCCAAACTTGTCATTGAAGATTTCCCAATCTATGACTAGATGCCTTGCATGTAAGGGTTCAGCAAAAATAACTTGTGGAACATGGACAACCATTTCTCTTGATTGAACAGGAGGCAAGTCTGCTGTTTGTTCCTTCTGATCATCTTTTCTTCCTTTGGAAGGTCTTTCTTGTGTATCCATGAGAAAACTGGTTTTGTTTCTTCTGTAAGCCTCTAAGTATAAAAGCTTCAATTCATCAAAAGATTTACCTTTGAGTTGATGATCTTTCATGTTCACTTCTCTTTTCAGATATATCTTGAAGAATTTCTTCTGATCTGCTTCAGAATGTGGCATTTTAAATCCTTTCTTCTGATTCTTCTGAATCTGCTGATAGACATCATCCAATGCCTCTTGATTGTATTTCTTGGTGATGAAATCATTGAGTTTGATTGTCATTTCATCTGAGCTAAAAGACTCATCACACACCAGAGTGTAAGCTTCACCTCTTACAATTGGATCAATGGAAATGATGTATTGTAGCTGAGCATCAAACTTTTCTTGCAACATTCTTGATTCTTCTTCAGCCCTCAAAACTTCTTCTTCATGAAGCTGTTTGGACAACTTTTCGTCTACAGCCAGTTGTGCTTGCTCTTTCTGCTTCATCTTTTTAGGCTTTGGTTCATCTTCAACCACAATTTTCTTGCCCTTGTCTTTTGGTGATGATACTGGACTTGGAGCAGCAGATTGTTCATCAGAAACAAGAAACCTCCCCTGAGGCTGTGATCCTCTCTTTCTTTTGTAAGACACTTGATCAGAACCTTTTAAATTCATAGCTAATAGCCTCTGAATCCCAGCAGGCTCTTGCTCTGCTTCAGCAGTATCTTTCAAGCTAACAGGCTCTTTTTCTTGAGTAGCAGGCTCTGTTTCTTGAATAGCAGGCTCTTCATCAATCACTTATGTTCCTTCATGAAACTGAAATTGAATCTCTTCTTCATCCTTAGAACTACCCATCCTCCCCTTTTTGGAAGAGAGACCCAAACCCTCTGCATCTGAACTTGAGGAACTAGAAACAACCAACTGAGATGTTCTTTTACCCTTCAACAATTTCACCTTCAACTCTAATTGCTCAACCCTCTTAACTAACTTGGTGTTGATCTCTGTAAAATGTTTGTTTTGAATTTCAAGAGAAGTTTGCAAGTGCTGTACTTGCTCCTTTAATTCCCTGACAGTCTGAGTATCTACACTTTGTTGTGGAGGAGATTGTGGTGGTGAGTTATGATGTGACAATGATGGTGAAGTTGCAGATGGTGTTTGTGTTGGTTGGTGAGATGGTAATGGTACTGGTGATGGTGGTGTGACTGATGGTACTGTTGCTGAGTGGGATGGTACTGGTGATGGATGTGGTGATGGATGATCAGATGATGTGGATGGTTCTTCAGAATGTTGTGGTAACATTTCCTCAAAAAGTGGTACTTCTTCTCCTTGAAAACCAATTTTCATGTTTGAAAACACCTTGTGTGTAAGTTTGGGAGTCTTAAAAGGTTTGGTTGGGGGAAGTAACAAATGTTTGGATTTGTTGATGAGGCACTGAATGAACCTTGGGTACATCAAAAACTTTGTTTCACTGTCCACATTTTTAACCAATCCTTCAAAAATATATTTTGAAAAGTTGAATTTCTTGCTTGTTGCCAGACAAATGAGAGCTGTAGCCATGTTGCCACTAAACTGCTCCCATGAGGTTTTCTTTTGGCTTAAACAATGAAGGATGGTATGAATCAAAAATCTCCATTGAGGTGTAAAATGCTTTTTAAGAAATGTAAGCTTTGTAGAAGTTACATTATACCTCATTTTTGTCAAATTTTCAAAGATTTTAGTATTAGGTAGTTGACTAATGCCATCTGAATCATCCAAACGAAGATGTCTTCTAATGGATGACTCGGTAAAAGTCAAGGTTCTACCATCCACTTTGACCTCTAACTCTTGAATCCCATTCCTAAGAGTGTTAACTCTAGCAGTTTGCCAAAATTGTGAAATTTGAGATTCAAAAATAGTGGGATTCACCAGTAAAGCAAACCTGACATAAGAATTGTTTAGAAAATCCACTACTTGATGAAAAGTTTCATTGTCATCAGACTTTTCCAAAAATGCTAATTGGTTGTGACGTTTGACAAAACTTAGACGAGCCATGGTGAAAGGTTTGATGAAAATTTTGATTATGATGGTGGGATTTTATTGTTGTACTGGTAGAAGATGAAAGGTGAGTGTGACTTGTGATAAGGATTGATTATGAGAAAAATGACTTTTGACCGACTATAAAAGATATGGATAAGTAATTGAAGAGGCGGTCAAAAAGATCTTTTATTATAATAACTATATCCTTAATTCGAGGAAAACATGAATAATTCACAAAAATACCCTTCAAAACAACGGCTATATTTTTAACCTGACAGACTCAACGGCTATGTAGCAGTACCTTTTTACTCTACCAGTACTAAAATTTGAACTACCAGTACCTTCTTTTTGAAATGAAACTTGGCAGTCTCTTTGAAACTTTAGAAAATATCCCTTATAGTTTTTAGCAAACTATCAGCTATCAACGGATTTGAGAAGTCTTTACCAAGAGCCGTTTGCTTTTGGACTAGACAGCTCTTTTAGCTTTATAAAACTGGGTGAACTGATTACCTTATAGTTTTTAGCAAATTATCAGCTATCAACGGATTTGAGAAGTCTTTACCAAGAGCCGTTTGCTTTTGGACTAGTCAGCTCTTTTAGTTTTATAAAACTGGGTGAACTGATTACCTTTTCCATATCCTGATTGTGTTAGCAAGCTTGAGTAACCTGAAATGGTTAGTTGTAAACCAAAAGAACAGAGTGCAAACCACTTGTTTTATAGCATTGTTAACATTTAAACATCAAGATGAGCAGAAACAGAGCAAACTTTGAACTAGCAGTACCAATTATGTACTGACAGTACCTTATGACTAACTAGCAGTACCATGTTTAAAGTCCAGAATTTGTTTATGTTATGTACAAAAACACATGTTTTTCAAGGATTTATCATACCAATACCTGCTACTAGGTATTTAAACCTACCTAAATCAAAAGCTTTGGTGAGAAGGTCTGCAAAATTATTTTCAGAATCAATTTTGACAACTTGAATTAACCTTTTCTCATTGCAATCTCTTATGAAATGGTGTCTGATTTCAATGTGTTTTGTTTTTGAATGTTGAACTGGATTTTTAATGATACAAATAGTACTGCTATTGTCAATGTAAATAATGGTGTTAAGAAAATTGTACCCATAGTCAAGTAATTGATTCTGGATCCAAAGAACTTAGCCACAACAACTTGCACTTGCAACATATTCTGCTTCAGTTGTAGAGTTGGCTACCAGTGTTTGCTTCTTGCATTGCCATGATATGAGTCTGCAGCCAAGAAATTGACATCCACCAGTTGTGGATTTTCTGTCTAGGGTTGCACCAGCATAGTCACTATCTGAATAAGCTACCAAATCAAAATATGATTCCCTTGGATACCATAGACCCAACTTAGGCTGGCCCTTGAGGTATCTAAAGATCCTTTTGACTACTGTGAGATGAGAAACTTTTGGATTTACTTGAAATCTTGCACATACACACACTGAGAACATGATATCTGGTCTTGATGATGTAAGGTACATTAGGGACCCAATCATTGATCTGTAGTTGTGCACATCAACATCTTCACCCTCAGCATCTTTGTGTAACCCCTTTTCTGGATCCATTGGTGTACTTGCAACCTTTGAATCTGCAAACCCAAATTTCCTTAGGATCTCTGCTACATACTTATCTTGGCTGATAAATATGCCTTCATTAGATTGTTTCACTTGGAGACCCAAAAAGAAAGTAAGTTCCCCCATGGAACTCATTTCAAACTTACTATGCATAAGTTTTTCAAACTCCACACACAATTCCTGATTTGTGGATCCAAAGATAATGTCATCAACATAAATCTGCACCAGCAAGATGTCTTTCTTGGTTCTTTTGATGAACAAAGTTGGATCAATCTTGCCTCTTTGAAATCCATTTTCCAATAAATAGAAAGCCAATGTTTCATACCATGCTCTAGGAGCTTGGTGTAGACCATAAAGAGCTTTGGTAACCTTGTACACCTTGTCTGGATATTCTGCATCAATGAAGCCTGGAGGTTGAGAAACATACACCTCTTCTTCAATAGTACCATATAAAAAGGCACTTTTGACATCAATTTGGTAGACAGTGAATCCTATAAAAGAAGCATAGGCCAAGAATAGCCTAATTGCTTCAATTCTTGCAACTGGAACAAAAACTTCTTCATAATCCACTCCTTCTTCTTGAGTATACCCTTGGGCCACCAATCTGGCTTTGTTTTTTTATCACTATTCCCCTTTCTGTCACACCCACAATTTACCTGTATGGCAGCGGAATGGAATACCTGGGGGTGACTGTCATAGCACCACAGTTACAGTCATATTGAACGACCTAAAGTGTCGTTTGGAAAAATACATCGTTTGATCATTAAAACATTCAGAGTTTACAAAACTTAGGTCCCAAAAGATGTTGCCAATTTAGATAAAATAAGTTCAACAAGATCAAACGTTTCATAAGTGCAGAAAATATAAGGTGAGACGCGTCGACTCCGCGACTCCATGAAGGTCCAAATGTATGCAACATGAGCTACCTTAATAACCTGAGAAATACATTGCGAAAAACGGTCAACATAAAGTTGGTGAATAATCATAGGTTTATAAGTAAATCGTATGTACAATAACCACAAGTATAAAGTAAGGTGACAAAATGTCAAAAAGCTACATTGTCTCTTAAGCTCATGGCCCCGAAGCTAGACGTACTAAAATTGGCCCCAAAGGAGTGGTTACCAGTCACTCAAATATTAGACATGAAATGCATTCGTTTTCCTTATGGAGCAACCCAAACACGAATGGAGGAGTCACCCTCAATAGATCTATTCATTCACTCTCGCTTGGCAATATAATTAACGGTCCATGATAATAAAGGGGACTTGAAGTGGTAGTACTAACAACTTAAGCAATGTATGGAATTTAATACTTGGGCATGTGCAAAAATAATTGTGCAATGTATTCTCCCCCATGGGATTTGAAATCAAATAAGTAATTAAAACGGGGCTATGAAGACTCACCTCGAAATGATGGTACAAAGATGGTACAATGATGGTAAAGTAGTCGGGACAATGAGGCGCGAACACTAGCCGCAACCTAAATGAATAATCGTGATCTAATTTAGATCATGCCGTGATGTAATGAATGCACATGCACATGATACCTATACCACTCGTAATTTTGGAATACTAGTTATTGTCAAATAAAATACTTTCCATGGAAAAATAAGTCCAATTGGAGTTATAAAAACTTGTCGTAATATATATCGTATAAAAATGTTAGCGTTGTATTCCCCGTCTTGAAAACCTTAAAATCACGTCTAGTAGTTGCGTAAATAAACCTTGGGTCGTACGTATTTCGTTTATTAAAAAGAAACCCCTTGAATAAGAAATCTAGAAAATATGTCATTAGTACGTAGTTATATTATTTTCTAGTAGTGACTATATATATATATATATATATATATATATATATATAGTTTTGACGATGTTAAAACGGGTATAACTTGGTCGTTTTAAGTTCATTTTCCTCGTTCTTTATATCCACAGATTTGTTTTAGTATGTATTAATATATTTTTGATAGTTCGGCTCCTCTAGGTTACGTCTAACGTCTCTATTTGCCCGTCGAAAACTGTCAAACAGCATGCAGTTTTTCAGAAAATAGTTTTCGTCGTTAAATTTACAAAAATCATATCTCCTTCGTTATAAGCTCGTTTTAATCCGTTCTTTCGCCAAAAGTTTTGTTTTTGAAAGTATTTTCTAAATCTTTGGTCAAAAATTACCCATCAATTACTGAGTTTCCCACATTTTTAAAATAAGGACAGTAGGTAAATAAATATTTTCCAAAATCATTTTCCTAGTTTCAAACTTGTTCCAACTTCAACTAAACCACTTTCAATCACCACAAAACTAGTCTAATCCTACCATACACCTTCTTAGGGTATCATGGGTTCCTAAACATCATAAACCAAGTAGATCTAACAAGGATCTAACAATAATCTACTTCTATGGCTCAAAAGTTAAAAGTTTATAAAATAAAGTGGCATAAATAGCATATGCATGTTGATCTAGTATATATATCATATGGATCTTGTATAAACTTGGTAAAATCATAAGTTTGAGATTCTTATACTTACTTGTAGGATGAAAGAGATTTGAGGTTGAAAAACCTAAGTAAACCTTGAGTTTATCTTTCAAAACTCAAAAAGGTATACAAACTAAGCTTGATAACCTACTAGATCTTGAAAAATATTGTGCCTTGCCTTGTTTCTTGTTGTTTTGCCAAGCCCAAGAGAAAGACAGAAAGAAAATAGATCTTGCTTGTAGTTTGAGAAAATGAGTAAGATATTTAGTTGTTATGTATATATATATATCTATATATATATATATATATATATATATATATATATATATATATATATATATATATTTATCACTAGACAAACTATGACACTCATAAGGAGTTAGTAGAAATTTTTCAAGGGTGTAAGATAAGGGTAAGGAGGGGGGGGGGGGGGGGCGGCAAAATGGAGGGGTGGATGGGTTGTGTAAGAGTTTTGGTAAGACTTGGTGTGTTATGTATATATATTATTTGTTTTAGGTGACACCGGGTACCGGGTTAACTAAAAATAAATTTTAACGGAGTTATCCGGGACATAATAAAGTCATAAAAATTGTAAAAATATGTTGGGTATAAATATTGAGTGTTTAGATAATTATTGTTTAATTTCTACGAAAATCGTCGTAATTAAATTAGACGTACGATACGAAATAAATAAATTTCCAAAATACCGGGTAAATTAATATTATAATTTTTTTATATTATAAAAATAAATATAAAAATATATTGGGATCATAGTCGGGAGTGTCGGACGTGTTATTCTCGTTTATAGTTCGCGTATTAGTGTTTATTTAAAATAAACATACGTAAATCGTTAATTATATCAAAAATATAATTTGAATACCCTACGAGTGGAATAGTATGCAAGTGCCAAAATGATGATATGCAGACTATTTCTAGTCCGTATGAAATGTCCCAATGATAATGCATGAATTCGCTCCTGAACCAATACGGTTACGCGAATTTTGAATACCCGTAAACTAAGTTTACAATGAAATGAGTAATGCACATGAATAGTGGTTTTCTCTCGGAAATGAATAGTGTCATGTGAATAGTAAAAATTCTGAACACTTCTCAGAATATCAAATTGACCTCAAAAAACGATGAATAGTAAAACGATGAATAGTAACTGATGAATAGTAGATTGTCAAAGTTTGGAAAATGACCGGAAATTACGAGTTGTGACAGTCTTCCCCTCTAACAGGTACTTCGTCCCGAAGTTCGGTTTGTGTTGGTCTCTGAAGTAGTATTGGTGAAAAAATGATAATATTTGAGAATTCCAGCGAACTTCCACGATAGAAATTCGACTCTGCTTCAACCGTTCGACCTAACAGTCCATGATTTCTATTGGTTCTTACCAATTTTACGTTTGTCTTTGGGTTGGATTCCTTTCCAAATGGGATTATGATTGACTATTCTGAAAGTCATTTCCTGGGATTTGCATAGGTGAAACATAGTTGTGTAATCCGGCTGTTCTTTAACAAGGCTCAAGTCTGACGGCCACTAGGCCTACTCTGTCTGAACTATTAAGTGGTCCAGTGTATATCGGTTTTAACTTTCCAAATTTTTCCGAATAATATCATGCCTTTCCTAGGCAGAACTTTCAACATGATCTGGCTACCAACTTGAAGTTTTAATGGTTTACAACTTGTAGAATTTGTAATTGATTCTTGACTTGTAGGAAATTTCTGGTTATTTCATGAATGCCTACAAGAATAGTGAGTTTGGCTTTTTCCGAGTTTGGTTCGTCAATAGATGATCAGTGCTTTTTCAGGTTTATAATGTAATATGGGTAATATATGTTGCTGAACTCTGTCAGAACTCAAATCTTATATGTCAGCTGGTCGATTCTAACATGAATCTGAAATGGTCCAATATACTTAAAGGTTCAATCTCTCGTGTTACCAAAATCGTATCATGCCTCTCCAAGGCAAAGCTTTCAACTTAGCTCGTTCTTTCACGTGAACCTGGTTAGTTTGCTGTTCAAGGATACCCAATCCGTATGATGTGCGTCATGTACCAACCTAACTTCTACCAGTTTCTCGTTGCTTGTAAATGGTTCTTGACTTGTGAAATTTCCTTTGTTGTTCCATGGTTTAGTTCTAGACCAGTGAATTTAACTTTCCGATTTCGGTCTGTAAATGGGTAATTGGTACTTCGACCATAAAGTGCCTCAAATGGTGTAGTCTCTATGCTCGCGCGATAACTATGGTTGTAAAAGAATCTGATTTATGGTAAATGGTTAGTCCAACCATTTCTAGAGTCAATCACTCATACACTGAGTATAAATTTCCTATGTTTGAATCATTCTCTCATTCTGACCATCGGTCTGAGGATAATAGGCGGTGTTTACGTCTAAATAGGGTTCTGAAGGTAATCAAATGATTGCTAGAAGTCCAAGGTGATTCGATTACCTTTATCAGGAATAATTGAATTGGGTACAACAAACCTTGTGACTAATTCCTTAACGTTACGTCTTTCGAACTCGACATTATGCGAAGAAGATAGAATATGGGTAATAATCTTTGATTCCTTGTGTTTTGGTCTAATGGATTGCTAAGACATGTGTCATTCTTTGCCTACTGTGCTTGGTCTCCATTACTGACGTTTGTAATCGTTCTATGGTGTTCCTCCTAATTTCCTTCATCACATATTCCAATATTCCTTATTGTCAAATCACAAAGCCCTAAATGCATAAGCGACGTAGCATGGTAATTGGTTTTCAAAATTTATCTCGCGATTTTTGAGTTTTTGGTCGAAATCTTTTTCTGAATAAACGAATTTAGAAAATGGAGCAAATGGTTTACTAAATAATAGCTTTCTTGATGATTCAAAATTCAATAGTTAGGAAATGTGACGCGGTTTTCAAACATGTTGTGAATAGGACTGTTTACCAAAGTTTGATGTTTATATATTTCCCATTGTACAATGGTTTAGCTCAATATTGATTAAAAGGATCGTATTTGTTCAAAATAGGCAATTCAAAAATTATTTTCTACGAGATATGTGATTTGTATAAACACAAATTTTAAATCGACTTTACTTAAAGTGAAAATACTAACAAGGATAAAATAGTAGGATAGGTAATGTTCGCATAATGCATAGATGTCTGATGTTCGGTTCCTGATATTGGATGGTGCCTATTGGTGGTTATCGGGCAGAACTACAAACCTAGGTATTCAACCAACTTAAGTCTTGAGATGGTTTATCGTTGAAATTGTCATCATGTTGGCAATATGAGGGTTTCAATTGATACTATGTCGATGAATTACCGTATTGTCTTCACATATAGCTGGGGAGATATGCTTGGGCCTGATGCCTCTCTTGATGTATAGGTGAGGTTATCTAGAATTTCTTGAGAACACAATGCCTTATGGGAATCTATATCGATACCCTTAACTCAAATCAATTTTCCTTGGTGAAACTTATTATAGGGAAGTTTGCGTTTAGCTGAGGTCATGTTTAATCAAATCGCTCTACAGTATCGGTTAGGAGGCTTGGTTTATTCCCATTGTGTCGCTTAGCGTACCTTCACAATGTGTTCGATCCTGTAGCTCAGTCTAGCTAGTACCTTTGAATAAATAAATTGGACAACTAGGTCAGAGATGGTGAGTCGGATGGTTGCTTGGTATCTTAGGATTGTTGTTGGGTTATAAATTTTTCTTACTATATACCTCTAGTCTTGGTTAGTAGTTCTGTAATCCTTTCCTTGCTTTTCTGGTATCGAGGAATCCTACTCGTAATTGATATGGAATGTCTCTCCTAGAGAAGTCAATGGAACAATCCAACTTAATGGCTAAGTGGGTAACAGGTGGGGTAAGTATCCAGGGAGAGTTTGTCAGAAAAAGACATTTATAAAAGAGTTTATTTGTTTACAACGCTTTCGAATGAAGATTGTTATTAACAATCCCAAAAATATAATTATTTTCTTTATAGCATTATCCTTCCTGAATTATACATAGGTGATCAGGCTATGTATACTTGAGGACGAATGATGCGATGCTTGATTTATTCAAAATAGTATTACTTTTCTCAAAAGTTTTAGATGGTGTTCAACGTTTTGTTATTAAAAATGGTATCCTAATATTTCCTTTCAAAGTAACATAAAAATTGTCCCGCATCATAATAGTAATTATCTGGTGTAATGACAGAAAAATCAGTTTATAGTATGGTAACAAAATAGCTTATTTTAGAAATTCGGTAAAATGATTTCCCCATAAGGTAGTAAAATAGTTTGAAACTAATTTCGTTGAATGGTTTATTGGATACACGGGTAAATCCTATGGAATGGTAATAATCTACAAACCTGTCAAATACGAGATCGGCCTAATTCCCTACTAAGACAATGGTATAATGTTACGTAACGATTGAAAATTGCACAATTGCAATAGGAAATGGAATAAACGAAGATTACGATTATCACAGAGATAACTAAAGATAGTCATTACATTAGATAGGAAAGTGCTTAATATAACTAGGTTACACCAACATACTTATGGAAAGTACCAAAAGAAAGTACAACTCTAAAGGGCTCAAACTATGGTTCATATAATTAGAACATAAACTTCTTCTTCCAATTCTGGCTTCCCAACTCTGGGCATTCACTCTTGAAGTGTCCCACTTCTCCACACTCGCGGCAGGTTACCGTGAGTTTCTGATGCTTTGCAAGGGTGGGAGCCTTGCAATCCTTGGCTTCATGTCCGAGCTTTTGGCAGTTTTTACATTGAGAGGGGCAAGATCCTTTGTGATGAAACTGACACTTGTTGCACTCGGGTAATTTACCCACATATCTTTTATTTTGGCTTGACCCAGAAGCACAGGTCTCCACCACTTGTTGTATCTTAAATGGTTGTTGAGAAGCATTAGCATCCAAATTACCGACCCACTTTCTCTTGTTGCTACCATTGCCTCCTAAAATCTTAGTGTGAGCTATGCGTTCCTTTGCTTCGATTGCCATTATGATAGCTTTAGGCATGGTATCGGGTTCCAATGAGATGACCAACATACGAATTTCAGGAGAAAGTCCTCCGATGTACCTTTCAAGTTTCTTGCTTTCCGGTTCATCCATTGCAGAGCCTAGTCAAGCTAAATCATAAAAATAAGCAGTATACTTGACAACATCATCTCCTACCATGGTAAGGTTTAGTGTTTCATGTTCAATTACTTGTAATTCGCTTTTCACACAAAATTTTAAACTCATCATCCTTTTTAGTTTCTCCCAAGAGTGTGAGTAAGCAGCATCCACTCCTACTACCTAAACATATCTAGTCCACCATTTCTGGGCATGATCCTGAAAAGTGCAAGTGGCGAACTTAACCTTGTCTTCCTTACGGCAGTCGCCACATTGAAATATTGTTTCTATTTCTTCGAACCATTTAAGAAATTCCTTTGTGTCTATAGTTCCGCTAAAGGAGGGAGGATTACAACCCATAAATTCCACGTGAGTAAGTTCCTTGGTGAGGGCCGTAGTTACGTTCCTGGCAATGAATTGTCCAACAGCGGCTTGCGTCATGCTTGGAGTGGTTTGCTTAAATCTATTTCCATAAAATCATAAGAGTTCATGAGAATCTATAGGTAATAAAAATCATCACAGATAGCACAACCATTCCCTTATAGTAGAGTCAATACTTGATGATTCCGTTTGTACAACAATCAAAATACTACAAGTTTCTTTAACTATGTCACACTTCTCGTGGTTAGGATAATAGTAAAAGCTAGTAAGGATATAAGTCTAGTCTAAAGATTTCCTGTAGTCCTTTTAAGTGAAATCAGGTTTATGGCATCATAAGGTCGAGATAGTCCTGAAGTGATGTCTGAAGTTGTGCATCGATCAAGTCCTAGATAGTGTAGATTCTAAACCATTCTTGAGGAACCTGCGGATGTTCCTGTTGAGTCCGTAATCTTGGTATTATCCACAAGGTGTTATCTAATTCGTGGCAAGTGGAAATGGGAAAGGGAAATGACAATGGTGGTATTCTAAAGGATGAGAATAACATTGATGACAATGAGATCCTAGTGATGAGTTAGGAGATAATGGTGATAATAGTGAAATAAGTAACCAACGGTGGTGGTAGTACCTAAGTAGTAAGCGTCCTACTAGTGAAGGAAAGAAAACATGCTATCTCCTTTGTAATAAGCATCCTAGTAAGTCCATTAAAATTAAGTCTGAATACACTACCAAACGGCATTCTATGTATAGGCTGAATGAGAACCTTGCTCCTATGACAAATCAATAGTGCTAATGGTGGTATACGTGCAACTGGTGGTATAATGGTAGTGGAAGATGACAAGGCATCTTCAATGTCGGAATCCGATAAAAGGATAATAGGGTGAGTATCTGAAGACATGTCACTTGTGAACCAGGTCAATATAATCATATATATATATGAGTATGGGTATAAATAACTCGCACAGTGTGTGCATGAAACAACATGTATAATGAATATGCACCTATGATGAAATGATGAGATGCTATGATGTTGTGGTTATAGTCTAGGGTCCATGATACATCCTAGTTCGCTATAACCTTAACTCTGATGCCAATCTGTCACACCCCCAATTTACCTGTATGGCAGCGGAATGGAATACCTGGGGGTGACTGTCATAGCACCACAGTTACAGTCATATTGAACGACCTAAAGTGTCGTTTGGAAAAATACATCGTTTGATCATTAAAACATTCAGAGTTTACAAAACTTAGGTCCCAAAAGATGTTGCCAATTTAGATAAAATAAGTTCAACAAGATCAAACGTTTCATAAGTGCAGAAAATATAAGGTGAGACGCGTCGACTCCGCGACTCCATGAAGGTCCAAATGTATGCAACATGAGCTACCTTAATAACCTGAGAAATACATTGCGAAAAACGGTCAACATAAAGTTGGTGAATAATCATAGGTTTATAAGTAAATCGTATGTACAATAACCACAAGTATAAAGTAAGGTGACAAAATGTCAAAAAGCTACATTGTCTCTTAAGCTCATGGCCCCGAAGCTAGACGTACTAAAATTGGCCCCAAAGGAGTGGTTACCAGTCACTCAAATATTAGACATGAAATACATTCATTTTCCTTATGGAGCAACCCAAACACGAATGGAGGAGTCACCCTCAATAGATCTATTCATTCACTCTCGCTTGGCAATATAATTAACGGTCCATGATAATAAAGGGGACTTGAAGTGGTAGTACTAACAACTTAAGCAATGTATGGAATTTAATACTTGGGCATGTACAAAAATAATTGTGCAATGTATTCTCCCCCGTAGGATTTGAAATCAAATAAGTAATTAAAACGGGGCTATGAAGACTCACCTCGAAATGATGGTACAAAGATGGTACAATGATGGTAAAGTAGTCGGGACAATGAGGCGCGAACACTAGCCGCAACCTAAATGAATAATCGTGATCTAATTTAGATCATGCCGTGATGTAATGAATGCACATGCACATGATACCTATACCACTCGTAATTTGGAAATACTAGTTATTGTCAAATAAAATACTTTCCATGGAAAAATAAGTCCAATTGGAGTTATAAAAACTTGTCGTAATATATATCGTATAAAAATGTTAGCGTTGTATTCCCCGTCTTGAAAACCTTAAAATCACGTCTAGTAGTTGCGTAAATAAACCTTGGGTCGTACGTATTTCGTTTATTAAAAATAAACCCCTTGAATAAGAAATCTAGAAAATATGTCATTAGTACGTAGTTATATTATTTTCTAGTAGTGACTATATATATATATATATATATATATATATATATATATATATATATATATATATATATATATATATATATATATATATATATATATATATATATATATATATATGATGTTAAAACGGGTATAACTTGGTCGTTTTAAGTTCATTTTCCTCGTTCTTTATATCCACGGATTCGTTTTAGTATGTATTAATATATTTTCGATAGTTCGGCTCCTCTAGGTTACGTCTAACGTCTCTATTTGCCCGTCGAAAACTGTCAAACAGCATGCAGTTTTTCAGAAAATAGTTTTCGTCATTAAATTTACAAAAATCATATCCCCTTCGTTATAAGCTCGTTTTAATCCGTTCTTTCGCCAAAAGTTTCGTTTTTGAAAGTATTTTCTAAATCTTTGGTCAAAAATTACCCATCAATTACTGAGTTTCCCACATTTTTAAAATAAGGACAGTAGGTAAATAAATATTTTCCAAAATCATTTTCCTAGTTTCAAACTTGTTCCAACTTCAACTAAACCACTTTCAATCACCACAAAACTAGTCTAATCCTACCATACACCTTCTTAGGGTGTCATGGGTTCCTAAACATCATAAACCAAGTAGATCTAACAAGGATCTAACAATAATCTACTTCTATGGCTCAAAAGTTAAAAGTTTATAAAATAAAGTGGCATAAATAGCATATGCATGTTGATCTAGTATATATATCATATGGATCTTGTATAAACTTGGTAAAATCATAAGTTTGAGTTTCTTATACTTACTTGAAGGATGAAAGAGATTTGAGGATGAAAAACCTAAGTAAACCTTGAGTTTATCTTTCAAAACTCAAAAAGGTATACAAACTAAGCTTGATAACCTACTAGATCTTGAAAAATATTGTGCCTTGCCTTGTTTCTTGTTGTTTTGCCGAGCCCAAGAGAAAGAGAGAAAAAAAATAGATCTTGCTTGTAGTTTGAGAAAATGAGTAAGATATTTAGTTGTTATGTATATATATATATATATATATATATATATATATATATATATATATATATATATATATATATATATATCACTAGACAAACTATGACACTCATAAGGAGTTAGTAGAAATTTTTCAAGGGTGTAAGATAAGGGTAAGGAGGGGGGGGGGGGGGGCAAAATGGAGGGGTGGATGGGTTGTGTAAGAGTTTTGGTAAGACTTAATGTGTTATGTATATATATTATTTGTTTTAGGTGACACCGGGTACCGGGTTAACTAAAAATAAATTTTAACGGAGTTATCCGGGACATAATAAAGTCATAAAAATTGTAAAAATATGTTGGTTATAAATATTGAGTGTTTAGATAATTATTGTTTAATTTCTACGAAAACCGTCGTAATTAAATTAGACGTACGATACGAAATAAATAAATTTCCAAAATACCGGGTAAATTAATATTATAATTTTTTTATATTATAAAAATATATTGGGATCATAGTCGGGAGTGTCGGACGTGTTATTCTCGTTTATAGTTCGCGTATTAGTGTTTATTTAAAATAAACATACGTAAATCGTTAATTATATCAAAAATATAATTTGAATACCCTACGAGTGGAATAGTATGCAAGTGCCAAAATGATGATATGCAGACTATTTCTAGTCCGTATGAAATGTCCCAATGATAATGCATGAATTCGCTCCTGAACCAATACGGTTACGCGAATTTTGAATACCCGTAAACTAAGTTTACAATGAAATGGGTAATGCACATGAATAGTGGTTTTCTCTCGGAAATGAATAGTGTCATGTGAATAGTAAAAATTTTGAACACTTCTTAGAATATCAAATTGACCTCAAAAAACGATGAATAGTAAAACGATGAATAGTAATCTGTGAATAGTAACTGATGAATAGTAGATTGTCAAAGTTTGGAAAATGACCGGAAATTACGAGTTGTGACACTTTCATCTTTCTTATTTCTGAAAACCCATTTGGTTCCAATTGCCCTGTAACCTTTGGGCAAATCAACCAGTACCCAGACCTTCTGCAGTTTGAATTGAAGCAGCTCTTCTAGCATAGCTTCAACCCAGCTTGAATCATCTAAGGCTTTTGTAATGTTTTTGGGTTCTACTTGTGAGAGAAAGCATGAAAACAGGCATATGTGGGCAACTTCATGGTTCTTTTCTTTATACACAGCTAGGACAAACCCATCTTTGTCTGAAGATAAGACTTGAGTTCTTGTTTTAACACCAGAATCAATGCTGCCAATCACATTATCAATGGAGTGATCTTTGAGAATTCTTGTGTTGTGTGTTGTAGGAACATCATAGGAAATTGGAAGGTTTCCAATCCCTACATCTTCTGGTAAGGAATCATCTGATAGAACATTTAATGGTTCAGCAGGACCAATTTGTGAACTGGCAGTACCATCTGTTGAACTGGCAGTACTATCTTGTGAATTGACAGTACCATTTCCATTTTCAGAATTTTCTTGATTCCCTTGATCTTGAGTTCCATGATCATCTTCAACACCTTCATTTGTTGTAGTTGAAAGCTCTCCATGACTTGAAGATGAATCCAATCCTGTCCAAATTGGCATCAAGATGTAATCTTGATCCTCAGATGTTTCAACATTTTCTTCAAGACCTGCATTATCATTAGTATTTGTACCTGTGACAGGCACATAATTCATAGATTCTGAAAGCTTATCAATGTCAAAACACCAATCTGGTCCAGTACCTACAACATTTGGTAGTTTTTCTTGAAACTCTATGTGCAGGTTTTCTTCCACTAGCCTAGTGCATCTATTATACACCCTATAGGCCTTACTTTGCAAAGAATACCCTATCATGTAGCCTTCATCAGCTTTTCCTTCAAACTTTCCTAGATGATCTTTGGTATTGAGAATAGTGACATGACATCCAAAAGGTCTCATAAAACTTAGAGATGGTGTTCTACCAAACAAAAGTTCATAAGGAGTCTTTCTATGAGGTTTAATCACAAGAACCCTATTCTGTACATAACAAGCAGTACTATATTCTCTTTTTATTCCTTTTTCTTTGCCCAAAATGAAACAGGCAACTTAGAATCTACTAGCATTGTTCTAGTAGCCTCTATAAGTGTTCTATTTTTCCTTTCTGCTACACCATTTTGCTGTGGGGTTCTAGCTACACTATATTCTCTTTTTATTCCTTTTTCTTTGCAAAATTCATCTATAACTCTATTCTTGAATTCTGTCCCATTGTCACATCTAATTACTTTTACTTTCTTATCAATTTGGTTTTCTATCCCTGTAATGTAGGACTTAAGGATCTCACTTGTTTCATCCTTAGTTCTTAAAAAGACAACCCATGAGAATCTGTTGTAATCATCAGTAACTACAAGACAATATCTTTTACCATTCAAGCTATTCACAGATGTAGGACCAAAGATATCCATATGAAGCATGTATAAAGCTTGAGAAATTGAGTTATGGGTCTTGGGCTTACAAGAAGCTCTATGTTGTTTGCCTTTTAGACAATCAACACAGGTTTGGTCATTTTGAAAAATCTTTTTGGGTAAACCTCTAACCAAATCATATTTTGCAATTGTATTGATTGTTTTAAAGTTTACATGACCAAGTCTTCTATGCCAAAGCATAGATTCATTCAATGAGGCTTTTGCTACTAGACAGGTTAAACTCTCTTTAGGAACAATGTTCTTTAAATCAACAATGTACATATTGTTCTTTCTAGGGATTTTAAGAAGAATCTGACTTTCATCAGGAATTTTAAAATCAGGAGAAAGTACAATGCATTCAATGTCAGTAAAAAGAACATTGTTCTTTGTGTCACACATTTGTGAGACACTTAAGAGATTAAACTGTAGTTCTTTCACAAAATACACATTTTCAAAATCTAATTTACTGGTTTTAATTGTACCTTTACCAGTAATCTTTCCTTTGATTCCTCCCCCAAAGGTAACATATCCTCCATCAAATGATTTGAAGTCTGTGAGGTAAGACATGTTGCCTGTCATGTGCCTTGAACATCCACTATCTACATATCCTTGATCTGCAATATCATTTGAATGTTCCTGCACATGTATACACATATTAGTTTCCTTGGGGTACCCAAGCCATGACTGACTTAGGTTTGCCTCGTGCATCAATGTAATCAAACCTTTTTAGGACTGTTGATGCACCATTTGATTGGAGTGGTCTCCAAATCCAACATGCTGAGGACTTAACAGCATTTTCATTTTTAACACATTTTGTGGTTTTTGGTCTAACAGTACCAAATTTGGCAGTACCATTTGGTCTAGCAGGACCATATGGTCTGGCAGGACCTTTTGGTTTTGGTCTCCAGTCTTGTGTTTTAACCACAAAATTCCCTTCAATATGACTTTTCATAACTTTTGGTGTATGTTTGAAAGTATTTCTTGCACCCTTAGTAATGAATTTTGGGAAAACAGGCTCATTTGGTCTAACAGTATGATTGACTTTTGGTGTGTTAGATTTCACCAAACCTTTTCTGGGGTTTGTTTTATTTGTTTTAGACTTTGATGTACTCCCAGAAACCCAATTGTTACAATAAGCATGTGTATGATTAAAACTACCACAGTAATAGCATGCTTTATTGTACAAGACAAAGTTATCACCAAGTTGATGTGACTTAAGATTGTACCAATTTCTCTGACTACCTCTAGGTTTGCTATTACATTTAGCACAACATTTAACTGTTTTTAGAACAACTTTAGTCTTAGTGATACTTTCTACACTTTTAGGACTGGTTGGTCCTACTTTGTTTCCTTTCTTAGAAACAGTCTCTTTTCCATTTTCATCAGATGTCCAACCTTATCAGTGAGTATCTTTTCTTTGGAAAGTGAAGTATCACTTGCACTCTCAAAAGGTTCACTATTTTCTACAGGTTTTACTTTTTCTAGTGGTTTATTTGTGAGTTCATGTAAACCTGATTCAGCAAGATCTAAACTTGGGGGACAGGGAATTCCTCTGTAAGGAGGTGGACATGTGTTGTATCCAATCCTAGATTTGATTTTCTTGTTCATTTGGTTTTCAACTATACTTTTAGTACATGCAAAAGCATTTTCTAATGTTGTAACAGTTAGTTGAATATTATCTTTTGCTTGTTTCACTTTAGCAAACTCAGTTCTTAACAGGTTTATTTCAGCATCTTTAAGAAATATGTCTCTATTAAGAATAGATTTTGTGTCAGAAAAGGTGAGTTCATTTTCTTTAAAGTGAATTATCTGTTTTTCAAGTTTGGCCATACCACATTTATGATTAACTAGGTCTTGATGAGTTTTTCTTTCTTCTACTTTCAGTTCATCATAAAGTTTTCTTAAGATTTCTAATTCTTTAAAAACTTCACAAGTAGCAGAACATTTAGTAATTTGTACCTCAGGATTGGAGAGAGCCATTAAAACCATTTCATTTGAGGATGACTCTTCTTCACCCATAAAGCTCCAATCAAAACCCAGCCCATCAATAGCTACCATAGCTTTTGTTTCAGTGATGTCCACTTCTTTGTTCTTGTTCTCATTGTTTCCCCTGTTCTTGTTCTCAAAACCTCTTCCCTTATCACCCTGCTTCTTTGGTCTTCTACATTCTCTTGAGTAGTGACCCTTCATGTGGCAGTTGTAGCACTCCACTTTAGACTTGTCATACCCAGCAGGTTCATTGCCATTGATGACAATCTTCTTTCCAGTCCTCATCAAATATTTCTTAGCCCTCATGCTAAGAAGTGAAAGCTGGCATTTTAAGTCCATTTCTTCAAGATCATCATCACTGATCTCTTGAAGATCTTCAAAGGTTAATGTGGAACCATTGTGTTGTGATGTTAGGAAAGCACAACCAATTGTTTCATCTAAAATGGTTTTGGTACTGCTGGAAGTACTGGCAGTACCAAAATTTGTGTTGGAAGCACAACCAATTGTTTCATCTAAAATGGTTTTGCTCTACTATTTTGAAGTTGCTGTAAAGATCATTGAGACTCATGGAATCAATATCTGGTTTGTTTTTCCAGACAATGACATGCATGGCCCATTCAGAGGGTAGACTTCTAAGGAATTTGGAGTTTAAGTCTTCTTGAGATATTATCACCTCATGAATGGCTAACTGACTAGAAAGCTTTTGTAGTCTATTGAACATGCTGTCCAAAGACTCATTTGGTGTGGCTGAAAAGTTTTCAAACTGTTGTTTTAAAAGTGTTTTCTGAGTTTTCTTGGTGGTATCATTACCACCAAATCTAGCCATAATAGCTTGAAAAAGGGTTTTAGCACACTTGTACTTGTTAAAGATTAAAAGCTGGTCATTTGGAATAGACATGAGAAGCATACTCCTGGCTTTAAGATCATTTCTCTTTTGAATTCTTTCTTCAGCGGTTTTTGGATTTACTTTCACAGTTGTGACAAGTGCATCATTTACTATGGAGGTGGTGGTTACTAGTTTAAATGAGTTTCCTTCTTCAATAATCTCCCAAAGTGCATAGTCTTGCACTTGGAAGTATTGTTCAACACTCAGTCTCCACATCTCAAACTCATTCTGTTTGAGTAATGGAAGTTTTGCAGCCACATTGGTTTGAATGTGCTCAACATCAATTTTTGCTTTGTTCTTTTATGTCGTAAATATCAGCCTTGCTCTGATACCACTTGTGGAAGGATTCTATTGATTTGTGCAAACACTTGGGATGTTAATCTCAGTAATGTGTTTAGGATATTTATGAACGAATGTGAGTTAGCACGCGGAATTTACTAAAACACACTAAAGGAACAAAGGTGGTGAATAAGTAAATGAGAATGAACACAACATGAATAACACAAAACGATTCAATATTATTGATGAAATAATACGGGTGATCTAAACTATCACCAGGATTACAAGTGTAACCTTGAATCTTTGATACGTGAAAGGGTTTTAAAGATGGAAGTTATGCATGGAAAACTATGAGAAGGTTATAGGAAAAGATATCTAAGAAGGTGACTTAAGGGTTCCTTTTATAGTATAAGGAGCCCTTATTACAAGTTGTCAAGTTGCTTAATATAATATATTAGAGACTTATCTTATCCTAATATTACACCTTTCAAGGTAAAACACTCATTTTATCTACTGAGACTTCTGTACTACTTCTACTTAACTTATAACTTTGTACAAAGACTAATAATACAACTAAATATCTCTAAATAAAATATAACAACTTGTCGTGAATACTGGCAGGACCTTCTTTAACTAGCAGTACCTTCTTACCCAGAAGGTACTGTTAGTATATCTTCAACATCAGCAAAACTGAAGAGGCAGGCTTAACTATCAACTAGCAGGCTCTTCTGGCAGACTCTTTTACTTTGTTCATTTTATTCCCAACATTGTTATTAAGTTTTAGTTATAGCATAACACCGTTCAGCCCATCATAATTCAGAAGTACATGAAATAATCGTTTGAGGAGCCAAGGCACTTTAATTCGTAAACCCAGCAAACTCGTCAAAACGAAATATCCACATAGTACTCCTCACATGAAGCTCCCTAGTATTGTGTTATATTTCTAACTTAAAATAGGTTTTTATTTTATATGAAAATATTTCATTTAAACCCTTCAAGTTTACATATTTACACTTTCTACCCTAAACTTATAAACTTATAACATTTAGGCATATAACTTTCTATCTTTTACACAACTAGTCCCTATAATTATATATTTAAAATAAATGGTAAAAATAGTCCTTAAACTACACTAACTTTCAATAATTACCCTTTTTTACCCCTATCTTAACAATATTTGCAAATCCAGTCCTTTTAAGTTTATATTTCATTTTTCTTATTATCTTAAGGTTTTAAAACTTTGCAAAAGGGGTCCTTGTACTTATAAATTTTAGGAATTGTCAGAAACCGTCCCTAAACTTTATATTTTCATAAATTTACAATATATACCCCTATGCATGTAAAGTTTTGCAAAACTAGTCCTAAGTTTAGGTAAACTATACTCTAAAGAGATAATTAAGTTGCTTAGCTTATGATGGATCTTAACACCTTGATCTGTGTTAGACTGATACTTTGAGTTATATCACTAAGTATGCGGAATTTACTTAGTAACACTTAGAAGTTTGATTGTGAGTGAATGAAACAGTTGTTTATGAATAAGAACAATGTATGTAACAAACGGTTAGCTCCAATATTATTAATGATAATAATATGAGTGATCTTGATATCACTAGGGTTACACCTTGAAGCTCTAGAAACGTATATCTAACCTTTAACCTAGGATCTCCTTTTATTGCACAAGGAGTCCTCTTCTACAAGATAAATATAATGCTAATAGAATAAGATATACACAAGATCTATTCTATATTTATCTAAACACGTTTACTAACAGTTATCTAAACAGCAGTGGTAATATATGTTCTTGCAGTGGTAATGAGTTTCCACTGCAAGTACATTCTTCAGCAGTTGTAATGACTTCACTAGCCGTGGTAACTATTAGTATAATTCCCAATAGCTTATGATTAGTTAATATATATCTAACTAAGTTACATAAACTAGATTATAGCATATAATAAAGCAATTTAGTACAAAAACACATAATTACCTAAAGTTAGGGTTTCTAAATGAGAACATCTAAAAGAAAAGGTTCAAAGCTACTCTAAAGGTTCTAAGGCATGTTCTAAGTGTCCTATATCAATACTAAGGCTACTAGATTCAAGGTCAAGGCTTACCTAGGCCGTGGGAAGGGTAATGAGGCTGTTAAGGTTTCGTCGGCCTAAAACTATAACTCGAAAAGGTTTAGGGCTCTAGTACTCAACCTCTAAGGCTTCAAAAGTTCTTATACTATAGAAAGGTTTAAGCTAGAGAAGAGAGGGAGGTGTGGAATGAGATGGAGGGGAGGGGGTCGCTATTTATAGGGTTCGAGGGACTAGCAAGCAAGTAAAGATAGAGTGAGGTATCGAGGAAGGGGTGGTTGAGTAAGCAAGGCTATGGGGTGATATGGGAGGTCTAGAGGGTGATTAGGACGAGCTAAGGGTAGGTAGGGGTTGGTATAGGCCGGTTGTGGTGGTGGTGTGTCGAGGGGTTGAAGGAGGTGACAAAGAGGTGATGCACCTCCTTGTGTGGGTGGTTAGAGGTGTTAGGGTGCTAGCTAGGTTTAGGGGAGGTACTAGGGTGATTGCTTAGTTCATTTGAGGTGCTTAAGTTGCTTAGTTTAGGTGTTAGGTCAAATTTTAACCTAGTTTTGTCTTGTAAGAGTTTAGGATTTTGCCTAGGTTTTAGTGCCTAATTCAGGGTCCTATGGGTGTATAGTGACTAATATTAAGTCCTAGGAGGCTTGTACTAAGTGGTAGTAACTTATGGTAAAAATTTGGAAAGGTTTAACCTAGTTTCCAGGAAGTTATAACCTAATTAGGGTTTTATGCTTAAGGGACTTGAACCTAGGTTCTAGAGGATTGTAATATGATCTAGGGAGTCTAATATACCCTAAAGTTACTAATGTAACTCATACCTAAGCCTTGAACACTTTCAAGTTAGTTCAGATAAGCAATTAGGGTTTTAAAGCTAACCAGGAACACATAGGTGCAATTAGGGTTTTATGATGAGTATTGTGTACTAGAGTGATAGTTTACTTAGTGAAAATGTGTTTGTAACCTTGAATTGACATACCTGGATGTTTACATCAAGTAAACATAGTGGTGGTTGGCATAGGTGGATACGTGAGCTTGTCTAGAGGTTTATTAGGCAATAGTAGTATAGCAAAGAAAAAATTTCACTCTGGAAATAGCTATAGGAATTTCTAACATAGAATGTGCTTAGTGAGGGCCTAAGTTAAGTTAGTAAGGCTTTGCTAATCTAAAGGGAGTTAGTGGGGAAGTTAGTGGGTTACTACAGTCTCCCATCCTAAAAAAAAAATCTCGTCCTGAGATTTAACTAGGGTTATTGGGTGAGGATGAGAATAGATGGGGATATTTAGCACAGATTTGATCCTCTCATTCCCAAGTATACTCTGGTCCTCTTTTAGAATTCCATCATACCTTAATGATAGGAATCCGGTGGTGTTTTAGATTTTTGACCTCTCGGTCCATGATCCGATTGGTTCCTCTATGAAATTGAGCTTATCATCCAACTGAAGCTCTTTCATAGGAATGATGAGTGATTCATCTAATAGACACTTCTTAAGGTTGGAGATGTGAAACGTGTTGTGTATATACTTAGGTCATCCGGAAACTCAAGTCGGTATGCCACCGGACCAATTCGTTCTAAAATCTTAAATGGTCCGATGTATCTAGGATTAAGCTATCCTTGCTTTCCGAAATGAAAGACACCTTTCCTAGGTGAAACTTTCAACATAACCTTGTCTCCGACTTGAAATTCTAAAGGTTTATGTCTTATATCGGCATAACTCTTTAGCCGATTACTTGCAGCTTGTAAGCGTTGTCGGATTTGACCTATTTTCTCATTAGTCTCATGGATTATCTCTGGACCCGTAAGTTGAGCTTCTCCAACTTCGGCCTAGCAGACAGGGAATCTGCACTTACGTCCATAAAGTGCTTCATATGGTGCTACCTTAATACTAGTGTGATAACTATTATTATACGAGAATTCGATCAATGGTAAGTGTTTCTCCCATCCTTTTCCAAAATCTATCATACACGCTCGAAGCATATCCTCGAGTGTTTGGATAGTTCTTTCACTTTGACACTCGGTCTGCGGATGATATGCCGTATTCATGTTTATTTGAGTACCTAGGGCTTTTTGCATAGATTGCCAAAATCTTGACGTGAAACGAGAGTCACGATCAGATACGATAGATAATGCACTCCATGTCGGGAAACTATTTCATTGAGGTACAACCTAGCAAGGGTATCCATATCATCCGTTTCTCATATAGGAATGAAATGAACTAATTTCGTAAGGCGATCAACTATTACCCAAATAGTATCATGCCCGTTGGATGTTCTAGGAAGTTTAGTGATAAAATCCATTGTAATCCTTTCCCACTTCCAAATGGGAATTTCAGGCTGTACCAATAGCCCGAATGGCTTTTGACATTCAGTCTTCACTCTAGAACATGTTAAACACTTGCCTACATATCTAGCAATGGATGCCTTCATGTTGGGCCACCAATAGTGTTTCTTCAGATCCTGATACATCTTATCAGAACCTGGATGGATGGAGTTCTTAGATTTGTGGGACTCGTGCATTATTAAGTTCCTTAAGTTACCATAATATGGTAACCATCTCTGATTCTTAATGCAACGAGTTCCGTCTGAACGTACCTCAAAAGCCTTATTCATCCCTCGTAGGTTTTCCATTTTAAGATTTTCCTCTTTGAGGGATTCATCTTGGGCTTTGAGTTTTTGAGAGGGTAAATCTGAATGGAGAGTCATTACTAATGACCTAAATCTACTATGTTATCTTTGCTAGGGTGGTAACGAATCTCACAATCGTAATCAGCGAGCAGTTCTATCCAACGACGTTGTCTCATGTTCAACTTTTTTTGATTAAGAATATGCTGTAGGCTTCTATGATCGGTGAAAACCGTAAATTTTGTGCCATACAGATAATGTCTCCATATTCTCAGAGCGAACACTACTGCTCCTAATTCTAGATCGTGTGTATTGTAGTTTTCCTCATGCGGTTTAATTTGTCGTGATGCATAAGCAATAACCTTATTTCTTTGTATCAATACTGCTCCAAGACCTCTACGCGAAGCGTCACAGCAAACAACGAAATCATTGTTACCCTCTGGTAATGCTAAGATCTGAGCTTCACACAACTTTCTCTTCAAAAGTTGGAAAGCTATCTCTTGGTCTTTTTCCCAGTCAAACTTCCTATTTTTCTGGGTTAACTCCGTCAAAGGCTTTGTTATTTTTGAAAATCCCTCAATAAACCTTCGATAATAACCCGCGAGTCCTAAGAATTGTCGTATTTCAGTAGGATTTGTAGGATACGGCCAATTCTTAACTGCTTCAATTTTTTTGCTGGATCGATACGAAGTCCTTGTTTATCAATCAAGTTTCCGAGAAATTGCACAATACTAATCCAGAACTCACATTTAGAGAACTTTGCATAAAGTTTCTCTGTCTTAAGTAGTTCTAGGATTATTCTCAAGTGTTGAGCATGCTCTTCCTCATTACAAGAATAGACAAGGATATCATCTATGAACACTATGACAAATTTAACCAAGTATGGTTTACACACCCGGTTCATGAGGTCAATGAAAACCACTGGTGCATTTTTCAAACCAAATGGCATAACTTGAAATTCATAGTGCCCATACCTTGTTCTGAAAGCGGTCTTAGGGATATCCTCTTACCTCACTCTCAGTTGATGATAGCCTGATCGTAAGTCGATCTTTAAATATACACACGACCCTTGAAGTTAATCAAATAAGTCATCAATCCTGGGTAATGGGTATCGATTTTTGATAGTAAGTTTGTTCAATCTACGATAATCGATACACATTCTCATAGAGCCGTCTTTCTTCTTTACGAATAAGACAGGGGCTCCCCAGGGTGATGTACTTGGGCATATGAAACCTCGATCGGTTAATTCCTGGATGTTGAGGCAACATGATCAAGATCTCTTTTATATTTTAATGATGACAAATAAACCATCGAAACACATAAAATAACAAACGTTAGCCAAAATTCTCCGAATCACACGTCTGCTGCTGGCGCGCCACCCACGCGTCAACGCGTGGGTAACGCGCCAGGCGTCTGTGAATTTCGGGATGAATTTTGAAAGTCGGCTTTCCCCTTACCCGTCAAGTCGTGAAAAATCACGAGGTATGAAACTATGGATTCTCGACGTTGTGTTACTTGAACTAATAAGTAACTTATGATTTTCTCAACTTATAATCTTAATTATCTAAACCTTTTCCTCGTAATGACAATTAGATTATTTTCTTCTTAATTACTTATCTTAATTATCTTCTTCATCAAGATACCACTCAAACCAAAACCATCAAACCCAATACCACCAAATCTCCTACAATCCTTCCCAAATATCCTTTTCCAACATTCCCTTACACCACTTACACAAAGTGTACTCTTGTCCCCTACACACTTTTGATCTTAGCCATTCATTTCAAATCCAACTCATCTCAATCATCCATTCCCTTACAACATCACATCTCTTACACATCTCTTATATTCCTTACACATCTTCAATCTCAATCATTCAATTCAAATTAAACACATCTCAACCATCCATTCAACCTCTTCTCAATTTCAACACATGTGTTTAATCCCAACCATCCATTTCAAACCTAAACCAATCTCAACCATTGATTCACCTTCCTCCCCAAGCAAAAAGGCTCCTTTGATCTCCACCATCCATTTCAAATCAAAACCATCTCAACCATCCAATCTCTTACAACACATCTTAACCATCCATTTCAAACTAAACTCATCTCAACCCTCCATTTACCCTTTCCCCCCAAGCAAAGGAATATACCTTTGGAATATTCCCTTCTCAACCCAACCACGGTTCACCTCATCCAACCATGGTTAGTTCTCAACATGCAACCCTAACCCAACCTTGGTTAACTTAACCAACATACAACCTAACCCAACTATGGTTACCTCTCTACACCCAACTATGGTTAACTCTTAACCATACCAAGGATGGAACATTCCCTTGGGTAAACCCTTTAACCTAACCATGGTTTATTCTCTATACACTTCTCTCTCTAAACCTAACCATGGTTACTTCTCAACACTTAACCTTTCTACTCCTAACCATGGTTAACCTCTAAACCTTTAAACCTAACCATAATTATACCTTAACCCTTCCCTTGAGGAATATCCCATGGCATATTCTCTTCTCTATTATGCCATGTGAGGAATACCATTTCTACCCCTACCAAACTACCATTTCTACTCTTCTACCCTTGGTATTTGGTCTTCTTATAAACACTTGACAAATGATTTTCCAAATTGGCTATTTGAGTTGGTAAACCTTAGATTGATTAATGTTAAGGTTTAGTGTGAAGTACAATTGGGGGTTTAGCAAGGTAAGGCATTTATAATGCCAAACACCCAAAGCCACGGGAATATTTTCCCTGGGTGTCTGGCGCGCGTCCCACGAGTCAACCTGTGGGTGACGCGCCGGCCTCGGTAAAATGTTCCCAAGTTGGGTTCTTGGCCTATAAATACTAACCCTGCCTCTTGTATTCCTCACCCCTTGCCATTATTCTTTCTCTCTACATTCTTTCTATCTAATCTCCCTATCTCTACTCTTGTGTTCTTAATCTTTCACACTAACATCTATTGGAAGAACACATCTCATTGCAAGGGAAGAATCACAAGAACCTAATCCACTCTTGTAATTGTGTCGAGGGTCTTCTATCCCAACCATTCAATTCAAATTAAACACATCTCAACCATCCATTCAACCTCTTCTCTATTTCAACACATATGTTTAATCCCAACCATCCATTTCAAACCTAAATCAATATCAACCATTGATTCACCTTCCTCCCCAAGCAAAAAGGCTCCTTTGATCTCCACCATCCATTTCAAATCAAAACCATCTCAACCATCCAATCTCTTACAACACATCTTAACCATCCATTTCAAACTAAACTCATCTAAACCCTCCATTTACCCTTTCCCCCCAAGCAAAGGAATATACCTTTGGAATATTCCTTTCTCAACCCAACCATGGTTCACCTCATCCAACCATGGTTAGTTCTCAACATGCAACCCTAACCCAACCTTGGTTAACTTAACCAACATACAACCTAACCCAACTATGGTTACCTCTTTACACCCAACCATGGTTAACTCTTAACCATACCAAGGATGGAACATTCCCTTGGGTAAACCCTTTAACTTAACCATGGTTTATTCTCTATACACTTCTCTCTCTAAACCTAACCATGGTTACTTCTCAACACTTAACCTTTCTACTTCTAACCATGGTTAACCTCTAAACCTTTAAACCTTTAAACCTAACCATAGTTACACCTTAACCCTTCCCTTGAGGAATATCCCATGGCATATTCTCTTCTCTATTATGCCATGTGAGGAATACCATTTCTACCCCTACCAAACTACCCTTTCTATTCTTCTACCCTTGGTATTTGGTCTTCTTATAAACACTTCACAAATGATTTTCCAAATTGGCTATCTGAGTTGGTAAACCTTAGATTGATTAATGTTAAGGTTTAGTGTGAAGTACAATTGGGGGTTTAGCAAGGTAAGGCATTTATAATGCCAAACACCCAAAGCCTCGGGAATATTTTCCCTGGGTGTCTGGCGCGCGTCCCACGAGTCAAAGCGTGGGTGACGCACCGGCCTCGGTAAAATGTTCCCAAGTTGGGTTCTTGGCCTATAAATACTAAACCTGCCTCTTGTATTCCTCACCCCTTGCCATTATTCTTTCTCTCTACATTCTATCTATCTAATCTCCCTATCTCTACTCTTGTGTTCTTAATCTTTCACACTAACATCTATTGGAAGAACACATCTCATTGCAAGGGAAGAATCCAAAGAACCTAATCCACTCTTGTGATTGTGTCGAGGGTCTTCTATCTTTACCCTTTCTACTACAATCGAGTCTCTAGGTTAGGTTAGGACTTGGTTGAATAAACAAACAACCTATTCTTTCTATTTGTTTGTAAGGGAAGTCTTGTATCTTTGTGACCAAGCCTAGATCATTGGGGATCTAGATTGAAGCCTTGTGTCTTGGTGACCAAACCTAGATCATTGGGGATCTAGTTGGGATTTGATACTTCCGGTGGGAAGTCTTAGTGGTCTTTGTGGTTAAGTCGATTCACGAGATTCTTTTGGGTGGTTATCGGTGGAGTGAGCACCGATCTTCGAGAGCGGAATACCGTTGGAGAGTAGCTCTTCTTAGTGAGCACCGATCTTAGTGCATATCGGTGGAGTGAAGTTGTAACGGTTTGTAATCCACCAAAAGGATTATACTAGAGTAATAGTATCGGTGTCGTGGATTCACAATTGGAATTACTGATGGTATAAACCCCCCATCCCGAACCAGTATATATCATGGTGTCATTTACTCGCTTTATATACTTTGTTGTGATTGTGTTTTTGGTTGGTTTCTTATACAATCACTTGGTGTTCTTCTTGGCTTAAAGTTTTTAAACATCTAAAAAGCTGAAGAAACCGTATTCACCCCCTCTAAGGTTCTAATTCATAAAAAAACCATAAAACTTGTAAAGTGGTATAAATAACATAAATACTTGTATGTTTTGATAATATAACTTGAAAATACATCATGTTACTAGTTAAATGAAAGTATTAGATGATGAAAAATATTACTTGAAGCTTACTTGATATATATGGAGTTTGATGATGTTTATGTTAAAACCTTGGGATTTTATCACAAAATCCTAACTAGGAGTATAAATGGAACTTGTTTAATACTTGATCTTCAAAAATTTGATGGATCTTCTCGGTGTATTGATCTTGGCCAATCCATGGAGAAGAGAGGATGAGATGAGAGAAACTTGCTAGTTTATTTTGTTATGAAATAAGAAATATTGTATTTTAAGTGTAGATATTTTGTTAAGAAAGAAAAGTTGTACAAGTAACTAAGGAGCTAGGGGGGGGGGGGGGGGTACATGGGTGAATAAGATGAGTGTGTGGGAAGCTTGGTATTATCTAGTTTACGGAGTCAGTTTTGGTTCCGTTAATTGCTTAAACGCTGTTAAAACTGGAAACACGGGTCTAAAACGTGTAATTCGCGTAAAACGCTGAATTGAAAAACGTAAAATTCCAAAACTTTTAGAATTGTCGTAAAATGAGAGAAAATCATATTTCTATTGTTTATAGTGTTTTATGGACATATCGGGATGCTGGAATGACGTCTAAACCTATACGGAAATCTCGGACACGGTTTCGTGATTTTTGCAGAAATGATCCGACGAGTGCCAAACTCTCGGATTATCATTAAAATAGTTTAACTTACGAGAATATGAAATAAAAAATTTTGGAAATGAATAGTGAAAGTGAATAGTGAAATGATGAATAGTGGTCGGTGAATAGTAAATTGTCGAGGTTTGGAAATAAATGTAGACGTGGAAAATTTCGGGTTGTTACTCAAATTCCTTGCTAGGAACAGTACCTGACGACGTTAAGCTTTAACACATGACAGCGTCAAGAGTGACAAAAGAGGTGAATGTGGAATTTATAACGTGACGGCCCAGAACATTTTCTTTGTTAATGGCCTGACGGCGTCACCAAGGCCGTCAGGGTCCAAATGCTAGTGATGACCTAGAGCTTATTTCTACATGACGGCGTGAGAAGTGGATCTAGGCAATACGAATTTCATCTTGGCGGCGAGTTGACGGCGTCAGAAGCTAATACATGACGCCGTCAGGATGCTTAGTCTATATATATTTTTCTAATTTTTCATTGTAAAGTGTGGAACAAAGTGGAACAAGTTGTGCAAAAACCCTAGGTCGAATTTCCTGCATATTGAAGGGGTTTCAAACCCTTCTTTCTTCCATGTTTGAATAAAGATAAGTACTTCAATAATCATTCAATATGTCTATGTATTGTTTGATTCTATCTTATGTTTATCTTTCTTTTAACATGTTAGGCTAGGTTTTTATTGTGTTTGCTTAGATGTAGTGAAACCTAGATGTTGATTATTGGTTGATTGTTTATCTATAATTGTTACGGATGATTGTATTCGATGTTAGGCTTAAGAAAATTGGCAGACTTCAATTGGTAACTTGCTTGAACGTCTTAAGAAACATGATCGGAGGTGTACTACGATTTTTGGTTGTATATAATGCATAAGAGAATTCTAATGATCCCATGTTAGGAGCTTTTAATCGGCTCGACATAAGAGTAAAGTAGGATCTTATAGAGTTAGGGAATATTGTACACGGCCCTACGACTAGTATTAAGGAATATAACCAGTCATCCATGCAATTGTAACAAACTAATCAACCAGTAAAAAATATCTAGGGAGTAATGAAATCCAGGTAAACACAAATTTTCTCATTATTGTTTCCACCACATTAGTATATTAGTTTAATTTTCATTTCTTTTATTTTATTTTGATTGCATCTTAGTTTATTGGGTTAGTTGGCAAGCAACTAATTCCGCCCACTCCTTCAAAACCCGATATTTTACTTGCTTTTCATAAAAATATAAAAATACAAAAAGAATCATCTCTCACCCCTAGACCTAGTTTAGTAGGCTTTCTAATCCTAGCAACACTATTCCTGAGTTGAACAATCAATCCCCCGGTACTTGTCACTATACTATACTACAACGATCAGGTACATTGCCTGGTGGTGGTTGTAAGCTTCTCAAGATCCCTTGAGAGATAAAACCTGTTGCGAGGGCGCAATTCCCATGTATCAAGTTTCTGGCGCCGCTGCCCGGGGAATAGTTATTGTCTAGGTTAGAATTTCTTTTTATTAGGTCTACTTGCTAGATTCCTATCTAGTTAGATTTTTATTTTTATTTTTTAGGTTTCCTTTAGTCTATTTTTTTCTTCGTGCCTTTGTTAGTAAATTAAATTCATTGACTATTCCGTTGGCCATTATGAAAAATGTGAATCCACCCCTTTCCCCTAGTGATGTTGCTTTGTTGTGTGAACAGATTGAGAATGAGATTAGGGAACTTAGGGAACTTAATAGGTTGATTAATGTTGAGCTCGATCATGCATTTAGTGACCTAGCGACCGCCTTGTATTCAAATAAGGACCTAGGATCTAATGATTTTGAGGTTGTTGTTGAGAATGTAAAGGAACTTGAGGAAGCGGAGATAGATCCGAAACCAGATGATTATTTCAATCTATATCCCACTAAGGAGGAGACTGCGTACTATAATAATCTTGTCTATAATCCTCGACCTCCTTTTGCTAGAATTGACCCTAAGATAAAGAGAGGTGATCCTAAGAATGTTAAGATACCATGTATGATTGGGTATAAGTATGTTGACAACGCTTACATTGATTTTGAATCCCCAATCAACATTATGTCCTCAAGTGTTTATAATGATATAGTGAAAACAAGACTCGGACCTAGAAAAGATCCCAAATACCCCGGTGGAGTTTGTAACTTTGTTGGGAGAATTAAAGGTCTACATGCCTTCGTTGGGAACTTTACTTATATCATTGACTTTATGGTTGTTGAAGATTTAGCTAGTGTTATTGATTGTCGCTTATCCCATGTTGTATTAGGTAAGCCATTTGTTGAAGAATCCAAGTTAGAATATGATGGGATAGAAGGGACGATCTGATTTACTAGTGAAACTGATAGGATCACATATAGGATGCCTAATAGAATAAAGGAATTTCGTTTTGTGCCTCGATTTGATATGGATAACATTGGTTCTTTTGAGGAAATCAATGACGAGGATAAGAAAAAGGGCATGGACTATGTATGGGAGAAGAAGAGCCTTTTCTATAAGGATTGCTTAACTCTAGGACCAAAATATAAAGTTGATAGGGAATTCTCCAATAGAATTATAGGAGCAATTGAGAAAAAGGTGGTTGGTCTCTACAAAGAACATTTACAATCGGGTCCGGAATACAAAACTAAGATTGAGGATGACCTAGAAAATGTGACCAATGACGAGGTCACATAATAGCCCATGACCTTGAGTCTAGGAACAAGACTCGTAAATAAAGAAAAGCGCTTCTTGGGAGGCAACCCATGCTTTGTGTGTTTTTATTTGTTTGATTTTATTTGTTTCCGTATGCATGTTTTATTTTTATTGTTGGTAAATCATGTTTCAAACTAAATTGTGAAAATACTTTATTTTGTTTTTAACTTCGTCTTAATTACATATAAAGGTATTTTGCAAAAGCTAAGTGTAAGGGGAAACCCAAAATTTGTTTATAAGAACGAAAATGATGTTGATTGGCCACAATATTAAATGAACATGTATATTAGTATTTGTTAGAGTCAAATGCCTGTAGCGAGTCATAATGATGTTTTGCAGGATTTTCCAGGAAATAAGGCATAAGTTTTTCTAGAAATTTTCTGGAAACTTAACATAAGATTTTTCCAGGAACATTCTGACGGCGTCAGGAGTTACAACCTGACGGCGTCAGGTACTAAAATTCTGAAAAATTTTGCGAGTTTTGTTTATACCGGAGTCCTAAAGTTTTTGTTAATCCTTTAGTTTTGTAAACTCCAGGAAATCTGCAAACATTCATTCCACAAACATTATATCTTAAATTGTTTTCTAGGATTTGTTAGTATATATAGATTGCCGCCAATTTTATGCGAGGTTGCCTTGATTGTTTTCTCAGGTTTAACAGGTTATATATCACAAGAAGATGATTTATATTTCTGGAGGGAAGCTTATAACGTTCATTTTCTTGGAGGAAGATCTAACCTTGTCGACACACTATCCACACCGAACGAATCAGGGGAGTATTTGTTTTCATTTTTTTTACCTATTTTACATTTACATCCTTTAATAGAACATTGGGGACAATGTTCATCCTAAGTCTAAGGGGAAGGTAAATGATGATACCTTATAGGGTACAATTGCACTTGAGTTTGTTTGTTTGATGGTAGGTGTGTAATAAAACTAAGAGAAATACTTGTTAGTGTAATTTTAGCGCGAAATTTAAAATTTTTTACAACATTAAGGAGTGAAACTTTAGCCTTAACAAGCGTCTCATGGATACGAGTTGTACGACTAGCACAAAACCGTACCATTCAAAAAAAATTTCCACCCAAATATGTGAGGTTCGCCTTTAGATTTGATAAGAAAAGCATTCATTATTACTGCTTTAAGTGTACCGGTAGTATTTAGATTCTAGAACTTGCGTTAGTGATGCATCCCAAGACCGCTAGTGAGACTACATTCGTGTAGTAGGATTTACTACATGATAAGAGGCATTAGGATCACCCTTGTATTTAAACCCGTATCATAAAAACTTGACCATTTAAGTCATATTACTTGACTAGCGAAGTCAATTAATTTTCCCACACCTTAGCGTTGTACTCATTTTTTGTACACGATACCCCTAGTACACCCCTCCGAGCCTATCTTTTCATTTCTAACTTTAAGAATCTTACTTAAAGGAAGAATTTGTTACAACCCACCCCAATGTGAAACCAAATCACCTTAGCCTTCCTTGTATGCACTCATCTTTAGTGCATTATTGTTACATGTTTAAACCCTTAGTAAATTATCTAATTAATTACATGGTTGCTAAGTTGAGTCATATCTTCTACATATTGTTTTGGGATGATTGGGACTCATGGGTAAAGTACTAGTGTTTTGGAGTAATGGGGAAGAACATCAAATTATTACCCCCCGTATGTGCGTTACTCTTAAAAAGGTACTCCAAGTGTTTTGATTATCTTGATTCGAGTCATTAGAGTAGTTTATTGTAAAGTATGTAAAAATTCAAGTGTAAGGGGAATGTACATTCCATATGATGTATTATTTTGGATGGTAGGGTAAAAGTGTATGCAAAAAGAAAAAAAAAGAAAAAAAAAATCAAAAAATCATGAAAAAGAAAAAAAAATAGAAAAAGAAGAAAAGAGAAAAAACATTTGGACTACCATCCCGTTTCATTCTATATTTGTTTTATGTTTTAGTTATTTTTTATTCATTAGCTTAAGTCGAGTCAAGTCTTGGCTTAGCAACGCCATATTATACATGTAATTAACCAAGATGATTAACTCGCCACCAGTAAATATTGCCTTTATCCAACAAAACCGTGTTTTCTATATCCCTACACCTAACGTTATAACCCTTCAAAAGACCTCTTTGATAGTTTATCCTAGGTGCTTACGCCGAGTGGTGGAGGTTTGATCCTTTCCCAAGCCTATGGTAATCTATTTGCTATGACAGGTAGTGAGAGATGTTTTCCATTTCCTTATTGTGATATATATTTTATTACACCCGAGATGTTTGAGTATCTAAACACTATTTGTGAGGTGCTAATGTATGACCTCCGTGCTTGTTTTTGGTTTTTATTGGAACGATTATTTGTTGTAATTACTTTTATATTACTGTTAAATGACCCCTAACTTGTATTTTGATTAGAATAAAAGCGCATTTGCTTGAGGACAAGCAAATCTCAAGTGTAAGGGTATTTGATGAGGCGAAAAGTGTACTACTTTTAAGAGGTCATTTAAGCCCGAATTCGAGATTATTTGATCAATTATTGCCCTAAATCGTTCCTTTTGTCATTTTAGGTACTTTTGGAGAGAAATCTAGAAAAGGAAGCATTTTGAACGTTTTTGGAGCATAAAAGTGAAGAAAACGGCAAAGTCTCAAATTCCTTGCTGGGAACAGTACCTGACGACGTCAAGCTTTAACACATGACGGCGTCAAAAGTGACAAAAGAGGTGAATGTGGAATTTATAAGGTGACGGCCCAGAACATTTTCTTTGTTAATGGCCTGACGGCGTCACCAAGGCCGTCAGGGTCCAAATACTAGTGACGGCGCAGAGCTTATTTATACATGACGGCGTGAGAAGTGGATCTAGGCAATACGAATTTCATCTTGGCGGCGAGTTGACAGCGCCAGAAGCTAATACATGACGCCATCAGGATGCTTAATCTATATATATTTTTCTAATTTTTCATTGTAAAGTGTGGAACAAAGTGGAACAAGTTGTGCAAAAACCCTAGGTCGAATTTCCTGCTTATTGAAGGGGGTTCAAACCCGTCTTTCTTCCATATTTGAATAAAGATAAGTACTTCAATAATCATTCAATATGTCTATGAATTGTTTGATTCTATCTTATGTTTATCTTTCTTTTAACATGTTAGGCTAGGTTTTTATTGTGTTTGCTTAGATGTAGTGAAACCTAGATGTTGATTATTGGTTGATTGTTTGTCTATAATTGTTACGGATGATTGTATTCGATGTTAGGCTTAAGAAAACTGGCAGACTTCTATTGGTAACTTGCTTGAACGTCTTAAGAAACATTATTGGAGGTGTACTACGATTTTTGGTTGTATTTAATGCATAAGAGAATTCTAATGATCCCATGTTAGGAGCTTTTAATCAGCTCGACATAGGAGTGAAGTAGGATCTTATAGAGTTAGGGAATATTGTACACGGCCCTAAGAGTAGTATTAAGGAATATAACCCGTCATCCATGCAATTGTAACAAACTAATCAACCGGTAAAAGATATCTAGGGAGTAATGAAATCTAAGTAAACACAACTTTTCTCATTATTGTTTCCACCACATTAGTATATTAGTTTAATTTTCATTTCTTTTATTTTATTTTGATTGCATCTTAGTTTATTGGGTTAGTTGGCTAGCAACTAATTCCGCCCACTCCTTCAAAACCCGAGATTTTACTTGCTTTCCATAAAAATATAAAAATACAAAAATAATCATCCCTCACCTCTAGACCTAGTTTAGTAGGTTTTCTAATCCTAGCGACACTATTCCTGAGTTGAACGATCAATCCCCCGGTACTTGTCACTATACTATACTACAATGATCAGGTACACTGCCTGGTGGGGGTTGTAAGCTTCTCAAGATCCCTTGAGAGGAAAAACCTGTTGCGAGGGCTCAATTCCCACGTATCAGTCTACTGAATCAAATAGTACTCTAACTAAGTGATGGTTTAAGAAAAACTTACCCGTGACTACGCTCGGATCCTTTAGATCGTTCCTGTCCCTCAACATATAAGCTCTTACCTGGGCACCATCAGTATTTTTTTGGGACATCTACTTGCATAGTGTCCCTTTTCTCCGCAAGCATGACAAATGACCGTTACTGGTTGCAGATTACCACCAGTAGCTGGTCCTTTGTACTTGCAATCCTTTGTCTGATGGCCTACCTTGTTACATGTATTACATTTAATGGAACAAGGCCATGTGTGATGCCAATTGCACCTCTTACACAGAGGGGCTTTTCCAGCATAACCACTTCCCTCATTTGGAGTGGCTACATATGCTCTGGCACTTGCCTTGGTTGAGGATATGGGTTGGTATGATGATTACCATAGGTGTTATGGGTGTTACCGAAAGCTCTCCCATCGTGGAACTTTCGTTTATTATTGTTGGGAACTCGCACAGAGTTGTGCTTTGTTACTTGATCCATTAACCTCAAAGTGATGTTAATGGCTTCCTCTAAGGTTTGTGGCCTTGAGGCAGTAACATTCCCTTCGATACTTCAGGGTAAACCTCCGATGAAAACTTCTATTGTCTTTTCAACAGTCAGCACCATTCTGGGACACAAAGTTGCCAACTCTTGAAATCTCCTAATATAAGTTTTAACATCGTTCCCCTTCACAATCAAGTTATAAAATTCATCCTCCATTTTCTTGCCTCTTCTATTCCTATGGGTTGGGCATACGAGTACCACCAAGATAACGCTTCCTTAATAAGAGTACCAGTCGCAAACTTAACTCTACAATCCTCAGTACAGTTACTACGGGCGAATACTAATTCACACCTCTCAAACCAGTGAATCAATCCTATGGCCCCTTCTGTCCCATTGAAATTGAAGGGCTGACAGCTCATAAATTCCTTGTAGTTACTCTTCTTCACTATAGGAATTTCGGGGTTTCTAGCCATGTTAGCATTCCTAGCTTCTAGTGCCGCAGTTACACTGTCAGCAACTAGTTGTCGAATGTCTTCCTGAGACATGGCAGGAGTAGTAGGAGTAGCGGGAGTATTGGCTCTCGTACATGCCATTCTATAGATGTTCATAGGAATAAGATGGGATAAGAATAATTTCATATCCAATTTAGACATTCTTGCAAGTTCTAACTAATAGAAGCTTGCGTATAGACGGATGGTACAAGTTCTAACTCGTAGAACATTGTCTGATACCGGGGAAAAGGATAGGTAGGGAATCCTAATTCTAAGAGGGCGGATTTCCAAATAAGATTGACTATATTCCCAGAAATTCACTTCCCCCCGTCTAAAGGCATAGTGGTACAAGTCTAAGGGATTCTAACTCTAAGTTTTAGTATTTCTAGGTAAGTCTACTTGTTTTAAGATTTCTAATGACCTCGAGTTATTTAGACTTAAGATAGGCATATAGTGTTATCCTAAGGCATAGGGGATCCTAATACGGGATACTTGATGTGAGAGAACTAAGTGTAGGCAAACTATAACTTCTTATTTTATAGAGTGAAACCTAGCAAGTACCCGTACATAACTAAGTTATCTATAGCTAAACTACCTATAAAACTAAATCTATAACCTTACAAGTTTGATTCTTTATTGTTTTTGAGTTCCTGGATTGCTGCTAATAGATCTCTTATATCAGACTTATGACTATTCTTAATATCCTCGATGATCATTTCGATAGTGGAAAGCCTAACATGTGATGTAACTACTTCATCAGAGTGTTCTTCATACTTTGTTTGTAACCTAAAGATTTGACTACATGTTTTCTCTAATTCATTTTCTAACATATTATAGTCTTTTTGAATTATAATTCTACCTTTTCCTAGGGCACTTATTTTATTTTCTACTTCCTCAATACATTCTAAGGACAACTTATCTAAATGATTAAGTATATCCTCATGCCTTTCTAAAGGCGTTTTATAAGAACTACTAACTATTTCAAACCTAGGGGAGGCGAAGGTGGTATAATACGTATTTTCTTACGGGGAGGGGAAGATATTTCGGGAACATAACAATCTTTACTAGTATAGTGAGGTATAGACGGGGTAGAGGTTATAGTAGGTACGGGAGGAATATCACCACCATATGCTTGCATATAACCGTTATATGTTTGCATATAGGGATCATTCGGGGAAAGTTCTAAACCTAAGTTAACTAAGGCATTTTTGGGCTAATTCTTTCGGAGAATTAGAACCAGAAGATGAGTGAGTAGGGGTATTCGGGGTATATTCATAACTATCCGATGAGGTATCCGAATCATCGGTATCCAACACGATGATAGGATTGTTAAAGGAGGACATAACTAACTGTAATACCCGGGAAAAATATCTTAGCATGCTATACCCTAGAGGTAATAGTAATAGTGGGGTATCTGTCTTAGAGGCAATAGTGAGGAATCTAACCTAAAGGCAATTTGGGGAATCTAACCTAGAGGCAAGTCAGGAATCTTAACCTAAAGGCAAGTTGGGAGTCTAAAGGCAATTGTTGGGAATCATAACTAATAGTTACCACAATTAAGCATGGAAGAAGACATTGCTGAAGAATGCACTAGCAATGGAAACTCATTACCACTGCTAGTACATATTATTACCACTGCTTATAGGATAATTTTTAGGAAACCGTATATTAGATAAGCATAGAAAAGATCTTGTATATATTCTATTATGTTAGGTTTATACTAATCTTGTAAAGGACTCCTTGTGTCCTGTAAAAGGAGGTCCTAGGTTTAGTTTTATGTACGTATCAATAGCAAGAGCTTCAAGGTGTAACCCTAGTGATATTCAGATCACTCGTATTATTATTAATAATATTGAAGCTTAAAGTTTGTTTAATCCCTGTGTTCATATTGTTTCATTCACATACAACTCATACACATCACTCATATACATCTTCTAAATACTCTGTCGTAAATTCCGTGTGCTACATAGTAAATACTCAAAGTATCTATCTAACTAAGGTGTGTGTTTAGATCCATCAAGTAGTAACAGAGCCAGGTTCTGATACTTTGATTTAGAAGATCCGAAGTTAACTGACTTTTGCAAAGTCCAATGGAGATGGAGAACAGTCAGTCGAACATTGCTGCTAGACTTCCTAAGCTCAAACTTAACGAGTATGAGATGTGGAGGATAATGATAGAACAGTTCTTTTTGGTGCAAGATTATGCTCTCTGGGAAATCATCATGTATGGTCATTCGTTTAAACTAAGTACTTCTTTAGAGACAATTGACGGCAAGACTGTTCAGACCCTAAATACTCGACCAGTCACTAATGAAGAGCGGCTTCAAAAGAAGAATGACCTGAAGGCAAGAAGTTTATTGCTGATGACCCTTCCTAAGGATTAAATCATAGCCTTCAGCAAATACAAGACTGCTAAGACCTTGTTTGAAGAGATTTCCTCAGTTTTTGGTAGCAATGATGCTACCAAGAAGACCCAGAAAACCTTGTTGAAACAAAACTATGAAAACTTCTCTTCAACAAGTAATGACTCAATTGATAGTATCTTCACTAGACTCTAGAAAATTATAACACAACTCACTGTGTTTGGTATTGAGGTAGAAAGGGAAGACCTCAACTTGAAGTTTCTAAGGAGTATACCTTCTAAGTTTCACACCAATGTTGTTGTCTGGGAAGACAAACTTGAACTGGAAACAATGAAGCTCAATGACCTTTACAATAACTTTAAAGTTATTGACCAGAGATTGAAGAAGGCAGGGAAGCTAAGTACAAGTTCTGGCAACTTAGCTCTTATATCATCATCTATGGATGTTAGTTCTGCTAAAGAAAGTGATGAAGATGAAGATGCTGCTCATATTGCTGTTTCCACTGGCAGTGCAAGTGTTACCACTGCTGGCTCCAAAAAGAAGATTGTCGGACTTGCAGATCCTACCTTTTATGCTTACCTCTCAAGCCAAGTCAGTGGTTCACTTCTAACACATGAAGATCTAGAACAAGTGGATGATGATGATCCGGAAGAGATGGATATCAAGTGGCAAGTTGCACTACTAAGTATGAAGGCAAAGAAATTCTGGCAAAGAACAGGAAGGAAGATTATCATTAATGGTAATGAGACTGCAAGTTTTGACAAGAAAAAAATGGAGTGTTTCAACTGTCACAAGATGGGACACTTTGCTAGAGAGTGCAGAAAACCAAGAAAGCTAGACAGCAGATCCACTTGGTACAAGTAAGAGAAGAAGAAGGAGCCTACTGTAGAAGAACCCAAGGCAATGTTAGCCATTGATGGTGTCAGCTATGACTGGTGTTACATGGCTGATGAGGAAGAAGCACCTATAGAATCTGCAATGGTAGCAACTGAACTAGCTCTCATGTCTTTCTCTGATTCTGAGGTACACTCTAATGATAGCTGCTCTAAATCATGTAAAGCATTAAAAGAGTGTGATAGACTTAGAGAACTTTTGGATAAACAAACTACTGAATTAGTGGACTCTAATTATACTTTGTCTAATTATAAAAGAGGTTTGTCTATCTTAGAAACACAAATAGAGCACTATAGAGCAAATGAGTCTAAGTTTAATGATGATATTGTTGTATTAAAAAAGGACTTAGACTATAAGATTGCAGTAAATGAGGCACTTAGAGAAGAATTGGAAAAGCTTGAAAAGGCTAATGAAAATGTTCAGATCAATTGTGATACATTAGCTCATCATTCTAAGTGTACAGATAAAATTTGGGAGGCACAAGTGGTTAATAAGGCCAAATCAGGTGTAGGTTACAAGTCTGTCCCCCCACCATTAAGAGGTGTTCCAGCACCTCCAGGTATAGATCTAGCACATATAGGGATAAAAGAGTTTCAAGAACCAATTAGGACTTATGGCCCTCAATTTGTGAAAGAAGCTATTGATGAAAAAGTTAAGGTAGAGACTGATGCCTTTGAGAGTGCTAGTGATTCATCTCTAGTGGATGAAAGTGTTAAGGTTAAGATAGAAACCAGTGTTCCTGAAGTTGTTAAAGTTGAAAAGGAAGAGCCTAGGAAACAAGCTTATCAAACTAGGCCAACTATAAAATATGCTGAGATGTATAGGAACAGGTCACCAGCTCCTAAGGGAAACCAGAGGAACAGGAATAATCTTAAGTCTCAACAATTTGGTAGTGATTTTGTGTTAAATAACAAAGCATGTCATATCTGTGGTAGTTTTGATCACTTACATGCTAACTGTAACTACCATAAGGGAAGAAGGGAAGTTTTTGGGAACACAAGGGTGAATGAAAACAATTTTCAAAAATATACTCACCCTAATTCACTCAGTAATATGATTCCCAGAGCAGTTCAACTGAAATCTGGCATCAAACCTTTTACAAATGCTGGAAAAATTGACACTGCTTCCCAAAATTACCTGTTAAAAGTGCATAACCTATTACAACTTTTGTTAAATCTACACAAACAGGTAAAAGGACCTTTTATGAGAAAAAGGTTGTTTACAACCAGAAGTGGGTACCAAAAACTAAAATTGCTAAGCCAGCAGTTGCCACTGCTAGGACAAAAGTTACCACTACTGGGTCTGTAAACAAGAACAAGGTAAAATTGGGAAATGTTGTGAAGGCCTCAGCATGTTAGGAATGGAAACCTAAAGGAATTAACACCTCTAACAATCCCAATGGTGTATCAATGACATTTGACAGATTAAACTATATTGATACACGATGCAGATCCAAGTCAATTGTGGCTTGGGTCTCCAAAAGGAACTAATTCCTTTGTTTTATGTGCAGGAACATCCAAAGGTTAAAGAAGATCAAGGCTACTCAGATAGTGGATGTTCGAGGCACATGACTGGCAACAAGTCCTATCTCACAGATTTCAAACCTTATGATGGACAATTTGTCAGCTTTGGAGGTGGAGTTGGTGGTAAAGTTACTGGCAAAGGCACTATTAAAGCTGGAAACTTGGATTTTGAAAATGTGTACTATGTGAAAGAGCTTAAGTATAATGTCTTTAGTGTGTCACAGATGTGTGACAAGAAACACAGAGTTCTTTTTACTAATAATGAATGTTTCGTCCTATCTAAGGATTATAAGTTACCTGATGAAAGTGAGGTTTTACTTAAAATTCCAAGAAAAGGCAATCTATACAGTATTGATATGAAGAACATTGTGGCTAAAGATGATGTTACTTGCTTGCTTGCAAAGGCTACATTGGATGAGTCCATGTTATGGCACAAAAGACTTGGTCATAATAATTTTAAAACCATCAACAAGATAGTGAAAGGTGGTTTAGTCAGAGGATTGCCAAAGAAGAGATTTGAGAATGACCAAACCTGTGTTGCCTGTCTTAAAGGCAAGCAACATAGAGCTTCTTGCAAGACCAAGGCCTATAACTCTATTGCTCACCCTCTCTATATGTTGCATATGGACTTGTTTGGTCCTACATCTATGAGCAGCATACATTTGAAGAAATATTGTCTTCTTGTAACTGATGATTTTAGCAGGTTTACATGGGTTTTTTTTTCAAAGAACCAAGGATGAAATTATTGGCATCCTTAAAACCTTTATCACTAAAGTAGAAAACCTAGTTGATAAGAAAATCAAGATTATCAGGTGTGACAATGGGACAGAGTTCAAGAATAGAGTTATGGATGATTTTTGTAGAGAGAAGGGTATTAAAAGAGAAATCAGTGTAGCTAGAACTCCTCAGCAGAATGGAGTGGCCAAAAGAAGAAACAGAACACTGATTGAGGCTGCAAGAACCATGTTAGCTGATTCCAAGATACCAGTTACTTTTTGGGATGAAGTAGTTAACACTGCTTGCTATATTCAGAACAGGGTTTTAGTGGTGAAAGAAAAGAATAAGACACCGTGTGAGTTATTCAGAGGTAGACCTCCTACCTTGGACTTCATGAGACCATTTGGATGTCATGTTACTATTCTCAATACCATAGATCATCTGGGTAAATTTGATGGAAAGTCAGATGAAGGCTTCTTTGATGGGTACTCTATGGTTAGTAAAGCCTTCAGGGTATATAATCTAAGAACAAATAAGATTGAGGAGAATCTGCATGTAGAGTTTCTTGAAAATAAACCTAATATTGCAGGTGCAGGTCCAGAATGGCTATTTGATCTTGAGACACTATCAAATTCTATGAACTATGTACCTATTATTCCAGGTACAGGGACTTATGATTTTGCAGGTTCAGAAGAGTTTATTGATGAAGATGAACCTAGCAAAGATTCTGAGGATGATCAAGATCAAATTGGTATGCCACTTTGGGACTTTGTAGATGATGACCTTGCTTCAAAGTCTGGAGATCCACAACCTTCCAAAGATGCTAAAAAAGAAGGTGATGCAGATGTTGTGAATCTGGATGCTCAGAACAAAGAAATTCCTGAAAGCAGTGCTAATGTAATTTCCACTGCTATACCAGAAGTTTCTACTACTGAACCAAATGTGGAAAATTCTACTTTTGTTACTCAGGAGTCCCCTACTAATGATGTGGAAATCACAAATATGCCTTCTGCATATGATGTTTCACATACTCCCCAAGCAACTATTCACAAGGTGCATCCACTTGATAATGTGATTGGAGATCTACAATCTTGTGTGAAGACCAGAAAACAAACAAAGATGACTGATATTCATGGATTTATCAGTGAAGTTTATGAATCCAAGAATCATGAAGACAAGAATGAATGTTTGTTTTTTAGTTTCCTGTCATAAATGGAACCTAAGAATGTGTACAAGGCCTTAGAAGACTCAAGCTGGGTTGAGGCAATGCAAGAAGAGTTTCTTCAGTTCAAGATTCAAAAGGTTTGGGTACTTTGTGATTTGCCTGATGGGATGAAGATTATTGGTACAAAGTGGGTTTTCAGAAACAAGAGAGATGAAAGAGGCATTGTCATCAGGAACAAAGCTAGGCTAGTTGCTCAAGGATACACTCAGGAGGAGGGTATTGATTATGAAGAAGTCTTTGCTCTAGTTTCAAGGATTGAGGCTTCAGACTTTTTCTAGCCTATGCATCTTTTATGGGATTTACTGTCTATCAGATGGATGTCATGTAATACCTCAAATTTTAAAAGCACATAAAATGACTAAAATACCCTTACATCCAAAAATATTAATAAACACTTATAGAATACCAAATAAGCTACAGGAATTTTGTAATTCACAATATATGATCATAATAACTTAAGGAAACTTACAAAGTATACTTTCATGATCCTAAGAATAATATGGCACGTTAAAAATACTTAAAGGGTCCGAAAGTTAATTTATAAACTATACAAGACATAAAATAAGATAAATATAAGTATTTTTGGATAAAGTTGAGTTCGATATGGACTCCCTAAGCCCAAATTTCGACCCACTCCCCTCTCCTCACCATATATTCGGCCCTCATTAACCCATATTCAGCTTTTATATTTTTTGATACAACCGTACATCATAGAAACAATCCAGAATTTATCCCTAAAACCCTAAATCGGCTGCTACTCTTCTCCTACTAAATTAGACCCAAGGTATCACTTAATTCTTGTTTCTAATTGAAGATTAATGTTTTGATTTAATGTGTTATGAACCACTTGAAGTGAATCGGCCTAAAAAGATGTTAAACATGTTATATGATGGGTTACATGAATTCTGAAATCAAGACAGCAAATATACCTGAATATGTGAACAAGATAGGGCATGAGGTATAATGATTTAATTCGGTTTCTTTTGATGAAAAATTAGTTTTATGTCTTAGTTAAGTTTTACAATTGGTTTGAAGTGATTTCAAGTTGATTAGGTCGGGTTTTTTATTTTTGTGTGATTAAGTGTCAAAGCTGAAATTCGGGACCCATGAAACTCTCCAGTATTTAACTTCTATATGTATAGTATCACCATGAATTTTTGTATATTTTTCCTGAATGTTATGATGGGTCTCTCAAGGGGATACTTTTCGGGTACAACTGCAGGTCGGTTTTCTGAGTAGTTTGAGTTTGGGTATTTTTCTTGTGGGGTTAAACTAACTAATAAATTCTGGAAAAATTCTTGTGGGTTCTAAAGACATTGAGGTATCTCTGTGAATTTTTGTGAATTTTAATTTTGAGTTCTAATATGGTTTAAAAATTCGTATAGTTGTGACCTGGTTACGGATAAAAGCTGAATTTTATTGAAAGGTGATTTGCACACTTAAAGTTTATTATATCATTAATATAGATAACATAATCATAATGAATCCTTAATTAAGTGTCTAATACAGTAAAAGAACTAGCTAAGAACTTTATATAACCTAATATGATATTTAATTTGACTACTACATGTTTAAGTATGTTTAAAACCCTAGTTTACTATTGGGAGTCAAATTAAGCATGAATACTTGTATTTGTGATATAAAACACTTAAGAATTAACTGTAAACCTATAATATGTGATAAGTAACCTTAAAATTATATTACTAATTAATTAAGCACTTAACTTAATCATTTGTTTAAGGTTACTAGTAAGAAAGGTTACTAAGAGTGGATAGACGATCTAATATGGAATAAGAATAAGTAAATAAATGAGCAAGCTATTAATATCTAAAATCACATGTGTAGATTTCTGAAGAAGGGTATTATTCGTTCCTTGATCCTTTTTATTGTCAGCTTTGCATTTGTCCAAGGTACAGATATTCTGACCTTTTCAGTAAAGGTTTCTCATGACACTATCCTTTTCTTTTGATCTGACATTCCGTTTAGGGTTCCCGATGCCATTGCTATGAAACCCCATTTTATGTTCTGAACCTTTTCTGTGATGAACCTTTGTTATCTGAACCTTCTGATTTGGACTTTCTGATTTGACCTTCTGATTTGGACCTTATGATATGGACCTCTGATATGTATTTCTGATCTGATTATTTTGATGACCTATGATCTGTGTCATTTATGACATTCTGTTTGACCTATTCTAGTTTGACACCCGAGCCAAATCTGTTTTCACTAGGCATGGGGGTTCCATGTCCGAGTCAGAGATGCACCTCTGGCATGACTCCAGGGCAGTGGAGTGATGTTCTGCCACGTCCCCTTTTCTGTTATATGATATGCGCACTTTATGATATGATTTACTATGGCCAATCTGATTTCTGTGGGGGCGTATGGATGCATCCTAGAGCTGTTTCTGTTTCTGATATGATATTGTCTGGTGAATGTGGCTGTGTGTGCAATACACGTCCTTCACATTTTTGGGAGTTAGCTACTCCACCCATATGAGGACACCCCTCGTTATTGTCTGATTATCTGAGAGGTCTCCCCTCTATATGTTTATGAAGATATTTGAATTATGATTATGATATGATATTTGTTTATGGGCTCGTGGTAGATGACTATCCTTTACCTTTACCTTTATTTTTGTTTCAGTTACTTTGGTTATATTTCAGTTATTTCCGTTACACTATATTCTGTATTCGTTTCTATTTCATATTGCTTTGTTGTTATATCTGTTCACTGGGCTTTTTAAGCTCAGCCGCATTTCTTTTCTTCCGCGGCAGGTATCTAAGTTAGGAGCTGGGGTTTGCTTAAGGGATTGAGTGAAGAGTAGACTTACCTTAGATCATCTTAGCTTTGGATATTGATACTGTGTTTAAGACTTAGTTTATTTCTGTTTATCTTTCTGTTGGAGATTTCATTTTGGAACATATGTAACTTTAAGTCGTGTTGACTTTACTCTCTTTTGGTTAATTATGATAAGACTTCCTTTTATTTATGTTTATGTATGTTTCTGATATGACACCATATTTGTAATACTTTTACCCTTGTCGGGTTGGGGTGTTACAATTTATGGTATCAGAGCCAGATTAGATCGGCAGATTAAAAACCCATAGAGCTTAGGCTATGACCTGTGAGTATTAGGCGTTGCACCATAGAGAGTTATGAAACAACCTTTGAGGATTTGCTTTAGGATTCCCTTATATGAAACCTGAGTTATGACTGGTAAGGATTGGGTTGACTAGGATATCTGCTTAAGTAGAATTGCTTTCGCATCACTCTGATTCGCGCTTCTGTCTTTAGTTAAGCCCGATAAGATCATTCTTTCCGAGATTAGAAAGTTAAGCATGACATAAAGTTCAGTAACCTAGTAAGTTTAGAATGCTTTGAAAACTACATGATTAAGCCGTATATCCTTTAAGTTTCACTTTCTGATTTTGATTTCCATCTCAGACTTGTTGACAATTAGTTGATGTTTCCTGACTAATTGGAAGATTATTACAACCCTAAGTGTTTGATATATTCTGTAAATTCTTCTGCTTATGTTGGGTATATAAAGTTTTGACACTATTTAATTTTCCATAAAACTTTTCTATTTCTAAGAGATTCTGGAGGTTCTTAGTCATGAATATAGGAAATTGTTCACTCCATTATGATAATGAAACTATGTTTATTATGTCACACCCCCAAAATCGGGTCCAGCGGAAGCATACGTGTAGCTGGGGTGTAATTCAATCGGTATCACAACACAAGTACAAAAATGGTTTTCACTTTAATCATTTAGAATAAAATCGTTAAATCAAAAATGTTGAATTTACATCGTTAAAAGTAGTGCGGAAGTAGGCCCTTAAAATAGTTTAAAACGGTCCCCATATAAATAATCAGAGTCTTCTATGACCATGCCATGCCCTGCCAAAACCTCCAGTAGCGTGCCATATGCTTAAAACCTGAAAATACATGCTAAAGTGTCAACACGAGGTTGGTGAGTTCATAGAGTTTGTTTAACAAATAATGCCTATAGAGAAAATGATCGCCCAGCAAAGGCATTGTAAATCCACTCAGTTGCAAGTCCCTCCATAAGAGACTTGTAACCTGTGTGTTTACAACCCACTGCCAAATGTGTTAAAGTCTACGTGAACAAAAGTAATACTGTTATCCAAATTCCCAGATAAATATAGCAAAACGGCTATATAAATAATTCAGTCAATGAGGCCATATGATAAATCAGTCAAGCGGGAAAACCCGTAATAAGGTTGATGCAAAGGCATCTAAATTCAGTCAAGTAAGGAAACATTAATATTACGTTTGACATTCAGTCAAGTGGGGAATACCACAATATTACGTTTGACATCACAGCCAAGTGGGGAATACCACAATACGTTTGACATCACAGCCAAGTGGGGAATACCACAATATTAAAAGGAGGTCATATGATAAATCAGTCAAGTAGGAAAACAGCAATATTACGTTTGACATCACAGCCAAGTGGGGAATACCACAATACGTTTGACATCACAGCCAAGTGGGGAATACCACAATATTACAAGGAACTTATAGGAACAATTGGTGACTATGAGGTCATATAAACAAGGATAATCAATCCCATGAAATACAGGAAAATCAAACATACCAATGAATGCAGGTGATTAAATATACCAAAGAAATACCGGTAGTCAAGCATACTAATGAAGTGCAGGTGATCAAATATATATTTAGATAAAGCTGGAAATATTTGAGTAATCAACCAGGTAAAACAAGTAGTGCGTTTAAGTAAAACGAGCATGTATTCTCCCCCAAAGAGTTTACCAAAACCATTAAAAAGTAGGGGCTATGACTCACCTGGTGCGATAGCTACGATGACAAGAATGGATACACTGAAATGAGGCACGATCTCTAACCGCAACCTAATATGAGTAATAACGATCTACCTTAGATCATGACGTGATGAAATGAATGCACATGCACATGATGCCTATACCACTCGTAACATGGAAATACTTGTTATTGTCATAGTAAAATAGTTTCCATACTTAGGAAAAATAAGTCCAGATAAAGTTATAAAAACTTGTCGTATTATATCGTATAAAAATGTTAGTGTTATATTCCTCGTCTTGAAAACCTTATAATAGTCACTAGTAGTCGCGTAATAAACCTTGAGTCGTACGTATTTTGTTAATTAAAAATAAACTCCTTGAATAAGAAATCTAGAAAATATATTATTTAGTACGCAGTTATCTTATTTTCTAGTAGTGACTATATATATATATATATATATATATATATATATATATATATATATATATATATATATATATATATATATATATATATATATATATATATATAGTTTTGATGATGTTAAAACGCGTATAACTTGGTCGTTTTAAGCTCATTTTCCTCGTTCTTTATATCCACGGATTCGTTTTAGTATATACTAATATATTTTTGGTAGTTCGGCTCCTCTAGGTTACGTTTAACGCCTATATTTGCCCGTCGAAAACTGTCAAACAGCATGCAGTTTTTCAGAAAATAGTTTTCGTCGTTAAATTTACAAAAATCATATCTCCTTCGTTATTAACTCGTTTTTATCCCCGTTTTCGGCTATAGTTTCGTATTGGAGAGTATTTTCTAAATCTTTGGTCAAAAGTTACACCCTTGCCCCTGATCTTTCCACGTTTGCCAAAAAGGGACAGCAACATTTTGAAAGTGTCAAAAATAGATTTTCCTAGTTTCTAACTTGTTCAAAACCACTTCAATCACCACAAAACTAGTCTAATCCTACCATACACCTTCTTAGGGTGTCATGGGTTCCTAAACTTCATAAACAAAGTAGATCTAACAAAGATCTAACAATAATCACTTCCTAAGGTTCAAAAGTTAAAAGTTTATAAAATAAAGTGGTATAAATGGCATATGCATGTAGATCTTGTATAGAAATCATATGATCATAAAAATAACATGAAGAAATTATGGAAAAGAGTTTGACAACTTACTTAGAAAGATTAATGAACTTGGATGAGAAAAACCTAAGAAACCTTGAGTTTTTATAAACTCAAACAAGGACAACAAAAGGAAAGATAATGACTTGATCTTGGAAAAATTATGGTTTCTTCTTGTGTTCTTGGGTGGGTCGATTTGTACAAAGGGAGGAAGAGAAAATAATAAAAGTTTGCTAGTGTGTGTTGTTTATTGAATGAGAAATGAAGGATGAGATGAAGTATATATTTGATTAGTATAAGTCTTGGTCAAAATATCTTTGGTCTTGGTCCAAGGGGGGGGCAAAGGGGGCGGCAAAAGGAGGGAAACAAGGGTTTATGTTGGTGGCTAATAAATAAGTTTGTCTATTTGTTGGATGAGCTTGTGTATTTTGCATATACTTTGGGTGTTATCGGGTACCGAGTTAACTAAAAATAATTGTTACCGAGATAAAATAAAATATGACGGAGTTGTAAAAGTTGTAAAATAATATTCCTGATGAGAATCGGGTGTTAGAAAAATTATTGAATTGAAATTTCGCAAACCGACGATGTAATAAGCTCCGAACGTAAAAGATAATAATTGATTTCAAAACACCGGGTAAATTAATAATACAATTTTTATCTTATTATAATGAGTATAAAAATGTGTTAGGACCATAGTTGGGATTGTCGGATCAATTATTCATAGTGATAGTTTATAGGATAACGTTTATTTAGAAATAAATATACGTAAAAAAATGTCAAATATACCAAAAGTATTGATTTAAATATCCTACGAGTGGAATAGTATGCAAGTGCCATAATGATGATATGCGGACTATTTCTAGTCCGTATGAAATGTCTCAATGATAATGCATGAATTCGCTCCTGAACCAATACGGTTACGCGAATTTTGAATATCCGTAAACTAATTTTACGATGACATGAGTAATTCACGTGAATAGTGTTTTTCTTCCGGGAATGAATAGTGTCAAGTGAATAGTAAAATTTCTGAATGTTTCTCGAAATGTCAAATTGACCTCAAAAACGATGAATAGTGATTGATGAATAGTAAATGATGAATAGTAACCTGTGAATAGTAAATTGTCGAGGTTTGGAAAATGTCCGGAAATTACGAGTTGTGACAGTCTTCCCCTCTAACAGGAACTTCGTCCCGAAGTTCAGTTTGTGTTGGTCTCTAGAGTGGTATTGGTGAAAAGATGATGATATTTATCGTGTAAGCTACTGAGCTCTAATGGGAGTTCAAGTCTGTAGGCCACTAGGCCCATACTGTCTGAAATATTGAATGGTCCAATGTATCTCGGGTTTATCTTCCCAAATTTTTCTTAATGGTATCATGCCTTTCCTAGGCAGAACTTTCAACATAATCCTGCCATTAACTTGAAATTCTAAGGGTTTACAACTTATTGAACTTGTAACTGATTCTTGATTTGTAGGAAATTCCAGGTTATTTCATGAATGCTTACGGGACTAGTGAGTTGGGCTTTTCCCAATTTTGATCCGTCAATGGATGTTGGCACTTCGACCATAGAGTGCGTCAAATGGTGTAGTATCTAAGCTCGTGTGGTAACTATGGTTATAAAGGAATCTGATTTATGGAAAATGGTTAGTCCAACCATTTCTAGAGTCAATCATTCATGCTCTGAGCATATCTCCCTATGTTTGAATCGTTATCTAATCCTGACCATTGGTCTGCCAATGATAGGTAGTGTAGTTCCAAAGGAATCTTAATGTAATCACTAGGAGTTTGAGGTGAATTAAATTCCTCTATTAAGAATAATTGAAATGGATATCATAAATCTTGTGGAAAACTTACAAGGTTTAGTCCGTCAAAGGGTGTTATTGAAAATAATAGATTAGGATAAGATTGTGATTCCTCCGCAGGAATGTCATGAATTGAGTCTTTCCCCACCTATGATGCTTGGTCTCCATTACTAAGATTTTCCCCAAGTTATATGTCATCAAATATCAAAATCCTAAAGGTATAAGTGATGTAATGTGGTGATTGATTTTTCAAACTTTATTTTGAGATTGTGTGTTTTGTTCAAAAACCTTCCCTGACTAAATAAATTTACAACTTTAAGCAAACAGCTTTTTAAGTACATTTTTCTTGATGTTTCAGAATTTAATAGTTATGCAAGATAGAACTATTTTCAACATAAGGTGGATAATATGATTTACCAAAAATCGATGTTTAAAATATCCTAGCATCTAGTAGTTTTGTAAAAGATTAACCAAAAGGAATTTGCTTGTCAAAATAAGTGCCTCAGAAAAGTATTTCTTACAAAATATATGTTTTGCATAACTGTAGTTTGGAGAAAAATCCATTTAAAAGTGAAAATATTAAGAGGATAAAATAGTCAGGTATGTATGTCAACACAAAGGCATAGGTGTCTAACACGTTCGAATAAAGTCTATTGGTGAGGACATGTTCAATTTATAGTCTCGGTTAAAAGTTGGATTTATCTCTATGGTGTTGCTTAGTGAGCACTCGTATCGAAACTAATCCTTATAATTTAGTCAAGCCAATACTTTCCAGATGATGGAATTTTTGGTGATTAGGCCAGTGATAGTGGTTCGAATGGTTTTGTGATATCTTGAGGTTTCTGTTGAGTTTTGAATGGTATTAATGTACCGAGGGATCCTCCTCATAGAAGGTATGGAAAGTCTTTCCTAGGGAGATCATAGATAATATCCACTTATCAATATAGGGAGTAGTGAGGGATGAGTGACATCAGAATCTATAGAGTGTTAGCTAATTCCTTATATATATATGGGGGTGGGGAAAGGAAATGATAGTGATGGTGAGAAGGGAAGAGACTGTGACAACTGCAGCATAATGAGATTGTGATATAAGAAAATACTGTGATGCAAGTGTATTGTGCATAAATATGAAAGTTCACGAAATAAAATGACTAGTTGGCAAGCTTCCAATCGGTGGTTCACGAAGTGATGAAAAGTAGGAATGTTATGACAACGAGAGTATACACACACGTAAATGAAGCATTTGGAAAATGAGTTGAGAATTTATTCCGGACAAAATTTTATTATAACCATTCTCAATGTTGCAAAATTCATCTCTGAGCCAGACATAGGTGGTCAGCCTATATCTCACTATCCCGGGTTGAATATAGATGACCAGTCTATATCCCACCGAGGTTCCATGAATTTTGAAATACTCAGCTCAGTTATACTAAGACTATGTCCTTCACAAATACCAAGAGGTTCAAAAAGACAAAAGCAAGTGACCAAACTCGAGGTCGAATGCTGAAACTATGCATGGAAAACATAATGCGGTGACATATACGATACGTGAACATGCTTATAGGAAAGACAATTATAGTAATCAACCATGATAAATGAATATAGTATATCAGATAATGAGACACAAATCTCATCACCTAAGTCAGCAACAAACCACAAATGAGGCTTCAGCTTGGCAGGCAGGCACGTGACGGTCATAGGGTTAAGTTTTTCGTAAAAGTAGCTATAGTCTAGGTTTTAAAAACACTTAGTTCGCTATAGCTAGAGCTCTGATACCAATCAGTCACACACCCAAAATCGGGTCCAGCGGAAGCATACGTGTAGCTGGGGTGTAACTCAATCGGTATCACAACACAAGTACAAAAATGGTTTTCACTTTAATCATTTAGAATAAAATCGTTAAATCAAAAATGTTGAATTTACATCGTTAAAAGTAGTGCGGAAGTAGGCCCTTAAAATAGTTTAAAACGGTCCCCATATAAATAATCAGAGTCTTCTATGACCATGCCATGCCCTGCCAAAACCTCCAGTAGCGTGCCATATGCTTAAAACCTGAAAATACATGCTAAAGTGTCAACACGAGGTTGGTGAGTTCATAGAGTTTGTTTAACAAATAATGCCTATAGAGAAAATGATCGCCCAGCAAAGGCATTGTAAATCCACTCAGTTGCAAGTCCCGCCATAAGAGACTTGTAACCTGTGTGTTTACAACCCACTGCCAAATGTGTTAAAGTCTACGTGAACAAAAGTAATACTGTTATCCAAATTCCCAGATAAATATAGCAAAATGGCTATATAAATAATTCAGTCAATGAGGCCATATGATAAATCAGTCAAGCGGGAAAACCCGTAATAAGGTTGATGCAAAGGCATCTAAATTCAGTCAAGTAAGGAAACATTAATATTACGTTTGACATTCAGTCAAGTGGGGAATACCACAATATTACGTTTGACATCACAGCCAAGTGGGGAATACCACAATACGTTTGACATCACAGCCAAGTGGGGAATACCACAATATTACGTTTGACATCACAGCCAAGTGGGGAATACCACAATATTAAAAGGAGGTCATATGATAAATCAGTCAAGTAGGAAAACAGCAATATTACGTTTGACATCACAGCCAAGTGGGGAATACCACAATACGTTTGACATCACAGCCAAGTGGGGAATACCACAATATTACAAGGAACTTATAGGAACAATTGGTGACTATGAGGTCATATAAAGAAGGATAATCAATCCCATGAAATACAGGAAAATCAAATATACCAATGAATGCAGGTGATTAAATATACCAAAGAAATACCGGTAGTCAAGCATACTAATGAAGTGCAGGTGATCAAATATATATTTAGATAAAGCTGGAAATATTTGAGTAATCAACCAGGTAAAACAAGTAGTGCGTTTAAGTAAAACGAGCATGTATTCTCCCCCAAAGAGTTTACCAAAACCATTAAAAAGTAGGGGCTATGACTCACCTGGTGCGATAGCTACGATGACAAGAATGGATACACTGAAATGAGGCACGATCTCTAACCGCAACCTAATATGAGTAATAACGATCTACCTTAGATCATGACGTGATGAAATGAATGCACATGCACATGATGCCTATACCACTCGTAACATGGAAATACTTGTTATTGTCATAGTAAAATAGTTTCCATACTTAGGAAAAATAAGTCCAGATAAAGTTATAAAAACTTGTCGTATTATATCGTATAAAAATGTTAGTGTTATATTCCTCGTCTTGAAAACCTTATAATAGTCACTAGTAGTCGCGTAATAAACCTTGAGTCGTACGTATTTTGTTAATTAAAAATAAACTCCTTGAATAAGAAATCTAGAAAATATATTATTTAGTACGTAGTTATCTTATTTTCTAGTAGTGACTATATATATATATATATATATATATATATATATATATATATATATATATATATATATATATATATAAATATATATATATATATATATATATATATATATATATATAGTTTTGATGATGTTAAAACGCGTATAACTTGGTCGTTTTAAGCTCATTTTCCTCGTTCTTTATATCCACGGATTCGTTTTAGTATATACTAATATATTTTTGGTAGTTCGGCTCCTCTAGGTTACGTTTAACGCCTATATTTGCCCGTCGAAAACTGTCAAACAGCATGCAGTTTTTCAGAAAATAGTTTTCGTCGTTAAATTTACAAAAATCATATCTCCTTCGTTATTAACTCGTTTTTATCCCCGTTTTCGGCTATAGTTTCGTATCGGAGAGTATTTTCTAAATATTTGGTCAAAAGTTACACCCTTGCCCCTGATCTTTCCACGTTTGCCAAAAAGGGACAGCAACATTTTGAAAGTGTCAAAAATAGATTTTCCTAGTTTCTAACTTGTTCAAAACCACTTCAATCACCACAAAACTAGTCTAATCCTACCATACACCTTCTTAGGGTGTCATGGGTTCCTAAACTTCATAAACAAAGTAGATCTAACAAAGATCTAACAATAATCACTTCCTAAGGTTCAAAAGTTAAAAGTTTATAAAATAAAGTGGTATAAATGGCATATGCATGTAGATCTTGTATAGAAATCATATGATCATAAAAATAACATGAAGAAATTATGGAAAAGAGTTTGACAACTTACTTAGAAAGATTAATGAGCTTGGATGAGAAAAACCTAAGAAACCTTGAGTTTTTATCACAAAACTCAAACAAGGACAACAAAAGGAACTAGATAATGACTTGATCTTGGAAAAATTATGGTTTCTTCTTGTGTTCTTGGGTGGGTCGATTTGTACAAAGGGAGGAAGAGAAAATGATAAAAGTTTGCTAGTGTGTGTTGTTTATTGAATGAGAAATGAAGGATGAGATGAAGTATATATTTGATTAGTATAAGTCTTGGTCAAAATATCTTTGGTCTTGGTCCAAGGGGGGGGGGGCAAAGGGGGCGGCAAAAGGAGGGAAACAAGGGTTTATGTTGGTGGCTAATAAATAAGTTTGTCTATTTTTTGGATGAGCTTGTGTATTTTGCATATACTTTGGGTGTTATCGGGTACCGAGTTAACTAAAAATAATTGTTACCGAGATAAAATAAAATATGACGGAGTTGTAAAAGTTGTAAAATAATATTCCTGATGAGAATCGGGTGTTAGAAAAATTATTGAATTGAAATTTCGCAAACCGACGATGTAATAAGCTCCGAACGTAAAAGATAATAATTGATTTCAAAATACCGGGTAAATTAATAATATAATTTTTATCTTATTATAATGAGTATAAAAATGTGTTAGGACCATAGTTGGGATTGTCGGATCAATTATTCATAGTGATAGTTTATAGGATAACGTTTATTTAGAAATAAATATACGTAAAAAAATGTCAAATATACTAAAAGTATTGATTTAAATATCCTACGAGTGGAATAGTATGCAAGTGGCATAATGATGATATGCAGACTATTTCTAGTCCGTATGAAATGTCTCAATGATAATGCATGAATTCGCTCCTGAACCAATACGGTTACGCGAATTTTGAATATCCGTAAACTAATTTTACGATGACATGAGTAATGCACGTGAATAGTGTTTTTCTTCCGGGAATGAATAGTATCAAGTGAATAGTAAAATTTTTGAATGTTTCTCGAAATGTCAAATTGACCTCAAAAACGATGAATAGTGATCGATGAATAGTAAATGATGAATAGTAACCTGTGAATAGTAAATTGTCGAGGTTTGGAAAATGACCGGAAATTACGAGTTGTGACATATTAAGGGTTTTCTTTGGAAGGTATAATTTTGACAATAGTCAGGTATAGATTGATTTCCTAGGTTCTTTCCGTTAACAATGATTATGACATCATTTGATAATGAGGAAGATTGGCACTGGTGTGATTGAATCATTAGACTATTAAGTTCTCTTTTGGAAGCTTATTATTATGATAATTCTATGTATGTTTGTTAAGTTGATGGTTATGAGCATTTTGGTGAATTTGGAAGTATTGGTGCTCTAATAAGATAGATCTGTTAGATTTAGATATTTTTTTGATACGTTTCATTTTCCGTTCAACCTTATTGATGATAATTGATTCTGCTAAATCTTGGGAAGAAGAGAAGAATTGTTAGGTTACCATTAGGTTGTTTTATTCACGACTTGAGATAAAGTAAGGTCGCCATGAGGTATATTTATATAATGCAAATATTATGACGTCTAGCCAACGTGATAATATTTTCATCATATAAAGTACTCTCATTGTGAGCATATGATATCTTGGGAAGTGATTGAGGAGCATTAGAATTCTACTAGTTGAATTATTCGCGATAAGTGAGACTTTAAAATTTATTCTATTCGTCTGTGCTCTGTTTTCATCGTTAGATATTTGAATAAGTTCGAATTCTAATCGTACGTTTGTTGATCGTTGTTCACCCGTTAAGAAATTTAAAACTCATTATAGAGTTTCCTATCGTCTGAAATTCCGCACCCAATCTGTTTTCTGATATTAGTTATCTGTTGCTAGTACGCATCCGTTGAATTGATTTATGATTTGATTTGAATAAGATATGAAGTTATGAATTCTGATAAAGAAGATCTATCTGTCTGTTAGAATCTGTTAGAAAGGTTATTTTGAATTAAGGATTATTTCTACAACTGAAAGATTCTGTGTTCATTCCGTTCTAGCAATTTCTGCAATCTGATTCGTTTCCGTCTGTTCTGTTTATTCAATTTCCGAGGACGGAAATTTCTTTTTAAAGGGGAAGAAATTGTAATACCTCAAATTTTAAAAGCACATAAAATGACTACCCTTACGTCCAAAAATATTAATAAACACTTATAGAATACCAAATAAGCTACAGGAATTTTGTAATTCACAATATATGATCATAATAACTTAAGGAAACTTACGAAGTATACTTTCATGATCCTAAGAATAATATGGCACGTTAAAAATACTTAAAGGGTCTGAAAGTTAATTTATAAACTATACAAGACATAAAATAAGATAAATATAAGTATTTTTGGATAAAGTTGAGTTCGATATGGACTCCCTAAGCCCAAATTTCGACCCACTCCCCTCTCCTCACCATATATTCGGCCCTCATTAACCCATATTCAACTTTTATATTTTTTGATACAACCGTACATCATAGAAACAATCCAGAATTTATCCCTAAAACCCTAAATCGGTTGCTACTCTTCTCCTACTCCATTAGACCCAAGGTATCACTTAATTCTTATTTCTAATTGAAGATTAATATTTTGATTAAATGTGTTATGAACCACTTGAAGTGAATCGGCCTAAAACGATGTTAAACATGTTATATGATGGGTTACATGAATTCTGAAATCAAGACAGCAAATATACCTGAATATGTGAACAAGACAGGGCATGAGGTATAATGATTTAATTCAGTTTCTTTTGATGAAAACTTAGTTTTATGTCTTAGTTAAGTTGTCCAATTGGTTTGAAGTGATTTCAAGTTGATTAGGTCGGGTTTTTTATTTTTGTGTGATTAAGTGTCAAAGCTGAAATTCGGGAGTCTGAAATCAGTCCACTTTGTCGATATTAATTAAAAAACTATAAGGAGTTTACCTATGAAACTCTCCAGTATTTAACTTCTATATGTATAGTATCACCATGAATTTTTGTATATTTTTCCTGAATTTTATGATGGGTCTCTCAAGGGGATACTTTTCGGGTACAACTGCAGGTCGGTTTTCTGAGTAGTTTGAGTTTGGGTATTTTTCTTGTGGGGTTAAACTAACTAATAAATTCTGGAAAAATTCTTGTGGGTTCTAAAGACATTGAGGTATCTCTGTGAATTTTTGTGAATTTTAATTTTGAGTTATAATATGGTTTAAAAATTCGTATAGTTGTGACCTGGTTACGGATAAAAGCTGAATTTTATTGAAAGGTGATTTGCACACTTAAAGTTTATTATATCATTAATATAGATAACATAATCATAATGAATCCTTAATTAAGTGTCTAATACAGTAAAAGAACTACCTAAGAACTTTATATAACCTAATATGGTATTTAATTTGACTACTACATGTTTAAGTATGTTTAAAACCCTAGTTTACTATTGGGAGTCAAATTAAGCATGAATACTTGTATTTGTGATATAAAACACTTAAGAATTAACTGTAAACCTATAATATGTGATAAGTAACCGTAAAATTATATTACTAATTAATTAAGCACTTAACTTAATCATTTGTTTAAGGTTACTAGTAAGAAAGGTTACTAAGAGTGGATAGACGATCTAATATGGAATAAGAATAAGTAAATAAATGAGCAAGCTATTAATATCTAAAATCACATGTGTGGATTTCTGAAGAAGGGTGTTATTCATTCCTTGATCCTTTCTATTGTCAGCTTTGCATTTGTCCAAGGTTCAAATATTCTGACCTTTTCAGTAAAGGTTTCTCATGACTCTATCATTTTCTTTTGATCTGACATTCTGTTTAGGGTTCCCAATGCCATTGCTATGAAACCCCATTTTATGTTCTGAACCTTTTCTGTGATGAACCTTTGTTATCTGAACCTTCTGATTTGGACTTTCTGATTTGACCTTCTGATTTGGACCTTATGATATGGACCTCTGATATGTATTTCTGATCTGATTATTTTGATAACCTATGATCTGTGTCATTTATGACATTCTGTTTGACCTATTCTAGTTTGACAACCGAGCCAAATCTGTTTTCACTAGGCATGGGGGTTCCATGTCCGTGTCAGAGATGCACCTCTGGCATGACTCCAGGGCAGTGGAGTGATGTTCTGCCACGTCCCCTTTTCTGTTATATGATATGCGTACTTTATGATATGATTTACTATGGCCAATCTGATTTCTGTGGGGGCGTATGGATGCATCCTAGATCTGTTTCTGTTTCTGATATGATATTGTCTGGTGAATGTGGCTGTGTGTGCAATACACGTCCTTCACATTTTTGGGAGTTAGCTACTCCACCCATATGAGGACACCCCTCATTATTGTCTGATTATCTGAGAGGTCTCCCCTCTATATGTTTATGAAGATATTTGAATTATGATTATGATATGATATTTGTTTCTGGGCTCGTGGTAGATGACTATCCTTTACCTTTACCTTTATTTCTGTTTCAGTTACTTTGGTTATATTTCAGTTATTTCCGTTACACTATATTCTGTATTCATTTCTGTTTCATATTACTTTGTTGTTATATCTGTTCACTGGGCTTTTTAAGCTCAGCCGCATTTCTTTTCTTCCGCGGCAGGTATCTAAGTTAGGAGTTGGGGTTTGCTTAAGGGATTGAGTGAAGAGTGGACTTACCTTAGATCATCTTAGCTTTGGATATTGATACTATGTTTAAGACTTAGTTTATTTCTGTTTATCTTTCTGTTGGAGATTTCATTTTGGAACTTATGTAACTTTAAGTCATGTTGACTTTACTCTCTTTTGGTTAATTATGATAAGACTTCCTTTTATTTATGTTTATGTATGTTTCTGATATGACACCATATTTGTAATACTTTTACCCTTGTCGGGTTGGGGTGTTACATGTCAAGAGTGCTTTTCTCTATGGAAAGATTGATGAGGAGGTATATGTTTCACAACCTCCAGGCTTTAAAGACCTTGAACATCCCAATAAAGTTTACAAGGTGGTCAAGGCTCTTTATAGTTTACATCAAGCTCCTAGGAAGTGGTATGAAACCCTAGCTGCTTATCTTCTGAATAATGGGTTTCATAGAGGGAAAATTGATCAGACTTTGTTCATCAAGAAAGACAAAGGTGATATCTTACTGGTTCAAGTGTATGTTGATGATATCATCTTTGGTTCCACAAAGCCAGAGATGTGCAAAGAATTTGAGAAGCTGATGAAGGATGAGTTTCAAATGAGTTCTATGGGTGAACTTACTTTCTCTTTGGGACTTCAAGTACAAGAAAGATCAGATGGCATTTTTATCAATCAAGAAACATATGTAACTGGAATATTAAGGAAGTTCCATTTTACTGATGCAAAGCCTTCAAGCACTCCTGCTGATAAAGATACTCATATACTTTTGAAGGATCAAAGTGGAGAAGCAGTAGATGTACATACTTATAGATCCATGATTGGTTCCTTGATTTATCTCACTTCATCAAGACCAGATATCATGTTTGCAGTATGTGCTTGTGCAAGGTTTCAGGTCACCCCAAAGATATCACATTTAACTGCTATAAAGAAGATTTTTAGATATCTTAAGGCATATCCTAATTTAGGATTATGGTATCCTAGAGAGTCTCCTAAGGAATTGGTCACCTACTCAGATAGTGATTATGCTGATGCAAGCTTGGATAGAAAATCAACCACATGAGGATGCCAATTTCTGGGTTGTAGGTTGGTGTCATGGCAATGCAAGAAACATACAATGGTGGCAACTTCATCAACTAAAGCAGAGTATGTGGCTACTGCAAGTTGCTGTGCTCAGGTCTTATGGCTTCAAAATCAGTTATTGGACTATGGGTACAATTTCATGAACACCATTATCTATATTGACAATAGCAGTACCATTTGTATAATCAAAAATCTTGTACAACACACTAAAACTAAACATATTGAAATTAGACATCACTTTATAAGAGATTGTTATGAGAAAAAGTTAATACAAGTTGTCAAAGTACATACTGATGACAACTATGCTGATTTATTAACAAAAGGTTTTGATGTGGGAAGGTTTTAGTACTTGGTAACAGGTATTGGGATGCTTAACCCTTAAAACTTGATGTCTAAATGCTTTTTGTGTTGAGGGGAGGATTTTTGTACTGCTACTTGTTGTATAAGTTTGTATATTGTATATTTGTTGTCCACTAATCCTTTTGCAGAAATCAAACTCAAACACTCACAAACAATTCAATGAACAGTGGAATTTTTCTTCTTTCATTCATCAGAAAAGTTTCATTACAAAGGAGTGTTGCATTACATTTGGATAACAAAACAAACCCCTAATTCTATTACTCCATAGCCTCTTTGCATTTTCCCTTATAGCCAGGCATGGTCTTGTGAACACCTCTGGCTTGGTCCTGCATTGCATTCCACATCCTTGGATAGGGAAGGCCTATCACTTGTTTGGCAGGCTTCTGGTGTCGCAAGGTCTTTTCAGGAATTGGAATCTTGGATATTGCTGTAACTGCCTTCTCCAAAGCCTTCTCAAGTTCTTTTGGCAGAGTTTTTGACAGACCAAGTGGTTTTTCCACTTTCTTCCTAAGTTTCTTGGTTGAAGAAGTTGAGGCACAAGGTGGAAAGTAGTTAGTCCATCCTGAGGATTCTGACTCATCAAATGCTGAATCAGATGAGATATCTATTATGTAAGGATTGGAACTCATTGTGTTGCAGATGGAGGTTATTTGATGTTTTCTTGAGGGTTTGAAAGTTGTGTGGGTGATGAGGCGAAAAATGAACCACTTTTAGGGGGTCATTTAAGCCCAGAATTGAATTTATTTGATCAAATATTGCCCTAAATTGTCCCTTTTGTGATTTTAGATACTTTGGGAGTGAATTCTGGAAAAGTAAGTAATTCGGACGTTTTTGGAGCATAAAAGAAAAGAAAATGGCAAAGACTTAATTTTTCATGCTGAGAACAGTACCTGACGGCGTCAAGAAGAGAATCATGACGGCGTCAAGAGTAAAATCCGTGACGACCCAGTGAAAACCTGAAGGCGTCACAACAAGGGCGTCAAGACTATTTTTGGTGACGGCCTGCATAAGGAGTACACATGACGGCGTCAGACCCAGATCTAGGCAGTCCGAGAAACTATTTGGCGGCGAGATGACGGAGTCAGAATTTTGTTCTTGACGCCGTCACCTATCAGAATCTATATATAGTTTTCTATTTTTCATTCATTAGAAGAGGAACTTGTGTGGAGAAAACTAGGGCCGAACTTTGTAAACCCTAGGTCGTATTTTACAGTATTTTCAAGGGTTTTCGCCCCTTGAATCCTTTCATGTTCAATTGAGATAAGTCTTCTTTCAATTCAATCAATATGTCTATGTGTTGTTTGAATATATCTTATGCTTTTCTTGATTTCAACATGCTAGGCTAGATCTATCTTGTGTTTGCTTAGATGTAATGAAACCTAGATGTTAATTATATGTTGATTACTTGTTTATGGTTGTAATGGATGAATGATTTCAATGTTAGGCTTAAGAAAACTGGCAGATCTCCATTGTGTAACATGCTTGAACGTCTTAGGAAACATGAACCGATGTGTACTAGGTTTTATTGGTTGTATTTAATGCATGAGCAAATTCTAGTGATCCCATGTTAGGAGCTTCTTAGCCGGCTCGACATAGGAGTGAAGTAGGCGCTCATAGGATTGGGGAAGTAAGTACGCCACCCCATGAATGGTATTAAGGATACAATCCGTCATCCACGTAACTATAACAAGTAATTAACATGTAAAAGATATCTAGGGAGTAGTGAAATCTAAGTAAACACAATTCTCCCACATATTGCTCACAACTCTAGTTAATTAGTTTTATTTTCATTTTTAATATTTTAGTTTGATTGCATATTTAGTTATTGGGTTAGTTGACTAGCAACTAATTCCGCCCAACTCCTTCAAAACCCGAGATTTTTATTTGCTTTTATAAAAACTAAAAAAATACAAAATGAATCATCCCTCATCTCTAGACCTAGTCTTTAGGTTTTCTAATCCTAGCGACACTATTCCTAGCAGAACGATCAATCCCCCGGTACTTGTCATTATACTATACTACATCGATCAGGTACACTGCCTGGTGGGGGTTGTAAGCTTCTCGAGATCCCTCGAGAGGTAAAGCCTGGTGCAATCCCTACGCATCAAGTTTTTGGCGCCGATGCCGGGGAATAGTTATTGTCTATGTTAGAATCTCTTTTTATTAGGTCTACTTGCTAGATTACTTTCTAGTAAGATTTTATTTTTATTTTTTTAGGTTCTCTTTAGTCTATCTTATTTCTTCGTGTTTTTGTTCGTAACTCTTTGCCATCCAACATCATGGACGAGGGTAACATCTTTGAACCCGTCATCCCACCACAACAAAACCCACCACTAGATAACCAACCTCTTAGACCCCGAACCTTAGGAAAGTACTCCCGACCTAGCCACCAAGGCTATCGAAACACCATTGAGCTCACCCAAGGAGCCAATGTGACCCCCTTGCGATCCGACACCATCCGGTTGGTGCAAAGCGGATGTGCATTCCATGGACTTCGTTCTGAAGATCCAAACCAACATCTCAAGGACTTCCTTAAAATCATAGATTCTATAGACCTTGATGTTACAACTAGAGAGTCAACCCGATTACGCCTATTCTAATTCTCTCTACGTAATCAAGCTAGCCAATGGCTTGAGCGTTTGCCCACGGGATCCATCACCTCATGAGATGATCTCACCACTCGTTTCCTTGCTCAATTTTTCCCACCGGGGAGAACTTCCAAGCTTAGAAATGATATCTTGATGTTCCAACAACGTCAAGGTGAAACTCTATATGAAGCATGGACTCGATTCAAGGACTTACTCCAAAAAGTCCCTCATCATGGCATAGATCTTTGGCTTCAAGTCCAAATCTTCTATGACCATATCGATCTCTCCACAAGGCGAGCCATTGACCAATCGGCCGGTGGTAAGCTACGTGATCTAAGTGCGGAAAAATCATGGGAACTCATAGAAGATCTTGCTCTCTATGACAACGAAAGTTGGAATGATCCCCGTGATTTAAACAAAACGGTCAAGGCAATATCTTTGCCTTCGAACAATTCTAGCACTCCCGACCGTAGGATCATGGAACTTGAAGGTCGAGTCAAGTTTCTCATGAAATCTTACGAAGTTCCTAATCCTTCAAGCCAAGTGAACAAAATCGCTTCTTCATGTAAAATGTGTAATGGCCCTCACGAAACTCATAACTTCATGGAGCTTCCAAAACGCGCTTATAACGAATTCACATCATCTCACGTTGTTCGAGGTCCTCGAAACTTTGACGAGGCCTATGAGGCATGGAAGGATAAACCTAATTTTAGAAGGTACCAAACGCGGATCGTATCCTTCAATGACTCCTCCCCACTCGAATGGTCCAAGCATTTTCCATCACAGAGCACTCCTAAGCAAAGCTGTGAAGATGCCCTGCGAAAGTTCATTCTATCTCAAGAATTACAGCTCTCTACGCTCGAGGCTAAGTTTAGACAACAGCAAGCTGATATGAATAACAAGATTTGTAATATGTTAACTGCTATTAAAGAGCATGCTGTTAATAAACCAATTCAAGCTGAAGAGGTCAAATCTGTTACCGTCATGAATTAGCCAACTTCTCCTGTGAAAAATAAAAAGTCCCAGTAAGCTATTTAAATATCTATCACCAAAAGTGAAAGATCCTCTTAACCCCCTAGAACCAATCCATTTTGTAAACACCATCACCACAATATCCACTCCTACAGCTAACCAGAGCCAACAACCAGCTGGACATCTAAATCATAAAGCTAAGGATGAAACCTCAAGGTTAGACCACAAATTAACTAAGGACCCCTCATCATCCAAACATGTCCACTTTGTCAATGTTGTCACCATTAAGCCAAAAGACAAGGATTTAGAAGAAAGTGACAAAGATGAAGTTGAAGTAGAAACCGAGACTAGGGATGAAATTAGGGAAGTTGAGGTTAATAAGGGAGAGGAGTTAGAGGAAGTAGAGACTATAGAAAAGTACTTTGATAAGTTGCCCACCAAGGAAGAACGGGAATACCATAAGGATTTATTCGATGGCCCCGAGACACCATATATCCTTGGCACACCCCTTATCAAAATGGGAGACCCCTCTAACATCAACATACCATGCAACATTGGGCATATGCATATATGGAAAGCTTATATCGATCCTAGATCTCCTATAAACATCATGACTAGGACTTATTATAATTGGGTGATGAAGAAACAACTTGGTTATAGGATGATGCCCAATAAGAATTTGATAAGTAATTTTGTAGGAAGAGTGAAGGGATTACATGTGATTATAGGTAATTTCACCTATGAGATCAATTTTATGATAGTAGAAGATACTCGCCCGGTGATAGATGATTGACTAAGCCAAGTAGTATTCGGAAAACCATTTGTTGAGGCCACTAAGATGAGTTATGATTCAACTTTATGGATAGTTAGGTTCAAGGAAGAGAATGATGAGATTGCCTACCAAATGCCCTACAAGATTGAGCAATACCGCCTCCTTTCTAATATAGAAAAGGAACACAAACAAGCAGCTTACTATAGGAATGATGAGGATAGACGTAGAGGAGTAGAGTATGTGATGAATAGGATGCTTGGTTTCTACAAAGAATGCTTGCAATTAGGTCCGGAATACAAAACTGGTATCGAAGACGACCTAGAGAGTGAAACCAACAATGAGGTCACATAGTAACCCATGACCTTGAGTCTAGCTACAAGACTCGTAAATAAAGAAAAGCGCTTCTTGGGAGGCAACCCATGATTGTGTGTGATTTTTATTTTTGTTTGTTTGATTATTTGCTTCCGTATGCATGCTTTATTTTTATTGTTGGTAGATCATGTTTCAAAACTAAAATAGTGAAAATACTTTACTTTGTTGTTTGGCCTAGTCTTAACTTCATCCAAGGGTATTTTTGCAAAAGATAAGTGTAAGGGGAAACCCCAAATATGTTTTTAACAAACAAAACCGATCATGATTCTCCACAATATTTAGTGAACATGTATATTCGTATTTGTTAGAGTCAAATGCTTGTATCGAGTCATAATGATGTTTTGCAGGATTTTCCAGGAAGTAGGACGAAGTTTTTCCAGAAATTTTCCGGAAACTTAACATAAGAATTTCTGCATGTCACTTCTGACGGCGTCACGAGTTTACTCTTGACGGCGTCACATGTAAAATTCTGGAAATTTTACCCATTTTGTTTTTCTAACGGAGTCTTAAAGTTTTTGTTGAATTATCAGTTTTATAATCTCCAGGAAATTTGCAAACATCATTCCACAAGCATTATATCTTATTTTGTTTTCTAGGAATTATTAGCATATGTAGATTGCCGCCGATTTTATGCGAGGTTGCCTTGTCTGTTTTCTCAGGTTTTACAGGTTATGTATGACAAGAAGATGATTATTATTCTGGAAGGGAAGCTTTGATTGTTCATTTTCTTGGAGGAAGATCTAACCTAGCCACCTTATTATCCATACCGAGCGAATCAGGGGAGTATTTGATTTCATTTGTTTTACTTATTTCACTTTTACATTCTTTACTTGAACATTGGGGATAATGTTCATCCTAAGTGTAAGGGGAGGATAAATGATGATACCTTACAAATACACTTTCGCTTGAGTTTGTTTGTTTGATAGTAGATGTGTAATAAAACTATGAGAAATACTTGTTAGTGCAATTTTAGCACCAAATTTAAAAATTTTTACAACATTTAGGAGTGAAACTTTAGCCATAGCAAGCGTCTCATGGATAGGAGATTGTATGACTAGCACAAAACCATACTATTCAGAAAAATTTTCCACCCAAATATGTGAGGTTCGCCTTTTGATTTGATAGGAAAAGCATTTACTATTAGTGCTTATGAATGTACCGGTAGCATTTAGATTCTAGAACTTGTGTTAGTGATGCATCCCGAGACCGCTAGTGAGACTACATTCGTGTAGTAGGATTTACTACATGATAAGAGGCATTAGGATCACCCTTGTGTTAAACCCGTATCATAATTACTTGACCATTTAAGTCATATTACTTGGCTAGTTAAGTCAACTAATTTTTCCCACACCTTAGCGTTGTACTCATTTTTAGTACACGAAACCCCTAGTACACCCCTCCGAGCCTATCTTTTCGTTTCTAACTTTAAGCATTTTACTTAAAGGAAGAATTTGTTACACCCCACTTATATGTACACCCAAATCGCCTTAGCCTTCCGTGTATGCACTCATCTTTAGTGCATTATTGTTATTTGTTAAACCCTAAGTTAATTATCTAATTGATTACATGGTTGCTAAGTCGAGTCATATCCTTATACATATTGTTTTGGGACGATTGGGACTCATGGCTAAAGTACTTATTTTATGGAGTAATGGGGAAGAACATCATATCTTACCCCCGTATGTACGTTAATCTTAAAAGTACTCTAAGTGTTTTGATTATCTTAATTCGAGTCATTAGATTAGTTTGTTGTAAAGTATGTAAAAATTCAAGTGTAAGGGGAATGTTTATTCCCTATGATGTATTATTTTGGATGGCAGGGTAAGAGTGTATGCAAAAAAAAAAAAAAAAAAAAAAAAAAAAAAAAAAAAAAAAATCAAGAAAAAGAAAAAGAAAAGAGAAAAACATACGGACTACCATCCCGTTTCATTCTATGTTTATTTTATGTTTTGTTATTTTTCATTTATTAGTTTAAGTCGAGTCTATTCTTGGCTTAGCAACGCCATATTGTACATGTAGTTAACCAAGATTGTTAACTCGCCACCAGTAAAGACTGCCTATATCCAACAAAACCGTGTATTTCATATCCCTACACCTAACGTTACAACCCTTTAAAAGTCCTCTTTGATAGTTTATCCTAGGTGCTTACGCCATGTGGTGGAGGTTTGATCCTTTCCCAAGCCTATGGTAATCTATTTTGCTATGACAGCTAGTGAGAGATGTTTTCCATTTCCATAATGTGATATTACTTTATCACACCCGAGAGATGTGAGTATCTAAACACTACTACCTCCGTCCCATAAAAACTGTCCAGTTTGACTTTTCAGAGTCAAACTGGTTCAACTTTGACCTTATTTAGTTTTGTGAGTATTATATAATACTTTATAAAAAATATATGAATGGATTGAGTTTTAAGTGTGTTTTTCATTGGTATAATTTTTGATCAAGTATTATATAACACATAAAAAATATTTAAGGTCAAAGTTGAACCAGTTTGACTCTGAAAAGTTAAACTGGACAGTTTTTATGGGACGGAGGGAGTATTTGTGAGGTGCTAGTGTATGACCTCCGTGCTTGTCTTTGGTCTTTAGTGGAACGACTATTTGTTGTAATTACTTTTATATTAGTGTTAAATGACCCCTAACTTGTATTTTGACTAGAATAAAAGTGCATTTACTTGAGGACAAGCAAATCTCAAGTGTAAGGGTATATGATGAGGCGAAAAATGAACCACTTTTAGGGGGTCATTTAAGCCCGGAATTGAATTTATTTGATCAAATATTGCCCTAAATCGTTCCTTTTGTGATTTTAGGTACTTTGGGAGTGAATTCTGGAAAAGTAAGCAATTCGGACGTTTTTGGAGCATAAAAGTGAAGAAAACGGCAAAGACTTAATTTTCATGCTGAGAACAGTACCTGACGGCGTCAAGAGTAAAATCCGTGACGACCCAGTGAAAACCTGAAGGCGTCACAACAAGGGCGTCAAGACTATTTTTGGTGACGACCTGCATAAGGAGTACACATGACGGCGTCAGACCCAGATCTAGGCAGTCTGAGAAACTATTTGGCTGTGAGATGATGGTGTCAGAATTTTGTTCTTGACGCCTTCACCTATCAGAATCTATATATAGTTTTCTATTTTTCATTCATTAGAAGAGGAACTTGTGTAGAGAAAACTAGGGCCGAACTTTGTAAACCCTAGGTCGTATTTTACAGTATTTTCAAGGGTTTTCACCCCTTGAATCCTTTCATGTTCAATTGAGATAAGTCTTCTTTCAATTCATTCAATATGTCTATGTGTTGTTTTAATATATCTTATGCTTGTCTTGATTTCAACATGCTAGGCTAGATCTATCTTGTGTTTGCTTAGATGTAATGAAACCTAGATGTTAATTATATGTTGATTACTTGTTTATGGTTGTAATGGATGAATGATTTCAATGTTAGGCTTAAGAAAACTGGCAGATCTCCATTGTGTAACATGCTTGAACGTCTTAGGAAACATGAACCGATGTGTACTAGGTTTTATTGGTTGTATTTAATGCATGAGCAAATTCTAGTGATCCCATGTTAGGAGCTTCTTAGCCGGCTCAACATAGGAGTGAAGTAGGCGCTCATAGGATTGGGGAAGTAAGTACGCCACCCCATGAATGGTATTAAGGATACAATCCATCATCCACACAACTATAACATGTAAAAGATATCTAGGGAGTAGTGAAATCTAAGTAAACACAATTGATGAGGCGAAAAATGATCCGTTTTTAGGGGGTCATTTAAGCCCGAATTCGAATTTATTTGATCAAATATTGCCCTAAATCGTTCCTTTTGTGATTTTAGGTACTTTGGGAGTGAAATCTGGAAAAGGAAGCAATTCGGACGTTTTTGGAGCATAAAAGTGAAGAAAACGCCAAAGTCTTAATTTTCCATGCTGGGAACAGTAGGTGACGGCGTCAAGAGCAATACCTTGACGGCGTCAAGAGCAAATTTCATGAATTCCCATGACGATCCAGAGCAGATTTGACGGCGTCACGTAGGAAGGGCGTCAAGAGTAAAAGAGTCATGACGGCCTGGAATTGTATAAGTCTTGACGGCGTCAGAAGTATATCTAGGCAGTCCGAGAAGAGTTTTGGCGGCGAGGTGACGGCGTCACAATGTTTGTCTTGACGCCGTCAGACCTATTTTTCTATATATAGTTTTCTAATTTTCACACATTAAGAGAGAAGTTTTGGGAGAAACCCTAAGTACGATTTTGGTGCAACTTTTACAGGTTTTTCAAGGGTTCCAAACCCTTGATACCTTGCATTGTAATTGAGATAAGTGTTCCTTTAATTCAATCAATATGTCTATGTGTTGGTTGTCTATATCTTGTTCTTGTCTCAATTCCATTATGCTAGGCTAGATCTATCTTGTGTTTGCTTAGATCTAATGAAACCTGGATGTTAATTATGTGTTGATTACTTGTTTATAATTGTTTTGGATGAATGATTTATATGTTAGGCTTAAGAAAACTGGCAGATCTCCAATTGGTAACATGCTTGATCGTCTTAAGAAACATGAACCGAGGCGCACTAGGTCTTTATTGGTTGTATTTAATGCATGAGCCACTGTTTACAATCCCTATAGTTGTGTTGGGCATGGTGTAGGAGGAGATAAAAGCTCATAAAATTGGGGAGTTATGTGTGCCACCCCATGAATGGTATTAAGGAATACGATCCGTCATCCATGCAATTATAACAAGTAATTAACGTGTAAAAGATGTCTAGGGAGTAGTGAAATCAAAGTAAACACATTTTCTCCAATTACTGCTCACAACTTTAGTGTAAATTAGTTTATTTTAATTTTTAGTATTTTATTTTGATTGCATCTTAGTATTGGGTTAGTTGGCTAGCAACTAATTCCGCCCAAATCCTTCAAACCCCGAGATTTTAATTGCTTTCTAAAAAAATATAAAAATACAAAAATAATCATCCCTCACCTTTAAAACTAGTATTTAGGCTTTCTAATCCTAGCGACACAATTCCTAAGCTGAACGATCAATCCCCCAGTACTTGTCACTATACTATACTACAACGATCAGGTACACTGCCTGGTGGGGGTTGTAAGCTTCTCGAGATCCCTCGAGAGGTAAAGCCTGTTGCGATTCCCACGCATCAAGTTTTTGGCGCCGTTGCCGGGGAATAGTTATTGTCTTGGTTAGAATTTCTTTTTATTAGGTCTACTTGCTAGATTCCTTTCTAGTAAGATTTTATTTTTATTTTTTAGGTTTCTTTAGTCTATCTCATTTCTTTGTGCTTTTGTTCGTAACTCTTTACCATCCGACATCATGGAAGGTGGTAACATCTTTGAACCCGTCATCCCACCGCAACAAAACCCACCATTAGAACCCCTTAGGCCCCAAACCTTAGGAGAGTATTCCCGACCTAGCCATCAAGGCTACCGAAACACCATTGAGCTCACCGGAGCCAATGTGACTCCCTTGCGATCCGACACCATCCGGTTGGTGCAAAGCGGATGTGCATTCCATGGACTTCATTCCGAAGATCCAAACCAACATCTTAAGGACTTTCTCAAAATCGTAGATTCCATAGACCTAGGTGTTGCAACTAGAGAGACAACCCGATTACGCCTATTCCAATTCTCTCTACGGGATCAAGCTAGTCAATGGCTTGAGCGTTTACCCGCGGGATCCATCACCACATGGGATGATCTCACCACTCGTTTCCTTGCTCAATTTTTCCCACCGGGGAGAACTACTAAGCTTAGAAATGACATCTTGATGTTCCAACAACGTCAAAATGAATCTCTCTATGAAGCATGGACTCGTTTCAAGGACTTACTCCAAAAAGTCCCTCATCATGGCATAGATCTTTGACTCCAAGTCCAAATCTTTTATGACCATATCGACATCTCCACGAGGCGAGCCATTGACCAATCGGCCGGTGGTAAGCTACGTGATCTTAGTGCGGAACAATCATGGGAACTCATAGAAGATCTTGCTCTCTATGACAACGAAAGTTGGAATGATCCCCGTGACTTGAACAAACCGGTCAAGGCAATATCTTTGCCTTCGAACAATTCTAGCACTCCCGACCGTAGGATCATAGAACTTGAGGACCAAGTCAAGTTTCTCATGAAATCTTACGAAGCTCCTAAGCCTTCAAGCCAAGTGAACAAAATCACTTCTTTATGCGAATTATGTAGTGGTCCCCACGACACTCGTGATTGTGTGGAACTCCCCGGAACAGCTTTTGCGGACTACGCATCCACGCGTACCGACGAAGCGGGAGATAAGTGGTACACTTTCAAGCCCGAGCCAAACACATACGGTGATTCATACAACCCCTCATGGAAAAATCACCCAAACCTTAGGTGGAAACAAAATCAACCCAATCCTTCCAATCCGCCTAACCGTTACCAACCAACCGGTCCACCATCCAACCGTACTTTCAACAACAATCCTTCTAACAACTATGGTAGTACCAACAATCTTGAAGGATTGATGTCAAAGTTTATGGCATCTCAAGAAGCCCGCATAGCTAGGTTCGAAACCGAATTCAACCAACAACAAACGGAGATGACCAACAAGATTGACAACTTGTTGAAAGCCCTCAACAACCAAGCGTTAATCACACCTAGGAAGGACACTAGGGACACCAATAGTGGAAGCCAAATTAAGGACCCCTCATCATCCAAACATGTCCACTTTGTCAATGTTGTCACCATTAAGCCAATAGATAAGGAGATAGAAGAGAGTGACAAGAATGAAGTTAGGATAGAAGCCGAGACTAAGGATGAGAATAGGGAAGTTGAGGTTGATAGTAGAGAGGAATTAGAGGAGGCAGAACCTATAGAAGAATACTTTGATAAGCTACCCACCAAGGAAGAACGGGAATACAATAAAGATTTATTTGATAGTCCCGAGAGACCATATATCTTTGGCACACCCCTTATCAAGATGGGAGACCCCTCTAACATTAACATACCATGCAATATCGGGCACATGCATGTATGGAAAGCCTACATCGACCCTAGATCTCCCATGAACATCATGACTAGGACTTATTACAATTGGGTGATGAAGAAGCAACTTGAATGTAGGATAATTCCTATCACGAATTGGATGAGTAACTTTGTAGGGAGAGTGAAGGGATTACATGTATTGGTAGGAAACTTTATTTATGTTACCGACTTTATGATCGTAGAGGATATTCGCCTGGTAATAAATGATTGCCTAAGTCAAGTAGTATTTGGGAAACCATTTGTTGAGGCCACTAGGATGAGCTATGACCCGACTCTAGGTATAGTTAGATTCAAGGAAGAGAACGATGAGGTTGCTTATCAAATGCCCTACAAGATTGAACAATACTGCCTTCTCTCTAATTTCGAAAAAGAACACAAACAAGCGGCTTATTATAGGAATGAAGAGGATAGACGTAGAGGAGTAGAGTATGTAAAGAATAGGATGCTTGGTTTCTACAAAGAATGCATACAACTAGGTCTGGAATACAAAACTGGTTTAGAAGACGACCTAGAGAGTGGAACCAATGATGAGGTCACGTAGTAACCCATGACCTTGAGTCTAGCTACAAGACTCGTAAATAAAGAAAAGCGCTTCTTGGGAGGCAACCCATTTTTGTGTGATTTTATTTGTTTGATTGTTATTTGTTTCCGTATGCATGCTTAATTTTTATTGTTGGTAGATCATGTTTCTTAACTAAATGTGGAAATACTTTACTTTGTTGTTTTGGCCTAGTCTTAACTCCACCTAAAAGTATTTTTGCAAAAGATAAGTGTAAGAGGAAACCCCAAATATGTTTTTTAAGAAACAAACCGATCATGATTCTCCACAATATTAAATGAACATGTATATTCGTATTTGTTAGAGTCAAATGCTTGTATTGAGTCATAATGAAGTTTTGCAGGATTTTCCAGGAAGTAGGACCAAGTTTTTCCAGAAATTTTCTGGAAACTTAACATAAGGATTTCTGCAGGTCAATTCTGACGGCGTCAGGAGTTTACTCTTGACGGCGCAGGTGTAAAAATCTGGAAATTTTACCGGTTTTGTTTTTCTAACGGAGTCCTATGGTTTTTGTGAATTATTAAGTTTTATAATCTCCAGGAAATCTGCAAACTTCATTCCACAAGCATTATATCTTATTTTGTTTTCTAGGATTTAGTAACTTATATAGGATGCCACCGATTTTACGCGAGGTTGTCTTGTCTATTTTGTCAGGTTTTACAGGTTATGTATGACAAGAAGATGATTTATATTCTGGAAGGGAAGCTTTGATTGTTCATTTTCTTGGAGGAAGATTTAACCTGGCCACCTTATTATCCATACCGAGCGAATCAGGGGAGTATTTGATTTCATTCTCTTTACTTTTTCACTTTTACATTCTTTACTTGAACATTGGGGACAATGTTCATCTTAAGTGTAAGGGGAGGGTAAAAAGATGATACCTTACATATGCACTTTCGCTTGAGTTTGTTTTGTTTGATGGTAGATGCGTAATAAAACTATGAGAAATACTTGTTAGTGCAATTTTAGCGCCAAATTTAAAATTTTTTACAACATTTAGGAGTGAAACTTTAGCCATAGCAAGCGTCTCATGGATAGGAGATTGTATGACTAGCACATAACCGTATATTCAGAAAAATTTTCCACCCAAATATGTGAGGTTCGCCTTTAGATTTGATAGGAAAAGCATTTACTATTAGTTCTTATGAGTGTACCGGTAGCATTTAGATTCTAGAACTTGCGTTAGTGATGCATCCCGAGACCGCTAGTGAGACTACATTCATGTAGTAGGATTTACTACATGATAAGAGGCATTAGGATTACCCTTGTGTTAAACCCGTATTATAATTACTTGACCATTTAAGTCATATTACTTGGCTAGTTAAGTCAACTAATTTTTCCCACACCCTTAGCGTTGTACTCATTTTTAGTACACGAAACCCCTAGTACACCCCTCCGAGCCTATCTTTTCGTTTCTAACTTTAAGCATTTTACTTAAAGAAAGAATTTGTTACACCCCACTTAAATGTACAACCAAATCGCCTTAGCCTTCCGTGTATGCGCTCATTTTTAGTGCATTATTGTTATTTGTTAAACCCTAAGTTAACTTTCTAATTGATTACATGGTTGCTAAGTCGAGTCATATCCTTGTACATATTGTTTTGGGACGATTGGGACTCGTGGGTAAGTACTTATTTTATGGAGTAATGGGGAAGAACACCATATATTACCCCCATATGTACGTTAATCTTAAAAGTTCTACAAGTGTTTTGATTTTCTTAATTCGAGTCATTAGACTAGTTTATTGTAAAGTATGTAAAGATTCAAGTGTAAGGGGAATTTCCATCCCCTATGATGTATTATTTTGGATGGTAGGGCAAGAGTGTATGAAAAAAAAATCGAAAAGTAAAAAAATAAAAATAAAAAAAAAAACATACGGACTACCATCCCTTTTTATTCTATGTTCATTTTATGTTTTTGTTATTTTTCATTTATTAGCTTAAGTCGAGTCTAGTCTTGGCTTAGCAACGCCACATTGTACATGTAATTAACCAAGATTGTTAACTCGCCACCAGTAAAACTTCCTTTATCCAACAAAACCGTGTATTTCATATCCCTATACCTAACGTTACAACCCTTTAAAAGACCTCTTTGATAGTTTATCCTAGGTGCTTACGCCATGTGGTGGAGGTTTGATCCTTTCCCAAGCCTATGGTAATCTATTTTGCTATGACAGGTAGTGAGAGATATCTTCCGTTTCCATATTGTAATTTACACTTTATTACACCCAAGAGATGTGAGTATCTAAACACTATTTGTGAGGTGCTAGTATATGACCTCCGTGCTTGTCTATTAATCTTTAGTGGAACGATTATTTGTTGTAATTACTTTTATATTAGTGTTAAATGACCCCTAACTTGTCTTTTGAGTAGAATAAAAGCGCATTTGCTTGAGGACAAGCAAATCTCAAGTGTAAGGGTATATGATGAGGCGAAAAATGATCCGTTTTTAGGGGGTCATTTAAGCCCGAATTCGAATTTATTTGATCAAATATTGCCCTAAATCGTTCCTTTTGTGATTTTAGGTACTTTGGGAGTGAAATCTGGAAAAGGAAGCAATTCAGACGTTTTTGGAGCATAAAAGTGAAGAAAATGCCAAAGTCTTAATTTTCCATGCTGGGAACAGTAGGTGACGGCGTCAAGAGCAATACCTTGACGGCGTCAAGAGCAAATTTCATGAATTCCCATGACGATCCAGAGCAGATTTGACGGCGTCACGTAGGATGGGCGTCAAGAGTAAAAGAGTCATGACGGCCTGGAATTGTATAAGTCTTGACGGCGTCAGAAGTAGATCTAGGCAGTCCGAGAAGAGTTTTGGCGGCGAGGTGACGGCGTCACAATGTTTGTCTTGATGTCGTCAGACCTATTTTTCTATATATAGTTTTCTAATTTTCACACATTAAGAGAGAAGTTTTGGGAGAAACCCTAAGTACGATTTTGGTGCAACTTTTACAGGTTTTCCAAGGGTTCCAAACCCTTGATACCTTGCATTGTAATTGAGATAAGTGTTCCTTTAATTCAATCAATATGTCTATGTGTTGGTTGTCTATATCTTGTTCTTGTCTCAATTCCATTATGCTAGGCTAGATCTATCTTGTGTTTGCTTAGATCTAATGAAACCTAGATGTTAATTATGTGTTGATTACTTGTTTATTCTTGTTTTGGATGAATGATTTATATGTTAGGCTTAAGAAAACTGGCAGATCTCCAATTGGTAACATGCTTGAACGTCTTAAGAAACATGAACCGAGGCGCACTAGGTCTTTATTGGTTGTATTTAATGCATGAGCCACTGTTTACAATCCCTATAGTTGTGCTGGGCATGGTGTAGGAGGAGATAAGAGCTCATAGAATTGGGGAGTTATGTGTGCCACCCCATGAATGGTATTAAGGAATACGATCCGTCATCCATGCAATTATAACAAGTAATTAACGTGTAAAAGATGTCTAGGGAGTAGTGAAATCTAAGTAAACACATTTTCTCCAATTACTGCTTACAACTTTAGTGTAAATTAGTTTATTTTAATTTTTAGTATTTTATTTTGATTGCATCTTAGTATTGGGTTAGTTGGCTAGCAACTAATTCCGCCCAAATCCTTCAAACCCCGAGATTTTAATTGCTTTCTAAAAAAATATAAAAATACAAAAATAATCATCCCTCACCTTTAGAACTAGTATTTAGGCTTTCTAATCCTAGCGACACTATTCCTAAGCTGAACGATCAATCCCCCGGTACTTGTCACTATACTATACTACAACGATCAGGTACACTGCCTGGTGGGGGTTGTAAGCTTCTCGAGATCCCTCGAGAGGTAAAGCCTGTTGCGATTCCCACGCATCAACAATTCTCCCACATATTGCTCACAACTCTAGTTAATTAGTTTTATTTTCATTTTTAGTATTTTAGTTTGATTGCATATTTAGTTATTGGGTTAGTTGACTAGCAACTAATTCCACCCAACTCCTTCAAAACCCGAGATTTTTATTTGCTTTTATAAAAACTAAAAAAATACAAAAAGAATCATCCCACATCTCTAGACCTAGTCTTTAGGTTTTCTAATCCTAGCGACACTATTCCTAGCTGAACGATCAATCCCCCGGTACTTGTCATTATACTATACTAAATCGATCAGGTACACTGCCGGGTGGGGGTTGTAAGCTTCTCGAGATCCCTCGAGAGGTAAAGCCTGGTGCAATCCCTACGCATCAGTGGGATTTATGAGTCTAGTTGTTTTTATAGGCCAAAGTCAACCCTAGGTTTCTACCCAAAAGAGTAATTGCTATTAACTCTTTGGTTGGTGGGTGAAATTAAGTTTGGAAGATATTTACTTTATGGGGTTGACTATACTAGAAACAGTACTTTTGGTGATTTACTCTTAATTTGGTTTGCATATTCTTGGTTTTGGACTAACTTTTGCAGGTATCTAAGCAAAATTGTAGTGAGTTGATCTTCTGGAATGTGTAACTAAGACACACAACAAATGGTTATTGGTTCACCATGTCTAATCCACATAAGAATCAACTAGTCCAGAGAAAACTACTACTGGTAAAGACTCATCAAATCTGTTTATGGTTGATAGTTTACCAAAAACTATATGGTTATCAACTCACCATATTCTTTATGATTAAGATTTGACTAGTCCATAGCAAACAGCTCATGGTAAAGACATATCAAATCCGTTGATAGCTGGTAGTTTGCTAAAAACTATGATAAGAGCAGTACTCATTGAATTTTTTTTTCACTGCTCTTAGAAATTTTTGTGAAAAAGTTTCCACTGTTAGTGTAAATTTTACCACTGTTGAACTAGCCGTTGCAACTGTTGTATCAGTAACTAATTTTTCAACTAGCCGTTTGAGTAAAATCTTTTAACCGTATTTCTAGGAATATATTTAAGGGAATTATCTTTTATTTGTTTAAATTATTCTTTTTCAAAGATAACTACTTTCTTAAGATAATCTCTCCTTTGTGTATTACTCTCAAACACTAGCGGTACATTCTTCTTATCTCAATTGGCTTGTTGGTCTTTCAATTAACATTCATACGATCATCTTTGTGTCATAATAATCCATGGCTTCACTAGAGTTTGTTAACGAACACAACCAGGTTGCTTTCTTGGAGAAAACAGAGGTCAAAGATGGACCTGTTTTTCATGAGATTGTGGATTTTCTCAATGCTACTCACATAAGGTATGCTTTAACTTTAAACCCCACAATCTATGTCTCTCAAATCAAAAAGTCTTGGCAGATTGTTACTGTCACAACTATTTAAGATGGAGACACACATACACCTGTTGATGCTTTAAGCACAACAGTGGATGGGGTAACTATTATTGTTACTGAATCATCCTTGAGAAGACTTTTTCAATTGGATGATTTAGGAGGTATCATTACTTTACCCAATTCAGAAATTCTCCAAAACATCTCTAATATGGGGTATGATACATCCAATAATAAACTCACTTTCAGAAAAGGATGTTTCTCCCTACAGTGGAGGTTTTTCATACATACTCTCTTACATTGCTTAAGTCCAAAGAAAACTTCTTATAAATAGTTCAGCACTACCATTGCTTATCCTTTGGTGTGTTTGGCAACAAACAGGATTTTTAATTTTTCAAAATTCTTATTCGATAACATGGTTAGCAATGTAAAGAGTAATTACAAATTTTTTATGTACCCAAGGTTTGTTCAAACAGTTTTAAATGAATATGAGTTGCTACCTCATAAAAGGATTTATAAAACTCCTTTCCTTAAACCAAAAGTTTTTCAAAACATGACTAAGGCAACAGAAGGATATAATGGGGTAGTTCATGCTCTTTTTCCTCAAATGCTTGAAATAATTGCTCAGTTACGGGGTGAAGGTGTAGCAATCTCAGTTGCACCCCAACACACACCCACAATCACTGTTCCATCTATATCTTATACCCCACCAGTTACTCACACATATGAGAGGAGGCAAAGACAGCCAACTCCTCCCATCACAACACTACATGTGTCTGCAACTTTTGGTGAAGGTACAAGCAATGGTGGTTTAGGAGTACTTCGTAGTCCAACTAGGGAGGAAACTGAGCCAATGTCCCATGATGCACCTCTCCCAGCAGGTAACATAGCTGGAAGTGTTGAGGGCAGTGGTAACTTAAATGAATTGATGGACATATGTACTTAACCAAAGGTACAAGTGGAAGAAACTCCCTACAGTTATTGATTTGGATGCTCAACCAAAGGTACAAGTGGAAGAAACTCCTGCATCAAGTTCACAAGCAGTGGGAACTGCTTTCATACATGAAGAAGAAGGAGAAGCAACTGATGCAGAGTTTGAGAGAAGAAGAAAAGAAAAGGGTAAAGTTCCTGCCATTGAAGAATCAGCTGAGCAACCTAGAAAGATTAAACCAAGAACTCAAGCTTAGATTGATATGGATAATGAGTTGGCCAGGAAATATGAAGAAGAGGATGTAGCAAGGTTCATGGAACAACAAAGAATTCAAAAAGAGTTCACAGAACCTGAATAGATAGTTCCCATTCCAAACACAGAGAGTTCTTATCAGCTAACTAATGAAGAGATTGAGCATATGATTGATTCAGATCCTGTTGTCAAGAAGAAAGCTATTGAGCTTATTGCTGATGAGAGTCTTACAGTAGAACAAAGGTCAGCTTAACTAGCTGATTTCATCATGATGAAGAATGATGAAGCTTTTGATGCTATGATTACTTCTATTGAGAAGAATCAGAAGAAACAAAGACAACCATCCAAGGTTCAGGTCATTGCTGGAATGAAGAAATACTTGTGCAATGTAGGTGGATAGAAGATGAATCAGCTTAAGGAAAAATCTCATGAAGAGATTGAAGGATTCTATTATAGGGAATTCAGAAGGGATAAAGATTTTCTACCTATGAATTTAGAAGCAGAAGCTAAAAGATACAAAAGATCAGTTGTGAATATTGAATCCAAAGATGCTAAGAGGTCTAAGATTCAGGAGTCATCTCAAGCTAAAGAAGATGATGACAAGTTGACTGAAGAGCAATTCTCAGGGATGATCTTTATTGAATCTGATGAGTTGGATGTAGAACCTCTGATGACTTTAGGGGATTTATTCTGATGACTTTAGGGATGCTTGGAAGATTATCAGAATTGGAGGTATTACAAGTATCTGCAGAGATTTTGACGACCTTATCAGATCTTGTGACAGGGAAGACTTGGATACTTTGTGGAGAATAGTCCAAGATCAGTTCGATAAATATGAACTTGTAGAGGTTAAAGCTAAGAAATTATGGGTTCAATTCAAAAGACTATATTGGCCTAATTCAACAGACAGATATTGGAGATTTGAAGCTGACAACTTAACTACACTATGGAAGTTTTATGACTCAAGTGTTGTGCATCATGTATCTACACAAGCTGGTGTTGATGTGTTTATGCTAGCTAAGAAAGAATATCCCTTAAGAGCAGGTATTCTTACTGTTATGATATCTGTAAAGTTAAGATGCTGGGAAAGGAATAAAATCATAGAAGATCTGCTGCAAAGGATATATGTTCAAAGTGTGAAAGCTGATAAGGAGTTAAGGAAAAGAAGATAGATGTTTGGAAGAATCCCTCATCATCAAACAAGAAGGTTGATCCCAAGAAACTTAGTGATTTACTTAGAAAACATAAATTTAGGGGAGGATTGTTGGGAATCATAACTAACAGTTACCAATGTTAAGCATGGAAGAAGACACTACTGAGGAATGCACTAGCAGTGGAAACTCATTACCACTGCTAGTACATATTATTACCACTGCTTATAGGATAATTTTTAGGAAACCGTGTATTAGATAAGTATAGAAAATATTTTGTGTATATTCTATTCTGTTAGGTTTATACTTATCTTGTAAAGGACTCCTTGTGTCCTATAAAAGGAGGTCCTAGGTTTAGTTTTATGTACGTATCAATAGCAAGAGCTTCAAGGTGTAACCCTAGTGATATTCAGATCACTCGTATTATTATTAATAATATTGAAGCTTAAAATTTGGTTAATCCCTGTGTTCATATTGTTTCATTCACATACAACTCATACACATCACTCATATATATCTTCTAAATACTCTGTAGTAAATTCCGCGTGCTACATAGTAAATACTCAAAGTATCTATCTAACACAAGGTGTGTGTTTAGATCCATCATCAAGTTCGGGGAGTCTAGTGGCACGGAGGACTTTTTGAAAAAGTGGTTTTAGTTTAGGAAAAGAATCCTTTTGTTCTCTATAACCAAGGCTCTGGTACCAATCTGTAACACCCCCATTTTTCATTGATCGCAGTGGATTAAGTGTTTGGGGTATTACCTCATGGAAACAAAGACAAGATAATAGAAAACGACTCGAAAAGAGACGTTTTAGAAAAAGGTGTTATCATTCATTTATTCATCAGAGTTTTTACAGTAAAAGATATACTTTTACCAAAAGAGAGGTCCCTAAAGATACGTTTTAAGGTAAAACTGATGAATGATAACTATTATGGACGTCCTCATGTCCAGTACTTCTTTGTACCAGGGTTCCTAAAGAGCTCATTTACCTAGGATAACATGCTTAAAGGTCAACACGAATTTTGAGTGAGAGTCATAGGTTTAAATAGTTAGGGTGTGTGAATACAAGCTCCACGGGGTTCAGCTTAAACCCTATGTGTGGAAAATTTTAATGATAGCAGGTGTATTGCACTAAGCTCATGAACCACACGTTAATAGTCCAGATCATGGGGTCTGCAGACCAATCCATGATAGGATGGGAAGGATAACTTGCCAAAGTTAATCCTTCAGATACTTATTGGTACCCTCCAGTGAGAGGTAGTACCAACGAGAGTTGTCAAACTCCAATAGATCTATCAATTATATTCGCGTTCCCTTGTGTAAAATATCACAAGCGATTATATTCATGAATTTTGTTATGTAGAGGTGGCAGATAGTTTACTCGTGCAACAACCAAAGAAAAAGACTTGTATTCGATTTAAAGCATGTATCCCCCTCATAGGGTTGTAAAGCATTTAAAAGTGAGGCTATGAAAACTCACCTGGGTCTAAAGGTAAGTAGGGTAGGGTTTAGACAGCTTACTCACGTATCCTGGGGTAGTGTAGGTGGGTGTGTGTATGTCAAGTATTAGTCTAGGTTTTTAAGTAATTACTCTTAAGGTTTATAGATATAACATAACACCATTCGGGCCATTACAATTCAGAAGTATATAACTCCTCACATGAAGCTCCCTACTATTGTATTATGACATTAACATAATACCGTTCGGGCCATCATAATTCAGAAGTTAATACTCCTCACATGAAGCTCCCTATTATTGAGTTACGTTGTTATTAAGTTTTAGTTATAGCATAACACCGTTCGGGCCATCCTAATTCAGAAGTACATGCAATAATCATTTGAGAAGCCAGGGCACTTTAATTCGTAAACCCAGCAAACTCGTCAAAACGAAGTATCCACATGGTACTCCTCACATGAAGCTCGTATTATGTTTCTATCTCAAAATAGGTTTTTATTTTATATGAAAATATTCCATTAAAACCCTTCAAGTTTACATATTTACACTTTCTACCCTAAACTTATAAACTTATAACATTTAGGCATATAAATTTCTATCTTTTACATAACTAGTCCCTATACTTATATATTTAAGAGAAATGGCAAAATTATTCCTTAATAAGGGTGAGCAAACGGACCGGATGGACCGGACCGACCGACAAAACCGACCAGACCCGACCGACCACATTCGGTCCGGTCTCGGTCTAGGGATTTTCACAAATACGGTCTCGGTCAAGATCGGTCCGGTCCGGCTTAAAAACCGGACATTTAGCCTATTCGGACCGAGACCGGACCGACCACATTCGGTCCGGTCTCGGTCTAGGATTTTTGCCGGATTCGGTCTCGGTTCGGTCCGGTTTTTGTCGGTCTGGTCCGGTTTTTGGACCGTGAGCACCCCTAGTCCTTAAACTACACTAACTTTCAATAATTACCCTTTTTAACCTTAACTTAACAATATTTGCAAATCTAGTCCTTTTAAGTTTATATTTCATTTTTCTTATTATCTTAAGGTTTTAAAAGTTTTCAAAAGGGGTCCTTGTACTTATAACTTTTAGGAATTGTCAAAAACAGTCCCTAAACTTTATATTTCCAGAAGTTTACAATATATTCCCCTATGCATGTAAAGTTTTGCAAACCTAGTCCTAACTTTAGGTAAACTATATTCTAATGAGATAATTAAGTTTCTTACCTTATGATTAGTTAATATATATCTAACTAAGTCACATAAACCAGATTATAGCATATAATAAAACAATTTATCACATAAACACATAATTACCTAAAATTAGGGTTTCTAAATGAGAACTTCTAAAAGAAAAGGTTCAAGGCTACTCTAAAGGTTCTAAGGCATGTTCTAAGTGTCCTAGGTCAGTTCTAAGGCTAATAGATTCAAGGTCAAGGCTTACCTAGGTCGTGGGAAGGGTAACGACGTTGTTAGGGTTTTCTCGGCCTAAAACTACAACTCGACAAGGTTTAAGGCTCTAGTACTCGACTTCTAAGGCTTCTAAATGTCTTATACTACAGAAAGGTTTAAGGTAGAGAAGAGAGGTAGGTGTGTAATGAAATGGAGGGGAGGGGGTCGCTATTTATAGGGTTCGAGGGAATAGCGAGCAAGTAAAGGTGGGGTGAGGTGTCGAGGAGGGGGGGTTGATTAAGAAAGGCTATGGGGTGATATGGGAGGTCTACAGGGTGATTAGGACGAGCTAAGGGTAGGTAGGGGGCTGGTATAGGCCGGTTGTGGTGGTGGTGTGTCGTGAGGTTGAAGGAGGTGATGCACCTCCTTTCTTGGGTGCTTAGAGGTGCTAGGGTGTTATAACCTAATTAGGGTTTTGTGCTTAAGGGACTTGTACATAGGTTCTATAGGGTTGTACTATGATCTAGGGAGTCTAACATACCCTAAAGTTACTAATGTAACTCATACCTAAGCCTTGAACACTTTCAAGTTAGTTCAGATAAGCAATTAGGGTTTTAAAGCTAACCGAGAACACATAGGTGCGATTAGAGTTTTCTGATGAGTATTGTGTATTAGAGTGATAGTTTACTTAATGAAAATGTGTTTTTAATCTTGACTTGACATACCTGGATGTTTACATTAAGTAAATATAGTAGTGGTTGGCATAGGTGGATACGTGAGCTTGTCTAGAGGTTAGTTAAGCAATAGTAGTATAGCAAAGCAAAAATTTCACTCGGGAAATAGCTATAGGCATTTCTAACCTAGATTGTGCTTAGTGAGGGCCTAAGTTAAGTTAATAAGGATTTACTAACCTAAAGGGAGTTAGTGGGTTAATACAACTAATAAAAGCGATAATTAGACATTGCACTAGGAAGACGAACAAAGCATTAGTCAAGGATTAACTAGGTTAACCCATTTTTTCCACTTGATTAGTACACACAACAATTTTCAATATTCAATTTACTTTAATTATTTCTTCAGTTTAATCGTGACAATTAAGTTGATTAGTTAACAGACTCAAATTGATAGAACACCTCATAACTCTTGGGAACGACCTCAGAATTACCATTTTCTCACTATGTACGATCAGGTACACTGCCCGTTAGGTGTTGATCCGATAGGTAGATGAGACTTTATAAATTTATGACCTGATAAGCGCGTATCAAGCAAATTTGTCAAGTGCTAAAGGAATAGTCTCCAATGCCTTGTAGTTAGAGATCTGCTTAGCAACCTTGGATGCTAAAGGGCATATTTCAAGAAGTGTAGCTAGAATGTCTAGTTTCTTGCCTTCAATATCTTCCATTCTTTTTGTGAGGGACGAGATATTTGTGGAGATTTCTTATATATTCGCTGGGATTTGCTTGAGCTTGGCTGGGAGTTACATCTCAAGTCCTTTGATAAGGGGGGAGAGAGAGAGAGAGAGAGAGAGAGAGAGAGAGAGAGAGAGAGAGATCTTCAATTTTAGCAGAGAAACCTTTCAGCTTTGTTGGTACTTCTTTGATATTTGTTTGAAGGTTTGAGTTGAACTAGCAAAGAAGTGAGTTAGTTGATGTTAAGATATTGATGACATTAAATAAATACATATTTTTACCATCAATATCCCATGATAATCGCATGTTTTTATATCATTTATACCTTATTTGGTACTTAATTGCTATCTATTTTGTAATAGTGCTAAATATGGAGCTTTGGAGCAATTATCGCGAAAAAGACTGAAACATAAAGAAGCCAAAACTGAAGAAGTACAATGTGAGAACCGTCAAAGTCAGATTATCAACCACAGATTTTTTATTACATCTGAGACTAAACTTACTTATTTTAAGTTCATTTTGTGCTTTTCGAGTCATTTTGTACATAGATGGTCTTTTATTAGGAAACCTTGATTACGAATACGCCTTCGAACTAGGATCTTATTTAAACGTCGTTTAAAAATCACGATATGCTCATGCCATTTTAAGATACTAAGGTCATTCACGTCTATAAGCTTAAGAAATTTTATAATTTACAACTTCTACGTTACCTGATAAACTCAAATATAATGTAAGATCACCCAAGAATCTAGAGTATAAAATCTGAAATCCCTTGCAATAAATAATAATCAATAAATCAAAGTCAGATTACATAAATAATAATAATAATAATAATAATAATAATAATAATAATAATAATAATAATAATAATAAAAGATAAGTGGCTAATTTATTGTAAAGAACCAAACATACCTGATGTAGGTTTTGAAAATCATAGAACCAAACATAAAATAATAAAATAAAAAATAAACATGGTATATTTTGGATGCGAATGAGGAGGGATGAGATACTGTTTGACTGGCCTTCAATTAAAATTTAATTATGGAAGCGAATGAGTAGGAAGTCTGTTATGTTAAAGTCAAGGGATGCGTTTTGATTGATATGGATGGTAAGTGAAAATGGTTTTGAAAAAGTTAAGGGATACATGTGAGGTTACATTAATGCATTACAATTTTGTTTTGAATAATTTATCATAAAAAATATTGTGCTCCAGTGGTTGACACTCTTGTGTGTAGGAGGCAAGGCCACGGTTCAAATTCCTTCATTGACAAAATTTTTATAACATTTTCGGATGTATGCATGATTTGTGAGTGCCATGTCACCAATGAGGTGGAAGTCTAGTGGCATTCAGGTGACATTAGAAGCACTTAGTGACGTATCACGATTAGCCTATTATATAGTGTAGGATGTTATGCATATGTATTATAGACGAACTTATTGAAATAGATATATTACGAGCCGAGCTCGAGTCAAGCTTTAATTTTTCATTGCCAAATCGTATAAACAAGTTGAGCCCGAGCCGAACTCAAGCCTATATAACATACCACGAGCCGAGCTCAACTTTAAAAGTTGAGGCACGAACCAAGCCGAGCTTGAGCTCTGGTAAGCTTGGGCTCGACTCGTTTTCACCCCTAATTTTGTTGCCTACCATTTGCAGCAGCAGCAGGGGCGGAGCCACCTTGCAAGTAGAGATGTAAAAAAAAAAAAAAAAAAAAAAAAAAAAAAAAAAAAAAAAAAAAAAAAAAAAACCCGATGGGGACCCGATCCCCAAGTCTGATTTGATTGGGGGAATCCCCGAGTTGACCGGGGATGGGGATGAAGACGGGGAATCCCCGAATTATAAAAAAGGGGATGAGGCGGGGTTGGGGGTAGCATAAATCCCCGAATCCGACCCCGAACATTTGAATGCATAAGTATATAAAAATATATGTATATCATACTAGATTTACTTGTATATATCTATGAGGATTGGCATGTATATTTATATACTATGTGATATTTAAAGGATCAAATATTGTTAAAAGTATAAGCATTAACTACATATTAATCAACTAACGTTTTGTCCGAAAGACACATTGCACATTGTTTTTATATTATATGTAATGTTTCAATATTTAATGCTTTAAATCTAAATTGACATTGTAATTAATCTAGCCATGTACGATATACGTTTTTTAAGACATTATATGCATCAAATTATTTATACTTTCGATGAGTTTGTACAAAGTTCATATTTATATCATTAAGGATATTACCCGAATCCCCCCGGGGATCCCTGAATTCCCGTGGGGGTCCTCGATCCCCATTGGGGATGGGTATGGGGATGTAAAATAATTTCTCGACGGGGATGGAGTCGGGGATGGGGATGGGAAATATGATCCCCGACATTCCCCGCTCCGTTGCCATCCCTACTTGCAAGTGGTGGGGGAAAGGCCCCTAACAAAGCTTCACTTAAATAGCTAAATTAGTAGGGAAAATGGTTAAATTCCTTGCAAAAATTAGTAGCGCCCTCAACCCGTAAACTGGAGTGCCCTCTTCAAAAGGAAAAATCTTCAATTGAATCTTCAAAATTTTCCCTCCTAGACAATGTGAATTGACACACATAGGGAAAAATAAGGTTGAATATGGGAATTGAGAAATGGGAATATTTGGAAGTGACTAACATTTAATATAATAAAATATCTACCTAATATATACTTTATTTTATTAGTATTATTTTTTTTTTCTTTTTTGTGATTGAATCATTAAATGTTGGTTTTAGTTTTGATATAGCTAGTTTTATCTGTAATTAGGAAACTTAATCTTTGTTATAAAGTTTCAAATTTTAAGCTTAAATCCCATCTTAAAAATAAATAAATAAATAAATAAAAAGTTTTACTTTGGCATCCTGCACAAAAAAAATATCCATATTTAAATTTACGAGCATGTAGGAGTGATTTTTAATGATATATTACTCGATACAAGTTTAGACACTTTTAGCTCTTCTGTTTTTCTATTTTTCGTTGCGTGTTTATATTTTGTAAATGAATATAGATTACAATTCGAGTTGAACTTATTAAAAATGAACTCGATGAAATTGCTTTATCATGTGATATACATCGCTCATTTATTTAGTGTTAAAATAAGTGTTTTTTTATTTAATATAATCGACCCAACTTGACCCTGCCTATTTTGAACTTTACTATAAAAAATTAAAAAGTTAGGCCCGTTATCGAATCATTCTTGTCAATCATTACCTCTTTGATTAAATTTTCTGGCTCCCCTAATGTGCAGCAGCGATGCCTTGCCCTTAGTTAATTACTATATTTTGCAAGAAAAGGTTTACACAGAACCGAGTCAGCGAACATTTGAGATTCCAATAGAAGCCCAAAAGAAAAATACTCATCTTACCGTCTATATGTAGTTCATGCTTTTGAAACACATCAATAATCCATTGTCGTCCAGCGGTTAGGATATCTGGCTTTCACCCAGGAGACCCGGGTTCGATTCCCGGCAATGGAACAATTTTTTTTAATCAATTTAACGTTTTAATTTGCATCATTTTCGGTAAAACTTCAGGCAATTTATTTGATTAGACAAAGGTTTACTAAACTAAGTTTTGTTGGTCCCAGATAATAGATATTGATCACTTATGTTATGTTTGTTTTCACTTTATGCCACTGTCAGTTTTATGATTCAAACTTCTATTAAACTCCATGTTTTTTCTATATATTTTCATTGATGAGACCAAAGTATTTGATTGCTAACCTACGTAACTCACATGTAAACAGATGCAATATAGCAATTTTCTTACGTTACTGTGAAGAAAAGAGAAAGAGTAGGCACTCGTTGCTTTTTAAAAGAAAAGAAAAGGAACTAGTTGATGGAAAACAAAATATTTAGGTCCCTTACAAGTACATTATTTTGAAAATTCTCTTAAGCTCATGACTAGGTGTGTAAATAAGCCGAGTCGAGCCGAGTACTGCCAAGCTCGAGCTCGACTCGATTACAAAAACTCGAGCTCGAAACACGACTCGAGCTCGGTCTAGCTTTGGATTTCAAGCTAGAGCTTAGCTCGTCATCTCAAACTCTTGCTCCATACTCGACTCGAGCTCGATTATTTCCACATTTAAAGCTCGATCATGATAAAAAATGGATATCAAGCTCGGCTCGACTTGGTTTTATAATAATTACGTAACTACATGTATATAAAAGGGTAAAAGTGTAATATTATTCAAGCTCGATAAAGGCTCGCGAGCCTCACGAGCCAAATACTTTCGAGCTCGAATTTGACTCGAAAGTGTACTTGAGTAGCTCGACTCGTTTATATCGAGTAGTTTACAAGCAGTGGCAGAGCCCTAAAATTTAGTCGAAGGGTGCAATGATTGATAAGAATGATTCGATAACAGGCTGGACTTTTTAATTTTTAATAGTAAAGTTCAAAATGGGTTCGGTCAAGTTGGGTCGATTACATTAAATACAAAAAACACTTATTTTATCACTAACTAAATGAGCTATGTACATCACATGATAGAGAAATTTCATCGAGTTCATTTTTAATAAGTTCAATTCGAATTGTAATTTATATTCACTTACAAAATATAAGCACGCAACCAAAAATAGAAAAACAGAAGTGCTAAAAGTGTCTAAACTTATATCGAGTAATATATCATTATAAATCAGTCATACATGCTCGTAAATTTGAATATGGATATTTTTTTGTACAGGATGCTAAGGTAAAATTTTATTTTATTTTATTATTATCACTAGTTATAATGCCCGCGCACGCGCAGGGTTTTTTTTTTAATTTTTTTTATATCATATATTTTTATTTATTAAAAAACAAATCATTTAATATTTGTTTTGTTTGATATATGATGTTTAATTATAGTTTATTATTATTAAAGATAATTATTTAAAAATTTTAATCCTATTGTTAGTTGCATCTTAGCTATATTTTTTGTATTGATCTTCTACTTGGATAAATATAAAATGTTACCTAATAAGAAAATAATTTTTTTTTTAAATAAAATTATTACTAAATAAGGTGTGATTTGATTTTTTTGAAATGAAAAAGTCTCCACTTGGGGTTTTGTTTTACTATATAAAAGATTTATTTATTTATTTAGATGGGACTTAAGCTTAAAATTTGAAACTAAAACAACAACATAGTTATAACAAAGATTAAGATTCCTAATTACAAATAAAGCTTTATATCTATATCAAAACTAAAACAAACATTCAATGATTCAATCACATAATAATAATAATAATAATAATAATAATAATAATAATAATAATAGCTAGAGGTGTGGGGGTCAGTTAGTCTCTCGGCTCCCCACTAATTTCTTGTAAATCATATTTGTTTTTAATAAAGTGATGTTATAAAATAATAAAATAAAATAAATAATAATAATAATAATAATAATAATAATAATAATAATAAAGTATAGAGATACTTTCTTAAATGAACCGTTTACAAGACTTGTGAAAACGTAGAGGGGGGAGGGGGGGGGGTTGAATACGTTACCGTTTAAAACTCTTTAGCCTTGTTGTATTAAATATCCATTCTTCGCTTGTTCTAATATGAAAGATGTTAAGTTTAGTTTATTGCTAGCATAAACTTAAGACATGTTATCACATAAGCATAATCAACAAGTCACAACACAAACAATCACATAATGCAAACATTAAAGTAAAGCAATAAGTAAAAGGAAAGTGCAAACCGAACACGAGGATTTATAGTGGTTCGGTCACGGATCTCCTCTCCGCCCTACTCCACTCCTCGAGTACCCAACTCGAGAGTTACTTCACTAGATCAACAACCTCCCTTCTCGGCGGAGAAAACCTTACAATCGTCGCTTACACTTTATCTGGTACAAAGCTAGATACCGAGTTCTTTTACAAGGTACAAACACTCCTATCGTCGCCTATACAATATTTCCGACACTAAGCTAGATGTCGAGTTCTTTTCCAAGGGTACAACCACTCCCGCTATGTTTTGTGGCTCAACATAAAAACCTTGTGTTTTATGACACAAACACATAAACCATCTATTCTATATTGTGATGATACAATGATGATCTATGACATAAAAGTCTTATGGATATGAATGACTAATCTACATGAACTTCTTTGAATAAGAAGTCTTCAATCATTGAGGATGTCAAGAGTCCTTGAATCTTCATATGTTGGAATGCTTTAATGAATGATGACTTCAAGATCTTGTAACATTCTTGATAGATCATGAAATATGATATGCTTACAACATAATGAATGTTAGAAGTATTATGATCATTATGAAAAGGGTGATTGATTTATGTTTCTACATGATTTTCTATCTATCTACATGTGTGTAGTTTTTTATCAAGTTCATAAGTAAACCATGAACTCCTATTTACAGGCAAAACTAACAAAGACGTTTAGACATGTCAAATCAAGATTCTACAAGTCAACACATAATACTAAAATGTGTAAGAAGTCTTATGGAAAGTCAAACACTCAACCTTTTCATAAATGCACATGTTACATTTTCATTTTAGATTAACTTGTAAATAAAAGTATACTTGTAAGTTACTTAGAGAATGTATGTGTTAGCTTGCTATATAATGTTTAGTAAGTTACTACAAATGTTTTATGTACTTATGTTGTTATAAGACACATTTTTATAGATTGTAAACTTACTAATATTATCTAGACACCTAAAATACTTAAAGACTCTAAAAGTATTTTAGTCATTCTAAATGGTTGGTCAAGGGGTTTGATCATAATGCCACATAACAAACATGTACGAACATATGTTGTAGCATACGAGGACTCGAGACGTTGAGAGGTGTTGCATGTATGTTGGGACAAACTATGATTACAAGTAACTTGTACATTTTACTTTATGTATCAAGTTATACGTTTGTCACCAATCAAAACAAACGAGCCTGTATAGATTAAATATCGCAATATTTGCACTAACAAGACTAATTTACTAATATCAAGTTATACGTTTGTCACCAATCAAAACAAACGAGCCTGTATAGATTAAATATCGCAATATTTGCACTAACAAGACTAATTTACTAATATGAACCTCGCACACAAAATTTTCCAAAATGAACTTTTAAATATTATCCGTTAGATCCATTACTACATTAGTTTCTAACCGTACACGTGTATAAGAAGAGTGCTAGGCGAGTCGTGAGCGAGGCCTATCAATATATACTAGAAGGATACCCGCGCAATGCGGCGGCAGGTACCCTGTGATCATTTTATGGCGAAATACAATTTTTTTCCAACCATTACATAATAATTCAAATACATTTAAAAACATTACAAATAAAACTTGAAATATAACTTAAAAACATTTACCCTGTGTATTTATCATTGATGTTTTTAGGTTTGCTTATATATATTACAAGTTTTGTTGAAATGGACAGTATAAATATTTGAAGGTAGTTACAAGTCGACACATAAATACATTTAATTTTTAAGATGTTACAATTTTGATTTTTTAATAGCAAAATTAATACATTTAACTTTGGATGAAACCTCTTTAATCACAAACTTTCTGTCATCAGAAATGTGATTGCACTCATGGTATTGTGTTCTTAGTTGTTGTTTGAGTGCCTTTGCGTGCTCAAACTTGTTAATAAGTTCGATAATAGCCTCTTGTCGAGCCGTGTCATCTATCTCAGCCTGTTTCCTGACATATTCTGAAATTTGTTCAACTGTATGAGGGAGTTTGTTGCAAGTCATTGGTTTTTTATAATGTTTTTTGTGTGTGAATAACATAAGTATAATAGATGTATTTATAAGGGTTTGAAAAAAATTTAATTTTTAAAAATATAACTGTTGTATTCAAACAAACAGTAAGTTTCAATTTTTTTTCCCAACGGCTATATTAGTGAGGGGTGTTTGTAATTTTTTTTGTTCTTGCGTTACAATGCACGTTGCTGTAATAACTTGCGTTACAACGCTGCATCAACATGGAAATGGTTCTAACGCTATAACATGCGTTTCTTGTTTGACACATCAGATTAACGCCTTGAAGGCGTTATGATTCCCCATACTCTTAATAAAAAACACCTTAAATTAAAAATATAGAATTTGCGTGTCGTGAAATACCAAGTAGGCATGGGTATCCCATCCATCCATCTCAAATAAAAACAACGAACATTAAAATAACAATGATAATGATTTGAATGAATCGATGATTATTTCCCGTACCTTTATTTTGTCAGTGACATAAATATGAATAAAATACACAATACTATAAAATTTTGATGGCATCCTTATTTCATTACACCACACCTACAACTACATACACCATAAACACCATAATTAATAACAATAATAATAATAATAATCTTCGAAGAAGCGTTAATTCAGGGCCCTCTTCTTGTTATCAGGGAATTTTGTGGACTTTCTCAAACTGTTTTGGTAAAATTTTCATTTATTCATTTCTGGGTTTACTTTATATCATAGTAAAATTTGATTCAATGGGTTTTTGGCTTATTATCTATATTGCTTTTATATTCATTTTACTTTTGTTTAATTACAACAAGGCCAAGGATTTTGTTACCTTTATTATCAATGGTAGGATCATTATTTTTATATCATATTTTGGATTTATGTTTTGGTCTATAATGATGATGATGATGATATTAATTTTTGATATGACATTAGCTAATTAGTTACTACATATTTAATTAACCTTTAAAGATATCCCATTAGTTACTTTGCTTGAGCTTATTTGTTTAAGCTTATATATGGCTTATGAGCTTATTGGTTTTTCGGCATATATTTCTAAAGCCTCAAATTGATGGCTTATTTTGAGACTTGTGTGGGCTTCTATAAGTCTATTATGGTATCATAAACTCGTATAAGCCCATAAATCTCAAAATAAGCCGGAAAATTAAAGCTTATGAAATGTAACCCGAAATCAAATAAGCTTATAAGCCCACATATAAGCTTAAACAAACACCCCTTAAGAAGAGTTTATGTTGTTGTTTTCACTTGATTATTGGAGTCTTTGATTATGTTTGTTAACTTGGTTTACTAGTTCTTGAGTGGGATATAATATTTGGATTCGTTTGAATGATAATTTGATAAAAGTATTATTGCGTTTGTCGAAATGGTTCCTTTTTCATTCATTTTGTTTCGGGTTAGCATTGTTTGCTATCTTGAATGTTTTCCCCTAGGTAGATACGGAGTAGTTTTATTGGGGTCAAATTATGCGTGTCTCTTAGTGCGTTTAAGATGGTGTTTTGGATTGCTTATGTTTTCTATTTATGCTTCTGCTTATATATAAGCACTTTGAAGCTGCCTAGAAATACACACGTTGGTAATGAGTGTTTAAGTTTGCTTATTTTGTAAAATTGCAATAACACGTGAAAGTATAATAATTTGTTGATAAATTTCAATCAAGTCCATTTATAAAAAGATTTTAGGTTATGATGGTAAGAATTAACTTTAATTATCAAATAAGCACTTTGAAATAGCTCCCTCCCTGTTTTCAGAAATTGCACATATTACCTCAAAATAAGCTAATGAATAGGAAAAAAATAAAAAATAAATAAATAAGCAATCCCAAACACCCCCTAAGAAGGAAAAAAAAAAAAAGAAAAAAATCAATATATATTTATTTACTTGATAGGTAGTTTTAAAGACGTTGAGTAGATTATGTATGATCTTACTTGAACAGGACATAACTTGTCTTAGCAATAAAGTAAACATGATTAAATTTCATAAATATCATGGCAGCTACTATTTGTACATTTCAGTTAATTTTGGATAGATAAACTGAATGAATTCGAATTTCTCTTGTTTAAATATGATAATTAAGGCATAAGCGGAGGAGGAGACTACTGGAAAAATCAAAGCCTTAAAGCTCTCGCTATGACCACAAGTCAGGGAGGTTTTATTACTAGTACCGCATCACCCAATGGTGATGGTCGTCTGGATCCTGAGCCGGATCATCTTCTCGTCCTTGTTCATGGAATCTATGCCAGGTCACTAATTTTCTTGATGTATCATTTCCCTCTTTATACGATATGATTATTACTCTAAATTCTGTATGTATGTATGCCAGCCCGAGTGATTGGAGATATGTAGAAGCAGAGCTCAAAAGACGTTTGGGCAGACACTTTCTCATTTATGGTATCGTCGTCAATTATTCTTATTTTTCTGTTTCCTAATCTTCTTTTCAAAAGTTGCACATAATGGTAGTTTTAATCCTTTAACTTTCTGTGCAGCAATTTACTAAAAGAAATAGGATTTTTGGTGTTTTTTGTTTTTACTTGAAATCTGGTGTTGTAAGGTTGCTTGGATGTTAACATACTCCCTCCGTCCTAAAAAGATTGTTCACAAACAAAATATGCACAAATTATGATATGTGTAATTAATGCTAGTTTTAATTTACCCTCTTATATAGAAGTTAGAAATGAGTGACTAATGCAAGTTTTTGATTAGAAGGGTAAAGTAGAGTCTTAATTATTATCCATATATAAAAACTGGACACTTTTTTTGGGACAAACGTAAATGGTAAGGTTGACACTTTTTATGGGGACGGAGGGAGTAATACATAGTTGAAAACCGAATATGGAAAGTTACAAAGAATAGCAATGTGTAATTTCACCTCATATCTAATTTGGTCGTTGGACTCTACATTATTTTGTAATGATCCTTGATAATTGGACAATTTTATTAATCATGTATAAATCCAAGTGCTAAATTAGAAGTGAGGTACAGTTGTGCTGCTAGTTTCTCAGTTTTGTTGCTAATTTTTTTGTGATTTGCCAATACTAATATGATTCTCTAACAAACATGCAGCGAGTTCATGTAACACTTACTCTAAAACCTTTTCTGGAATTGATGGCGCTGGAAAACGGTTAGCTGATGAGGTAAGTATATGCATGTTTGTTGGCACAAGTCATTAATTGATTGCATAATTTAGTAAATACTCATATACAATAATGGTCTCAACCAGAGTTGTAAATATTTATGAGTACTAGTGCAGGCAAGGTAATTTTCCACAAGACTGTATGCAGAGCGTCTGGCTAAGATTATTTTTATAACCTTATGTGTTTCCCAACTAATCTCCTTTCCGTAGGATTATGCTTATTAGCTTATTTCCCTTCAAAAAAAGTTATAAACCTTTTGAAATAATCTTATCCAAACGTCTTTATAAATACTATAAGCTATTATGCCTCCAAAACAACCTTACCGGCTTACCCAAACACTCTCACAGTCCGAAAATAATATTATAAGCCTAATATAGCATTTATTAACCCAAATTGTCTTAATTGTGATGTTTTGGAGCTTGTATGAAACAGGTGAAGCAAATTGTGAAGAGTAGAGATAACTTGAAGAAAATATCATTTTTGGCCCATTCACTTGGAGGTTTGTTTGCAAGATATGCAGTTGGTGTTCTTCATACGTCCAATCGTAGTGATGATAATTCTTCAAATAATGGAACTATTGCCGGGTTGGAAGCCATAAATTTTATAACCCTTGCAACACCCCATCTTGGAGTTAGAGGAAGCAAACAGGTTTTTTATTTTTATTTTTTTATTTTTTATTTTTTTATGATCAGATATTGTGAGTATGATGTTTATTTGTTGGGTGTGTGATATGAATGTAACTAATTTCCAGAGATTTAATACAGTTTTGTAATTCAACAGCTTCCATTTCTTTTGGGCGTACCCATCTTAGAGAAACTTGCTGCTCCATTGGCTCCAATGTTTGTTGGACGAACGGGTACCCAGCTTTTTCTTACTGATGGTAAACCCGAAAAACCACCTCTGCTTTTGAGAATGACAACAGATTCTCAAGAAGCCGATTTTATGTGAGTAATAAATGAATGATTAAATCTTCTACTTTAAACTGAATGTTATTTTTGTAAAGAGAGTACAAAACCTTATTATTATATTATTTTATTTTTTTGCAGATCCGCCCTTGGTGCATTTAGATATCGTATATTATATGCCAATGTTTCTTATGATCGTATCCTGTCTTCTGTATATATTTTAATGTTTTCACTTTCGATTCTGATCCTATTTATAGTATTAAAATAAGTTCTGTTGCTACTTAGCATATTCTAGATATGGTTGGTTGGCGCACATCCTCAATCAGAAGGGAGTCTGAGCTTGTTAAGGTACTACTCCGTGGAATTCTTGTCAGCTGCTATTTAATTCCTCGTCTATTCATGTATATAAGCTACACATATGGACAACAGGACAAGTATCTTTCAATACTAAGTTATAAAATTCGAAAGTTTTACCCATTTTCGTATGAAGGATTAATTTGGTTTATGTTCTATTTGTAACGGGTAAAATAAATAAAAATAGCTTAAAAGGAAACAGCTTGAGGAGCTGCTAATTTCCAGAGTGTAAGTCTAGCCTATAAAACCTCCTAAATCATTTTTATTAAAAAAAAAAAAAAAAATGGATGATTATTATTATATATATGATTTTATGAAACTAATATGAATCATGAATGGTTCAAGAGGATTATACCAGATAATGGTTTTGGTTCTCAAATTTGACAAATTACACCATTAGGTTTATGACTAAAGGTCCTGGAGACTTAATAGATGGCTAATTTTCACCTCCTGACCTAACCACGCTAGTTACAACTTGATCTAATCTATCCAGTTTGCATACTGCAGTATCTTTCTGTTGCTGAATAACGAACTGAAAGTGCCAATTTTCCTACTTGTTATCATCGCAAAATAGCTGTAATTAGTATAATTCTGATGCGTTGATACTTTAAAATTGGCAGCCCCCTTTCAAATCTTTGGATGGTTATAAACATGTTGTAGATGTGGAATATTGCCCACCAGTAGTATCCACAGGTGCAAATTTTCCTCCCGAAGCAGCAAGAGCAAAAGAAGCAGCCCAAAATGTACCTACAACCCAAAATACCCTTGAATATCATGAAATCATGGAAGGTAATGGTGATTCGACCATGACTCGTAGTAAAGATTCTCTTGCCATCTTTTTAACTAGTAAGGCAATAACATAATAAACCTCCTTTTGTTATAGAGGAAATGATTCGTGGGTTACAACAGTTGGGATGGAAAAAAGTCGATGTCAGTTTCCATGCTTCGTTTTGGCCGTTCTTTGCTCATAACAACATTCATGTGCGGATTTTTTTTTTCCATATTTAAATTGATCTTTGCAAATACACAATCTCTGAACTAGGTTTCTTTTTTCATTTATGGAATCTGCAGGTGAAAGATGAATGGTTCCATAAAGCTGGAGCTGGAGTAATTGCTCATGTTGCTGACAGCATTAATCAGCAAGAAAAGCAACATCAAACAACTTCACTCATTTCTGCCAGTTTGTAGTTTGTCAAGTGCTTCAAATGTGTCATTTCATAGGAATCCAAAATTAATCACGGATTAGGACAATTCTAATAGTTGAGTTCGTCAAGATATGTATACATATATGTACACATTTATACGCGTACATAAGTACACACACGGATGACATGTGTGTGTTTTATGTGGCATATGGCACTGGATACACATGTTTAGTAGAGTACGTGTGCTGCCACAAATGTAACATTTATTCTAAACCAAGAATCAATGCAACTGTTAGTTTTTATAGAGTATAAGATGTGTGTTTGAACAACTATTCACTACTAGCTGTAGGCTATTGCTGTGATGTCATATATAACAAGATGGCATAGTCTCTGATTTTAATCCTGAACGAATAGTATTATCAACTTTTGTTGCATTTCGAGTATGAGATTATGAGTAGAACCGGCTGCTTCTGCAAAACATACGAGTGTTGATGTATGGTCCTCATGCATGTACTAAAAATAATATACTATTTCATACATAATCATATTATATAACAAGCACTTGCTACACAGCACTAATATTGTATTTTCTTACATAATCATAAATAATGCACTCCATTAGATACCCTAATTGATTAAGTTCTTCATTTTCACTTACACAGCAACACTAATAAATAATTAAGTCAACGGTTTGACAGAAGAGAGAGAGCATGATAGCAAATATAGCTATCCGTCTTATTTTGTCCATAGCTGGTGAGGCACTTCCTTAAAGATGGTAGCTGGTGAGGCACTTCCTTAAAGATTTCCATCATAATTTTCATAGGTGCTTTTACGCCTGCGTTCGTTATGCCCAGCCAAGCGTCTTCGGCAACTCCTTTTGGCATCATCAAATTCCGATAGGTCATGAAACCTGCAGAAGGCATCATAAAAGTCACACTAATAAAAAGAAAAACATAACAGTAACTTTTATAATTTAGATGGTAAACAAGACACGTTTGGGTCAGAACTGGTTGGGTCTGTTCTGCCAACCCGTACACACTTTTATTTTCTTTATATAATTAATGTTTTATACATGCTTAAACATCTAATCTCTTACAATAATACTCAGATCTCTGAAACCAAATCATGTAGGAGGTTTCAAGCATCTTCAGTAAATTTAAGGTTCGTTGGTTAATTTGTAAACATATACTCCATTTAACAATCTTTTGCAGCCTAGAGGCCTAATATGTTTTTCTTCAATCTTCTTATTTCCCTTTTCCTAACATTATTAAGCCTATATCTCTTTACATCTACTTCCAGGTGATCACAATCTAAATTCTTAATGTAAATGCCCATAAACAATAACTTGTGTTGATTAACTCAATCTTTGGAACAGAAAACAACTCAATTTGCCTACTTGTATGAATAGCTTTATTATAAGATGGATAATGTTAAACTGAAGTCATAGATTATCATTTATACTAACCATTTTGGGAAAGAAATTGACTTATGACCTATTTATAGAAAGTTTATTTACCTGCTGCATTGCTGACAGAATCGCTGCTGACAACCATTAGTGACTACAATTGGAGCCTTAGCATGAACCTCACAAACTTTATGCCTCCTGTGGTACGTCTTGCAGTTACTCATATCAGTAGTGCAACCTTCCACTTGACAACATGGTTGTATGGACCCTGCACTTCCAGAACCTCTTTTTCCCAACACCTTCTTCTTCCTCCTACCTTCACCAAAGTTTTCATCATCGTCATCTTCACACTCGTCCATCATCTCATTTTTCAACTTATCGTTCATAATTCTAATTACCCTTCCTGATTTTGTTGTTTCCATGCTTTAAAAATGAGAGTAGTTACAATTACAAACAATCTATATAGAAAGAATGAGACACAAGGGAAATATTTAAAGCACGAAAGAAAACAAGAGTACTGTGAGGACCACACTCTCCAATTCTGTCCATTGATGTTAAGCAATAACAAAGGGTATTGTTTTAGTAAGTATTAGTTGTATTTCTTGTATTTTCATAGGCATTCAGTTACTATTTCAGGAATCCTATAATGAAAACCTTGTACGTATTACTAATGTAAATATGATAAGCAATAACAAAGGGTATTGTTTTAGTAATTTATTTTTATTTTTATTTTTATTTTTTTTATTTAAGAAAAGCAGTTTTAGTAAGTATTAGTTGTATTTCTTGTATTTTCATAGGCATTCAGTTACTATTTCAAGAATCCTGTAATGAAAGGCAAATGATATTTCCACATATAAAATTACTTTGCACACATAAAAATCATGCATAAGGACAAAATATTTTTTGTCCTTATGCATGATTTTTATGTGTGCAAAGTAATTTTATATCTGGAAATATCAACCCCCATAATGAAAACCTTGTACGTATTACTAATGTAAATAAGATAAGCAATAACAAAGGGTATTGTTTTAGTAAGTATTAGTTGTATTTCTTGTATTTTCATAGGCATTCAGTTACTATTTCAGGAATCCTATAATGAAAACCTTGTACGTATTACTAATGTAAATATGATAAGCAATAACAAAGGGTACTGTTTTAGTAAGTATTAGTTGTATTTCTTGTATTTTCATAGGCATTCAGTTACTATTTCAGGAATCCTATAATCAAAACCTTACGTATTACGTACTAATTTAAATATGATATTTTCAAGAGGTATTAGAATACAAAGTGACATAACGAACATTATTAGTCTACTGAAAATTTTGAATTATTTTATTAGATGAATAGGCTACTTGTGCTCCTTAGAGCCTTCGGTGTGGCTTGTGTTGTGCCTCGCCACAGCGACATGGCAGCCTCGCCACCACACCGGCTCCGTTCACCGCAGCTCGCCACACCAAGCACTTCGTTGTGCAGACGACCAAGGTAAGTGTTGTACGACTTTTTATTACATTTTTTTATTATTTTTTAATATATATAATGGTTGTGTGTATGTTGGATCCAAATGAAGTTGTTGTGTTTAGTTGTGACTAGAAAGGTGCCCGCGCGATGCGGGGGCGTATTGTTGGGGGTGAAGAGGAGGTAGATGGGGTGGTGGAAAGTGGTTGTTGGGGTGGTTGTTGAGGTTGTTATAAATTGTTGGGGGTGGTTGTTGAGGTGGTTATAAATTGTTGGGGGTGATTGTTAGGGGTGGTTGTTTCCATAATTAGTAAGTAAAAGTCTGAATTTTTAAGCCTTTCTAATTATAGAATATTATATATTATATAGTAGTATAGATAAGGGGTTGTAGAAGGGGGTTTATTATGGTGATGTGGCACCTCGTGGGGCCCAAATGAAAAGCTTGAGTTGCTCACCACATAAGGGTGGCAATTGTTGACACGACACGATAAATGACACGAACCTGACACGAAGTTAAACAGGTTTGAGTAAAAAACAGGTCAATCAACCCGTCTAACCCGTTTAATAAATGAGCCATGTTTGGGTTGAGTAAGTGTTAAGCGGGTCAGCACGTGAACCCGCTTAAGTATATAAGCCTCTAAAAGTAAAATATATAATTTGGTTTTGATGTTGGATATGGATTAAATATTTTTGTTATGTACTTAATATGTGTGAATTACGATTATAACTCAGATATAGTTGAAATTGACGCTTATAACTCAGATATCATTGAAATTGTCGTATAGTTATTTGTATGTTATTTTTATCATATTTTATATCTTTATATTATTTTTTCATTTAAACTAGTTAAATTAACAAACCACCAACCTTATTCACTGTATGACCTATATACTTAAACAAGTTAAACGGGTCACAAACGGGTTACGCATGTTATGCAAGTTCAGGTTAGGGTTGAGCTTCTTGACACGATTAATAAATGGGTCGTGTTTAGGTCGAGGTTATTTCAACACGCCAACCCGCGAACCCGAATAGGTCAACACGAACACGACTCGATTGCCACCCCTATCACCACACCTTATGAATTTGAAGGTTTTGTTATTAGAGGGAAGGGTATGGTGGCGTGCCGTTGTGCATGTCGTTTTGCCAAATCTGCGTCATCTCAGCATTTCACATTTAACATTCACACACCAAAAATACCTCATCTGCAATGGCTCAAAGCGTTTGCGTGCTGTTCCGCAGTTTTTGGGCCCCACCATTTTTTATCACTTTTTAAACAAACTAATTTTTCATTTATAAAACAAAAATACAAATTACAATACGAAATTAAAGTAAAACATACGAAATGAAAAAAGAACGTTACAATAATTAAAAAGCACATACGAAACTAAAAAACGCAATAACTAATTTTGTTAGTTGTCGATATTTCCTCATTATTTCATCTTTTTTGCATTTCGATGAGGAAGGCTCGGTCTGATGGCAAATTGTAGTCGGTTGGAGTATTGAGAAATCTCAATTCTTTCATTTTTAGTATGCCCTCATCTTTCTTCCTCAATGCATCGTATGCCGCTTGAGCGGCCTCTTACTTGAGTCGAAACTCATTTTGCATAACACCCGCAAATTCCGGCGGGTTACTTCCCAAGGTACTCGACAAGGTTTCTGATTTTGTTTTTTTAGGCACATGGCTTGCCCGGGGGACGTGGTCTCAGATCATCGCCTAATTGCTCGACATGTCCGAAGAGATAAACCGAGTCGACAGGGTCGGGTGAATCCCATTTGGCATGTTGTTTCAATATTTCCCTCACCCGTCTTGAGTAAACACTTTATTTCCCAATTTGAACTCATCATGATATGCTTGTATAACATTCTTCATAAGGTCATGTTCGTTTTCCCCACTTCGACCTACAAGTTTTAAACGTTAATGGATAGCGTTGAGCATTTTATGATTAGGGCTCAAAGTTGTCCACTTTATCGTCAAGATATCCTTGGTACGTTTGTGATGAGAAGCTTTGTTGAACTTGAAAAGAACCATGTTTCAAAACGAATCGTCCTTTTGGTCATTTCTTACTCGGTTATCCTTGAAAAATGCTAACATGTACGAGGCTAATAAAGTTTCTCCACCGCCGTCCAACGAAAATTAGTTCATATGGGTTTGGGTTCATCTTCCTCGTCGGGTACCTCGATTGTGTTAAAATTTTTGCGGCTCATTTTCATTCCCTTCGGAACTTTTGTTAGCGGGACTAAGTGGGCTTGGTTGGTGGTGGCATCAATTGTGTTTGTTGTTGAAGATTTTGAAGTTGTTGGTTAAGCAATTATTGTCGGTATTCTTGATATAGTTGTTCGGGGGTTAATGTAGGCATAGAAAATTGGGTATCAAACGGAAGATATTGAGAAGATGTCGAGTGTTCGGATGAAGGTGTCGGAGAGTTAGACGAGGATGATTGTTGCAACGAATTTAGAAGATTTTGAAAAAATTAATGGTTAGGGTGTTAAGACATTTTTTTTGTTAGTGAAAATGAAAGTGAATATGTTTAGTGTGTAAAGAAATGAAGGTGGAAAGTAAGTAATTATGTATAAAAATGATTGTATATTTGGGTTTATATAGAGTGGTTAAATGTAGTAGTTTTAGTTAAAAAAAAATGTAAACTAGCCGTTTGGGCCTCAAATGATAAATTTTTTGAAATGCGTGTGCTTTTGGCGAGAGTGACTTAAGTCACTTGGAAAATGGCGTTGGCCTCCACCGGTGTGGTAACGTGCATTTGGCGGCACCATTTGAAGCTTCGCATAAAAGTTGTGGGTTCAAGTCTCGTTGGAGACATATATGTGAGATAGGTGGTATAGATTGTAAAATTTGCCGATAAAAATGGCGAGGCATCCAAGCTACCACACCTTTCCCTCTTATCTAACAGACTTTTTAACTCTTGTGCTTGATGTATTTGGGACTAAACATGGATGTTAATTGATTGTGAAACTGTTTGTGTCGACGCACCCGTGGCATTGAATAAAGGCCATGTATCATCTAGAATCAGGATGCAGACACAGACATTGTGTGCCCATACTTACTTTTTGTCCTTTATGTCACTGATATCGCATAGCTTTACATTTGTTTGATAGACATTTTGTTGGTTGTTGTATTCGCCCAGAACAGGGTAGAGATAATCAATAGACCTAGCTACGTACCAATTAAGGTTACCGGATATCACTTGGAATCGTGTTATCACTTTCCAAAGTAAACTATTCGACCCTAATGCCTGGGTATCACGAATATCTACTTGGGATAAGACCAAATGTTGTTAATGATTTAGGCACAAATCAATAACCCTTCGTGTTTAAGTGTTGTGTGATTCTGTATCCCTCTTTCATGCATGATTGATTTACCTATTTATAGGTAATATTACTCAACCCTAGTCAATGGAATTAAGAGTGATTAACGGCCCATTAATCCCATTTAATTTGCCTCCATAATTATAGGAATTAGTGGTTACATGACCAATTAAACGTGGTCATTAATGCAATTATAACTACCACTTGAATAGGTCAAAGCAGTTACTAATCAAGTTTGAATTCAGTCCAGTGAGTTCGTTATACTCACTGATGAGCTGGTCCCTGAGGACATCAACTCCCTGATGAGATCCTTCAGCCTGAGCTGAACTCATCAACCTGATGAATACCGTTCAGTCCAGAGTATCACTCCCTGAAAGAGTGAACTCACTGAACTTCATCATACACTGAAAACACTTAACCACTATCTAAGTCAGGGTGTTCAGGGACCTGATGGGTGTACACTCCGTACCTCCTGACCCATTACCAGGTTTGAACTAATCCCACAAGTGCACTAAATTTTCCAACAATCCTCCCCAAATTTAGTTCATTACCTTTGCATGAAAATAACCATAATACAAAACAAGTGCATAAACGAAAATGTCCTGAGGATTGAATTTCCATCTTAGTAAATTATACGTTCAAATATTCGAGAATCAGGGTGTTCTAAGAATTGAACCCTTCAACCATTTGAATACCTGAAGATAAAATACACACAAGTTTTCCAACACTTAAACACTCCTGACACTATACAAGCCATGTGTCCATATCCAATTCATAAATGTTGTAAAAGCTAAAAGTCCATAGCTTCCTGAAGCGGCAAAACTTCAACATTCACATAGGTGGTTCCTCTTTATTCATGCTCCTGCCAAGCACTTTTTCAAAGAAAATTAACCATTAAGAAGTAATGACTTCATCCTCCTTTCAGCAGGTTCCAAGCACAAACCTTGGGATGTTTGTAAAACATGTGCTTCAGTACACTGAATGTTCAGCTTTCCACATTGAACTCAGCTCCCAAGTTTCCTCAGGAGGGAGTTGGGTGTCCTAGCATTCAGTGACTAAGTTGGACTTTAAACCCATCCCTTTAGCAGACTTTATAACCAAGTCTCTAGCCAGACCCTTCGTCAAGTGATCAGCTAAGTTCTGTTGAGATCTTACAAACTCTATAGATACCACCCCATTCATGATAAGCTCACGAATCATGCTATGCCTGACACCTAAGTGTCTAGACTTACCATTGTACATCTGGCTATAAGCCTTAGCCAATGTAGCTGCACTATCACACCGGATAGAAATAGGTGCTATAGGTTTAGGCCACGATGGAATCTCAAGAAGCAAGTTTCTCAACCATTCAGCTTCTTTACCAGCAGCTGCTAGAGCCACAAATTCAGATTCCATTGTTGAACTGGTGATGCAAGTTTGTTTCTTGGATGCCCAAGAAATTGCACCTCCACCAAGTAGGAATACCCAGCCACTGGTAGACGAATTGTCTTCAGTGTTACTGATCCAACTTGCATCAGTGTAACCTTCCAACACTGAAGGATAACCAGTATATGAAAGACTATAATCCATAGTTCTCTTCAAATACTTCAGTACCCTCTGAATTGCTTGCCAGTGCTGAGCACTAGGATTACTAGTATACCTGCTCAGTTTACCCACAGCAAAAGCAATGTCAGGCCTTGTACAAGTCATAGCATACATCAGGCAGCCAATCACCCTGGAATACTCAAGTTGAGATACAGCTTTGCCAGTATTAAGCATAAGCTTCTTAGTGGTATCCATGGGAGTACTCACTGGAGTACAATCAAAGCAATTAAATTTCTTCAGTACCTTCTCAATGTAATGAGACTGAGAAATTGATATACCATTGCTTTCATGTTTAATCCTTATACCAAGGATAACATCTGCCTCCCCCATGTCCTTCATGGAGAACCTTGATGACAAAAATTCCTTTGTCAGGTCAACTTGATTTTGGTCAGTGCTAAAGATCAACATGTCATCAACATATAGGCAAATGATGACTCCTTTACCAGAATCATCAAATTTGCTATATACACATTTGTCAGCCTGGTTAAGAACATAACCATTAGACAAAACCACTTCATCAAATTTTTGATGCCATTGCTTAGGTGCCTGTTTAGTCCATATAAAGACTTAATCAGTTTGCACACCTTGTTTTCATGGCCAGGCAAGATGAAGCCCTGAGGTTGGTTCATATAAACCTCCTCATCTAATTCACCATTCAAGAAAGCTGTCTTCACATCCATCTGATGAATAATCAAATTGTGAATTAATGCCAAAGCAATCAGCAGCCTGATGGTACTGATACGTGCCACAGGGGCATAAGTATCAAAGTAGTCTATCCCTGACTTTTGTTTAAAGCCCTGAATGACTAGTCTAGCCTTGAACTTTTCAATAGTTCCATCTACCTTCATTTTCCTTTTGAAAATCCATTTGCAACCAAGAGGTTTGCAACCTGGTGATAGATCAACCAACACCCAAGTGTTGTTCCCCATGATGGAGTCAATCTCATCATTTATTGCTTCTTTCCAGAAAGCAACATCCTGGGACTTCATTGCTTCTTCAAATGTTTTGGGATCATCCTCAACAATGAAGCAATAGGAATATTGGTCAGAGACCTCATTCCTTGTACCTTCAATTAAGTATAATTGAAACTCAGGTCCAAATGACTTTGGAGTCCTGACCCTTTTGCTCTTCCTGAGCTCAGGTTCAGGTTGTTGAACCACAACCTCATCAGGGGCCTGAGATGATAAATCATCAGGGACCTCTGATACACCATTGTCATCAGTTCCATTTGGAATTCTGTGACTTGGTCTAAGGACTGATGAGAATCTATTCTCATCAAATAGTGCATCCCTTGATTCAATTATTGAATTAATTGAAACATATTCATTAGGTTCAATAACATAGAACCTGTATGCCTTGGAATGCTCAGCATATCCAACAAAGATGCAATCAATGCCTCTTTCACCCAAAGTTTTCAACTTCGGATCAGGGAGTCTTACAACTGCCCTACAACCCCAGACCCTGAGATAATTCAGGTTGGGTTTCTTTTTAGTCCAGAGTTCATAAGGGGTAACCTTGTTCCTTTTATTTGGAACCCTATTTAATAAATAGCAAGCTGTTAACATAGCTTCACCCCAGAACCCTTGACTCAGTCCTGAATAGGACAACACAGAATTAACCATCTCCTTCAGTACCCTGTTCTTTCTTTCAGAGATACCATTTTGTTGAGGAGTATACGGAGCAGTCGTTTCATGGATTATACCAACAGACTGAAAATACAGAGTATCCATGTACTCACCTCCCCTATCAGTCCTGAATCTTTTGATCAGGGACCCAAGTTGCAACTCAACTTCAGTTTTAAACACTTTGAATTTATCTAATGTTTCATCCTTGGTATGTAACAGATACATATAACAAAACCTAGAAGCATCATCAATAAATGTCACAAAGTACTTCTTGTTCCCCAAAGAGGGAGTGGCATGCAAATCACACAGGTCACTGTGTATTAGCTCCAAGAGCTCGGTCTCACGTTTTACACCCTGAAAAGGTTCCTTAGTAATTTTGGTCAACATGCAAGTCTTACACTTTTCAGTGTCCATGTCAAATGCTGGGATTAACCCATCCTTAGACATGTCTTGCATCCTTTTATAATGTACATGACCAAGTCTAACATGCCACAGGGTAGAGTCATTCAGTTTAGAGGTTGACATAAAGGCTGAATTAGCATTGTCAGTGACAACATTAAGCCTGAATATTAGATTACACAAATAGCCAAAACCAATAAACACACCATGTTTAGACAAAATAAATTTATCAGATTCGATAACTTGTTTATATCCATGATTATTCAAAACACTACTTGAAACCAAGTTCTTCCTTATATCAGGAACATGAATAACATTAAACAAAGTTACAATCTTTCCAGAACTAAAACTAAGATCTACACAACAACGACCATGCACCAAGGCTGTTGACTCATTTCCCATGTGAAGAATAGATCCATCATTCAGTGACTCATAAGTCTTGAACCAGCATCTATCGTTGCACACATGAACAGTTGCTCCAGAGTCAACCCACCACCCAACATCATCATCCTGCACATAGTTAGATTCAGATACATATGTAACATAATAAACCTGAAGAGATTCATTAAACATATTCTGACCTTTCAGTGAGTTGGCAGAACCACCACTCCCTGAACCACTAGTGCCTGAACCATTGGATTTACCTCCAATCTTAACACCTTTGCAATCCCTTTTAATGTGACCAGATTTGCCACATTTCCAACAAGTAGGTGTTGCCTTCTTGTTAGGATCAGCCCTTGTGTTATCATGATGTTTGCGTTTGCCTTTGTTGTCATTGTACCTGGTGGAATTGTTATGTTCCACCATATTGATAACAGATGCACCAGTAGCATTGCTACTCTTTGGCTTGTCATTATCCTGCGCCCTGAGGGAATCCTCAATACGCAGATGACTACCCAACTGAACAAGTGTCAGTTCTTCCTTCTTATGTTTCAAGGCATGCTTGAAATCTTTCCAAGAAGGAGGGAGTTTGTCAATGATACAAGAGACTGAAATAGCCTCATCCATGTTCATTTTATGTAGTGTAAACCTTCCAAGTATTCCAAGAAGTTCATTGTATTATTCCATGACTGGTCTTGAATCAGTCATTTTGTAATTTGTGAAATTACTCACAAGAAACTTCTTACTTGAAGCATCCTCAGCCATATATTTGGCATCCAAGGAATCCCAAAGTTCTTTGGAAGATTCAACGTTCTGATAAATGTCAAAGAGAGAATCAGACATACCATTTAGGATTAAACCTCTGCAAACATAGTCATCATTCTCCCATTTGCTTCTTTTCCTTATCTGCTCCACAGTAGCATCATCCCCATGATCCTCAGGAATGGCAGTACTAAGAACATACACCACATTCATGCTTGAAAGCAAGAAGTGCATCTTCTTTTGCCATCTTCTGAAATCAACACCTTCAAACTTATCCAATTTGGAAAAGTTAGCAGCCATATGCCTCATAGCAGCAACCATTGATTATCACAAAATAGTTTACTTTGATTGTTGGTTGTTGTATTCGCCCAGAACAGGGTAGAGATAATCAATAGACCTAGCTACGTACCAATTAAGGTTACCGGATATCACTTGGAATCGTGTTATCACTTTCCAAAGTAAACTATTCGACCCTAATGCCTGGGTATCACGAATATCTACTTGGGATAAGACCAAATGTTGTTAATGATTTAGGCACAAATCAATAACCCTTTGTGTTTAAGTGTTGTGTGATTCTGTATCCCTCTTTCATGCATGATTGATTTACCTATTTATAGGTAATATTACTCAACCCTAGTCAATGAAATTAAGAGTGATTAACGGCCCATTAATCCCACTTAATTTGCCTCCATAATTATAGGAATTAGTGTTTACATGACCAATTAAACGTGGTCATTAATGCAGTTATAACTACCACTTGAATAGGTCAAAGCAGTTACTAATCAAGTTTGAATTCAGTCCAGTGAGTTCGTTATACTCACTGATGAGCTGGTCCCTGAGGACATCAACTCCCTGATGAGATCCTTCAGCCTGAGCTGAACTCATCAACCTGATGAATACCGTTCAGTCCAGAGTATCACTCCCTGAAAGAGTGAACTCACTGAACTTCATCATACACTGAAAACACTTAACCACTATCTGAGTCAGGGTGTTCAGGGACCTGATGGGTGTACACTCCGTACCTCCTGACCCATTACCAGGTTTGAACTAATCCCACAAGTGCACTAAATTTTCCAACACATTTTTGGATTCCTAACGCATAAGTTTGCCTATATTAATTAGTGTTTTTTTCGATAAACATAGTTAACTGAATATTTTGCTAACAATTACTTTACTAGTGAGCTCGGCACAATAACGTATGACCACCATGTTCGTTCTTTCAGGGACAGTCCTTTAAGTACGCATCACGCCAGTGGGGACTTGTGAAAATTTATGTGGTGGGACGTGACGGATTACCTACACGAAAAGTGAAATGTACAATTTTGGGAGGTACCCCTTTACTTATGCAATGCTCCGTATAAAATATCTGTTAGCCTTTTATTAGTAATCCCTATTCAAAGAAGATGATTCCTGCTAATTGTAGGTGCCATATATGATTGAATGGTGAAACGTGAAAACCATGGAGTTGTTTAATGCAGGAGTGACACGTGTGTACTTGTGTCGCAAACTTTTGCATTCGGGTTTAACACGCTTCCTATGTCCCACGAATCAAACACCCATATGGCCATGTCTTGAATTTAGTTATTTGAATCTCGTCATTTTATTTGTAAACTTGACACAGGTTCATTTTGTTTCCTCAAGACAATCTTCGTGTAGTATATGCATTACACTGTTCATTTTTTTCAGAAGTGAGAACAAAACTACATCTTTAAACGGGGCGGAGCCACGAATTGTAGTTAAAGGGGGCGGACCTTATTGAAAAATGATAACCGTGTAATACGGACGATATTACATTGATAAACAATAACAAACGAGCATTGTAAATCCTCTTACAATATCTTTATACTAATCTTTTTATACACACAATAATATTATATACTTTTTGTCCACTCATTCTCTCTATTCATCTAAACCGTCAGTTCTGATACTTGTTAAGATCCTGTGAGTAGGAGGATTATTAGATACATTAAGTAGTACGTTTTATCATTTTTCATAACATAAATGTAGTTGTACAAAACAAACCAAAACTTTTAACATGTATAATACATAACCGAAAGGAGGTTGGTTATCTTAATAATGCTTCCAAGAACATATATAACATGAATTCCTCGATCATATAGTTTTAAAATAATTGAACAACCTCAAGGATACTAAAAACATAAACAAAATACATTAAACAATTTATTATTTATTGATAATCATATACTACATATCAGTAGTAAAAACAAGAAAGTAACTAACACAATAAAAAAGCATATATAATGTCAAGGTGGTTACCGAAACTTTTGGATATATCTAGCTAGTTCTATAGTAGCCACTGAAATAGGAGAGATCACATATATTACTTGATAAGTTTACACACTACTAGGGAGGCCAGCTATACATAAAAAGATTATGGCAAAACATTCATATCATAATACGGTAAATGGGTTTCGGTCACCACCTCCCTCCGCCCCTGTCTTTTGAGAACAATTATATCAAAATAACAAAAAGCGGGCTTTGAAACCCCTTTGCTTTTAGCCTTTGTTTTTTACTGTTGGGTTGGGTCGGTTTTATTTGAGCCTATTATGTAAAAATTTAATTTGGTACCCGAACCGAGCTGTTCACCATAACTCACACCTTCTTCTTTCTCAGAGGGTCCGAACGGGTGGTAAATCCACCGGCGATTAACCTGCATCCGATCCAAAAAAATATGCACAACTGTTGTGCTACAGTTGCTTGTGAGGAAATGTACAGGAAGCATAATATTTTAATCAATTTTTGGTTCTTTGAGTGCCAAATGTTATTATCTACAGTGTATACATTTCTTATATCCACATATTTGTTTCTGGATTCTTCATAACCCACAAAACACAAATACACACACACACACGATGTCTGTGTTTTCTCTGAATCTATGAATTTCCGGTCGGCGTAAAAAATGTATGATTTTTATCTATTGTAGTTTATTTTTGTTAAATTTTATGGTTTTTATATTTAGGGTTTTTAATTTTTATGGTTTTTATTATTTAATTCTTTTTAGAGTAAATTGCAAGAATCGTCCCTATGGTTTGTCCAAATTGTAGATTCCGTTCCTGAATTTTCAAAAGTGCAGGCGGCCTCCCTGTGGGGAATTTTTGGTTTCGTTTTGGTCCTTTTGGTTTGCTCAAAATTGCAAGTTTAGTCCATGGTCAGGGACCAAAACGGAACCAAAAACTCCCCACAGGGAGGCCGCCTGCACTTTCAAAAACTCAGGGACAAAATCTGCAATTTGAGCAAACCATAGGGACGATTCTTGCAATTTACTCTTCTTTTTACAAATGAGGGTTTTCTATAATTTGTGGCTTTTTGTTACCTTTGTTTTTCTTTTATAAATTTTTGTTGGCTTTGTATTTTTTTTATAACTCACACCAGTTTGCAGTATCTTTTATTGTACATGATTAGTAACAAAATCCATTTAATTTTTGTTTCAGTGAATGACAGTGTGCTTATGCTTATATCGCCCTTTAGTGCACTTTGTTAAGTCATAAAAGTGTGGTAATAAGTGCTCATTTTGAGCCGTGGTATAAGTTGCGAAGGGTGCATACCCCTTTATCTGGACACGTGCTTCTAAATCCGAGGCATCATTTGTTTTTGAAAGTTTCGTAATGAAGCTTTAATGCCTTTGGGTTAGTTCAGTAAAGGTGATTTGGTAAGTGTGGTTTGCCAAAACCTGTATGTTGGCATGACAACCACATGGTTGCAGCCATGTCGGGTTTTTGGGTACCGCTTCCATGATCGCTGATGACAAACCATAATAAAACAATATGTATAACTTGGTGGTGATGATCTTTTAACTATGTTGTTGTTGTTGCTACAAAAGGTGGAAGGATGGTAGAGTGCGACAACCGTTCGCCTCAGCAACCTCCATGTGCACAACGAGGCCATCAACTAATCTTAGCTAAGTCTTTGTTTATAATCATGTTCCAAGTGAAATACATTTATGTAACGATTGTTGTAGGCTGTGATGAGCTTGAGTGAATTCGATAAAGCTGAGATTATCCGCATCTTGGCATGCCAACTTATTATTGTTGCAGCCATGCCAGACGTATCCTCTTTAGTCGATAGTTCACCTATCTGAGCCGATGGTAGGCTTTCGGTCTTCGGGTTAGTATTCAAAATATGATATATGATGATCCGTTTTTTTTTTCTTGTGAATTTGTGTTTTTTTAATGTCTAAAATCAATTCAGTTTACTGAGGCTTACATGATTATTGTGTATATATATTTTTACATACTATTTGCCTTTGTTGTAATGTGAAATAGTTTAGTTACGCTTACGTTAACTTTATAAGTTTGTCTTAGTATATTTGATGAGGAGTAATTGGTTTTTAAATCATGATGGGATGCTGTAGATTGTGCACAAACTGAAACCAGGGTCTTTGTTTAAGATAGTACTATTGTTTTAAGTTGAATTAATATAAGTGGTAATATGGGCAGGTTGGGTAGCGGGTCAAAAGGGATCAGTATAAAATTTGTACTTTGATTCATGTTGTTGAAGACTCCTGCCCTTACTTTAAGCTTTAAGAAAAAAGATATCTATGGATTGTGTATTTGTCGGATCAGGTAATAATAAACTTTTTATTAGGTTTGCTTTTTATATTGGGATTATTAATTTGATCGTTTTTTTTTAGTTTATAATATGAGGCTGCTAATATTTGTAGGTGAGCCATCTCATGTATCATCTTCGATGCTGATTCTAATTTGTTGCGGAATAAAGGCTCTTCATATAAGGTATATTTGGATTGATTGATTGATTGATTTGATTTGTGCTATTGTTGAATTTTGTGTTTAGTTTGATTTTGTGGTTGAATTGTTTGAATTAGATGTTGTTAGGATTAGCGCGACTGGGTTTCGTATTTTGGATTAGGGGTTTTGATCTGGTTTCTAGTTTCTAGGGTTTGTAGTTATGGTTACGTGTCAGAGGAAGTCGAATTAGGGGTGTGAACGAGAGGATAAAGCTTTGAGATACCAACTTGGAAAATACTGAATTGGCTTGAATTTAATTGAGCTGAGGTCGAGCTTGAGCTACTCGAGTAGGAACATGATTTATTAATCGAGTTTAGTGGAGTAAAATATGTCGAGCATAGCTTGAAAGGTAGGCGCATTCGAGCCAGAGGTTTAATAGTCGAATCGAGCTTGAGGTTGGCGCTGCTCGCCTCGGTTACTCCTTTACTTGGATACGATTTCTAAGTAGTTTATTGCGTATTGATACGATGTGTAAGTAATCTTGATGCTTAAAGGTAGTTAGGTTAGGATAGGGAAACTTATCATTGCGAGCGAAATACTAATTGTTATGTTGAGGAAAAAGCAACCACTTAGGGGTAGTGGCGAAAGGATCGTGGATAAACTGTGAGAGGTCTCGAGTTTAATTCCTGCCAAACAGTCTTGAAGTCACCATGCCAGTGGTTTGATTATGTAAATTCTAAGCATCTATAGGATCTGAAATGTTTCTTGAGTTTATCTTTTCTGTTCGAATAATGTTCTTTAATTATAAGAATGTAATCTTAATTGTTTGGGTTGACTCGAAAAGCTTATTTCTCTAATTTTTGTGTGTTATAGGGTAAAGATCTGTGAAATCTAACGATCAAGCAGTTGAGAGGTCCGGTTCCTCTAGGAAAAGGAAAACCCAATATCGAAAGATCCGTCATTGTCCATGGGGAAAATAGGCTGCTGAGATTCGTGATCTGCGTAAAGGGGTTTGTGTTTGGATTGGAACTTTTAACACAACTGAAGATGCTGCTAAAGCTTATGATGTCGCGCCTATAATCACAAGGTTTTTTTATTTTGCTATTTTGTCAAACGTTCAAGACTTGCCACAATTAGTGCTCCATTGTTTTGGAAATACTATAATGACAAGTGATATTATCATGTGCGGAGCCAAGGAGGAAACACTGCAAGGACTTCAATCGCCCTGCACAGATTATCACATCAGATGCATCATTTTTTGGGTAAAAGGGTTAATTCACCCCGGTAAAATTCATTACTCCAAAAAACATTGAGGTACAAAGGATGAAGGTGATTTCCCTCATCATCAGATGCATCTTCAATATGGTTTCAAGGGTAAGCTTCTCTTTATTTGTGGTAGTGGACAGGGGTTGGGTTGGAGGGGCAATACTAGGTGAAAAGAAGCTTATATGTCAGTCCTCTCTAATCAACACGAGTTTGCACTAATGAAATCAGTAGGTTTTTATCGATACTTGGAGCAATAAGATGCTATATTGTACTAATCTAAACTGTTGCAACCCCAATAACCAAACTACTTTTTAGCAAGGCATAAAGATCTGTTAGCGTTACAATCTTCAAAGCTCATATGAAAAAATTCTTTGGCATGTAAGAAAAATGTCAGAATTCTTGGATACGCAGTAGCTACTTTCCTCGAGCTCTCACTAATATTGATGGAAATTTCAGGAAATGGTGTGATCAATATGGAGAAGCTTTGTTGGAAGTGGTGCGAAAATAGTACAAGGATCATGTTAATGAGATCAAGAGCATGTCAATTGCTGTCAACATGGAGCCGAAGAAAATCGTGGAGGAATCATACACTACTTATGATGATGCGAGCATATCAAATTCTATCATGGAGGAAAAGAAAACCGTGGAGCTAAGATGGACTACTTTTGATGACAATGACGAAAGCTGTCACCCAATTTTTTTTTCTAACCATGCTCGTGTTTCATCAAGTTTTGAACTTGAAATCGACCACATAAGCAAAAGGAACAACGAATAATTTTGAAAAGTATTGTATTGGTTCGCTTATTGTTGATCATGGTGAGTGAATATGATCCGTATCTTAGCGGGCAGTCAAAAGTCAGGTTTATAATATTTCACGTTAATCATGTTGTTTGTTGTGTTAATATTTGTTACCAATGTCTTATATTTTAGGTTGACAAACTGTGAGAGTGGGCCAAAATTCAAATGGAGGGTTACATTATGGGAAAGAGTAATTCATAGACCTATTCAACGAATTTCCGCTACAATGCAATACAAAAATGCGGAGTATAGTGGTGAAGTAACTTTCAATGGAGCTTTGAAGTGAAGAGATGAGTGACTTGCTTGCTCATGAAATTATTTTGTGACTCATTGTTGTTGAACATCAAAAGATTAAGCTACTAAACTAAACCAAGATAAATATGGTACGTAAATTAACTCCTTTTTTAGGAATATTGGATATTGAAACAAGAATGAATGAGATTCAAGTATGCTAAAGTGGCATATTTAGTGATATGTTATTACTATCATTACTGACGTGTATAAACCCCCTAAAATACTTGCTAGATTCGTAGACATAATTAAACCTTAAGCTGTAAGTTTTTGTAGTGGTTGTTTTTAATGTTGGATTATTTGATGGATAGAATCCCAAATGAATATGTTTATGATCGAGTCCATTGATGAAACTTACGTCATGTGATTTTTTACAACATGTTCGTATTATAGTTTTCCACTCTTGCAACATTAGATTATTGAGAAATAAAACATATGAATTAAGCATGATTTATATTATGAAAAACAACAATGGGTCAAAACAGGTAACTATGGGTATATTCAAATTGTTCAAGCTGTTAGCGAATCCAACCATGGATAGAATCGATTTCTCATTATTAACTCGGCATAAATTATTAGCAATGCTACAGGAGTAAATAAAAACTACGTTTCGTACTTACATTAGCTTTAGGAAATTAATGATTCTAATACTCTTCATTACCAGTCTCTTCTTTTTCCTCTTAGCCACTTTTCTTTCTATTCACAATTGTTATCCTTTTTCTTCTTTTTCTTCCAGGTTGAGGTTCTGGTAGTGCCATTTTATTCATAACTGTAATCTAATGATTTATTGTGGTTTTTCCTGGGGCTACAAACAAAATGCGAAAGATATCGTTCAAGGTGCCTTATTTCTAGAAATGGGAGCTGAATTGTTGTTGTAGGTACCAACGGTGCATTTATCAGATTTATGCATGTTCCTCTTGAGGCACCTAAACAATGCATTTTCTTTCTAACCAATTTATCGACGAAGATGACTGATCAAGACTATAATTTGACCACGCCGTATATGTCGGATTTGTTTAAAGGTTTACAGTAAATTTATAATTTCTAGGCTCTATTAACTTTATAGTTTATTGTATTTCTATTTTGAGGTTAATATTATTTGAAATGAGTTTCACTTCAATATTCTTTTTTGTCGTGCTACACATATGTTTGTTGATCATCTTGCGTAATTATAATTAACGTGGTATCATTTAGTTACCGGCTTCTGAATGTAACACACTATCATATTAACCCGCGGGCTAATCCACCCATTCATGAGTAAATTGTTCAAAATGATGAGACATTGTTGCTGCCATTTCCAGATTGCAACTTACTAAATGCAACGTTGTTGGGTATAATCTTGATGGGCCAAGTATGTGGGTCAATGGATCGATATTTGGTTGTTCCATTTAGTGGTGAATAAAATGAAGTGGGTTTGCCAAGTCTGTGTTTGACCGAGTCTAGAGGAATTAAGCAAGTAGTTTCCATGTTGTTAGCAATATGTGGGTTAGTAGTAGCATGATAGTTGTTTCCTGTTTAATAGGACATAGTAGTGCACCCACGTTTCTATTTGTAAAGGCTATATATATATGACTTGTTTCCAGTAAGTCATGTATCAGTTTCCTTCCTTATTAATATACAAAGCATTGAAAACCAATCTTGCCGTTTTGATTGGTGTTCGCGGGTATGAGTTCGGGGTGGGGAAGGGGCTGATTATCAACAAACGTAAAGTTATTCTTTAGCAAAACACCCCGCCGCAACGCGCGGGTTTCCCAACTCATTTTGTACAAAGAGTGGTCTGACAATAGTAGTTTTATTTTTTCAATCGTCTACATGTTTTATTTTATTTTTTACTTTTGTCAATTATAGCGTAGGTTTTGAGAATTTTTTTACACACATACGAAAAAATGACCACTTACAACAAGAAACTAAAAATCATGGTTCAAAACGCAAATCATTCGATAGATTTTTGTGCAGTCAGTCAATGTAGGCTCGGCAAATTTTCAATTAATACTCAAATTTAAATCGGAACTTTTCTTTTTAAAAGGGGTCTTGGTTGATGATAGATCTCGCAGTCTCGCACTACGAACTAGCAATTGATTTATTGGAGTGTGGCCCAATTAGCGTTTGTTGTGATGATAGTACCACATCTTGCATCAAATTGGGCCTAAATGGTACATACAAGCACACATTATGTGGGCCTAGTTTATAGCAAGGGAGTCCTTTCCCATTATTATCTTTCATTATTTATCTTGTAGTACCCAACTTATGAGTTATACATATCATGAATAGTAATTTGTACCCAGCGTTTCGTAACAACAAGCATCATGCATCCGCGCGTTGCTACGGAGCATGGTTGTAGCGTTTTTTTTCGAACTCGAACTATAAAATCAACAACTGTATATCTAAATGAAAACAAAATAAAAATGTTTTCGTATGCGGCGTACTATAAGATATATATTAATGAATCTTTGGTTTGTGCTTGATATAAAGTACTTTTTGAGTTATCAGGGACAGAGATGGTGTGATTATCTGAAATATGTTTCGATATATGTAAAATAATAAAAGGCCTCTGGGTAACGGAGAAGATGAATGTAGAAATATTTCGAATTCGTAAGAGCCGGGGTATGGTTGTGCCAAGGTACCAGCCCAACAGATTGAATGGCGTACGAGTACGCATCTCGCGCCATTCTTTCAAAGCCACACCATTTTTTTTAAACCAACGGCTAGTTTCAATATTTTGAATATTTATTTCAAAAGCAACGGCTAGTTTATCAAAGCGCATAAATTTTTAATATTTTTATCCAAAAAAACTCTATATATTCCTCCTTTATTCTATCAATTATCACAAACTTTTCCAATTAAATCTCTACTACTACTATGAACCCAAACAATCCCGACAACTTCTCCACCTATGACCATTATGATGTTTATTGTTGGTCCCGTTTACTTGGTTAATAGTTAACTAAAGAGTTAATGTAACCAAGTTTCATGACTTTTTAACACATATATAAAAGATTAACAACAAAGATAAACGTAAAGAAAAGAGACACAATATTTTCAACGTTTAATTCGTATTAGAAGTTAATCAAAGAATTATACCCAAGTGTTTGCGGAATAACACTTGGGATTGAAATGACAAGTATGGTATAGACTCCTCTCTACACCCAAACAATGTTTGAGTGACAACTAAAGGTCACACTGAGCAATCTCAGGGGCTGTGTTGTTCTTTGGAGGAATAAAAGTGGTTTGTGAATGCTAAGCATTAATTGCACAAACTTGTCAACTTTTACTCCTCACTTATGCTACCTATTTATACACAAGTAAATTATAACGTTACTGATAAAGACAAATTGATGACCTATCTAGTAGAGATAAAATACTTACATATTTTGTATCTGTTACAATAGACTATATTGGGTAAAGGACAATGTGCGTTTCTAAGATGCACAGTGATGACACCATCCTGACATAGTGCCATTCAGGGAAAGTTTGACTTCAGGTTGATGGGGACACATGTTGATATGTTCAAACTTTCCGCTTTGTCTTGCCCATTCTTCAGTCTTCAGATCTTCAGTCTTCAGTACTTCAATAGTTGTTGAGAAGTCTTGGGGGTTCAGTGAATTATTGTCATCCTCACTGACCCCATCACCTTCTTCTTTGCTTAGATGCCACTCGCTGAGTTCCGCCTCACTGAATGGTGAACCTTTCTTCATATGCTCGTTCTAAGCATCCTGAAGATGACTCACTAAGTTACTGTTCACTAAGTGACTTGTTTGTGTTTACGGATATTAAACACTTAGGTTATTTTATGTTCAAATCCTAGTTAGAGGAAGATTGGGGAATTCAGTGACCCAACAGTCTTCCCCTATTTGGATATACAAATAGCCTAAGTGTTTCATGATACAGTGTGAGTTGGCAAGGGTCTTCATCTCTCACTGAGTGTTAATGTAATTTGAGTAGGACACTGATAACTTAAAAGAACTTCAAAGTTTATTAATAGCTATTACAGATCCTAATGAAATTACAAAACACAAAAAAAGATAGTTGTTTGCAGACTCAGATGTTCAGTTGGTAGCCAAGAGCTTCAAGCTTTGCCTTCTTAGACCTCAGGAGATGTTTGTCAGGATGCTCCTCAATCATGGCTTTGAGGTCCTGGCAGAACCTCATATTTTCAGCACACTTGACGGGGGAAGCCAACATGAGGTACATAAGCATCACCTTAATCCCAGCCTTGTCAATGTCAGACCATCTTTGGAAAGCAGGGTTCCCATATTCATCAGTGAAGCACAAGCCTATTTCAGGTGCTTCAAAAACCATGTTGTTGACAAAGGTGATTCCTTCAGGAAGAGACATGTCACAATCTAGCCCAGGAACCTTGATCTCAAACACCAGCTCAATTTGCTTCCTTTTCCTTTTGGAGGCCTTTGGGGGAGCAGTCTGAGTAGATGGAGCAGGATGTAGAGAGGGAATGCCAAGAACTTCAGGCATATTCGTCAGTCTCTCGTACCTCAGCTTTAGTGACTTTAAGAGATCAGGAGCCACTACATTTTGCTTCTTGGAGCACTGGTACAAAAAGTTGTATTGGTCACGCCAAAAATGTGTGATGATATGCCTATAGTCACATACATTTTTTTCGTTGTGTGTCACTAAAGGTCCCGCCACCGTAGGTGGCATATGGTCACATTGTTGAGTACGTGGCCTTTTCATCAAAAAAGAGTGACCAAAACCCTGAATATGTGTGACAAATTAGACACAAGTTTTGTTGGATTAGTCATTATCAGTGACCGTAAACACTTTATAGTCACGCAAATGTTTTTTGAGAGTAACTATTTTTCAGCCTTTGGCCACATAAATATATAATGTATGTGACATTTGAGATGATATATTCAAGTAAATGTGTATTTTGTGTGACTATTTCCCGTCCTATGGCCACATGAATATACAATAAATGTGACATTTGTGATGATTTAGTCACACAATGGGTGTTGTTTTTTTGGAGTTAGTCACATACAATTTAACACAAAGTGGCCAAAAGTGTTAATAAGTGTGACCATATGCTGTTTAAAGTGAAGAAATGTGTATTTTGTGTGACTATAGATCATCCAATGGCCACATAAATTTTATGTTTGTGTGGCCTTCTGTAATATTTAGTCACACAAAGCATGGTTGTTTTGGGTATTTAGTCACATACCATTAAGCAACCAATGGCCAAAAGTGTTAATAAGTGTGACCATATGCTGTTTAAAGTGAAGAAATGTCTATTTTATGTGACTATTGATCATCCAATGGACACATGAATTTTATGTTTGTATGGCCTTTTGTAATATTTAGTCACACAAAGCATGTTTGTTTTGGGTATATAGTCACATACAATTTAGGAAACAGTGGTCAAAAGTGTTAATAAGTGTGGCCGTATGCTGTTTAAAGTGAAGAAATGTGTATTTTGTATGACTATAGATCATCCAATGGCCACATGAAGTTTACATTTGCTTGGCCTTTTGTAATATTTAGTCACTCAAAGCATGTTTGTTTTGGGTATTTAGTCACATACCTTTAAGCAGACAGTGGCCAAAAGTGTTAATAAGTGTGACCATATGCTGTTTAAAGTGAACAAATGTGTATTTTGTGTGACTATTGATCATCCAATGGTCACATGAATTTTATGTTTGTGTGACCTTTTGTAATATTTAGTCACACAACAAATTAAGAAAACAGTGACCAAAAGTGTGACTATATGCATCTTTTAGTCACATTTAAAAGATCAATATATATCAAAACAAATTCAAATACAATAAAATTGGAATGTATATAACTGAACCAAATATAAAATTGGCCATCCTTTTATACATTAAGGAGTCCTAGTCGGCTTACAATAGTTTCCTAATTAAGTATCTATAATATTTTCCAGAAGCAACTAGCTAGCAACTTCGAGCCGTCTTGATCTCTGAGCAGTACCAACTGTCACTAGCAGTAGTAACTTTTGTACTAGCAGTAGTAAATACTTGGCACATTTTCTTTGAAGTTCATGAGCAGCACTAAATCCATCTAAGCAATATTAACACAAACATGAGCAGCAGTAATTCAAACAAAATCATGAAAACTTTTAATCCAAAACAATGAACATAATAATAAAATTTGCAGTTAAACTTACAAGTTTTTCTCCATTAATCTAATCTCATCATCTGGATATAAAATCCTTGAAAATGTAGGCTGCTGCATATCAACAATAACCACATCAGGATGAGAGCAGAACTAGAACATGTCAAAATACACAACATGACAGAAGTAGATGAGCATACCGGAATAAAGTTCTTGACTAGATGCTAGAAAACCTTCCTCTCTAAAAAGTATGTGGTTATATATATTGTTGATGGGTGCATCTACTTCTTGACATTTGACATAGAGACACTATTGCCTTGTCTTTTGTCATGTGCATCTAGTTTGTCAGGCGCCACTAGTTCAACTATATGCTGTTTTGAGTCGCTTGATTCGCCACTTATTCAACTATCTGCTTTGATGGTTTTGAGTCACTTGATGCGCCACTGGTTCAACTATCTGCACAAACAAGGTCTATGGTATTTTCCTCGAATAAAGTGAAAGTAAAAGAGGGCAAAACGCATAAAAAAATCAATTACCTGTGCTCTTACTTTTTTTAGATCCAATGTATTTTCATCTGAAGTAGATTTTATATGGTATAAAACTTACTATATCTAATGTATATTTAAAGAGTTGTATATATTTGACATTAACTATTTAAAAACAAAATCACAAAGTTCGGAGTCTTTGGACGTATAAGTGTATCACCATTGGGCCAATCCAACCTGACTCCCACCCTACCAAAATTTGAAGTTTTGAAATATATTACCTAACCTGCCTAGCTATTTTGCCACCTCTAACTATGAGCATATGAAACAAAATCATAAGGTGCTGTAAAGAATGCAGATGAATTGAGAATGGAAAAGATAAGCTGAAAAAATCAAATAGACCAACATGACTACTTGATTAGAAACAGGAACCCAAGCATATAATCACCGATGTACCCAAGAACCCAGGAACCCAAGCATATCAATTACACTGACCTGGGCGGACCTTCTTGATCTCAAAGTAACCTTTATTGTCGTTTTGAGTCCAAAACAGATAGCCCTGATTATGTAAAATAAGGTATAGATTAAACTCTAGGAATGGTTTACAAAGGTACAAGTAACTTTGTCCCAACCACCCAACTAAAAATGGAAAAGATAAGCTGAAAAAATCAAATAGACCAACGTGATTACTTGATTAGAAACAACTATATTTTTTGATAGTCAGATCTTGGTCTTTTTCCGATTTTTGGCTTTCTTACAATCGATTCTGCACCTTTTATTTGTAATAGTGAGCTGAATACCGCCACCGCCATATATTATCAGCCGCAACCATCACCGCCATTGTAATTGAGACCCCAAATCCAGGAATCGAAACATTTATGCTACATGAGAGAATTAAAAAGACATGGTAAGATTTTAGACATGAAATATCATAAGTTTACATATAAAACCTTACCAGGTGACCCTGTAAATCTCTCGTATTGTTCATACGCCTGTCCTATCATCACCAGACTTGTGCACACTGTGTGTGTATGTGTTTTGGTGAGGAGAGTGTTGAGGAAATAGAAGAAGACCATATCTTGTTTTAGTGGATATATATTTGGGATGGAGTATTGAAAAACATTGGTGGGTTCAATGAAATTAAGTGGAGGGGCAATTTAAATTTGGGAAAAAATTTAGGCGGGCTCTTTGGAAAAGTTAAAAGGGAAATTTTATTTTAGGCAATTAAGTGAGGGGACATGTAAAATATTACATATAAATTTAACACATGAAGTATCTTAGTTTTTTGCTTTTATAAGAGGCGGAAATGAGCCGACCTTATAAAAGTTCGACTCGAGTTATTGTTGAGTTTTCAAGCTTGTAAGTGATATAGCATATGGTTTATATATATATATATATATATATATATATATATATATATATATATATATATATATATATATATATATATATATATATATATATATTGTATGTAAGCGTACTAAGTGTAAATAGTTAATTATAAATGTATCGAGCATGGTTGTCAGGATTCCGATCCTGATCTTAGGTTCTTACGATTTTATGATACTGTAAAGCAAAAACGATCCGGATCTTATGTAGGATCTTTGAAAGCTTAAGATCGTATAGGAACACGATCCTTGTAAGCAAAAACGAGCGATTATATTTCAATTTTAATTTGTGTAAGACAACACACCTTTACAAATAAACCGAGTTTTTCGAGTGATCAAGCTCAAACCGAGTTCATGCATGACCGGTGATAATGGCTATAATTCACATGGGTCATGGGTCATATGATTAGGTTATCATTGGTCACATTCAATAATGGGTATTTGATATCATATAGGTTATATGCATTAGGTTATCGCTGGTCACATCCATGACTGTTGATCATGGGGTAATTAACATGGGTAACGGGTCATGTGCATTAATATTGGGTTGTAATGACATGTCATATATGTTATCGACCAATACATGATTGGTGATCGACAATGGGTAATTAACATGGGTCATGGGTCATGTGCATTGGATTTTGTAAACTAAGACAAATACTGTACAACATTTTATACGTTTTGTATTTTTTTAACGTTTTCATCCGTTTGTAACGTTTTTCGTCCCTTTTTGACCGTTTTCGATCGATTTTGATTGATGTCGCTAGTTTTCGACCGACGTTGACAATTTTTGGCAGATTTCGACGGATTTAGACCGTTTTAGTCCGACTACGACCGATTGCGACCCTTTTCGACCGATTTCATATATTTTGAATGTTTTCGGCAAGTTTCGCTCGTTTTCATATGTTCTTAGCTTTTCTGAATGTTTTCCTCTGTATTAAAACGTTATGAAACGTTTATTATGTTTTCGTACATTTTTGTACGATTTTTTCATAGCAACGAGATTTTTTTTATAGCGGTAGATAGTTTATTGATAAAAAAAAATTATAGGTTATAAACGAAAAATAATAAAAGTTTGAAGATTTGGGAATTAAACATAATATTTTGAAACCCGGTTCGACTTGGGTGGTTCAACCGGTTGAACCGTTCCGGGTGAAAAATGAGTCGATTTAAACCTCGTCAACTTGCTAGGTTGGGTCGAAAACGGGTCAAATTAAACTGGGTCAACCCACCGAGTTTGAAGAGTCACGGGTCAACCCGGTTTGTGTTTATTTAGTTGTACTTAATTTGATAGATCTATTTTTAATTGGTTGTATAATGTGAATAGGTCGTTGTACTTTTAAGTAATGGATAATGTTTTGAAACCCGGTTCGACCCGGGTGGTTAAGCTGTTCCGGTCAAAAAATGGGTCGATTTAAACGGGGTCAACTTGCTAGGTTAGGTCAGAAATGGGTCAAATTAAACCGGGTCAACCCGCCGGGTTTGAAGCGTCCCGGGTCAACCCGGTTTGTGTTTTAATTGGTTTTATTTAATTTGGTAGATCTGTTTTTAATTGGTTGTACAATGTGAATAAATCATTGTACTTTTAAGTAATTTGGTAGATCTGTTTGTTTAATATGAGAGGGCCCTCAACTATGGTAATGAATGATAGAAATCCTCCATACTCTATATACCTCAAAAGAGTAAGGTATGAATCTTTCATACCGAGTGGCCCACCACTACGATTTTACGATACTACAAAGCAAAAACGATCCGGATCTTACATAGGATCTTTGAAAGCTTAAGATCTTATAGGATCTCGATCTTGACCATAGGATCTTAAGAAAATGATATTACAAAACTATGATATATAATAATTTTGTGTTTATGATATATAATAATCTGTAAATTTGTATAACCCGAGAAACCGACAAACCAAGCATTTGGTTTCGGCTTTTACAACCAATTAAAAACGTATCTACCAAATTAAATACAACCAATTAAAACAATTAATACAAATCACATACCGGGTTAACCCGGGGCGCTTCAAACCCGACAGGTTGAACCGGTTTAATTTGACCCGTTTTCGACCCAACCTAGCAAGTTGACCCAGTTTAAATCGACCCATTTTTCGACCGGAACGGTTCAACCGGTTGAACCACCCGGGTCGAACCGGGTTTCAAAACATTATCCATTACTTAAAAGTACAATGATTTATTCACATTGTACAACCAATTAAAAACAGGTCTATCAACTTAAGTACAACCAAATAAACACAAACCGGGTTGACCCGGGACTCTTCAAACCCGTCGGGTTGACCCAGTTTAATTTGACCCGTTTTCGACCCAACCTAGCAAGTTGACCAGGTTTAAATCGACTCATTTTTCACCCAGAACGGTTCAACCGGTTGAACCACCCGAGTCGAACCGGGTTTCAAACACACTTCACTCGGATCTAGAGTTTTGATCCTCTCTTTCTTATCAAACACACTTCAAACACTTCAACATAATCCTCTCTTTCTCTCTCACACTCACAGTTCTAACTAACTCGGATCTAGGGTTTTGATCCTCTCTTTCTTATCAAACACACTTCGAACACTTCAACATAATCCTCTCTTTCTTTCTCACACTCACAGTTGCAACTCACTCGGATCTAGGGTTTTGATCCCAAATCTCAATAAGCTGATAAGATCACATATTAATTAATACACTCCAAATACCCCCTTAGAGCTATTTATTCTTAGGCTTAGGTTGATTATCTGTTATAAGAATTGCGTTGCATTTGTATTGATTGAATAAGGAAGAACATGTTGTGTTGTTTTTGCGAATAATTAGAGCAAAAGAGATATTAAGGTTTGCTTGGATTAGCTTATTTTATCTTAGGCTTAGGTTGACTATCTGGTATAAGAATTATGTTGCATTTGTATTGAGAGAATAAGGAAGAAAAGTGACGGATGTGTGTGCGAATAGTTAGGCTAAAATATCCAAGTATCAAAGATGGAAGAAGTATCATCGATGGATGCAAAGACACCACTTTCAAGTATGAACATAAACTTGTTCTGGTGTTTCATCCATCGATGATTCATCTTTGCACTTTGCCAAAATACAGAAATAATTATCAAGTATAATTTGTAGGTTCGATGCTTGAATTTAGTGTCTTCGTCTTCCAGCATGTTGGTAGGTTAAAGATTCAAGGCTGAATAATATGTTGTTGTTGGCTAGGGTAGAAAGGATGGTAGTTCATTACATTGTTAATATAAATTTTATATGATTTCATTCATGCACAATTAGCTCTCTAATGTCGTAGAATCTACATAATTAATATGTATTTTCATCACATCCAAGGGAGCAATATAAATGATAGTAAGAATCTGTTTTCTAATAATTTAAAGCTCAATGATTAGGGCACTCTATATAGCGTTGTAGATGGTTCCATTGCTTAATTTGGAAAATGTCTACTACCGTTTGTGTGGTTATTAGACGGTACTGCAACGTTAGATAGATCTGTCCTGATCAATGCAATAATGATATAGTGTGTACTGTTCATGACATGCGACACTCCATTATCGCATTCAAGATGAGTGATGTTACTTAGACTCTATTCTTTACTAAACATTTGTAGATTGTTTGTATTACTTTGAGTCTGGAATTTCAACATACCTTTCCATTCTAACTTCCCATACTGTTTCTTTTATATTTTCAACAATCTAGCAATGCGGCTGGTACAGTCCTTTGCTCAAAGGGAGTTGAAACGACAAAAGGAGCATTAGTGGGAAGTTAGAAGGGTTACGTATGTTAGTTTATTGCATTCCATTCTTTTTTATGATCTAAAACCAACCATCCACAAGGTAATGTGGTCATTGGAGTTCCAAGAACAAAGGTTGTTTCAAACACACCCTGAATTGCAACATTATCTTTTATTTCATTTACACTATATTTTTTAAAATTTTAATATATTTTTTAATTTTTTTTGCAGCAAATCCATGGTCAGACTACTTTCCAAAGGGATATTTGGATTAGGTCAATCATGAAATTTTGCAGATTTCTTCAAGTCAATCATGTACCATTGTAACTAGTCTTTGTTGGCGACTAATATGTATATAGTTCTGTCAAGAGTTATATATAAGCATTGATCTCTGGCAAACGCTTGTCCCAATGGATCATGATTAGCCCGAAGATGTTGAAAAGGTTCAAGCCACCAGTGAGAAACATCAATCCTTTCCTGCATTAAACATAGGTAGTTTGGTTTTCCCATATCCCCTTTTTATACTGGTTTCCATGTGTATCTCAAATCACAAATCCTAGTTTAACCCCATTTTATATTTTTTTTTTTATTTTTTTGCAGAAATCATTAAAATTGATAGCAGTGACTCAAGTTCATTTCACATATCAAGCAGTTCTGAAGGTCCTCTAAATACATGGGCAGACTACTTTCCAAAGGGATATTCTGGATCAGGCACAAAAAGGAAGATGCTAGGAAGGTTAAAACTCTAAAAAAGACTGTCAAAGAGCTTTTTGATGAGAGGGTTCAGGTGCTAGGCCTGCCCAATGCTAAGACTTGTGAAGACAAGGCTATAAAACGATGGGAACCAAAAATGCCCAAAGTTTGTTCAAAAGGGAAGGGTAAAAAGAAAATGTATTAGTTGAGTTAGGAAGTAATTTGAATAAACTTTGTAATCCTTTTGTACTACTTTATTTGACTTTATGAATAAACATGTTGTAATCCTTTTAGATTAGTAAAATTTTAGAATGTGTACCTTTTGTTACCAGTATTTTGTAATTTTTCATTTCAAGTTTTAATGGAATATGTTTAATTTTAATTCCCATACTTTGTCATTGCTAAATTTTCTCATTAATTGTTACAATATTTTGATTGTTTTGTTCATTAACAAGAACTTGGGATATATTTTGTATCATGTTAATCAAAAGTTATCAAAATCTGAAGTTTCTGCTGCTAAGAAAACGTTATTGCAGGTGGGTTTGTACTGCTAGATATGAGAGTGCAGGGGTGGATTGGTAACATTTACACTTAATTGTTACAATGTTTTGATTGTTGTGTTCATTAACAAGAACTTGGGATATATTTTGTATCATGTTAATCAAAAGTTATAAAAATCAAAAGTTTCTGCTGCTAAGAAAACGTTACTGCAGGTGGTTTTGTACTGCTAGATATGAGAGTGCAGGGGTGGATTGGTAACATTTACATTTAAGGATTTAAATCCCCAATTAACTAGTTATAAGGCCGTATAAGCCGCTTTCGTACAATAATGTCAACGTACATAGTTTACTACATAACATTGTCGACGGATAAACCCATATGGTTCATCCTACATTAGCTATTACATACCATTGTCTAGTGACAAAGCCATTTGGTTTATCATACATCAGATACTTACAAAAAAGTTTATCCAACTTACAAAAACTTTCAAACATTGTTTCACCCATCAATAAACATAAAACCATCAACAACCATCAAACCATCAACACACATCAAACATTAAGACTCTTTGGGACCAGTTTGTGTCATCTGTTAAAAAGAAGCGGACCCTTACAGCTACACCAAAGCCAGCTTCCTGTCTCAACTCCCTGAAACCAGAGCATGAAACAGTAAACACCTTCCTACCCACCTTCCCTCGACCAGGTACCACCACTGTTCTCTCACGTACTTGGAACACTTTCTGTATCATTCGGTGCTTCACAACAGCGACAGAGTACCCATACAAGTTGTACTTGTGCACAATTTTTGATGGTATAGTCTGTTACAAAATGTACAAAGTTACAACTGCTATAGATTGATAGTTGTTTAGTTTGTAATCTCATTGAAATTGTAGCATAATTACTATTTGACAAATTATCAAAGTTTTCAAGACACTTACTAGTTGTCCATTTCTCCAGAAGCATGCAGTCACTGGTCGGTAGAATGCCCTATCTTCTTGGTCATGGACAGTGTGAAACGACCATCTGCACATCCAGTTCATCCGTCCGGCTTCAAAATCTGAATTTAATAATACAAAATGAGTAAGTTATAGGTAATCCAAAATGTTACAAAGATATCATATACTTTATGTACTTAAAGCTAATAAAGGAAAAAAATTACCATAGTCATGTGGTTGGTGACACAAGGCATTCATGGCAATATTGGTGCTGTATGTCTCCACAGTTGTGATGGCCCCACATCAGGTTCAAACAACATCACATTAAATTCCTGGCCCGGGCAAACCTGAGTAAAAACATCCACTGACCAGCTTTCAAATTCAAGTCTCGAGCGAGTGTCACCCAACCACAACCATAGAAGAAGGAGTGGACGTATCGACCATAGAGATGATCACTGGCCACCCTAACATTGTAGTCAGTCGTGTTAATGGAAAACACAACCAAATCAGTAGGGGTTGGACCATCCAGATATCTCAGAAAGTCTTCCTCCAACGACTGCATAAGCAGAGATGTGTCTGTCACAGGCACTAAACAACTCCAAAATGGGGCACTCTCGGGTTAATAATTGTGAAACTCCAACCCATTCTCTCCATAGCAAGTTACATAAAACACATCCTCACACTCTTCAACAAAATGTGTACTCAACAGTAGAACAGGAGATGTTGTGAATGACAAAATCATTCCACCTTGCTCCCTCAACAACACACTTAAATTGTGAGACTCTCCTTACACGAACTTTCCATCTAACCCCCCCCCCCCCCCCCCCCCCCCGCAACAGTTAACTAAGAAAATAAAACCATTGCCAGTATAGGAGCCTCCTAGAACATAATCATTATGCAGTTCCTGTATATGAAAATAAAGTATACAAATGAAAACACAACTAAAAACTTAATCCATTCATATATCTTGCATCAAGTACTATATAACACATACAAAAAAATTTGAATTCAAAGTTGAAGAAAAAAGACTTGAAAAAGTCATACTGGACACTTAATGTGTGACTTTTTAAGTCTTCATTTGGCAAATTTGACCTTATATATATTTTTTTTGTGTTATATAATAGTTGATAAAAATTATACCAATGGAAAATACATTCAAAACTTAATCCATTCATATATTTTGCATCAAGTAATATATAACACAAATAAAAATATTTAAGGTCAAAGTTGAAAACTAAAGACTTCAAAAGTCAACAGTGGACTATAATTATGGGAAGGAGTAATTAAACTAATTTCTTAGAGAAATAACAGCTTGTCAATAATGGTGTTAACTTACAAACTCATCCAAAACATCAGGATTGTCCACATCGCAAATAAATTGATTACCAAACATGGTTACTGCATTAACGATTAAGGTTATAAAAAAATGCAAAATACCGTTTGAATGAAGTAAAAATCAGTAAATGTGGTTACCTGGTACGTGTGTTTTTTGAAGAATCACGACTGCTAAGCACCGACTATATTGTTTGAGATATTAGGTTGAAAGAAGATAGAGCGTTTATGTGAGTGTGATTTTGCTGTGTTAAACACGACTTAGTTTTGTTATTTGCAAAAAATATCCTCGTCGATTTTCGTGAAAGGGAGGTAGCTGAAGTGTGTTAATGTGTTATAGCGGGAACAGTGAAGTGACGAAAATACCCTGATGTGCAACGCACATGAGGGCACTAACGGGCTAGCAGCATTAAGTTCCGAGTTACTAGCATTAGCAGCATTAAGTTCGGAGTTACTAGCATTCACCCATATTCCAATCCAAACAACTTTTTCTTTGCTTTTCCTGCAAAATGTTAGTCTAGAAACAAAGAAAATACAAGCCATAACATATGCACAATCATCCCAACATCTAAATATACTTAACAGTTCTAAGTATAACTAGGAGCATTGTAATGGGGCAAATGAAGAGTCATGACTAATAATCTGAACTCAATTCATGCAGTGAATATCAAATTAGACTCAAACTAGATAGAGTACGTATACATAAGTTATCAGAAATGTGTGACCATATGTATCGAATTGTGACTACATTTAAATAATGTGTGACAAAATATGACACTATGATTTAGCCACCTAAATAAATACTTCATGTGACCATATATATAGCATCTTTAATTTAGTCACACAAAAACTCAATGTGACTAATATCAAGGTTAATGATAACTGACTTCACATTTTGCTATAAATAATAGTCACATGAATATTTCACAATGTGACTATTTTGAATGTATTGGTCACATATAATACCCATTAGGATTTGGCAAACAAACACACACTAAACTTTAGACACACATATTAACTTACGTGACCATATGTATCGAATTTTAGTTACACTTAATCATGTTTCTATGGTTTAGTGTGGCCATATATGACATTTGGTCATACTCTTCAAGTGTGTGACATATATTTGTCACTCTTAAACGCATTTCGTGACTAACGCTTCAAACTTACTTTTCCGTTGTCATACATTTCAAACGCTATGTGGCTAAATATTCAGTAAAGAATAGCAGTCACATTTAAATAATGTGTGACAAACTTGACTATATAATTTAGCCACATACACAATTACCTCATGTGACCATATATCTATTTTGGTCACACTTTTAAATTGTGTGACATATATTTATCACATATGTATATCTATAGTGTGACTAATGTTTCGAGCTCATTTGTATCAGTCACACGTCTTGAATTAAAAGTGACTAAATAATCCAAATTTTTTTTCCAGTTACCTCTAGCCACATAAATATTCAAATGTGTGACAATAGAATTCCGAAATGGTCACACAAGTCGGATCAAGTGTGGCTGTTCATTTTATTCTGGTACATTTAGTCATGTATAAATGTTACAGTGTGACATTTCAAAATCGACCATGCGTGACCAATAGAACTTTTTGTACTAGTGGAGATGATTGGTCGAAGCTCATCCAGTTTAGAGATGCCAAAATCAGCAAACCTGAATGGTTTGTGGATATCCATTACTCTTTGATCAGGTCCCCTGAGACGGTGACAACGGTAGGATTGGTGTTGCGATGAATTTGAATGTCAGTGATGGTTTCGGGTTTCAGTATTTCTTTCATCACTGTTGACATAAATAATGCCTTAAAAACATTATTAAGTTTTTATCAATATCTCTATGTTTTGATCATTACAAAATATAACCTCAAAGAACTAAAACTTATGACATAAACAAGTATTTGGTGATTAATATTTCTCTTTACATCCAAATCACTTAAGGTATGAATAAACAAAGTGTTTAGTGCAATGTATGATCAAAGGGGTATTTAATTAACTAATACAAAGTTTATTTAATTATATAATCTTATTATATATTTTTGAAAAACACTTTTGGTAATAAGGAAAAATGTTTTAATCATACTAAATATATGATTTCAAATATTTAACCAAAATCAGTTAGTTTTTCACCAAATAAACTTTCCCCACTAAAAGACAAAGTTTCTGGCCGTTACAGTTGGGCGACCTCCTTAATTATAAGGGGCGGCCCCCTTAATTTTAAGGGGGCCGGCCACGCTCCTCTGTCAGAAACGTTTGCCTATAAATACCACCTTAAACCTGGATTTTTTCCCCACCTTTTGCACTCCAGAACTTTCTATTCTAGATCTCCATTTCCAATCTATAAATCCTTTGATCATACATTCTTAAATCTTTGTTTCAAAGTGATCCATACATAATCCATTCAAATGCAAGAGAAGAATACTTCTATCCCTCAAGACAAGAAGTATTACAACTAGTTGTGATCTCCACATCTAAGTTGTTTGTGCATCATCATTGATTATTATTTCATAGTGTGATTAGTTGTGAATATTTGTTAGAGAATAGTTGTGTAGATAGTAGAAGTTGATTAGTAGTGAAGTAGGATAGTTGTGAAGATTGGTGTGTAGAAGAAGGTGTGTAGAAGATTGGTGTGTAAAAGCTAGGTGTGAAGAAGATTGGTGTGAAGATTGGTGTGAAGATTAGTGTGTAGATTGGTGTGTATATTGGTGTGTATATTGGTGTGTACGGTTTTCTCCGCCATAAGGGAGCTTGTTGATATAGTGAAGAAAACTCTCGAGTTAGGTGCTCGGGGAGTGGAGTAGGGCAAGGAAGGTGCCTTGTAGCCGAACCACTATAAATCGCTTGTCTCTCGGTTTGATCTTTCCATCTTTTACTTATTTCATTACTTACATAATTATTGCTTCATAGTATATATACTTAGTGTTGTTCATATTGTGTATAACTAGATTTCATATACCATCGAATCTATATTTTATAAATCAACGAAAACTTTTAAATAATTTGTTTTGTAACAATTAAAACGACGTAAAACTATTCAACCCCCCTTTCTAGTTTTCCACAATTGGTATCAGAGCCAGGTTTAGCAAGAATTTTAAAATATATTGTATTTTAAAACTTGTAACGATCTATGGAATCTTTAAAATATTTAGATGGGCAATCTATGCAAAGACCACCACTATTTGAAAGTGATGGATTTTTATATTAGAAAAATAGATTCGAAACGTATGTGAAATCAAAAGATCTTGATCTTTGGCATATTATTACCTTTGGTGATTTTCCCCCTATTCAATATAATGTTGAAACTAAAATGGATGAAATTGTAGCTTTTGAAAAACAAAATGATGATTTGAAAAAGAAACTAGCAAAAAATAATGAGGCTAAAATGGTTATTTATAATGCGTTACCACGCAAAGAATATGAAAGAATTTTTATGTGTAAAACCGCAAAAGAAATTTGGGATTCTTTACTAATCACTCACCAAGGTAATAGCCAAGTCAAAGACAATAAAATAGATCTTCTTGTACAACAATATGAACAATTTACGATTCCGGAAGAGGAATCAATTGATAATGCTTTTACTAAGTTTAACACTATCATCACAAGTTTAAAAGCACTTGATGAGACATTTTCTAGTAAAAATTGTGTTAGGAAATTTCTTAGGGCATTGCATCCAAAATGGCGAGCTAAGGTCACGGCAATTGAAGAATCAAAGAACTTGATGACGTTATCACTAGATGAACTAATTGGCAACTTGAAGGTTCATGAAGAAATCATAAGAAGAGATTCGGAAACGGTCAAAGTCAAGAAAGAACAAATCAAATCCATTGCTCTAAAAGCCAAAAAGGAACCTAGTGATGATGATGATTCAAGTGACGAAAGTGAAGACGAAGAATATGCAATGGCCGTAAGAGAATTCAAGAAATTCTTCAAGAGACGAGGAAGATTCACTAGATCATCACATGACGATAGAAAATCGTTCCAAAGAAATAGAAGTGACAATTACGTGAAAAGAAAATGCTTTAGATGTGGAAGTCCAAATCATCTCGTTGGTGAATGTCTAAAGCCGCCGAGTTATGATAATCAAGGTGCATTTGTTAGTAGAACATGGAGTGATAGTGACAAAGAAGAAGTGGAAAAACCAAGAGAAGAAAAGTGTTTCATGGCAAAAGCAACCGACGAAATATGCCTTGGAATTGACTTGGAGCCTGACGAATGGATCAAGGATAGTGGATGCTCAAGGCACATGACAGGGAACCGAAAGCTATTCTCTACATATAAGGCATACAACGGAGGTAACGTTATCTTTGGTAGTGACTTGCGTGGAAAAATTATTGGCAAAGGTACGATCTCTCAAGACTCACTTACTATTGAAAATGTTGAACATGTTAATAATTTAACATATAACTTACTTAGTGTAGGCCAAATATGCGATAATAAATGTAAAGTTATCTTTTCCGAAGAAGATAGCGAAATAATTAAGAATGGAAAAATTATAGGTAGAGGTATTAGGAAAGGAGGTGTATATGTTATGAAACTAGGAAACAAACCTGAAGATAGGATATGCCTAACGACCCTAGACGAAAACTCCACATTGTGGCATAGGAGATTAGGACATGCTAACATGCAACAAATACAATCTTTGGCCTCTAAGGAATTAGTTAGAAACTTGCCTAATCTAAAATATGACAAACATTTTTGTGATGCATGTAAAGTTGGAAAACAAGCTCATGCTAGCCACAAAGCTAAGAATATAGTATCCACTACTAGGTGCCTAGAATTATTACATATGGATCTTTTTGGTCCATCCGCTGTGCGGAGCTATGGAGGAAACAAGTATACCTTAGTAATAGTAGATGACTACTCACGATACACGTGGACTAGGTTTTTAAGTGACAAAACCCAAGCCTTTGAAAAATTCGAAATATTTAGCAAAATGATTCAAAATAAGTTAGGATGCTCAATAGTTGCCATTAGGACGGACCATGAAAGGGAATTTGATAACGAAGTACAATTCGGAAAATATTGTGAGTTAAATGGAATATCTCATAATTTCTCCGCTCCTCGTACTCCTCAATCAAATGGGGTAGTAGAAAGAAAAAATAGGTCACTACAAGAAATGAGTAGAACTATGTTAAATGAACAATCCATTCCACAAAAATTTTGGTGTCACGCCGTAGATACATCGACTTATATTCTAAATAGGGTATCAATTAGAAGAATTCTAGGAAAAACTCCTTATGAGTTATTAAGAAATAGAAAACCTAACTTAAGCTACTTTAGAGTATTTGGAAGTAAATGCTATATCTTAAACACTAAGGACTACCTCACTAAGTTTGATCCAAAGTCATATGAAGGAATATTTTTAGGATACTCACAAAATAGTAAAGCATATATAATACTTAACAAACACTCAATGAATGTAGAGGAATCACTAAATGTAACATTTGATGAAACACCACCACCCTCTAAAACGCTACCTTTAGAAGATGATAATTTAGTCGAAGAAGAAGCTATTGAGGTTAGTAAAACAAAACCCATAGGAAATGACAATGAAGAAACTCACTTAGAAAATAACGAAATCGTTAATATTAAAGAATCTAGATCACATCCTTTAGATAATATAATAGGACATCTTAACCAAAGAACCCTTAGGTCACAAGCCCAAGATAAAAACAACTTCTTTTGTTTCCTCTCAGCAATAGAACCTAAGAATATTAGTGAGGCTTTAAAGGATGAAAGTTGGATTATAGCTATGCAAGAAGAATTAAATCAATTTAAGGCAAATGATGTTTGGGAACTAGTCCCAAATCCAAAGGATATGACCATCATAGGAACCAAATGGGTATATAGAAATAAGTTAGACGAGAATGGAATAGTTACTAGGAATAAAGCTAGGTTAGTTGCCCAAGGTTATAATCAACAAGAAGGAATTGATTATGATGAAACTTATGCCCCCGTAGCTAGACTAGAATCAATTAGGATATTACTTGCCTATGCTTGCGCCCTAGATTTTAAGTTATTCCAAATGGATGTGAAAAGTGCATTCCTTAACGGTTTTATCAATGAGGAGGTATATGTGGCACAACCTCCAGGATTCATTGACTTCGCAAAACCTGATTATGTTTATAAGTTAAAGAAAGCTTTGTATGGACTCAAACAAGCTCCCAAAGCTTGGTATGATCGATTAAAAGCTTTTCTTATTAAACATGATTATTCCATGGGAATGGTAGATAACACTCTTTTCACTAAAAGGAAAGACCCTAATCTCATCATTGTTCAAATATATGTTGATGACATTATATTTGGATCGACTTGTCAAGACATGTGTGATGAATTTGCCAAAATCATGCATGATGAGTTTGAGATGAGTATGATGGGTGAACTTAACTTCTTCCTAGGATTACAAATAAAACAATTAGAAGATGGAATATTCTTTAACCAATCTAAGTACATTAAGGAAATGCTTAAGAAATTTGGCCTAGAAGACTCAAAACCCATAAAAACACCCATGTCTACGGAGGTAAAGCTCACAAAGGACGATGAAGGTGAGTCCGTAGATAACTCCAAGTATAGAGGAATGATAGGTAGTTTACTATACTTGACGGCAAGTAGACCCGATATCATGTTTAGTGTCTGCCTTTGTGCCCGTTTTCAAGAGGATCCCAAAACCTCTCACCTAGAAGCGGTTAAGCGTATCTTCCGATACATTAAAGGCACTATACACTTAGGATTATGGTATCCTAAGGAATCCGGCATAGAAACCATTGTATATGCGGATTCGGATCATGCGGGAGACTACGTAGATAGAAAGAGCACTAGCGGTATTTGCACGTTTATGGGATGTTGTCTAACGTCTTGGTTTTCGAAGAAGCAAACCGCTCTTGCTATTTCTACCACCGAAGCCGAATATGTAAGCGCCGGAAAGGCATGTCAACAAGCACTATGGATGAAACAAGCTCTCATAGACTATGGCATTAGGTTAGAAAATGTCCCCATTATGTGCGATAACAAAGGTGCGATAGATTTAAGTAAAAATCCGGTGCAACACTCTAGGACTAAACACATAGAAATACGTCACCATTTTCTTAGGGATAATGTACAAAAAGGAAATATATCTATAGAAAAGGTTGCATCGGAAGATAACATTGCGGATATATTCACAAAACCCCTTAAGCGTGAATTATTCAACCACTTGCGTTTAGGATTAGGAATGATGGAACAAGTTGACTAAATTATATTGAAATATTTCAAATTAATACTTACATGAAATTTATTTTTCTCCCATTTCATCTTTTCTGAGTCTAGGAATCTATTTCGCACAAAACTAAAGATTGGGAAAATTTATTTTCTTTGCATAAACTTTTTTTAAAAAAAAAACTCAATCAATTTTCTCTAAAAATTATTCTCACAATCTAGGAACCCCATGAAAACCATTTTCCTTGCATTGTTGACTAATTCTAAAAAAAAAAAAAAAAAAAAAAAAAAAAAAAAAAACATTATATTTCAAAATCATGCATAAACTCTCACATAAATTGTCAAGGTATATAATCTAATATATGTCTTTGACACTCATGATCGAGCAAAAATTGAATCAAGGAGATTATTTGGATTGTTTCTTAGGATCGCTATTTCTTTTTGCTTCTAGGAGTCGAAACAATCACAACTCCACATTTGTTGCATATAGACACTCACTAGGACAAATTCACTAATAATGGTGTCATCTTGATCCATCACTAGTTTTTCCACTCACTAAGATTCTTGCCTTCAATCTAAGATAGGTGCCTTAGGAAGATTAAGTGTGCTTGCCTTTGTTTACCTCCTATTGCTTATTATGTGTTGATTATTTGCTCCTTTGCTTATGTGTTTTTGCATGTATGCTATATCTTGATTAGATTAGATGCTATATTGCCTAAAGGAATTGAACTTGCTTGAATCCAAGTCCAAAAACACAACCTTTCTGCAAATTTTCTGCCAAAAACCCAATTCTGGCAATCTGGAAATCACCAGATGGGCGGCCCCCTTAATTATGTAAGGCGGCCCCCTTAATTTTAAGGGGACCGCCCCCTAATTAAGGGGACCGGCCATCTGATGGTCGGGTTTACAGAATCTTTTCTGCTTTTTAGCCCATTTCAACCTACATTTCCCATTTTTCACCAACACATTTTGTCCTAATCCTCCAAACAAACTTTATCCATCCTTAAACACACAAATCTTACACTATAAATATCCCCAATCCTCAAAGCTCTCCATTCATCCCATCATGAACTCTCCAAACAAACCAAAATCAAAAGCCTCAAGGCTAGCAAGGATGACGGAAAAACCCGTTTGGCGACGAAAAAGTCCTCGAAACAAATCTATCATCACAAATGTAGTTGGAAATCATTCCTCACCACCAACCTCTTATTTCCCAAACTTTGCATCAAACCAACAAAGGCATTCATTTGATCCACTTTACAAACCATACAACATTGGCCAAACATCTTCCTTCAAGCCAAACTACACCTCTCAACCTCCAACAACTTATAATGATCCATGCAAGTTTGATGAACCATCAAACTACAATTCCAACTACTCAAACCCAACTCATCCATACCAAACCTATGATCCCCTCCACATTGCCACGGAAAAACAAAGGTTCCGTGATGAAATAAACCAAATCCATGATCTTAGTGATCTCCTTGCTATGCATCTTGCACAACGCAACAAAGGGCTACCTCCATCATCACCCTATGCAAATTGCCTTCCCCACTCTCTTAACTTGGATCAAGTTACAAATCACACTCACTTTTGCCCTTGTTGCATATTCTTTCAAAAACAAATCCTCTACTTGAGTGAAGATATTTCTTGGATTGAATATCTTCTCACTCGTAATCATCCAATACCACCCTTAACACGATACAACATCGTGAGATCCACTTCTTCCGCTCCATGCAACACCCCATATCCACCTCAATCAAATATCTAAGCTCCATGCTTTTGTTTTCCTTCAAGCAAATAAAACAAATCAACCATGGGTTGCAAGCAAGTCCAAGTGCTCTCTTAGGCAATATAGGACTATATCTTTTCTTTTGTTTTAGTGTAATCAATATGCTACAAGCATATTGAATGTTGTTATGCTAATTATTTCTATCATGCTTGAATGAATCTATTTTTATTTGCATAATTGTTGCTTTTGCATATATATGTGTGTTGCTCTCTTCAAAATATTTTTGTAGCCAAGATTTCAATTGCTCGTTCCCTTTGTGCTCTCAAACGAGGGGGAGCATACATCAAGGGGGAGTTCTCTACCCGTTTAAACTTCTTTCACGAAGATTATTCGGCCTAACCTTTTTGATTTTACAAAAAGGGGGAGAAGAGAAATGGTAAACTCTATAATACTTGTCTAATAACAAGTTTTAAATCTTTTGAGTTTAAGGTTTTGTAATAATCAAAAAGGGGGAGATTGTTGACATAAATAATGCCTTAAAAACATTATTAAGTTTTTATCAATATCTCTATGTTTTGATCATTACAAAATATAACCTCAAAGAACTAAAACTTATGACATAAACAAGTATTTGGTGATTAATATTTCTCTTTACATCCAAATCACTTAAGGTATGAATAAACAAAGTGTTTAGTGCAATGTATGATCAAAGGGGTATTTAATTAACTAATACAAAGTTTATTTAATTATATAATCTTATTATATATTTTTGAAAAACACTTTTGGTAATAAGGAAAAATGTTTTAATCATACTAAATATATGATTTCAAATATTTAACCAAAATCAGTTAGTTTTTCACCAAATAAACTTTCTCCACTAAAAGACAAAGTTTCTGGCCGTTACAGTTGGGCGGCCCCCTTAATTATAAGGGGCGGCCCCCTTAATTTTAAGGGGGCCGGCCACGCTCCTCTGTCAGAAACGTTTGCCTATAAATACCACCTTAAACCTGGATTTTTTCCCCACCTTTTGCACTCCAGAACTTTCTGTTCTAGATCTCCATTTCCAATCTATAAATCCTTTGATCATACATTATTAAATCTTTGTTTCAAAGTGATCCATACATAATCCATTCAAGTGCAAGAGAAGAATACTTCTATCCCTCAAGACAAGAAGTATTACAACTAGTTGTGATCTCCACATCTAAGTTGTTTGTGCATCATCATTGATTATTATTTCATAGTGTGATTAGTTGTGAATATTTGTTAAAGAATAGTTGTGTAGATAGTAGAAGTTGATTAGTAGTGAAGTAGGATAGTTGTGAAGATTGGTGTGTAGAAGAAGGTGTGTAGAAGATTGGTGTGTAAAAGCTAGGTGTGAAGAAGATTGGTGTGAAGATTGGTGTGAAGATTGGTGTGTAGATTGGTGTGTATATTGGTGTGTATATTGGTGTGTACGGTTTTCTCCGCCATAAGGGAGCTTGTAGATATAGTGAAGAAAACTCTCGAGTTAGGTGCTCGGGGAGTGGAGTAGGGCAAGGAAGGTGCCTTGTAGCCGAACCACTATAAATCGCTTGTCTCTCGGTTTGATCTTTCCATCTTTTACTTATTTCATTACTTACATAATTATTGCTTCATAGTATATATACTTAGTATTGTTCATATTGTGTATAACTAGATTTCATATACCATCGAATCTATATTTTATAAATCAACGAAAACTTTTAAACAATTTGTTTTGTAACAATTAAAACGACGTAAAACTATTCAACCCCCCCTTCTAGTTTTCCACAATCACCCAGTTATTCCTCTCAATCCTGGTTTTCCTGATCTGAGCATCCTTCCTGAGCTTTTGTTCTCTTTGCTTTTTAAGGGCACTCATTTCTTCCTCTTGAGCCTTTTTGAAGACTGCACCAGCTTGCCCACTGGCCAGTTCCTTAGTATCCAAACCAATCTTCTCAGCGTCTTCATGAACAACCTTTATAAGGGCAGGTTTGCTCATCCTTTCTTCCCCAGCCACTTTCCTTAGCAGCTCATCCCTTTCCATGGGAATTTGTATTTCAGCATTAGTGAGGTGATGTATCACTCCATTGATTTCAAATGGAACTCTGATGGGTTCATCAGGGTCATGTCTGACTAAGGTGGAAGCAGGCTTCAGCACTATTTCAGGCTCAGGTGTTGTGACAATGCTTTTGCCTTTATCCAGCTAGTTACATGAGGAGACTGTTGCTTCATGAGGCTGAAAAGATGGGTGTGGCCTCAATGACATGCTCCCACTTAGTGTGAGAGGGTTGTCCTCTTGAAGCAACATCGGTAGCTTCATGTGCTTGACTGGTTAAGGCTTCTGGTGCTTCAGTGAAGGGAACATCAGTTGCATTCTCCCCCTCAACTGTTGCCTGAGCTTAGGTGATGGCAAGAGTTGGAGTGACTAATGCAGAGGGAGAGGAACCCTTGAAGGCCTGATAGATCTCAGTCATCATAGTCTTGATGTCTGAGGTGTCCTGTTGAATGGTAGACACTTTGGCTTCAAGTGATGCCTGAGCATTTTCCATTGCTGTTAAGCGTGAACCAAAACCCCAAGCCATTAATGCTGACTTCTAAGACTGAGCTGCCACGGATTGATCCAAGGCACATAGGGAGGATTTAACAGACTCCACTGAGGTACTGAGAGCCTGAAGATTTGAGGACTTCATCAGGTTGAGTAGCTCAGTGAGATGCACAGAGTTGAGCTGATAGGTCTCGGATGCCTAAAGGAGCTTCCTGGTGAGCTCAGGATCATCCTTAACCGATTCTTGAATAGACTGAACCCCTGTATTCAGCTTGGTGAGAGATTCAAGGAACTGGTTGAGGTGTGAGACCATCTGTGTCAGGGAGTAGTTAAGTGAGGAATTCTATTCCCTGACATCTTCATTAAATTCATCAACAGCATCCTTGAGATTGAAGTAATGAGCAGCTTGTTCAGTGTGCATGTCAAAAACTTCATCAGTAACCCCCCGGAACAAGGCATTGGTGGCCTTTTTGATGAACTTGGTGAAGAATTTCTCAGTGAGAGGAGTTTGATCATCATTAGAGGATTCAGACTTAGAGTGAGACTCAGCAACTTCATGGGTAGGAGACTGAGGAGACCGAGAGATTACTTCAGGGACTTGCTCCTTAATATCCATGTCATCTCCGGCTTCAAAAACCTCCTCATCACTATGAAATTCATCATCTGAGAACAAGGCTGCCTGAACATCAGCCATAGACTGAATCTGCAAAAGAAGGGTATCCGGATCCTCTTCATAAGAAGACTTTCCTTCGTTTTGGCTAGGTCCTGACAACTCTAATCCAGCAGGCTGGGTTTTATCTGCCTTGTCCTTAGGGCCAGTTCCCAAGTTGTGGGCACCTCCATGAGTGGGTTTGGGTTCCATATCAGCGGGTGGTATTTTTCCCTCTGAGTCTTTGTCCCCCGGGATCCCTTCAGACACTGATGGGCGTTTTCTAGTGCCATCCTTAGGAATCGTGATTGTTGTGTCCCTATCAGCGGGTTGTATAAGTCCCTCTGAGTCTTTGGGAAGAGTTGTTGTGCCCTCAGACAAAAGCTTTGATTTGCGAATGTCCTCATCAGACACTGAGTGTAAAACCCACATTTTCATAACATGTTCAAATTACTAAAATACCCTCCAATTTGAAATTTTAAAGAATTAAGTACGTTTACCAAACAAGCCCGGAAATCAAAAATGGTTGTCGTACGATTACAAACATGGACATGTAACTTCAAGTAAATGACATTTGAGCTACTACAACATTATTTGAACTCAAGAATATGAAATTTGGACTAAGAAACAAATATTGCACGTTACGTGACCTAACGGGTCCGAAAACCTCCAAAACTTGTACATAACTTATGAAATAAATTATAAAACATATCCTAAGTATATTTTTGTATCACTTGGTCAATGTTGACTAATGCTGCCCCCCTTAATTGTGATGGAAAATTTGCCTAAAATACCACAAATTAAGAATCAATTACATTTAATTCACCTTAATTCTCATAACTCCCCACACCTTAAGAATTTTATGCATACCTTCTTCTTCTCCTTCATCTATACGACCCAACACACATTCACACACCAAAATGTTGTTCTTGGATCATTGGTGATCATTCATACGCGTTCGTGGGAGGATTTGGTGCACCTAGGAATTTATTTGGAAGCATTTGGAGGCTTGGTTCTTGTTCTTCTTCCCATTCGACCCATACTTTGATCACATAAGGTTTTGTTTTCTTCCATTTTAATTATTGTTCATTTCCTTAATTTCCTTTTGTTATGATTATCATAATACATGAAAATTGAAAAGATACGAATTGATCTATACATATATAAATCGGCCATAAATTCAAGAATGAAGAAAATTGATTAACTTTGGTGATATGATGATCAAAACATGTTTGTGGTGATGTTGTAACACCTAGATGTGATTTGTTGGAATCCAAACGGTATTATTATGCTTTTTTAATTTTGGCCGCCACCCTTGTTATACCTTGGATGAAATTTTGTTTTAATTCATATATATTACACATGTTATATGATGGGTTACATGAATTCTGAAATCAAGACAACTTACATACCTGAATATGTGAACGAGATAGAGCATGATATATAATGATTTTATTTGGTTTCTTTTGATGAAAACTTAGTTTTATGTCTTATTTCAGTTTTCCAATTGACGGGGAGTGATTTCAAGTTGTCTTGGTCGGGTTTTTGATTTTTATGTCATTAAGTGTTGAATCTGAAATTCGGGTATTGGAAATAAGTCAAATTGGTTGATTTTTCATACAAAAACTCTAAAGAGTTAGGCCATGAAACTCTCTGGTGTTGAACTTATATATGTTAGGTAATACCATGAATTTTTGTGGATTTTTCCTGGATGTATTGGTTGGTCTTGGAGGTGGATACTTTTGGGTACTGCTGCTGGTCGGTTTTTCTGAGTAGTCTAAACTTGAGTATTTTTCGTGTGGGGTTAGACTAACTAATAAATTCTGGAAACATTCGTGTGAGTTCTTAAGACATGTAAGTATCTCTGTGAATTTTTGTGAATTTTATTTCTGAGTTCTGATGTGGATCGAAAATTCATTAAGTCAGGGTCTGTTTGGGTTTAAAAGCTGATAAAAGTTTAAAAAGGGTTAAATAAGGGTTAAACATGTTAATTTCTAAACTAGAGGGGGTTGACTAGTAAAATATGTGAACTTTATCCTAATTACCTTTTACGCCCTAATGTTATCATAATTACAACTAAAATCCTAAACTTTCATTAATCACACTTTTAACCCTAAAACATATTATGTTAACATAAGAAACCCTAATTTCACGAAATCTCAATAAAATGAAATCTGTAACACTTGTGGCTACGGAACTTGGTAAAATAGTAAAACTAACTTATAAGAATATGTTAATATGGGGAAACTTGCTAATTTTTCAAATCTGCCAATTATGGAAACTTACTAAATCTGGAAAGTTACCTAAAATAGAAAAATGCTAATTATGAAAAGTTCCTAAAAATGGAAAGATAACTAAAAGAGGTAACTTACGTAAATTGAACTCTTCTTGATTCGTATCCATTCTCTTCTAGGTTCGGTGAAGCGGGAGTGATCCATTCTCTTCTTGTTTGTTTGACCTTGCTTTTGCGTTTGGACTAAGGTACATATATTCCATACTCTTTCAGCAAGAGTGCACACTCTCTTTCCCTTAACTTTGTCTTTGATTTGTTATCGTGTTACGATTCCGTTTGGTCTTGGTTATGATCCTTCGTACTTGGCTCTATGAGTGATGTGTTCCACCGGTATTGTGATCTAATTGTTATTCGTTTGGACTCTTATGGTTTGATGTTGACATGACCCATTCGATAACCTTTCGTGACCTCAACCTTTGAACCCTTGGGGGACTTTGACTGTTCTTTGGGATATTATAACTGGAGGTGAAATCTCTTTTTTTAAAATTATGACATGGAAACATGTAAAGGAGAAATTATTTTATAACGACACTTTTAATATGAATTAAGACTAATCTTATATGGTATTTTATAAATTCATGAAGACCACTTTTAAAGAATATCTTGTGAAAACCGTTATTAAAGAACCACCTTTATAAATGTCATCTTTTGGAAGATCTTTTCTAAATGAACTTTTGTTATAAACCTTTTAAATGAGATTGCACTATGAACCTTTTTAAACAAGTGATGGGAACCTGCTAAGTTGATCTTTTGTTTTAAACTTTCATTATGACCCTTTTGATCATGAACTATGGGACTTTGGAACTTGAAATAATGAACCCTGTGGATTGGAACCATGGCTTTGACCTCTCCATTTTGACCCATTATATTACATCTTTGATTGATCCTTTGATATAGATCCTTTGACATTGATCCTTGATATTAATCCTTTGATATTGAACCTTTGATACTGAACCTTTGATATTGAACCTTTGAAACTGAACCTTTGATATTGAACCTTCGACATTGAACCTTTGATTATGACTTGGCACCTACACTTTGATATTGAACCTTGTGATTGACTCCAAAACGGTCAACCTAAATTGACCAGGTGAGTGGTCAACAAGGTCAAACTGCCTAGAGTCAATGCTCCGCGGAAGATAGTGGTTTCCCCGGGTCGTTATTTCCCGACGAGGTGTGATGGTTATTAAACGAGTTTGTGATCGGGTGAATTTGGATGGATAAGGGTTTGAGATTGGTTAAACTAAGGAATCTACAATGAAATAGCTTAAACAAGATATAAAGATGATTACGTGAAAGTTAGATACCTAAAAACGCTTGAAATCTAAAAACGCGTACGTTTACGTTTGAAATAACGCGAACGTACGAAATAAAAAGTGAAAACTGAAATCGGAAAACCCACAGGGGGTGAAAATGACTTTTTTACAAACTAAAAGATAAAAGAAAATTTCAAGAAAAAGAAAATAAATTTTAACACTAATTAATTATTTAATATTAATTAAATACTAATTATTATTTAAAATACTTAAATACAATATAATATTAATTTAATACTAGAAAAATGAAAATAAAATTTCTAAAATTATAAAATAACTAAAAACAAGTTTTAAAATTAAAAATATGTAATTTTGTCTTTTTGTGATTTTTCTATTAATTAATTACTAATTAAACATTAATTACCTAATTAAACTATTTTAAATTATTAAAAATAGAAAATGAACAGTAAAAATAACAAGAAAATTTCTAAAAATGTTTTATAACATATAAAAGCTATAAAAAATATAAAAACTAGGTCTTGCTTAATAAAAACTAATTATGCTATTTAAAACTTAATATTAATTAATTATTAATAAAACTAAGATTAATTCTAATAAATACTAAATGATTATATAAAAATCTGATAAAATTACTATAAATACTTTAATATAAGAGGAATTTAATAAAAATATAAAAAAGCTAAGTACTTAATAAAAATCTAAAAATGAAAATTAAAATTTAAATTACATTAAATAGAAACTATCACTTAAAATTAAATTGAATTTTCTTGATTTTTCTTTTTGGAAACTAATTTACACCTAAAAACAACAAACGTTTGTAAAAACAACTTTTTTATAAATGAAAAATAAGCACTATGGAAAGCAAAAGGCCAAACAGTTGACTTATGTTGATGGAAATGGAATTGAGCTCAAATGAGCTCAAGTGGGACCCACTCTTGTTAATTCTGATCTAAATAAGTTGTTAGGACATGTTTAGACAAGAATCAACCACATAAGCAGTCTGAATAAGCTAAAAAGCTTGAATAAGCACTTGACTTTTGAAGACTTAACTGAAAATGGGACAATGAAGATAGGTGAATTCAGTGGGGTCCACAGAGGTTTGAGGTCAAACTAAATGTCAAAGCTTGAACCCTGCCAGAAGGGGAGTTCAAAAAGCCAAGGAGGGGCAAGTAGGACCCACTGAGGTGGCTGGAAACCACCACCAAAGGTGGTGATGTGGGATGGTGTATCTGTTGATGTAGGGTAACCTCCCCCTGCAGCTTACTTTGGAGGCTGGTGGGGCCCAGGTAAAAAATCTCAAAAATGTATGGAGTATAGGGACATGAAGACTAGCTGATAGACTACTTATGCTAACAAGCACAAGCACTAAATCATAACACAAAATTCAAATTAAATCTCCCAAGATTTGTAAAAACTGAGTAACATGCCAATTTTGACTTTTGATTAGAACATGCAGTTTGACTATTTTGAATTTTGAATCTAATTCACTTACTGAAAATGAAGTAACAAGCTATGATAAGACCATTTTGAGCAATCCTAACAATCTATGAACTAAAATGACTGATTATACAACTTGAATTCTTAACAGTGATCACATGAGGATAGATTAAATGGCATTTTGACTTTTTTACAAAGGACTACTTGATTTTATTGCTTTACTGAGTTAATAGGACATATAATGACATACATCAAGCAAAAACAACATCACAATTACCCTTTTCCACAGGTAATTAAGAAAATCCAAACACTCCTTTAACTGCCATGATACACTAGATTTGTCAGATACAGGCCAAAATTCACCACTTCAATGATCAAACCAACTATCTTAACTATATTTACGACTATTTTAACAAGAAAATCCAACAACTAACCACAGGAACACAATTGAGTATTTATAAGTTACTTGACTGTGTTGATGAAAACTTTAAACAGTTTACTCTTAAACTAAAAACTAAGCATAAGGCAACAACAAACATACATAAACTAAGCTAAAATAAGGCAGATAAGCAACTGGATAAGGTAATGAACAGTAATCATGCAGATATAAAAATTTGCTTACAAGTGTCCAAGCTGAGATAGGGAACTAGAACTCAAACAACAACCCTATGGTTTCCCTTGAAACACTATACCATGCCACATCCACTTTTTTTTTTTTTTTTTTTTATATATATTTTTCTATTTTTGATTAAACTGAAAATTAAACTGGAACTTGAATTTTGTTGAACTGGAAAGTACTTGACAGGAAATTAAAAATTACAATAAATTTTAAAGTAACTAAATTAAACTACAAAACTATATTACACTACTCCTTTCCCCTGGTGCTTCTCTTTCCTTTTGTAGTAATATTTTTAGGGTTAGTGCACCCCTCTGAGTGTTTCCCACTTAAATTCCCAGCCCTTGGATCACTGCATTCAATCCTAGCCATTCAAACCTTTTTGCCGCCAAAATCCTTTTTGGATTTTTCTTTGAATAATTGGAGCCAGTGGTGAGAGTTTGCATTGTAGTGTTTGGTTTGGAGTGTAGGAGGGGGGTGGGAGGTTGAGTGTTGCAGAGGGTGAGAGGTTTAGGGGTTATGCTTGGGGGGGGGTGTTGGCTGGTAGCAGGCTGAGGTGGAAGGAGGATGTGGAAGAGGTGGGTCAAAGTTTGAGGTGTTGACCGGATTTAATATAAAAGGGACGGGGTGTATTTTATTTGGAATGGGCCGGTTATTGGAGTGGGCTAGGGGTTGATGTGAATGGGCTTGGGTGGATTTGGTATTGGGTATTTAGTTTTGTTGTTGGATAATTAAAACCAAGGGTCCGTTTAGTTTAATACAAAGACACCACAAGGACTAATTTTGTAATTCAACCAAACATGAGGACCAAACCTGCCAACATCCATAATGTTATCCCAAGGGTCTTTTCTGCCACTTTGTAATTCCACAAGGACCTTTAATAAAAAATTTCCAAAATTTAACACCCGAGGACCAAAATTGCCAAGTTTGTAAAGTTTAGGGACCTGTTTTGCCATTTCGTGAAAAACTTTTATCCAAGGATCTATATTGAATATTTTTAAACTTCCAAGGACTAAAAATGGTTTTCCATCAAAAAATATCCCACCAGGGACCAATTCTGTCAATATCTGAAAGTACAGGGACTGAACTTGTAATTTTCCAAAACTTTTGAGATTTTTCACCAAAGGACTAAATATGACAACTTATGATTTCAAAAGGACCTTTGGTGATTTTTCTTTTAAAATATGTGCTCAGGGACTATTTTTGCCAATTTTTGAAAGTTGGGGGACTGAAACTGCCAATTTTGCAAACTTTATACGTTTTTCATCTGTTTTTACTCATTTTGCATCTAAAACATATAAAACACAATTTTGAAATATTATTAGTATTTTGATGCATATTTGAGTGTTTTTTTATGTTTTGTAGTTCAGATTTGACTAAAAATGATGAGTGTTTGAGCACTCATCAATCCCCCACACTAAACTATTGCTAGTCCCTAGCAATAACTGTTTTGAAAACTTGATGGATTTTAAACTCTTTACCAAAAGCCATCACTTCTGGAGTAGCCAGATGTAAGAACTGTGGTCCACCTGATAACCGTGTGATTTTGAGCAAACCACCAGCTGTCAACGGATTTGATTAGTCTTTTCCAAAAGCCGTTTGCTTCTGGACTAGCCAACTCTTGATGGAATAGTCAACATCTTGGTGAGCTGATTACCAATTATGGATTTTCCACTGCCTTTACCACAAGCCATAATCTTGCGGGCTAGCCAACTCATTCGCTTTATGGGATATGGCGAGTTAATGCACCATACAATTTTGGGCAAATTGCAAGCCATAAATGGATTTGAGATGTCTTTACCAAGAGCCGTTTGCTCCTGGACTAGCCAATCCTTTTTGTCGGCTAGACAAGGCGGACTGATAACCACAAAAATTTTGAACTTTAGTGAAAAAATTTTGAAATTTTGGCCAAAACGGGGGTATAAGATAGTAGAATGTGATAAAATTCGCTAGAATAGCGAAATACCCCCCCCCCCCCCCACACACACACTTAGAATGAATATTGTCCTCAATATTCAAAGTCCCGGCTATTATGGCGACATTTTGAACGTAAAAGGGCAACATTACAGGCTAAGCGTGGAAAACACCATTTTGTTTTTCACTTTTGTACTCATAACATGGGTGACTCCCCCACACTTAGGGTGAAAACCTTATAAGTATGCTACTGTTTTTGTTTACCGAGTCGCTAGCTTGACTCGACCCCGAATTCATTTGTCCTTGGGGAAGCATGATGTGGAAGAAACAGTCTCAATCGAAATTTCATTCAAAATGTTTGGACAAACATATGAAGCACGTGAAAGTTCCACACCGATGAGATAAGTATCCGGCTCAAGATAATGATACATAAAAATGCTGGGATCAAAGATGGTATCTTCATTCCCAAAGGAGTGAAGAACAAGAGAAGTCACCTTATAGGTGAAGAAAAGGAAGAAAACCATGATGTAAATCATGATTAGATTTTCTTCCTCGAGAGGAGGCTCAGTAGCCTGAATTTGGATTTCAAAGGGTAAGCTCGAAAACATCCCGGGAGGGTGGGTGGGAATTTGCAAATCCTCGTGATTGAGTGCATCTCCCCCCCCCCCCCCCCCCCCGGGCTATCAAACTCCGGAGGAGTCATGATATGATGAGTGAGTTCACCGGAGAACTCCTCATGAAGAGAATTATTCACAAGATGTGAATCTATAAATTCATGTTCCAGAATAGACTCATCACAATCCTCATTCTGAATATCCAAGAGTGGATTATCAGAAATCAAAGTGAATTCAGATTCGAATTCAAATCGAGGATTGGTGAGAGTAGTATTGAATGCTTCAGGAACAAAATGATTATTATTCTCTATTGGATTGTCGGGATCAGAAGTGAGTGGTGGATCATGATATAGGAGACTTTCAATTTCTCCCAGATCGGCTTCGAAATCAAGGAGACCATCATCACTTTCCAATGAAAGTGGATTGATGTGAGTAAGTTCATCAGCGAACTCCTCAAGAAGTGGATCAACATCAGACTGAGGGAGTGATGCCTCGATATACTCAATGTCTCCATGAGATCTACAATCATCATTAAAATCTGAGAAAGCCTCAAAATGATCGTTTGAACACTCAGGAGGGGAAGGAATATCACACATATGTTCAGGAGTTCCCTGTGACTCTCCTGGGATTGGGACAAGGATCTCAACACTAGACTTTATTAATTCGTCCGATTCCTTATCAGGAACAGTGTCAAGATGCTCGTCCCCCATGATCAAAGAGTGAGTCTGAACCTCGGGTGTGATAGCAGTTGTTTGAGATGGAATCTCAACTACTGGGGTATCAACTGATGAACTTGATGAAGTTTTATAAAATTCAAGGATGTCAAGTGTATCGTCATCATCACTGTCATCAGGAATAAAATGGAACAAAGAGCTAGATCTGGCTGCTTTTTCTTTTGCAATGGATTCCCGAATAGATTTTTCATAGGCATCTTGGGAATTTATTCTAGCAGCCTGCTCTTCAGCCAGCAATTCTTCCATGGATTTTTGATGAGTATGTCTTTGGGCAAAGTCTTTAACTAAACCCTTAAGCTCATCAACGATTTTCATCATATTTTGCATTTCTGGAAGAAGTGCTTGATTCATATCGTACTGTGGAGGTTGGTCATAATAAGGTGTGTCAAAATTGTCACAAAGATATGGATTTCCCGTTTGACATTCTGAACTGAAGTGTGGACCTCCACAGTAATCACAACAGTAAAACTGTTGAGTCTGGACTAGTGAATCATATGGGTATTGGTTATAACCGAAGTTCTGAGCATCACCGGAAAACTGTTCATAGACAAACGTGTCTCCGGTTTGACACTCAAATCCTTGGTGAGGACCACCACAAAACTCACACAGGTATGTCAGTATCTCATGATGTGGTGGCTGGTAAGATGAATCAGATGTATCATGGTAAGGATAGGGAGCTTGGTTATAGACAGACCCATCTCCTGACTCTACCATGCTACAGCCAGGACAATTCCCACCATTATGAGGACCACCACACCATTGAAAACCGCAATGGTGTGGATACGACATGGAAAGAATCAAAGGTTTACAGAGGGGTAGGGATGAAGAATCAAAGATGTGAGAGGGTAAAGGTGAATATTTTTGGGTTTTTGAATGAACATTTTGTACAAATGAGAAAGAAAATGTTTTTGTGTTTTTGTGTTCGTTGAAAACTTGATTTAAAATTTTTTCGGGAACAATTTTGTTTTGAAAATAAGAAAATATGAACAAAGGATGGATAAATGTACAATGGAACGAATTCCAAAATCACTAATCAGAAAAACCGTTTAGAATAGCGCGCACACCTCCCCGGCAGCGGCGCCAAAATTTGATTGACTCCAAAATGGTCAACCTAAATTGACCAGGTGAGTGGTCAACAAGGTCAAACTGCCTAGAGTCAATGCTCCGCGGAAGATAGTGGTTTCCCCGGGTCGTTATTTCCCGACGAGGTGTGATGGTTATTAAACGGGTTTGTGATCGGGTAAATTTGGATGGATAAGGGTTTGAGATTGGTTAAACTAAGGAATCTACAATGAAATAGCTTAAACAAGCTATAAAGATGATTACGTGAAAGTTAGATACCTAAAAATGCTTGAAATCTAAAAACGCGTACGTTTACGTTTGAAAGAACGCGAACGTACGAAATAAAAAGTGAAAACTGAAATCGGAAAATCCACAGGGGGTGAAAATGACTTTTTTACAAACTAAAATATAAAAAAAGATTTTTAGAAAAAGAAAATAAATTTTAACACTAATTAATTATTTAATATTAATTAAATACTAATTAATATTTATTATTAATATTTAAAATACTTAAATACAATATAATATTAATTTAATACTAGAAAAATGAAAATAAAATTTCTAAAATTATAAAATAACTAAAAACAAGTTTTGAAATTAAAAATATGTAATTTTGTCTTTTTGTGATTTTTCTATTAATTAATTACTAATTAAACATTAATTACCTAATTAAATTATTTTAAATTATTAAAAATAGAAAATGAACAGTAAAAATTACAAGAAAATTTCTAAAAATGTTTTATAACATATTAAAGCTATAAAAAAATATAAAAACTAGGTCTTGCTTAATAAAAACTAATTATGCTATTTAAAACTTAATATTAATTAATTATTAATAAAACTAAGATTAATTCTAATAAATACTAAATGATTATATAAAAATCTGATATAATTACTATAAATACTTTAATATAAGAGGAATTTAATAAAAATATAAAAAAGCCAAATACTTAATAAAAATCTAAAAATGAAAATTAAAATTTAAATTACATTAAATAGAAACTATCACTTAAAATTAAATTGGATTTTCTTGATTTTTTTGAAAACTTATTTACACCTAAAAACAACAAAATTTTGTAAAAACAACTTTTTTATAAATGAAAAATAAGCACTATGGAAAGCAAAAAGCCAAACAGTTGACTTATGTTGACTGGAAATGGAATTGAGCTCAAATGAGCTCAAGTGGGACCCACTCTTGTTAATTCTGATCTAAATAAGTTGTTAGGACATGTTTAGACAAGAATCAACCACATAAGCAGTCTGAATAAGCTAAAAAGCTTGAATAAGCACTTGACTTTTGAAGACTTAACTGAAATGAGACAATGAAGATGGGCGAATTCAGTGGGGTCCACAGAGGTTTGAGGTCAAACTAAAGGTCAAAGCTTGAACCCTACCAGAAGGGGAGTTCAAAAAGCCAAGGAGGGGCAAGTAGGACCCACTGAGGTGGCTGGAAACCACCACCAAAGGTGGTGATGTGGGATGGTGTATCTGCTGATGCAGGGTAACCTCCCCCTGCAGCTTACTTTGGAGGCTGGTGGGGCCCAGGTAAAAAATCTCAAAAATGTATGGAGTATGGGGACATGAAGACTAGCTGATAGACTACTTATCCTAACAAGCACAAGCACTAAATCATAACACAAAATTCAAATTAAATCTCCCAAGATTTGTAAAAACTAAGTAACATGCCAATTTTGACTTTTGATTAGAACATGCAGTTTGACTATTTTGAATTTTGAATCTAATTCACTTACTGAAAATGAAGTAACAAGCTATGATAAGACCATTTTGAGCAATCCTAACAATCTATGAACTAAAATGACTGATTATACAACTTGAATTCTTAACAGTGATCACATGAGGATAGATCAAATGGCATTTTGACTTTTTTTACAAAGGACTACTTGATTTTGTTGCTTTACTGAGTTAATAGGACATATAATGACATACATCATGCAAAAACAACATCACAATTACCCTTTTCCACAGGTAATTAAGAAAATCCAAACACTCCTTTAACTGCCATGATACACTAGGTTTGTCAGATACAGGCCAAAATTCACCACTTCAATGATCAAACCAACTATCTTAACTATATTTAAGACTATTTTAACAAGAAAATCCAACAACTAACCACAGGAACACAATTGAGCATTTATGAGTTACTTGACTGTGTTGATGAAAACTTTAAACAGTTTACTCTTAAACTAAAAACTAAGCATAAGGCAACAACAAACATACATAAACTAAGCTAAAATAAGGCATATAAGAAACTGGATAAGGTAATGAACAATAATCATGCAGATATAAAAATTTGCTTACAAGTGTCCAAGCTGAGATAGGGAACCAGAACTCAAACAACAACCCTATGGTTTCCCTTGAAACACTATACCATGCCACATCCACTTTTTTATTTTATTTTATTTTTTTTTATTTTATTTTTTTTCCTTCTGCTTCAATATTGGAGATCACCAAACTTTTTTTTTTTATTTTTCTTTATATTTTTCTATTTTTGATTAAACTGAAAATTAAACTGGAACTTGAATTTTGTTGAACTGGAAATTAGATTAATTAAAAGTGCACAAATTACAACTGAAGTACTTGACAGGAAATTAAAAATTACAATAAATTTTAAAGTAACTAAATTAAACTACAAAACTATATTACACTACTCCTTTCCCCTGGTGCTTCTCTTTCCTTTTGTAGTAATCTTTTTAGGGTTAGTGCACCCCTCTGAGTGTTTCCCACTTAAATTCCCAGCCCTTGGATCACTGCATTCAATCCTAGCCATTCAAACCTTTTTGCCGCCAAAATCCTTTTTGGATTTTTCTTTGAATAATTGGAGCCAGTGGTGAGAGTTTGGATTGTAGTGTTTGGTTTGGAGTGTAGGAGGGGGGTGGGAGGTTGAGTGTTGCAGAGGGTGAGAGGTTTAGGGGTTATGATGGGGGGGGTGTTGGCTGGTAGCAGGCTGAGGTGGAAGGAGGATGTGGAAGAGGTGGGCCAAAGTTTGAGGTGTTGACCAGATTTAATATAAAAGGGACGGGGTGTATTTTATTTAGAGTGGGCCGGTTATTGGAGTGGGCTAGGGTTTGATGTGAATGGGCTTGGGTGGATTTGGTATTGGGTATTTAGTTTTGTTGTTGGATAATTAAAACCAAGGGTCCGTTTAGTTTAATACAAAAACACCACAAGGACTAATTTTGTAATTCAACCAAACATGAGGACCAAACCTGCCAACTTCCATAATGTTATCCCAGGAGTCTTTTCTGTCACTTTGTAATTCCACAAGGACCTTTAATAATAAATTTCTAAAATTTAACACCCGAGGACCAAAATTGCCAAGTTTGTAAAGTTTAGGGACCTGTTTTGCCATTTTGTGAAAAACTTTTATCCAAGGATCGACATTGAATATTTTTAAACTTTCAAGGACTAAAAATGGTTTTCCATCCAAAAATATCCCGCCAGGGACCAATTCTGTCAATATCTGAAAGTACATGGACTGAACTTGTAATTTTCCAAAACTTTTGAGATTTTTCACCAAAGGACTAAATATGACAACTTATGATTTCAAAAGGACCTTTGGTGATTTTTCTTTTAAAATATGTGCTCAGGGATTATTTTTGCCAAATTTTGAAAGTTGGGGGATTGAAACTGCCAATTTTGCAAACTTTGTATGTTTTTCATCTGTTTTTACTCATTTTGCATCTAAAACATATAAAACACAATTTTGAAATATTTTTTGTATTTTGATGCATATTTGAGTGTGTTTGTATGTTTTGTAGTTCAGATTTGACAAAAAATGATGAGTGTTTGAGCACTCATCAATCCCCCACACTAAACTATTGCTAGTCCCTAGGAATAACTGTTTTGAAAACTTGATGGATTTTAAACTCTTTACCAAAAGCCATCACTTCTGGAGTAGCCAGATGTAAGAACTGTGGTCCACCTGATAACCGTGTGATTTTGAGCAAACCACCAGCTGTCAACGAATTTGATTAGTCTTTACCAAAAGCCGTTTGCTTCTGGACTAGCCAACTCTTGATGGAATAGTCAACATCTTGGTGAGCTGATTACCAATTATGGATTTTCCACTGCCTTTACCACAAGCCATAATCTTGCGGGCTAGCCAACTCATTCGCTTTATGGGATATGGCGAGTTGAGGTACCATACAATTTTGGGGAAATTGCAAGCCATAAACGGATTTGAGATGTCTTTACCAAGAGCCGTTTGCTCCTGGACTAGCCAATCTTTTTTGTCGGTTAGACAAGGCGGACTGATAACCACAAAAATTTTGAACTTTAGTGAAAAATTTTTGAATTTTTTTTGAAATTTTGGCCAAAACGGGGGTATAAGATAGTAAAATGTGATAAAATTCCCTAGAATAGCGAAATACCCCCCCCCCCCCCCCACTTAGAATGAATATTGTCCTCAATATTCAAAGTCCCGGCTATTATGCCGACATTTTGAACGTAAAAGGGCAACATTATAGGCTAAGCGTGGAAAACACCATTTTGTTTTTCACTTTTGTACTCATAGCATGGGTGACTCCCCCACACTTAGGGTGAAAACCCTATAAGCATGCTACTGTTTTTGTTTACCGAGTCGCTTGCTTGACTCGACCCACGAATTCTTTTGTCCTTGGGGAAGCATGATGTGGAAGAAACAGTCTCAATCGGACTTTCATTCAAAATGTTTGGACAAACATATGAAGCACGTGAAAGTTCCACACAGATGAGATAAGTATCCGGCTCAAGATAATGATACATAAAAATGCCGGTAAATATATGGATACCTATAATTTATACCTTATACCTTAACCATTTATCCTACTATTTGTCTTATAACTCATGTGATCTCTCTCACTATATTTATTGTATCTCTTTTGTATCGCTTTCCTTATTATTTCTGCATTGTTACTTGTATATCTGTTCACTGAGCTTTGTAAGCTCAACCGCATTTCTTTTCCTATAGTAGGTTTAGTAGGAAGCTGGGTTATAGAAGAAGGCTTTGCTTTTGGGCTTAGAAGACTTCACCCTGTTAGATACTTGCTGGACTTAGAGATGTTTAGAAGCTGTTATTTTGGGCTTAGTATTATTGTTGCCCCTTTTGTACCTTGTACTTTGTTTTGTTTTCCCTTATAACCTTTGTATACTTTGTATTATAAATGTATCTCCGTTTCGTTTGTGTTCTGATTTGACTCCATAATGTTACACTTTAGCCCTTCTCGGGTTGGGGTGTTACACTGAGTGTGATGTCTCAGTGCCCTCCGTTGGCGGTTGTTTTGGGGTCAGTGATTCGGTAATGATCCTGAGGGTGTCAGCAGTCAGGGTCTGTTGTTGCCTCCTTTTTTCAGGCTTAAAGACAGAGGTACCAGTGGCGAGTGACTTGGGTTGAGCCACCTTCCTAGACCCCTGTCCCTTCTTCCTTTTCACCTTCTTGGTGGGAGAGGGAACAGGTGAAATCTTGTTGTCACCCTGGATAACAGTTAGCATATGCGTGGTCTGGGCGACAGGTGTAACCTCAGTAGGGTCACGAGAGTAATTGGTCTTGTGTAAGACCTCAGGCTCAAAGCCTACGCCATCAGGCTTAATGTACACGGACCCCAACAAGTCTTGCAGGGCGCATGAAATAAATCTAGGGTATGACATAAGTTTTTGCCTAGACTTCCCACCCAATTTTGCAAGGAGGTCCTTGAAGATAATTTCTCCAAGGTCAATTTTTATACCCTCCAGAAGACAATACACTATCATTGATTGAGTAGTGTTAAGTTGCTCAGTGGAGGATTTGTTTCCCCCAAGGACCTGAATGACAAAGGTCATCAGGATCCTCCAGGAGGCAGAAAACCAAGTTTTGATTATTGGGGATTTGGCTATGAGGGCCCCTGGGGTCACATCAGGGTGAAGTTTATCATAGGGCCCTAGTTCTAGCAAAATTGCCTTCACTTCCTCTTCTTTTGGGTGGGCAGCAAAGGTCTCAGTGTAGTCAAGGCCTGTGGCTTTGACAAAGGTCTTGTAGTTGAGAGTGAGGGACTTTGTGCCATTCTCCACTGAGAACCTTATTGTGGCATCCTTAGGTGCATCAGGGTTGTCAACCACTGCGGTGCACCAGAATTCCCTTAGGTAATCATGATAGATTATGGAGGGGGTCTTGTAGTTGAGAGTGAGGGACTTCCCTAACTCGTACCTGAACCGAATATGAAATCTCATTAGCCTCTAGTAAATCGTTATTACCTAAATGGTCGTCGATGACACTAAAATCACCAACAGTATTTGTATTAAAGTTTTATAGATTATTTTATTGTGAATATATAATGTAAAATATTACATTTTTTTTAACAATGGTTGGTTTGATAATCACCGTTATGCTTGTTTAGTAAGTTTGAAACGTTGTTGGTTTGCTAAAGAGTGAATGTGGATGCAATGGTACTGCCTGTAGTTACCAATATGTTTAGTCTAAAGGCATTCACAATGACAGTTTTATAAGATAAGTTTATAAGCTACAAGTTAATACGTAGTATTTCATTGCCATGAAATATTTACAGCTCTTTAATTACTCATTTAATATGTCCTCTATTTATAAAACTACAAAACAATGCCTAGTGAAAACAACTCAATAAACTATAAAAGCTTATAAATTGATATTGGCAACACTATAAACATTTTGGAAAGGTTTGCCACCGTAAATATGCTAAAAGTATAGTAGGGTTCTAAATGAACCGACAAACATGAACAAAGCCTTGTTAATTTCCGTATATTTAATTTTAACCGGATAAATAAATTGACACCGACGTTTAAACGGACGAATTTTCTAATCCATCTAAATTCATTGAGAAATGAGGGTGTTTGTGTTCGTTTATTTTCGTTCATTAAGATACTAAACGAACATAAACATAAATGAACGAACATAAATGAACTTACGAAGACAAAAGAAAAAAAATACAAAGTATTGCGTTTTATTTGTGTTTATTTGTCTAAGTATACCCATTATTTAAGTATACTGATTTTTTAAGCATATAATAAAAATTACTATATACGATCAAAATTAAAAACATTAACGAACGTATAATCGAATGTTTACGAATAAAAATGAATGGGCAATACTTCTTTAATTTTCATGTTTGGATTTTTAATTAAACGGACATAAAATCTTGTTAATGTTTATTCATTTAATAAAAAGACGCACATAAACTAACATTTTACCACAAAGTTCATAAACTGTTCACTGAAAGTTCAGTTATGTTCATGAATGTTCATTTATGTTCGTAAAATATTTACTGAATGCTCTGTTCATTTGAATCATTAACTATAAGAAGTCTTCAGTACATGATTATTGATTCAAAATAACTTAATCGGTTAATATCGCTTCAAATAACCAGTGTTAATTACAATAACTAAGTATTCCATAATCCAACTTCCCACAATTAATTATTATTATTATTATTATTATTATTATTATTATTATTATTTATTTATTTATTTATTTATTTTTTTTGAGAACGGCAAAAGAGATAAAATATATAAACTGCAACTTCCCACTTTAATTTTGTATCAATTATTTTATAAGTTATTTCTTAAATAACTAATTTACACTAGCTACTAGTAGTGTAATTAACTCACCATCAATACCTACTAAAGCAAGTTAATAGTATGAGTGGTACAACTGTTTCGAAATAATATAAGATAGAATTGTGCGTTTCCAACCAACAATTGGCTTAACAGAGTGTTGAAATTGGGATTATTTATGGTCTATGGACCATGCATGATTATAAATGCCAAGGTAATTATATGAGGTGCCATCAATATACTTAATGTCATAATGGAAGTTATTGAATACTATAACCCCTAATCAATTGGCATAATAGCACCATTAAGGTATTCTCTTGTTGTTTCTTGGGTACAAACGTAATTTAATATCAGTGAAAAATAAAATTTTAAACGTAATTTAATTATATGTGTATGGTTGCGTTGTCAATTGGTTTATAAAGGAAACGTCATCTTGAGCTTATTAAAATGGTACCGCGCGACGGCGCCCGGCAGTTATCTTGCAGTTAAAATTTCCGTCGAATAATGTTTTGTAATTATACGTTTTCATGACAATAACTTTACATGACCAAAAAATTTGTTTGAAACAACTTTGAAAAATAACAAATTATTTCACATAAAAACAGTAAGGTACTCACGCGACGATCCGAAAATATTAAAGTAATAGTTAGTGATATTATAAGGTAGCATGTTAAAATAGTTGAAACTAGTACTCACAAGTAGGTAAGAGATTTTTTGATAATTTGATAACATTTTAAATGATATAAATATAAAAATATACACCTTATAATAACTAAATATGATATTTTATTATGTATAACCAAAATATATTTACACAGTCAAATTTTAAAGTATTAGCATCATTTAAGACATATATTTCATTGTAACTATGAAAAAATAAATAATTGTTGGGTTTTTAGATTCTGCTTCTAGTGGATATTTTAAGTGTTAAACTGCTGATGACATGGAATCTGCTGCTAGTGTAATGAAAGTGCCGCTAGCTGACTCTACTGCTCAATGTGATGAAGACTCTGCTGCTCAAGAGATAAACTTGTATACACGGATGGATAATTATGGAATAGATAATGTGTATATCTTATACGATTAGGAAGATATTATATTGTGTAGAAAGTTATTATAAACCTAATAAGACTCCTTGGCCTATAAAAAGAGGTGCCTAGGGTTAGAGTATGTATGCATTATTATTATTCTCGTTTCACTTCAAGGTTGTAAAACCCTAGCATTATCAAGTGCTCGTATGTTAATATATTGAAGTGTTGAAAGTGTTTAAAACTGTTCTTCTTAAGTTAAGCTTTAATATTCCGTGTTATTGCTTAAGTGTTAATTCAAGTCAACTTCTATAAGATCGTTTGCTCAACTGGGATTAACAAGTGGTATCAGAGCTTGTAATCTAGAAGTTATAATCAAGAAGAACTTGTTCCTTACAAGAAAACTGTTCGAAATCTACTACTGAAGATGGGTGACGACACACACATGGTAACTGCTTCAAAGGTTCCTATGCTCAAGCAAGGAGAGTATGAGCTATGGAAGATGAGGATTAGACAGTACATTCGTATGATTGATTTCAACATGTGGAATGTCATTCTGCATGGTGATTCTCTTCCACAAAAAGGTCCTGATGGGAAAGAAATTCCTATCAAGAGTGCTGAAGAAAATTCTGTTAAAAGATGGAGATCAAGGCCCATAGTATTCTCATGATGGGAATACCTAATGAATTTCAATTGGACTTTGACGGCTGTGAGAATGCAAAGGACCTGATAGATGCTGTTGAAATCAGATTTGGTGGTAATGATGCCACCAAGAAGTCAAGGAAGAATATGTTGAAGCACCAGTTTGAAAACTTCACTGCCTCAAGTGGAGAAAAGCTAGATGGTACTTACAACAGGCTTAACCAACTGGTTAGTCACTTAAAGCTTGTTGGGTATATTGTTCCTCAAGAAGATGTTAATCTCAAGTTTCTCAGAAGTCTAGCTCCATAGTGGAACATGTATACTATTTTTTTGAGAAATAAGCCTGATTTTGAAACCATGAAGTTGGAAAGTCTCTACAACAACTTGAAGGTGTATGAATCAGAGATGAATTCTACATCTACTTCATCCTCTGCTACTCAAAATCTTGCATTTGTGTCCTCAAAGAATAAAGGATCTCAAGAATCCCACTCTGCTGCTTATGGGGTATCTGCTGCTACAACTGATGGATCTGCTGCTAGTTCTACTGATAACAATTCCATCATTGATGCTGCCATATGTGCATTCTTGGCTGATCTGACATCAAACACAAAGTTACAGGTTCTCAATCAAGATATGGATCATATTGATCCTGATGATCTTGAAGACATTGACAGGGCAGGGATTAAGGCGATGCTCATGTACCTGAAGCTGGCTTCTCCTGTAAGGTGTGCTGAAAACGTAAGGTTCCGTCAGGACCTTAGAGCTAAGATTGAGGAGCACCCTGAGAAACACCTCCTGAGAACCAAGAAAGCAAAGCTTGAGGCACTTGGCTTTCAACTAAATATCTGAATCTGCAACCAACTATCTTTTTTGTTTTTGTATTATTAGTAGGAATTGTAATAACTATTAATAAACTTTGATGATCTTTTAAGTTATCTGTGTCCTACTGTAATTACATCAACACTCAGTGAGAGATGAAGACCCATGCCAACTCACACTAGAACATGCGACACTTAGGCTATCTATAGATCTAAATAGGGGGAGACTGTTGGGTCACTGAATTCCCCAATCCTCCTCTAACAAGGATTTGAACATAAAATAACCTAAGTGTCGTAAACACAAACAAGTCACTGAGTGAACAGTATCTCAGTGAGTCATCTTCAAGATGCTTAGAGCGAGTCTACTAAGAAAGGTTCACCATTCAGTGAGGCGGAACTCATTGAGTGCTATCTAAGCCAAGAAAAAGGTGATGGGTTCAGTGAGGATGACAATAACTCACTGAACCCCCAAGACTCCTCAACAACAATTAAGGTAATGAAGATTGATGTCTTGAAGACTGAAGATTTGGCGGGACTGGGCGGGAAAGTTTGAATTGGTTCACTAAAGTGCTTTATCACTTTAAGGTCAATGTTTCCCCAAATGGATAAATCCAGTCTGTCATCAGAAAGCACCTTTTTGGACTTAACCCAAAGAAGGTTCCTTTTCCAGAGAATAAAATCTATCAAGATTTTATTAAGGAAGTCTTATGTCCATTGTGTATTATAGTTGTTCATACTTGTGTATAAATAGGTAACATAAGTGAGGAGTAAAAGTTGACAAGTTTGTGCATTTAATGCTAAGCATTCACAAACCACTTTTACTCCTCCAAAGAACAACACTGTCCCTGAGATAGCTCAGTGAGACCTATAGTTGTCACTCAAACTTTGTTTGAGTTTAGTGAGGAGTTCATACCATACTTTTCGTTTCAATCCCAAGTGTTATTCCGCAAACACTTGGGTATAATTCTTTGATTAACTTCTAATAAGAATTAAACGTTGAAAATTACTCTTTTCTCTTTACATTTATCTTTGTTGTTAATCTTTTTTACATCTGTGTTAAAAGTCATATATCTTGGTTAGTTTAACTCTCTAGTTACTATTAACCAAGTAAAAGGGACCAACAAGATCTCAACATGAAGTTTCTAAGAAGTCTACCTCCAGAGTTCTACACTCATGTTGTTGTTTGGATGAATAAGCCAGACATAGACACCATGAAACTTAATGATATGTACAACAATTTCAAAATTGTTAAACAAACCTTGAAGAAGTCTGAAAGTACAAGTTCTAGCACAAGTAACATGGCATTTGTGTCATCTACCAATACAGAGGAAGTGAATGTAGTTGCAGGTGTTAGTACTGGTAGATTTGGTGTTTCTACTGCTGGGTCACAGACAGGTGTTGTTGGAATTGGAGATTCTACATTCTATGCTTTTATATCTAGTCAATCCAATGGGTCTCTCCTATCTCATAAAGACCTATAATAGGTGAATGAAGATGACTTAGTGGAGATGGACATCAAGTGGCAAGTTGCTCTGTTGAGTATGAGAGCAAAGAAGTATTGGAAGAAAACAGGGAAAAAGATTCTCAATAATGGGAATGAGACTGCTGGTTTTGATAAGTCTAAAGTTGAGTGCTTCAACTGTCACAAGATGGGGTACTTTGCTAGAGAGTGTAAAAAGCCAAGATAGTAGGATAATAGAAGCACTTAGTATAAGCAAGAAAAAAAGAATGAGGTAACTGTTGAAGAGCCAAAGGCTATGCTAGCGATTGATGGGGTTAACTATGATTGGAGCTTCATGTCAGATGAAGAGGAAGCACCAACAGCAATAGTAGTGGAGGCTACAAAGATAGCTTTGATGGCCTTCTCTGACTCAGAGGTATATTCCATAACTAGTTGTGCTAAATCATGTAATGCTTTAAAAGAATATGAAAAACTAAAAAAGCAATATGATGATCAAAGGGTAGAACTAAACCAAATTAGTTATAATCTTGCAAATCATAAAAGAGGTATATCTGTATTAGAAGATTAGATTTTGCACAATAGGAAAAATGAATCTGTTGTTAATGATGATATAGCTGTACTTAAAAGAGAACTAGAGCACAAGAATGCAAAGATTAAAATGCTTAGAGAAGAGTTAGAAAAGATCAAAAACGCTAATGAAAATGTAAAGATAATAGTAGATACACTAGCTTATGCTTCAGATGGAATTAATAAAATTTGGGAAGCTCAGTTAGTTAATAAAGCTAAGTCAGGTGTAGGTTATAAGTCTGTTCCTCCACCATACAGAGGTGTTCCTTCACCTCCAGGTATTGACCTAGCACACACAGGTTTATAGGAGTTTCAAGAGCTTAAACTTGAATATGGTCCTAAGACTACTGAGAATCCTAAGTTAGAAGAGGTTTTTAAAAGTGCTAGTTATACTTATGTTGTTGATGAAGTTGTGTCTGAAATTAAGAGTAAAGATGAAACCACTATTCCTAAGGTGGTTAAAGAAGAAACTGTTCCACCTAGGAAACAAGTTAAACAAACTAGGTCAATAGTTAAGGATGTTGAGTCGTATATGTCTACAAACAGGTCTCAAGTTCCTAGGGGAAACCAAAGGAACTGGAACAATTTAAAGTCTCGACAACTTGGTTATGAGTTTTTGATGTTTAATAAAGCATGTCATATTTGTGGTAGTTTTGAACATTTGCATGCTAATTGTCATTACCATTAGGGAAGAAGGATGGTATATGGGCAAACCAGGGTTTCTGGGAACACAAACTCAAGGGTGAATGAAGATATTTTTTCAAGAAATACTCACCCCAATGTTAACAGTAATATAACCTCTAGAGCAGTGATGTTAAAATATGGCCTCAAACCAATTTCTACTGGTAGACCAATTGATACTGCTAGATCAAACCCAACTATTTCTTGTGCCAAACCAAAAACAAGTTTTATAACAAAAATGTCGTTCACAACAAAATTTATGGACGAAAGGTAAAAACTACCAAGCCAGCAGTTTGTACTGCTAGGCCAGTAGTTAGTACTGCTAGGTCTATGAACACATACAGGGAAAATGGGGGCAATGCTGTTAAGGCCTCAGCATGTTGGAAATGGATTCCCACCAAATCCAACAGTGAATCAATTAACTTAAAGGGATATAATACATATGCACGAGGCAGATCTAAGTCTGTGATGGCTTGGGTCCCTAAAGGAAACTAATTCCCTTTATTTCATATGCAGGAACATGCAAGTGCTAAAGAAGAAGATCAAGGATACTCAGATAGTGGATGTTTAAGGCATATGACTGGCAACAAGTCATACCTTTTAGACTTTACACATCTGGATGGAGGATATGTTAGCTTTGGAGGACGTATTGGTGGTAAAATTTCTTGTAAAGGTACAATAAAGACTGGAAATTTAGACTTTGAAGATGTGTATTTTGTAAAAGAACTTATGTATAATCTCTTTAGTGTCTCACAGATGTGTGACAAAAAGAACAAAGTTCTTTTTACTCACACTGAATGTCTTGTCCTTTCTCTTAACTTAAAGTTACCTGATGAAAGTCAAGTATTACTTAGAGTTCCTAGAAAAGGCAATTTATACAGTGTTGATATGAAGAACATTGTTCCTAAAGAGAATCTACTTGTTTGCTTGCAAAAGCCACATTGGATGAGTCAATGCTCTAGAATAGAAAACTTGGTCACATTAATTTAAAAACCATTAATAAGATTGTAAAAGATGGTTTGGTAACAGGCCTGCCTCAAAAATGTTTTGAAAATGACCAAACATGTGTTGCCTGTCTTAAAGGTAAGCAACACGGAGCTTCTTGTAAGACCAAGACCCTAAACTAAATTACTCACCCATTATATATGCTTCATATGGACTTGTTTGGTCCTACTTCTGTGAGTAGTATTCTTCATAAGAAATATTGTCTTGTGGTTACTGATGATTATAGCAGGTTCACATAGGTTTTCTTTCTAGGATCTTAGGATGAGACAGCTAGCATTCTTAAGACATTTATAACAGAAGTAGAAAACCTAGTTGATAAGAAAGTGAAAACCATCATGTGTGATAATGGGACAGAATTCAAGAATAGAGTTTTGGATGAATTTTTTATGGTGAAAGGTATTAAAAGAGAATTTAGTGTTGCTAGAACTCCTCAGCAGAATGGTGTTGCTGAGAGGAGAAATAGAACATTAATAGAAGCTGATAGGACCATGTTAGCTGATTCAAAGCTTCCCATGACTTTTTGGGCTGAAGCAATTAATACCCTTGTTATGTGCAAAACAGTGTTTTAGTGGTTCAATCTAAAAACAAGACACCTTATGAACTCTTTAGAGGTAGAACTCATGCTTTAGGTTTTCTTAGACCTTTTGGGTGTCATGTTACTATTCTAAATACCTTAGACCATTTGGGTAAATTTGATGGAAAATCAGATGAGGGTTTTTTTTGTTGGGTACTCTATGGTTAGTAAAGCTTTTAGGGTATACAATTTAAGAACCAAGAAAGTAGAGGAAAACCTGCATGTAGAGTTTTTGGAGAATAAATCAAATGTTGCAGGTGCTGGTCCAACATGGCTGTTTGATCTTGATTCTTTAACCAAATGTATGAATTATGTACCACTTATTGTAGGTATAGATACTAATGATTTTGCAGGTGCAGAAGAATATGTTGATACAGATGAACCAAGTATAGAGAAAGAAAAAGCTGAGGATTATATACTAATGCCTATTTGGGACACTTATACTGGAGTTGGTTCTACTTCAAAGGATGGTGATCCACAATCTTATAATGAAGCTGGAAAGGAGGGTGATGTAGATGTGTATAATGTAGATAATGTGGATGCTCAAAATAATGATGCTCCTGAAAGCAGTACAAATAGAGTTAATACTGCTGAGCCCGAAGTTTGTACTGCTTGACCAAATGTCAATACTGTTAATCCAACAGTTAACTCTACCTCACAGGATGATCAAGTAAATGAATTTGAAGTGGAATTTTACAACATGCCTATCACATATTAAGTTCCTTAAACTCCCCAAGCAACAATTCACAAAGATCATCCACTTGGCAATGTGATTGGAGATATACACTCTAGTGTAAAGACTAGAAGACAGACAAAAGATATAGATCATCATGGCTTTCTCAGTGTGGTTTATGAAGAAAAAGATCATGAAGATAAGAGTGAATATCTGTTTTTATGCTTTCTATAACATATTGAACCTAAAAATTTGCTCAAGGCATTAGAAGACTCAAGCTGGGTGGAAGCAATGCAAGAAGGGCTTCTTCACTTCAAGATTCAGAAGGTTTGGGTTCTAGTTAATCTACCTAGAGGCATGAGGGTAATAGGTACAAAGTGGGTGTTTAGAAACAAGAAAGATGAAAGAGGTATTGTGTTAAGGAACAAAGCAAGGCTTGTAGCTCACACAAAAAAGGGAATTGATTGTGAAGAAGTTTTCACACCTGTTGAAAGGAATGAGGCAATAACGCTTTTTCTAGCTTATGCTTCATTCATGGGATTCATGGTATACCAGATGGATGTGAAGAGTTCCTTTCTATATGGTACTATTGATGAGGAGGTATATGTTTCTCAACCTCCATGTTCATTGACCCTGATTATCCAGATAAGGTGTACAAGGTGATGAAAGCTCTTTATGGCTTGCATTAATCTCCAAGAGCTTGGTATGGAACTTTGGCTACTTATCTTTTGAAGAATGGGTTCCATTGAGGCAAGATTGATCAGACTCTTTTTATCAAGAAGAACAAGGGTGATACCTTGTTAGTACAAGTTTATGTTGATGATATCATTTTTGGTTCTACCAAGAAGGAGATGTGCAAAGAGTTTTATAAATTAATGAAGGATCAATTTCAAATGAGTTCTAAGGGTGAACTTTCTTCTTGGGGGTACAAGTGCCGTAGAAACCAGATGTAATATTTATCAGACAAGATAAATATGTAGCTGAAATATTGAGAAAGTTTCAGTTTATAGATGCTAAAAAAGCTAGTACCCCTGCTGATAAAGACACACATTCACTTTTGAAAGATCAAGGTGGTGAAGCTGTTGATGTACACACATACAGGTCTATTATTGGGTCTTTGATTTATCTCACTTCCTCAAGACCAGATATTATGTTTGTAGTATGTGCTTATGCAAGGTTTCAAATCACTCCTAAGGTGTCTCTGTTGGGAATTAAACCAATAGTTGGAACTGCTAAGTATAAAGTTGGAACTGCTGTAGATTACACTAGCACTACTAACTCATTTAGTACTGCTAGCACAAATACTTAGTACTGCTTAGTTTGTAATGAAAGCGTGTTACGTGATAAGTTTAGAAACGATTTAGGGAATATCCTATACAGTTAGTTTTATACGAATGTTATGTAGGTTATACTTATCTTGTAAAGGACTCCTTGTGTTATAAAAGGAGATCCTAGGTTATAGTTTAGGTACGTATCTTTGTGAAAAGCTTCAAGGTTGTAAACCCTAGTGATAGTCTAAGATCACTCGTAATATATCAATAATATTGAAGCTGTGTGGTTAAAACTCTATGTTCATTACTTTCAGTATTCATTTACATTCATACACATCACATTCAAATAATCTTCTAAGTGCTTTGTAGTAAATTCCGCATGCTACATAGAATATACTAAAAGTATCAATCTTATACAAGGTGTGTGTAGTTGGATCCTATCAGTCTCACTTGACAGCAGTGAAGAGAATTTTTGGGTACCTTAAAGGTCAACCTAACTTAGGATTGTGGTATCCCAAAGACTCTCCATTTGATTTGGGGTCATACTTAGACAGTAACTATGTTGGTGCTAGTATGGATAGGAAGTCAACAACATGTGGTTGTCAATTCCTAGGGTATAGGCTGATGTCATGGCAATGCAAGAAGCAAACTATGGTGGCCACTTCTACTACTGAGGCTGAATATGTGGCTGCTGCTAGTTGTTGTGCTCAAGTTCTTTAGATTCAGAATCAGCTACTTGATTATTGGTCTAACTTCTTAAATACCATAATTTTATAGACAATAGCAGTATAATGTGTAACACCCCAACCTAGTAAGGGTAGAAGCATCACATTATGGTGGTATATCAAAACATACATGATAAAACGCAAATGGAAGTCTAATCATAAATACCAAAATGTAAGTCAACATGACTTAAAGAAATACATAAGTTCGATAATCATAAATAAAGGAAACATAATCCAGTCTAAATAATGAAAACATAGCCCAAAAAGCTAGGAAGCCTAGGGTAGGTAAGTCCACACACAGCTCCTACTCTCAGCCCAAAGATAGCCCAGCTCCCAGCTTAATAACCTACTGAGGAGAAAAGAAATGCGGTAGAGCTTAAAAAGCTCAGTGAACAGATATACAAAGCAAGGTAATGAAATTGAAATGAGAAAACAAAATATGGTGCATTGGGGAATAACAAAAGGTATATCATAAGTGTATCAAAGGTGTAAAGATTGTCAGAAATCTACCATGAGCCTAGAAACATATCATATCATAACATCATAATCATAATCTTCATAAGTAACATAATGGAGTAGCTAGCTCCCAGAGTTGTGAAGGGCATGTATTGCACACAGTACCAATCACCTAAAACGTAACATATGACATAACAGATCACTCGTATTATATCAATAATATTGAAGCTGTTTGGTTAAAAATTTGCGTTCATTACTTTCAGTATTCATTTACATTCATACAAATCACATTCAAATAATCTTCTATGTGCTTTGTAGTAAATTCCGCGTGCTACATAGCATATACTGAAAGTATCAATCTTACACAAGGTGTGTGTAGTTAGATCCTCTGATAAGGAGAAATTTGTTACGCTTTTAGGGGGTCATTTAAGCCCTAAATTATGTTTTTATGATCAAATATTACCTCAAATCATTTCTTTTATCAATTTAGGTACCTTGGAGAAGAATTCTGAAAAATGGAGCATTTTGGACATTTTTGGAGCATAAAGTGAAGAAAACGACAAAGTCAAGAATCCAAGCTGTAAATAGTACCTGACGGCATCAAGTGTCACAAAGTGACGCCGTCAAATGAAGATCAAGAGGTGGATAATTGCTTTACACTTGACGCGCCAGAAAAGAAAATTGGAAGATTACACGTGACGGCGTCACGTTATAAAACGCCAAGGCCGTCACGTGTTAACTTAAAGAGAGACACGCCAGAACCCATTGAATCAGATGGTGTCAAGAGTAGATCTAGGCAATCCGAGAAGTTGTACGGCTGCGACTTGGCAGCGTCACGACCCAAAAGGTGACGCCGTCAGCTTGTATTTTCTATATATATTTTTGGATTTTTTATTCATTAAGGGAAGAACTTTTGTGCAACAAACCCTAGACAATTTTACAGCCTTTGTAAGGGTTTCAAACCCCGTCTTACATCCATGTTTAATTGAAGATAAGTTATCCATTAATCATTCAATATGTCTATGTGGTATTTGATTATCTTGTATCATTTTCTTTCTATTAACATGCTAGCTTAGGTTTATTTGTGTTTACTTAGATTTAATAAAACCTAGTTATTGATTATTGATTGTTGGTTTGTTATTGATTGTTGTGGGTGATTGATTTTAGCGTTAGGCTTAAGAAAACTGGCTAATCTCCTATACGGTAACTTGCTTGAACGTCTTAAGAAACGTAATCGGATGTGTACCACGGTTTTATTGGTTGTATTAAATGCATAAGTAACTATTAATGAGGCCATGATAGGATACTAAACGTGTCGTCATAGGAAGAGATAGAAGCTTATAGAGTTGGGGAAGATCGTACACGGCCCCACAAATGGTATTAAGGAATGCAACCCTTCATCTACGCAATTGTGACAAATCAACTAATCAATAAAAGATAACTAGGGAGTAATGAAATCTAAGTAAATACACTTTTCTCCATATAGAAGTTCCTATCAATTTATTTTCTTTTCATTTTATTTTTATTGTTTAAGTAGTTATTTGGGTTAGTTGGCTAGCAACTAATTCCGCCTACTCTTCCAATACCCGAGAATTTTACTTGCTTTCCATAAAACACAAAAATCCAAAAAGAATCATCCCTCACCTTTAGACCTAGTTAGATTAGTTTCAATCCTAACGAACACTATTCCCTGAGAGAACGATCAATCCCCCGGTACTTGCCACTCACTATACTACATCGCTCAGGTACACTGCCTGGTGGGGATTGCAAGCTTCTCAAGATCCCTTGAGAAGTAAAACCTTTTGCAAGGTTGCAAAACCACGCTTCAAGTTTTTGGCGCCGCTGCCGGGGAATAGTTATTGTTTAGGTTGAAATTTACTTTCATTAGGTCTACTCATTAGATTCCTTTCTAGTGAGATTTTTATTTTATTTTTATAGGATCTCTTTAGTTTATCTTTCTTCTTTCTTTCCTTTGTTTGTAAACCTTCTCGATAGATAACAATAGCATTGATCGTTTGATTCATGTTATTCGTGTTTTTTATCGAAGAATTTTCCAACTACCCATTCCAACCCCTGTAGTGGAAAATGAGAACCTACCTAACCTCTCACCTGACAATCACTTTGGAAATGATTATGAGATGGAGGAATCTGACCATGATACGACCATAGACTTAGCCCTTTTACTGTTCGGACTCCGGTGAGGACCTAGATGATGGTGATGTAATTAATGAGAATAGGATAGAGGAAGATGTTAACCCTTTTAAGTATGTTGATCCTAGGACAAGAATTGAAAAAAACAGCCTCTTTAACATGTGATTCCCTTGTAAGATTGGATATAGGAGCTTTGATGCGTACCTTAACTCGTCTTTACCTATGAACATAATTTCACGTGTCAACTATAATAAAATCATGGTAAATGAGTTAGCGTATCAAGGGAATAATTTTATTGCTAGGAATGAACCATTGCACGTGTTTGTAGGAAGTTTCGTGTATTTGGTTGATTTTATTGTTTTGGAGAACTTAGGAGAATTCATTGATGAGAAATTAATCCAAATCATATTTGGAGAACCCTTTAAACGGTTATCCAATCTTTATGAAAAACTTATAGATGGGTTGATTGCCTTTTCGGATGGAGATGAAGATTTTGTTTACCAAATGCCACGCTCGCACCCTCGATTTAAGAATCACTCGATTGAGGCATGCAATAGAATCCCCCTATCCAGTTGTTGAGCGAGAATGACAAAAAGAAAGGACTAAAATATTCCCATGAAAAGAATAAGAAATACTACCATAGATGTCTTGAGCTTAATGATGAGTACAAGAGAGATGAAGCAACTATTAGATGGCTCACACTTGGGTATGTGAGCATAAGTGATACGCGATAGGAAGTGACTTTGAGTCTAGCTACAAGACTCGTTAATAAAGAAAAGCGCTTCTTAGGAGGCAACCCAAGCTTTATTTGTTTGTTTGTGTGTTTATTTAATTTTATTTGTTTCCGTATGTATGTTTTATTTATATTGTTTATGGTTCATGTTTCAAATTAAATTGTGAAAATGCTTTATTTTGTTTTTTACTTCGTCTTGATTACATATAAAGGTATTTTGCAAAAGATAAGTGTAAGGGAAATCCAAATTTGTTTTTAAGAACAAGTTGAACATGAATGATAACAATTAGTACTTGTAACATGCATATTAGTACTTGTTTGAGTCAAATGCTTGTATCAAGTCATAACGAATATTTTGCAGGAATTCCAGGAATTAAGGCATGGGTTTTTCTGGAAATTTTCCGAAAACAAAATATGAAATTTCTGTCAGACCAATCTGACGGCTTCAGGCATTTCAACCTGACGACATCAGGTGTAAATTTTCTGAAAATTTTGCAAGTTTTGTTTTTCTGCCAGAATTGTAAAGTTCGTAAAATCTGTAACTTTTAAACTCCAGGAATCCACAAATATTCATTCCACAAGTATTATATCTTTATTTGCTTTCTAGGATTTAATTTTATATAGAATTTACCACCAATTTTACGCGAGGTTTTTCGTGTTTGTTTTCTCAAAATTAACAGTTTATATTGGACAAGAAGATGATTTACATTTTTAAAGAGAATCTTTTCTATGTTCATTTTCTTGGAGGAGGATCTAACCTTGTTACCACATTATCCACACTGAACGAATCAGGTGAGTAATTGTTTCATTCTTTCATTTTCTTTACTTTTACATCTTTTAATTGAATATTGAGGACAATGTTCAGCTTAAGTGTAAGGGAGGGTAAATGAAGATACCTTAGAGACTACAATTGCGCTTGATTTTTGTTTGTTTAATAGTAGATGTGTAATAAAACTGAGAGAAATATTTGTTAGGGCAATTTTAGCTCCAAATTTAAAATTTTTTGCAATATATAGGAGTGAAACTTTAGTCTTAATGAGCGTCTCATGGATAGGAGTTATATGAATAGCACAAAAACCGTACCACTCAAAAATTTCTACCCCATATGTGAAGTTCGCCTAGATCTTTAGGAAAAAGCATTTATCTTTAATGCTTGTGAGTGTGCCGGTAGTACTTAGATTCTAGAACTTGCATTAGTGATTTATCCCGAGACCGCTAGTGAGACTACATTCGTGTAGTTAGGAATTACTACATGATAAGAGGCATTAGGATAACCCTTAATTTTAAAACCATTACTAAGATTGTAAAATTAGAAAACATATGATTAGTTTGTATCATATCAAATAAATGACGACCGCATTAGTTAGTATCTTTCATCGTTTGTATTCTTTATTTTATTTATTAGTTATGTTTTTCATGTAGGGGGTGTTTTATTAGTTACATTAATTATAGTTTTTTAAATGAGTTAGTAGATTTCATTATATGAATCATTTGTTTTATTAGTTGTATTTTTCATGTATGTGGTGTTTTATTAGTTATAATTATAGGTGTTTGAGATACAATTCTATAATAAATAAATGTGTATACTTAATATTTTAACATTTTATTTTGGAAAGAGCCAAATACTTTATAATGAAACGAAGATAGTGTGATACATGAAGTTATTTATACTACTATATAATGCATTTGGGACTATTCTATAATTAGAAAGGCTTAAAATTCAGACTTTTACTTACTTATTATGGAAGGATTTCAAAATTAATTGGTTAGGAAGAAGGTTGGTTAGGAAGCGGGTTGGTTGTTCAAACTAAAATAATTTGGCTTAACCATCTCTACCATCTCTACTTCTAAAGCATAAAGACAACTAAATGTGTAACAGAATAACCGAATAACGCAAAATATAGTCACAGGTACCCGCCACCGCATTGCGCGGGTACCGTTCTAGTGCTAGTTAAAAGATAAGCAAACCACAAATTAAAAATGTGATACTCAATATGACTTCTTTGGACCACTCTTTAAAAGAAATAATCGAATGGTGAATGTGATCCCATTAATTAGACCCCTAATCCTATCTAAGTTTCCATCTTAATTTATCAACAATCACGTGAATTAGTTAAAGTAAGACTTCATTTCCTGACATAAAAGGAATACAACACATACCTGTTTCTTTGTCTGTTTACTGTTAGTTGCAAATTTTACAACCTGTTGATATATAAACTAACAGAGAATTTAAAGATCTTCCAACTCATCTCTTCACTTCCTAACGAGTGGCCACAAGTTCACTCTTTGTCTTAATTATAAGTTTCAAGACAATAAATAGAACGTGACTCACCATTTTGTTTTCTAGCGTTTGGAAGAAGGATCTATGTCTATCTTTGTGCTTGTTCTTGATTTTGTTCTTCAGCCTTTAAGGCAAGATAATACTTTTTATTTTCCTCTTTTTTCATAGTGTTTAGCTACATGAGAAGAAATTATTGATGGCATCAGCAGCTGGTATTACTCAAAATACAATTGAACAACAAAATCAACAGCAACAAAGGCAACAACCGGTCTTGAATTGCCCGCGATGTGACTCATCCAACACTAAATTTTGCTACTACAACAACTATAATTTGTCACAGCCTAGGCATTATTGCAAAGGTTGCAGGAGGTATTGGACAAGGGGTGGAACCTTGAGGAATGTTCCTGTGGGTGGTGGCTGTAGAAAGAACAAGCGAATTAAGCGAGCATTTCCATCGACTACACCTACTCAAGGTATTGGAAACAATCCTAAAACTAATGCTAACCCTAATCTTGATCACTCCACAGCTTCAAATACCAATTTCAACCCTTTGTACGGGTTAATACAACAAAACCCTAAATACACAAGATTCAATAATAGGGTTGAAAGTATTAGCAATACTGATGTTTCTAGATATGATCTCATTCACCCTCAAATGAGCTCTCTTGGATTAGGGTTTTCTTCATCAGATCATGGGGCTAACTATGATCATAATACAATATCTTTTCTTTCAAGCTACCCGTCCATGTTTAGTGTCGGTTCATCTTCTAGCTGCACTAGTACTAGTGATCCTACAGTGGCATCACTTTTAACTTCAAGCCTTCAGCAACAACAAAGATTTATGGGGTTTGCACCATATAGAGATGGGGGAGGCTCACTAGCAAGTGATGTTCAAATGGATGGAACAAGAACGAGCACAATCTGGAACAATGATTTTACTTGCCACAATGACAATGATCAAATAAAAGGTGTAGATTCGGCCGATCCAAGTTCTTTTCTATGGAATACAACAGGTGGTAATGGGGGAGAGTGGCTTGATCCTACAAGCAATGCGTGTTCCTCGGTTCCTTCCTTGATGTAGCCAAAACAAGCCGATTTATTGTTTTCCCATATATCCATGGGTTTTCTTTCTTTTCTTCATAAGTCATAGTGGAAGCATTAATAGGAGACTGAATTGCAGTGGTCATGTCAGCTCCGAACGAAAATTCCAGTCTTATAAAATTTTATGATCAAGGCTGCATATTAAATATTGAATTTACGGTTAGAGGGACCTCGGATTCACTTATCTAGCTATTCAGCCCGGATTTTCTCATCTATGGATACAATCTACCATGAAGAATTTAGATGGAAAAGCCCTGGTCAGGTCAGTTCTATTTATTTAGTTGGGGTGTATGGTAGAGGTTTACTGAAAGCATAAGTTTCATACCTCACTTCGAGGTCTTTTTTTTTTTTTTTTTTTTTTTTTGGGTATAGTGGTATAGAAGGGAGGGAGATATGTTGATCTTGTGAGGTGTTTGAATTCAGCAATATTGCTCTCCTTGGGTATATGTTGGATGTTAAAGTTTATGATATGATCTTCATTTTTTTATGAAAAGGATATGATCTTATAGTTTTACGATAGAGTTTACAAACTTTATCAATTGGTATTTACTTGAACTTGCAACTTGAGGATTTCAAAGATATGCAGTATGTGTGCAAATAACACTAATTTACACTCGAACTCATCACTTGAGTAATAAAATTGCACCAATATGTTTAATAGGTCTTCAATTCGCTTTTATAAAAATACCATATTAATTTCTTGATAGACATACTTCAAGTTGATATGATAATATAGCCATACTCCTGAGCATTTTTTTATGACTCGCCCTTTCAGAAAGCAAAATAAGACTAAGCAGAAACCATAGAACAAGCAAAATGTGAGTCTGTGGTTCAAAGAGAACTGGCACACACAAACACACCCATTTTTGTTATGAAATTTCAATGGTTGATCTTCAGTTGATGAGTATGAAAGAGTCTATCTGGAAACTCTTGGCGTATCCAACATTTGATCAAGTGTTGTCTTTATCTTGCTCTTATTATTTATTTTTTGTTGGAAAGGCAAAAGATTTATAAGGAAGAAATCTAGCAAAAATAATAGAAAAAGAACAGTTACATAGTGTTTGATTGTTTGAACAAGCGATTAAAGGATCAGTGATCCATGCTATCCAAATTGAGGTTAACCCTTCTATTCTTATGAGTGATATGATCCATATATGAGAGAGGATCATGATCAAGTTTTGTCTATCATAGGCATATCTATTTAACAGTTTGCAGTCGGCAATGAGAATAATTGATCAACAAATCACTAAGACACATATATAAAAGGGTAGAGTGTAATTTACCCTTTACTGGAAAAGCTATCTTGGTTATCAAAGTCTCGGCATGCTTGCTGGAGTACGAAATTTCAGAACAGGCACTTAGCTTTTTCTTTCTATTTCACTAGATTTTAACATTCTGTTGAGATTTATACAAGGATCAGAAGTTTAATGTGTTTGGCCTTTTAATTTTTGTTTGGGCTCTAGCTTTATCATCGATTTTAATCTAACTAATACCATGTGTAGAAGTGCTACATTCATATACATAAACAAAATTTAGATATCCCTGTCATGGTTTGGTTACATTAAGACTTCGTTTTAAATATTGATTCGTAATTTTTATTTGATTCACTAATATGCATTAATTAATTGTGAATCAAATTTGTAAATCACAAATTTGATTAACAAATCTTTGTAAAAATCAAGTTGTTGTAATGATTCACTAAATTTGTGCGTATGATTCCCAACTGTAATTATATCGCAAAATCGTGATATTTTCAACATTGATTTGATATTTTTTTATACATTTTGGATTTGAGTGCATTAAAATGAGTTCTATACAGAAAAATTTTAACCGAACTAAAGCTAAAAATCTATAATTTTTTAGCCATCTCAATTTACTTTTCATTTTAAATCCTTTTGAATGGATCTAGATTCTCCACGTCATAACTTACAAAAAATAAAAATATAGAACTCAGAAAATCTAGTTGTATCTGTTAGTGCGCGTTTATTCTCATTGAATCCTAAGTATATATGTTTGTGTGTATCTTTAATGGGGAAAATATGATATGTTTCTTTTTTCTTTCTTGATTTATTTGTATTATATATCATATCCATAGCGTACGTATAATATTGAAATTCAAAAGCTGTGTATTACTCTAAGACAGCCAGCTGGTGCGGTATATAAATTGTTATAACCGTCGTCACATCAGTTTTTACTCTGTTATATTCTTGTAACAAAAAAAATCCTCATCAATAACATTATTATATAAAACACACACGCACACACACAAAAAAATAAAATAAAAAATAAATAAATAAATAAAAACTTAACTCAATCAAAAAAATATACGACACTTTAAACGCTTGTCATTCAGATAGCGATGCGCCTATAATAGGCAAAGCCCGGTGCGCCTATAACAAGTATAGCGGCGTCATAGCTACGAACAAATTGGCCCCATAACGTGACTATAATATTTTTGCACTGTGCTCTTTAAATGAAATTTTATGTTTTATACCAAAATGTGTACGTAGTACATAAAAAATGTGTACTTAAATAGAATTCATATTTTATACTTATATACTAGTGATTTCTTGTCTCAAATAAATCCAGGTGTTTGATTGGCACCTTTCTTAAGAAGTACTATCAAAGAATGACAGGCTTTGGAAATGGAACTCCCAATACATGTGCACTCACTTTAAAGTGAACTCCTCTCTAAAGGCTGTAGTTTCACGTGAATTGTTCTCTGTTAAAGCGTGGTTGCAGTACCACTTTACTCTTTATAAACATGCTTAGAGGAGAAGGAATGGCAGCGAGCTAAATTTGCTCATTTGGAGATTACGGGTGACACATTAGCTTAACACCTCTTCACAATTAACTTTCTCTTCACTTATAATTAACCTCAACTTACTCATTTGAGACTCACCACTTACAACTTTATTTTTTTTACATTTCATTAAATAAACTAAATTCATTCCATTAATACTTAAAATAAAATACAATACAATAAATATTACACACAACTAAAAATAACGTAATAAAAAATACGATACGAAAAAATACACCAAATTATAACGAAACTAATTATTCGCATTCTGTTGTTGGATTTGTTCCCATTGATGTCGTTGCCAAACATGCTCGATGAGACATCGTTGAAGCTTATTGTGTAGCTTTATCGTGTAGTTCTTTTCTTTTTCTTCGTTGCACTGCGCAACGTTCAACCCATGTCTTTTGCATATTTGGTGTTGGAGGAATATACATTTCGGCAGCTTCGGATATCGCATACTTTTTATCTTTCAAGATCCTGTTATGCATTATGATACACGAGTACATGATTCTCCACAACTTGCCGACAGTAAATTGGCACGCCGGTTGGACAATAATACCCCAACGTCCTTGGAGGACACCAAAAGCTCTTTCGATATCTTTTCGAGCACTTTCTTATTTCGCTTTCCATGCAGCGTTTTTTGGGTTGCTAGCAACCGTAAAGGATTTCGCAAAAGCTGCCAACTCTGGGTAAATTCCGTCAGCTAGATAATACCCATGCTTAAATTTTCTTCTGTATACTTCAAATGGAACCACATCGCCGACGTCATCAATCAATTCGTCAAATAACGGAGAATTATACAAAATGGTAAGATCGTTATTCGCACCTTCCACACCAAAAAATGCATGCCAAATCCACAAATCATACGACGCAACAGCTTCAAGCATTATAGTAGGATACTTTTTATCACCTCTGTGAAAATACCCTTGCCATTCTTTCAGGCAATTCTTCCATTCACAGTGCATACAATCGATGCTTTCCAACATTCCGAGTATCTTATGCACCATGTTAGGTGCGTGGTATAAGTTGCGAATGTCATCCTCGTTTGGTTTTCTTTAAACTTCCTTCCCAAACAACAAGATTATGCACATAGTAAAAAAAATCTAGACAATCGTGTGCACAGTGTTCACCTATTTGTAAATATTCATCTAATGCATCAGCATGAATCCCATAAGCCAATTGGCGTAGTGCACATGTGCATTTCATAATCACACTAAAACTCATTACACCCCGAGCATCAGGTCGTTGTCTAAAGAAATCAAAATGCTTGGGAAGAGGATGATGAGTTTCAATACCTTGGACTATTTCTAAGAATAGTTTACGGCTCATACGAAAACGACGGCGAAAATTTTCTTCCGTATATTTTGGTTGGTGCCCATTAGACGTGCTTCAGCAACATCACGTTCACGGGGGATGTATCTACGGCGTTGTGAAGGACCGGCTTCTTGGTTTTGCAACGATTGCTCGTACTCAAATTCTTGAAGAATCATCTCTAGCTCCGTTATCTCCTCAAAGTCTCTAACACTTGAATAAGATGATTCGCTCATGTTTCTTGCTTATTATATGTGTAAGTGTTTGAAATATAAAAAAAAAAAAGCCGTTTGTTTTAAACGGTAAAATAAACGTTTGAAAATAAATATTGCAACGCTTCTTTCATTTTATTTCAGAAAATATGCTTGTTGTCTGCACGAGGAGTTGCCCACTGGCGAGCTTCAACGAGCCACTGCCGGTGTGGTGAAGAGCAGTGACGAGGCAAATTTGGTTGCCACGTTTAAGTGGCGAGAGTCCACAACGAGCCATACCTTCTGCTTTTAAAAGTAAAATACAATCTTTTGTATGTGATACCTTGGTTTTGCGATAACATAGCTTATGAAACTCAAGCCATATACAAAAATAGAAAAATATCGGAACTTGCGTATTACTCCTATTTTGATATTTCTCTATTAATATTGATTTAACTTGTAAGCTATTTTGATTAAACACATTTCCAATTTAATACTTTCTATATCTTTTATATAATCAAATCACAATTTTATCAGAAAATATGTTAGACAAATCAAATCAAACAATCTTACCACGTGGCAAAATCATGAGATGTGATTAGCCAGTAAAAAGTCAAAAGTGTATCAAATTCGGTCGAGCTTCATTAAAAATAATCTAACCAACAAACATAAAAGTACAAGTGTCAAAATTAAAAAATATATATATAAATAAATAAATAAAAAAATAAAAAATGTTATATCACTATAGAGCTTAACCTTTAAACCGTAACCACTCTAGCGAGGGGCTCAATAACTTCCCCTAACGACTATCAGATTCATATCGTTCCTAACATTAAACCTTTCATGACCACTATAGAGTTGTGGTTTTCCATCGCTTTGTACTAACCCGTTTTTGGTTTAGTTTAGGTTGCTAGGGTTTGCATTGTTTGTTTAGAGTTTATGTCTTGAATCGTTGTTTAGGTTTTATTATTAGTGTTGCGATCGTTGTTGGCATGTGTGATTATGGATTAAAATCAATCCTTAAACTTTGGTTTAGGGTTTGATATGTGATTCAAACAATCTATTATTGTTCATGTGCGATATGTTATTGCAAAACATAATACGATATAAGTCGGGTTGATTTTAATCTTCTTGTTGCTGTTGCGTTTGGTGTTGTGGTTTTGCTTATTGTGCTTGTTGTTTGGGGGTGGTTACATGTAGTTTGATGAAGAGTAAGTTTTGAGTCCGCAATAGAGGGGAGTAAAACAAAAAGAGGGATTGAATGCTAGAATATTAGCTACGGAGTGTGTGAAGAATGTTGAGGGTGAGTTGTGTGTGACACATTCGGATCAACCTGTGGAGAGTGATGTTATTGACCAGACACTGTTTCCGAGCTTTTCGAACGCTTATGGTACACAATGTTCATCGTATTTAGCAAAAAAGCTCCGTGATATTGAAAGGAAAATGGTTAAGGGTGAACTTTTGTTGGTGGGAGAGGATGGGAAGCCTTTATATCCTACTAGAATTATGCATATGAGGTTGCGTCTTCTTAAGATGATGTCTCACTTGTGGACCAAGTTACTAGAAACGATGCATGGTGATGCGCCTAAGAGTGGGTCTCCATCACTTGATAACATTGTTAATGCTAAAATGTCTACAAGTAAGGTTAAATTTCGTCTTCTTCAAACTAATGAGGCTGATTTAATCATCCCTAGATCATCAGTTGAAGAGGTTAATAATAGATGTGCTTATACTTTGTATGGTTTCTTCATTAGCAAGAGGGTGGCGTTTCCCGAAGTTTAACACTTTGCTCGAACTATATGGGCAAAGTATGGTATCCAACATATCAAGATGAACTCGCAATTGTTGTTTTTCTTTAAATTCTCTTCGAAAGAGAATATGGATGTTGTACTTCTCAATGGTCCTTGGATGATTCATATGGTTCTAATAATTCTCAAAATATGGTCGACTAGTGTGTACTTATCAAAAGATTATTTGAGAAGGATAACTTCCATGATGTCTCTATAGCAACGTACACATGTGATGGTTTAAGTATGATTGATTCTAAACTGGGTAGGCACATGCTCCTTGATTCATATACGAATACAATGTGTGAGGAGTCGTGGTGTAGGAATAGCTTTGCTCGTGCACTGATTGAGTTAAATGCTGAAAATGATTTCAAAGATCACTTGGTTGTTGTGATTCCTTTGTTAGATGAACCTGGTTACACACGTATGACTATTAGAGTCTGTTAATACAAATATTGTGTAAAAACATTATTTATATTTTACGATCTTTGTAAGTTTTGTTAATGGCAACTTATTTTACGCAAAATTTAAATTAGACAAGTTTTAAACTATAGTTTCAAACTTTACATTTACTTTACTAATGTATGAATAAATGGATATCTAAAATTGTGGTAATGATCAAATGAACACAACTTGGATTTACGTGTATTCTATGTTGACATAAACAATGCCTAAAACATTGTTAACATTCATCGACATCTCTATGTTTTGATAATCACAAAACGTAAATTCATTAAACTAAAACTTATGTCGTAAACAAGTATTTAGAGATAAATATTTCATTTTGCATCCAAATTACTTAAGGTATGAATAAACAAAGTGTTTATTGCATTCTATCACTAGTACAAAAATTTCTATTGGTCACGCATGGTCGATTTTGAAATGTTACACTGTAACATTTATACGTGACTAAATGTACCAGAATAAAATAAACAGCCACACTTGATCCAACTTGTGTGACCATTTCGGAATTCTATTGTCACACATTTGAATATTTATGTGACTAGAGGTAACTGGAAAAAAAATTTTGGATTATTTAGTCACTTTTAATTCGGGACGTGTGACAGATACAAATGAGCTCGAAACATTAGTCACACTATAGATATACATATGTGACAAATATATGTCACACAATTTAAAAGTGTGACCAAAATAGATATATGGCCACATGAGGTAATTGTGTATGTGGCTAAATTATATAGTCATGTTTGTCACACATTATTTAAACGTGACTGCTATTCTTTGCTGAATATTTAGCCACATAGCGTTTGAAATGTGTGACAACGGAAAAGTAAGTCACATTGTAACTATAGGCTTTACAATAGTCACACCATATGTGAAGTCACATTGTAACTATAGGCTTTACAATAGTCACACCATATCAGAAATGTGTATCTAAATGATGTTTATGGCCACATTATAAGGGTATTATATGTGACTAATACATTCAAAATAGTCACATTATGAAATATTCATGTGACTATTATTTATAGCAAAATGTGAAGTCAGTTATTATTAACATTGATATATATTAGTTACATTGAGTTTTTGGCTCTTTCATACATTTTGAAGATCTCATTATCTGAGTATCGCTTTAATTGAACAAGCTTCCAACCCTTCATATTGTTTAGATAGTACTCATAGTACTTCCTCTTTTGCTTAACTGTTGGACGACTGAGCACTTTTCTCTTCTTTCTTTTATTGAGATAAAATTTCTTCCTCTCAGCTTCATAATTCCTCTTCCATTCATCTTTTTGTTCTTGAGTGTACTCTTGCATTTCTTCTTTTATTTGTTTCATCAGTGCAATATCAGCATCACCTTTAATCCTTTCTTCATCCCAAGAATCCAAGAGTGCTTTTGTTTTGGCCTCAGCTTCAGCGTGTTTCCTTCTTTGTTCAAGTACCATCTGATTCTCCTCTGCAAACAAAGCAGCCAATTTTCTTACAGTAGCTCCATCTACTTCAAGTTGCTTGTGTTTGGGCCAGTACACAAAAGGAAGATCCTTTAAAGTATCATGCTTAGGCTCTTCAACCATAATACCTTTGCCTTTGACCTTATAACTTGGCTCTTGTACACTCTTCTTGATTTGTTGAGTTGGTTCTCTAATCACCACACCTTTGACAGGTACTCTTGGTTGTTGTGGTGGTGGTTGTGATTGTTCTGTTGGTAGTGGTGATTGTGGCACTGCTTGTTTAAATCGTGTCTTCAATAGAATCATTGCTTCGGCCAAAGTTTCATCATCATCACTAGCAATAGGAACATTTTCCTTAGCAGTAGTATCCTCCTTGGCCATTTCTGCACTTGCACCAGCAGTAGAATCTCCCATGCCTTTGATTGCTGCTTCCATAACAACCTCATTACCTTGATTATCAGCAACCATATACTCATCATCATTCTCAGCAGAATCCACATCCATATCCACACCAATGTCATCACCAGCAGCAGCACTATCAAAATTTTCCATAGCTTCCCATGAATCCTTGGTTTCATTCCTCCCCTGTTTGGGATCATCCTCCCCCAAACTTATGCTTTCAGATGAACTAATCCTTTGTCTTGTGCCCCTTTTTTCAGTCTTTTGAATGACCTGGTTCTTGACCCCTTCTGACCTCCCAATTGCTTAACCCTCAGCTTCAAACCTGTAATTACATCCCCCTGAGTATCTGTGATTTGTTGTAGGCCAAGAACCTCTTCTTTAAGTTTGGTATATGATGAGTGTGTAAATACTCATCATTTTTACCAATTCTGAACTGCCAAAATATCCAAAACACTCAATAATGAATCAAAATAGTGAAAATATCCCAGGAAAGTGTTTTACATGTTTCAAATGCAAAAATACCAAAAATAGATGAAAAACACATAAAGTTTGCATAATTGGCAGTTTCAGTCCCCCAACTTTCAAAAGTTGTCAAATCTAGTCCCTGGAAGTTTAAAAGGCAAAGAAAAGTCAAAATTTATCAAAATAAGTCCTTGGGGTGATAAAGTTTGAGAAAATTACACTTTTACCCCTAAAAATCCAAAATTGGCAAAACAGGTCCCTGGAGTTTGTGAAATTGGCAGATTTGGTCCCTAAGGTTTAAAATAATACTTGTGGTCCTTGTGCTAATGTTTAAATGCAGGTTTGGTCCTTATGTGAATTTTGGGAAAAGTTTCATGATTGGTCCCTGGAATTACAAGGTTTGGCAGAATTAGTCCCTGGGGTTTTTAAAAGTGAAAAATTTAAATTAAAACCTCACACTATTCATCCTTGGCATGTTATACCCTTGGAAACAAAATGAGAAAATGCCAAAACCCAACCCTTAACTTTCCCATAATTACATTTTAGGTCCTTGTGATTAATTCCTAATTAAAAAACCAACCGGATCCAAAATTAACTAAAACCAAAGCCTATACTAAGCCTAGTCCACACTTTGGGCCCAAATAACAAACAATCCACACCCTAAGCCCAAGTCCACCAAACCTTTGACCCGACCTCTTGTTTGACCTCGGTCAACAAATACCACCAAACCACCTTCCTTCCCCCCAAACCACCCCGTATCCTGCAAAACCACCTCCACCACTTGCCCAGACCATCATCACCCTCCCACACCTCTCTGCACCTACCCTCACATCACATTTAATGCTCCACCCCCCCCCCCCCAATTGCTTGAAACAGTCCAAATTGCCCATTCTTATTTTTGGTGCGAAAAAGATTCAAAGGCTGAGATTGTGCTAAAGTGATCCAATGGCCAAGATAAATGATGGGATGTGCTCAGAATGATGGGGGAAACCCTAATTATCAGCTATAAAAGGAATGGAGTGCAAGATGAAGAGGGAGAGTTAATTTTAGTTTATTGTATGTCGTTATTATGCAATTTAAATTTGTAGTGTAATATTAAGCTTTTAAGCTGTTCATTTCCCTTACTAAGTGTATTGTAACTTATTTCAATCAATCAATTTTAAGTTTCCATTACTAATTCAACTTTAGCTGTTCTGTTTCAATTTCAATATTTAGATCAAGCTTAATAGTTGTTTCTGTGTAATGATATGGACTTATAGGCTCATGTAAGCTCCCATATAGCTTATTGAAGCTATTAGTAATCAGTAAAAGCAGTTTAGAAATAAAAAATTCAAAATACAAAAAGAGTCAGCTAAAGTCAAACTCAATGGTCATGGTCACTAAGCTGGAGCAGGGAGTAATCTGGATGTCCCTGGGTTAGAGAACCTGTGGAGGTTCATTAGGAATTGGTTTTGTGGTCTTTGGCACTTTGGAAGTTTGCTTGGAAGGCAGTTGTAAGTTTGCTATTCAGTTTTCACTCTCTGTTGTTATCTGTTGATCATAAGTACATTTAATTGTTCATTTTAGTTTCTATTAACATTATAATAGTTATCTAGATCATTAGGTTGGATATTAGAGGAAGATTGCATCATTTCCTAGTTAATCTGTCACATTAAGTAGTGTTTGGATTTGTGTGTTTCTGAGTGTTCAATTTGGTTCTGATCTTTAATTGTTGCTCACTTAGGTTTCTTAGTATCTAATTAGCTCATAATAACCATAAAATACCATCTGTGTTCATTAAAAAGTCAATATCTTAGAAACAGTCCTCATTACACCCTCTTGATTGGTTAAAGTGTGGCTCAGTCCCCATTTCCAATCACAATTGAGTGGTTTAAGGTAATTTGAGCTTAAAACATCTCAAAACATCATAATCAAGCAGCTAGGTAAGATTAAAGTTCAGATTAGTCAACTGTGTGCATTAATCAAAAAGTCAAAAATACTTGATCTCAGTTTTTCACCAAACTTGCTAGTCCATTTCTGAATTTTGTGAATTATTTGGGATTGTGAGATTTTGAGGTTTAGTTTTCTACCAGCTCATCTTTGAGAATATACTTTCATTTCATTTTTAGAAAAATTAATCTGGGTCCCACAGACCATCAAAGTGACCTGCAGGGCAAGGTTGTGCCCTGCTCATCTGCACACCCAGTCACCACCACCACTTTGGTGGTGTTTTGTGACCACCTCACTGGATCCTAGACCCCATAGATAGGTTTTTACATCCCCCCTCCTACCAGAGTCTCAGGTTTGACCACTTGTTTGACCTGAGTCACTGTGGACCCCACCTAGATTAAGCCTCAAAGTTTGTCCCTAGTCTGTGTTCATTTTCAAAGTGTGAAGTGCTTATTTGCTTATGTTCAGCTTATTTGAGCTTATTACTTGCTATTTTCTGTTTGTTTAAGCTTGTTTAACTTATTTGTAACAGATTTCACCATTGTGGACCCCACCCAAGGCCATTTGACCTTATTTGACCAAACAGTCAACCAAAGTCAACTGTTTAAGACAAAGGGGTGTCACAGCTTATTTATAAGCTAATTTTAAAAGTGTTTTTACAAAAGTTTGTCTTTTTAAGGTATTAAGTGGTTCTGTAAAAGAAAAATCCAAAAAAATCCAAGTTAAAATAAGTGATAGTTTCTATTTAATTCAAGTTAATTTTAATTTTCATTTTTATATTTTAATTGAGTCACTAGTGTTTTTATATTTTTATTAAATACCTTATATAGTAAAGTAATTTTAATAAATTTTTCAGATTTTTCTTTTGTCATTTAGTATTAATTAGATTTAATTTTAATTTTCTTTATTATTAATTAATATCAAGTATTAAATAGCTTAATTAGTTTTTATAAAGTTAAATCTAGTTTTTATAATTTTCCTAGTTCTAATATAGTATAATAAGTTTTTAGAAAATAAATTTTAAGATTCTACTGTTCATTTTCTATTTTTCTTATTTTATTTGTTTAAAATAGACTTTAGTAAATTAATAGGTAAATAATTAGTTGTTTAATCTTAAAACATAATTTTTAGAGTTTTTATAATTTTGTAGGATTCCAGTGATGGTTAAGTAATTTTATAAATTTTATCTTAATTTTCTAAGTTAATTTAGTATTCATATAAATTAAAAGTAGTTTAATTAGTTTAATTAAGTTAAATAGTTTTTAATTAATTACAAAACCACATAAAGACAAAAAAATATTATTTTTAATTTTTTATACTTTCTTCAAGTTCTAATTTAGGTTTAGAAAATATTTTTATAAATTTTTAGTTTAATTTAAATCATTTGTCATTTTTAGTTTAATTAATTTAGATTTTAATTAAGATTTTAAATAGTTTAATTAATTAAATAATAGTTTAATATTATTTTAATCACTTTTATAATTTCTTTTTCATTTTTAATTTTAAGTTTTGAAAAGTGTCAAAAGCACCCCCTGTAGTTTGTTAAATTCAAAAAACCCACTTTTCCAGTCCGATACGTGATCTTAATTGTGAATTTGTGCATATATCTGATATCTGATTATTGTGAATATTATATCTGTTTACCAATACCAAAATAACAGTAGCAATATCATTCCCACATCATCTAGCTACTGTCCTCAGTGCCACTTTCTCATAAACGATTCCAAAAGCACCATTTCAATCTCGTTGGGACTTTTACGACCCGGGGAAACACTACACTATCACCGGAGTATTGATTCTAGGCTATCTTTGACTTATTGACCTTGGTCAATAATAATTAGACGGTTTAGGCTCAATCAGTATATTTAACCATCAATTCTTTAACAAGTTCCATCTCTTCCTCACCACTTTTATCCTCATCACTTGTATTGTCCCCCTTGGTTTCTTGGCACCTGCGGTTTCTTTCACCTGAATCAGTTCCATTGGAACTTGATTCATTATAAGTTCTTGAACCTTCACCCTTCTTTTGTTGACCTAGTTCCAACATTGCTTGAAACAATGGTTTACCTATGACAGGAAAGTCCTTACCCTTTCTCTTCATGTTAGAAAAGACCTTTTTAATATGAGAGTGAACAAGATAAACCTTGTCGTGAACTTTCTTATTTGTAAACTGTTTGTCCATAAGAAGTTGCAAAAATCTTGGATATAAGTAATGTTGGTTTGAAGAATTATCCAAGGCTTTAAGCACATGATCAAAAATTAATTTTGAAAAATTGAATTTTTCTTTATTTTTTGCCAAACATATAAGGGCAGAAGCCATGTTACTACTAAACTCATTCCAACCAATAGTCTTTGGGTTAAGACACTATAACAAAGTGTGAATTAAGAATTTCCACTGTGGGGGAAAACCACCTTTATTAAATTTCAAAGAATCATTTTTTCTTACATACCCCATCTCTTGAAGGTTTTCAAAAATTGTGGAGTCTGGAAGATTCTCGATTCCATTAACATCTCCTAGATGAAGAACTTCTCTAACAGATACCTCTGTAACAATAATCTTCTGCCCATCCACACGGGCATGAATCTGTACTTCCTCATCAATAGTTTTGACCTTTGCAGTAGCCCAAAACTGTTTGATGTTGGAAACATATACAGTAGGGTTAACTGTTAATGCATACCTAATATGAGTAGCATTGAGAAAATCAACAACTTCAGTGAACTCTTCATTCTCCTTGGTCGGCTTTTGCAAGAATGCAATCATGTTATGCTTGTTGGAAAAAGACAGAGTCGACATTGTGAAATTTGAAAATTTGTGTAGAGTTTTGCTGGGAATTGCAATTAATTGATAAAATCAAGCAGTGGTTTTATGTTTGATAGAGTTTTGATCGGATAAAAACATTTGTGTGAAACTATGAATGATTGAAGTGTACAAACCCTTAACCGTTCATATTTCTAAAACAGTACCCTGCACTCTCAAAAATAGTAGAACAACCCTTAGCCGGACTAAGTTAGGCTTAGCAGCACTAAAATATGCCTAGCAACACTAAGTCAGTTTCCACTCGAAAACGACTTATTTTTCAGGACTCCAGCACTTTTCTCAGCTTATCCTGCAAAACATCAGTCCCAAAAACACAAAACCTAACTCATTACCCGAATTACAATAATCACATCATCAATTACACTTAGCAATACTATTTATAACTAGCAACATTAACACATCATTTATGGATTTTAACAATTTGACATACTGCTTTTATCCAAGAAACCAAACACACCTTTGACAGTTTGACATCACAAGCAACCATACAAGGTCTCAAAATTTTCCTTGATATTTTTTAAAAGATACAACCATTCATAAAAGCTGCAAACATAAACATAATTAATTATCCTACCTAAATACTAAAGATACTAGAAACATAAAAACATCATCATTAAAAACTGCTTCACTCCATTTCACACCAACTTGTTAAAACCTGAGCGCTCTACTCCCTGCGTTGCATCCTTTTCCTTTCCAGGAGATATTGAAACATAATTTCAAGATCGGTAATCCTGTTTTCCAGATTTAACGGGTCTGCAAATGCAAACCCATCTTGTTGACCCCCTTGGTTTTGATGCTCCACCACATTTTGATGCTCCATAACATTTTGCTGCTGATCCTCTTCATTTTGCTCCTCCACCATATTTTGCTGCGCATCCTCTTCATTTTGCTGCGCATCCTATTGATCCTCCTCATCCTCTTCATCTTTTTCCTCCACCTCCACATCATTCAGTCCCCAACGCTCATCCCAGTAAAAGTCTTGTCTATGCAGCCATTTCAAAATTATTGACCTCATCCACGTATCTACCTGCCTATACGACCCATATTCGTAAACGCGATCATACCCGAAATGATGAAACACTGCGTCCCATAGCAAACTTTTGTTTAATACCCACTCGTACTCTTCTGCATCATTTTGAATGTTACCATTTGCTGCCATTGTTGAAGTTTTCTTTGAAAGTGAATATGTGTTTGTGTGTGTTATTTGGTATATATACAATAGAGAGGTATAAATAGCCTGGAGAGGTATATGAACGATTCCCAAGACTTTTGGCGGGAAAAGGGATCGACCAAAGGCGCCTAAATCATACTGTGAATTGAAGATATTTTAAAACTATTCCTAAAGATAAGGAATTGACTGTCTCCACTTTCCTTTTACCAATTCTTGACTTACCAAGTACAATGAGTTGATGCAATAACTACTTGTATCTCATGCTTTATGAATAATAAACTTCCAAACTCAATATTTCCAACAATGATTTGGGATCGGGTTTTGACCCGAGGGAATAAATGTTTGACCGTGACTCGAAGAAAACTTATGTTATGTTTCTTTGAAGTTTAATGTTTTTGTGTTCAAAGAAAACTTATGTTATGTTTCTTTGTTAATCAAGTTATCGATTACTATATTATGATGCTTTGTTAAAAGTCAAAGAAAGATTGTCAAGCTTGATTGTCATTTGCAAAAGTCAAAGAGTCTCCAAGTGAATTTGGGCAATTCCGGGTAATTACTATCAAAAGATAACTAATAGCCAATCATGATTGTCACTTTGGGTAATTTCTGGTAGTTTTGTGCCTGTACATTCATTTGCATAAGGTCAAACAGGATAGTCAAATTGTGCCATTTTGGGTAATTACTGCCAAAAGATATCGAGTAGCCAAAAGATCAAGATCAGTTAAATTTACAAGCAAACACTTAACCATTCACCATAAAGATGGGGTACATGAGCCACTACAAACCACACAATCTAGCCATAAACACTATACTACTTCAGTGCAAGTACCAAAGAAACCACAACTGCAAAAACACAAAGTGTTGACTTCCAAAAACTGACTTTCTTTAAGGCATTTGTCAACTCTGCCTCCAATTCTTCAATCCTTCTTTGACGATTAACTTCAATTTGAACCTCACGCCTTTGTTTGGGATTCAGTTTGCTATACATCTAAAACAAATGCATCTTGTACCAATCACATTCCTCCTCTGGATCATACCAATCAAATTGTTCACATTTCTTCGTACCCGATTTCTAAAATAAAAATAAAAGTAGTATATTAAACATTAAACTTAATAATCTATAAACTAAACGTATCTGATAACTTACCCATCGATTTTGGCAGCAAATGAAACGTCGAGCAGGGTTGGATGGTGTCCAAGATGTTACCACCATTGCTGGCCTGTCACATTTGCAGTTATCTTCAAAAAGATAAGACGACATGAGTTAGTTTGATTTTGATTTGGGATTTGTTATGATTTTTTAGAGTGTGTTATATTAGGGTTTATGTGAAAGGGAATTGATTTGCACACTTTATAAATTGATTAGGACACTCCATCTGTGCATTAAATACTTGTACAGTATTAAACACTCTGCTTCAACCGCTTGTACATTGAGTGTGCAAATAACTTTTTTGAGTGTGCAAATCATTAGCCGTATGTATAACAGAAGATCAAAAATTGACGGCCATTAATCCTTATTCGGGTCAATCGGGCCGACCCCGTACTCGGGTTTAGTATTCGGGTTTAGTTAGCCAAATATTTTCAACCCGATACAGGACCCTATTTAGTATTTGGGTTACTCGGGTTGACCCGAATCACCTGAATAAAAAGGAGAAGGACGTATGAAAATGAAAAAATCGTACGAAAACGTAATAAACATTTCATAACTTTTTAATACAGAGGAAAACATTCAGAAAAGCTTAGAACATATGAAAACGAGCGAAAATTGCCGAAAACATTCAAAATAGATGAAATCGGTCGAAAAGGGTCGCAATCGGTCGTAGTCGGACTAAAATGGTTTAAATCCTTCGAAATCTGTCGAAAATTGTTAACGTCGGTCAAAAACTAGCGACATCGATCAAAATCGATTGAAAACAGTCAAAAAGGGACGAAAAACGTTACAAACGGATTAAAACGTAAAAAAAAATACAAAACGTATAAAATGTTGTATAGTATTTGTCTTATTTAACAAAATCCAATGCACATGACCCATGACCCATGTTAATTACCCATTGTCGATCACCAATCATGTATTGGTCGATAACATATGTGACATGTCACTACAACCCAATATTAATGCACATGACCCGTTACCCATGTTAATTACCCAATGATCAACAGTCATGGATGTGACCAGTGATAACCTAATGCATATGACCCATATGATGTCAAATACCCATTATTGAATGTGACCAGTGATAACCTAATGCATATGACCCATGACCCATGTGAATTAGCCATTATCACCGATCATGCATGGGTTGCACCGGCTTGGTGTAGGTGTATAGTAGTTATATATAGTGTGAATTAAATGTTATATGAATTGTATTTCAAGTTATTAAAGGCGGTCATGCATGGGTTACACCGGCTTGGTAGGTGTATACCGTTTGTCACAGAAACTAATAAGAAGCAAGTATGCAAGGACCTCCCGATCATGTTATTCGGGATCGAGAAAGTTTGAACTCGGTTTGAGCTTGATCACTCGAAAAACTCGGATTATTTGTAAAGGTGTGTGTCTTACACAAATTAAAATTGAAATATAATCTAATAATCGAATTCGGTTCACCTTCCGCTCGAAAATCTCGATACCAAGGTTTTCAAGATCGGGATCATATCCTACTTAGGATCGATTTTGTATTTGCAAGATCGAGATCGTAAGATCGGATCGGGATCTTAAGATCCTACCATAATGCATTTTTTAAGTATCCTTTGTAATAGTATACAAATTTATAAATTATTATATACATAAACACAAAATTATATAAATGTTTCAAAGAAATGTTGTCCTAAATTATGGTTATGAAATGTATAAGAAGATTATAACATGTTGTTTTTTCAATTTTACAAAACACAATTCATAAATTTGTAGTTTTTTAGTTTGCTAGTTCGAGAAAAGTAAGATCTGATCGGATTAGATCCTAAGATCCTATTGTCAGGATCGGGTTCTTTCACAACTCGTAAATTCTGGTCATTTCCCGAAGTTTTCAAATTTTACTATTCATCGATCACTATTCATCATTTTACTATTCATCATTTTCGGAGTCAGTTTGTGATTCTGAGAAGCATTCAAAAATTTTACTATTCATCGATCACTATTCATCATTTTACTATTCATCATTTTCGGAGTCAGTTTGTGATTCTGAGAAGTGTTCAAAAATTTTACTATTCACCCCCGGAGAAAATTTGTCTTTCATGCGTGAGTTTGCATCATTTCTGTATACGTATGGTTATCTACCTAATAAACGTTATCCTATAAACTATTACTTTGAATAACTGATCCGACAATCCCAACTATGGTCCTAACACATTTTTACACTTATTATAATGATATAAAAGTTATATTACTAATTTACCCGGCGTTTTGGATTTATTTGTTATACGTATCGTTAAACGTTTATAACTTCGACGATTTTCGTAATTTCAATACAACAAATATTTATTCACCCTAGACTTGTGAGAAATGTAATTTTATAATTTTTACGACTTTAAAATATTCCATTTGGTTCAGTTAAAATTGATTTCTAGCTAACCCGGTACCCAAAACTTATAACATAACGCATTATATACATCAAATACATATCAAATACACAAAGAATACAAGATTTCACAAATATCTCACCCATTATACACCTTGGCCGACCCTCCCTAGTGTATGTATACAAATTTATACTTGAACTTGTCCATTTATTTACCATATTGCCCTAAGCCAAAGATATTTCTATTACAAACATAAACTACAAACACTTAACTCATTTTGAGAATCAAAAAGCAAGGTTTTCTTCCTTTCTCTCCTCCCCTAGCCACGACCAACATCAAGAATCAACACAAGATCCATCAAATTTTTCAAGAACAAGTTATTTCCTAGTCCTTTACATGATCCTTGTTAAGGTTTTGAAAGAAAAACCTCAAGGTTAAATGTAATTTTATAATTTTTACGACTTTAAAATATTCCATTTGGTTCAGTTAAAATTGATTTCTAGCTAACCCGGTACCCAAAACTTATAACATAACGCATTATATACATCAAATACATATCAAATACACAAAAAATACAAGATTTCACAAATATCTCACCCATTATACACCTTGGCCGACCCTCCCTAGTGTATGTATACAAATTTATACTTGAACTTGTCCATTTATTTACCATATTGCCCTAAGCCAAAGATATTTCTATTACAAACATAAACTACAAACACTTAACTCATTTTGAGAATCAAAAAGCAAGGTTTTCTTCCTTTCTCTCCTCCCCTAGCCACGACCAACATCAAGAATCAACACAAGATCCATCAAATTTTTCAAGAACAAGTTATTTCCTAGTCCTTTACATGATCCTTGTTAAGGTTTTGAAATAAAAACCTCAAGGTTAAATGTAATTTTATAATTTTTACGACTTTAAAATATTCCATTTGGTTCAGTTAAAATTGATTTCTAGCTAACCCGGTACCCAAAACTTATAACATAACGCATTATATACATCAAATACATATCAAATACACAAAAAATACAAGATTTCACAAATATCTCACCCATTATACACCTTGGCCGACCCTCCCTAGTGTATGTATACAAATTTATACTTGAACTTGTCCATTTATTTACCATATTGCCCTATGCCAAAGATATTTCTATTACAAACATAAACTACAAACACTTAACTCATTTTGAGAATCAAAAAGCAAGGTTTTCTTCCTTTCTCTCCTCCCCTAGCCACGACCAACATCAAGAATCAACACAAGATCCATCAAATTTTTCAAGAACAAGTTATTTCCTAGTCCTTTACATGATCCTTGTTAAGGTTTTGAAATAAAAACCTCAAGGTTATTAATCAAACCATCTCCAAACTCTACATATTTCAAGTAAGCTTCAAGTTAATAATTTTCATCATCTAATACTTTCATTTTACTAGTAACATGATATGTTTTCAAGATATATTGATTAAACATGCAAGTTTCATATGTTATTAATACCACTTTACAAGTTTTCATGGTTTTTATGTACATATATCAAGCCTATGATCATTCCCTTGAAACCCTACTATATTTTGTGAAGTTTAGGACTCCATGACACCCTAAGAAGGTGTATGGTAGGTTAAGAATTGTATTGAAGTTGGTTGGAAGGTTTTTGAACAAGTTAGTAACTAGGAAACCAAGTTTTGAACAAGTAAAATACCTACTGTCCCTATTTGTAAAACGTGGAAAATCCAGGGGGTTAGGAGTACTTTTGGGCCAAAGATTTAGAAAATACTTTCTAAGACAAAACTATGGCCGAAAGTTTGGATAAAAACGAGTTAATAACGAAGGAGATATGATTTTTCAAAGTTTAACGACGAAAACTATATTTTTCAGAAAATAGCTTGCTGTTGAACAGTTTTCATGGATTGTTTCGAGACGTAAAACTTGATCTAGCCATCCCGACTTATCAAAAATATGTTAATATGCCATCTCACGATTCCGGGGATATAAAGAACGTAGAAAACAAGCTTATAACGAAAAAGATACACGCGTTTGAAATCTGACAAAACATATACACTTTTGACAGCTTTTGCTATAATAGAAATTACTAAGTGTTAAACACAATATTTTTCAAGTAACGACATGGAGAGCCAATTTTCTCATCGATCGAGGCGCGTACGATCAGAAGTTAAACAAGACGACATCTAGATATTGTTACAAGGTTTTCAAAAACGCCGAGCTTGAACACTAACACTTAACGTACTATATTTCACGACTAGTTTTGTGAAGCCGTTTGGACACATTTTCTAAGTTGAGAACAATGTTAAACTACGCAGGAAACTTTATATTTACTCATACAACCCTAAACGATAAACGTTATTTTCAAAAACTACAAGTGGTATTGATAACGTACGTATACGCATGTGTAGCATTGTTTCATTTCTTACATTAGAATCATATCATTCATAATAGGTTGCGGTTAAGGAATCAAGCCTATTATAGCATTATTATAGCTGTTGCATCAGGTGAGTCATAGCCCTGCTTTTACTCTTTTACTACTCATTTTAAACTATTTGGGGGAGATGCATGCAAAAATACTTGCTTGATACTTGAAATGTTTATACTTTTATACTACGCTAAGTTTTTAATACTTTTAGCAGAACTACTATATTTGCCTTAATGTGTAAATCTTGATTGTGTATTCTTGAGCAACGTATATCTTTGGGAAATGGCACCCAGTAGTCTCTTATCTTTGGGAAATGGCACCCAGTAGTCTTTTATCTTTGGGAAATGGCACCCAGTAGTCTAATATCTTTGGGAAGTGGCACCCAGTAGTCTTTAATCTTTGAGCATTGGCATGTACACATATCGTATACTCATATGTCTTAATCATAATATATATTAGCAGTGGGTTGTGAACACACAGGTTACAAGTCTTGTATGGGCAGGATTTGCAACTGAGTGGATTTACGATGCCTTTGTAGTGTGATCATTTTCTATAGGCTTTATTCGTTAAACAAACTCTATGAACTCACCAACCTTTGTGTTGACACTTTTAAGCATGTTTGTCTCAGGTTTGTAAAGCGATAGCAGGTGTGTGGAGCTGAGAGTCTTAGGGCATGCTTTTGGAGACTTTCGCTTTTATCGTTTACCATTCGATACACTTTAAAAACTTATGTATTATTCTACTTTGGGATCTTCGCTTTGTAAACTATGAATTTTATCTATTCGAATGGTAACTTTTCAAAACGTCTCATTTAGAGGTCGTTTTCTATATCTTGTCCTTTGTGCCCTGAAGTAGCATCCCAATGACACTATCGTTCCGCTGCGATATTCTGGGGGTGTTACAGATTGGTATCAGAGCCTTGGTTATAGAGAACTAGGTTGTTTTAGAGCCTAGATTATAACTACATACATTTAGACTCTCCTCCCTATCGCCTTGCACTTTTCATACACGTATGCTTGCTGATAATTTTTTTTCTAGACCTACGCTATTAGATATTTTGTGGTACCGATGGGGAAGTCCCAAAATCTAGTCAAGTCATCAGAAATATGGAGCTCGGTAATAACTGATTATTTAACTTAATCTTGTGACAGTTCTTGTTTGATGAGACATGAGACTGAGTTAAATAAAGGTTATTACTTAGTTGTAGAGATTTGATGATTTGCCAGAGGATGGGGGTTCTCTTGAGGATACTCTTGAGAAACCGTTAGAAACTAGACTTCCCAGTAACTTTAGCACTTAAGGGAGAATACTTTGTTCCTTTGTACTGAGCGTGACATTCCCTAGATACCTATTTAAGCAACGTATACCACTGAGATATGTGTGCCTGGTGATATGTATACCTATGAAAGGAAACATTTATAATTGTGGTGGCCAACATAATTATAAGTGCTTCACGACCCACGTGGACATATGACTATGCTTATGTAGATCAGTGTTGGCACAACTTAGGAAACAACTGGTGGTGCGATATTATGTATGAGGATGTTAAGTATATACTTTGGATAATCAATGGTTTTCCCTCATCTTTGATGTTCACTAAATGTCCTTCCTCGCAGGAAATCATGGCACCAAGGAGAGTGACTCGTAGCTTTGGTCGAGGAGGCGCAACACCAAGGGGTGGAAGGACTGGTGGACGTGGAGGTAGAGGAGCTGCTCATGACACTAGTAACCCTAGTAACGATGATGGAAGAACTGGTGGACGTGGAGGTAGAGGAGATGGTCACGGCATTGAAAACAATGATAACAACGACGGTGGAAATCCTGATTTTGAAGCCATCATCGCTCGACAACTTCAAAACTTTCTCCCCACTATTGTCACTCAAGTTGGCGATCATATGAATAACTTGGGAAACCACGAAAGTGGAATTAACAACACCAATGGTATAGGCCAGAATGGTAATGGCAACAACAACAATAGGACTGGATGTACGTATAAGGAATTTACGTCATGCAAGCCAATTGATTTCAATGGTGTAGGAGGTGCGTTGGTGTATACTCGATGGGTCGAAAAGATGGAGTTGGTGATCGACATTAGTAACTGTGCAGCACATCAAATGGTGAAGTATTTCGCATGCTTGCTGTCAGGAAAGGCATTGACATGGTGGAATACGCAGATTCAAGCTAGGGGTAGAGAGGCAGCTGTAGGTATGACATGGGACGATTTTAAGGCATTACTGAAGGAGGAATACTGCCCGGACAACGAGATGCAGAAGCTGGAGGATGAACTTTATCATCACTCTATGATAGGGGCTGGTCATGCAGCCTGCACAGATCGATTCCATGAATTAGCCAGACTAGTTCTACATCTAGTTACCCCTGAGTCTAAGAGGATCGAGAGGTACATATATGGCCTTGTCCCAGAAATTCGTGGGACTGTAAAAGCAACTGAGCCTTCTACAATTCAGAGTGCAATATTGAGAGCAGGGACTCTGACATATGAGATGGTTAGAAATGGAAGCTTGAGGAACAGTGATAAAAGGAAGGGAACAAGCGAGTCGAACAAGCAAATGGGCACAATTGCTGACAACAAAAGGGCAAGGACCTTTGCGGCGACTAGTTCTGGTCAGAAAGAGTATGCAGGCCCACATCCTAAGTTTACGAAATGTAATTTTCATCACCAAAAGACTGCGCCCTGCCGTATGTGTGCAAATTGCAGACAGTCTAGTCATTTTACAAACCAGTGTAGAGAACCAGTAAATGTGGGCAATATGACGAACAACCAAAGGACATGCTATGAGTGTAATAGCCCGGATCACTTTCGGAACACCTGTCCAAAGTTGAAAAGGAATCTTAACCAAGGAGGCAATCGTCCAAACTTAGCAGCAGCAATTGAAGGGCCACAAGATGAGGCCATTGAGATTCCACCCGCACGTGGCAGAGCTTACTTCTTAGGAAATCCTATCACCCAACATGTTCGCGATAGCATAACGGGTACATTCTCTTGAACAACTATCTTATTTTCGTAGCACTTAAGTCTTAGTATAGGACTTATACACAACATCGACTAATCTGAGACCTAGCATCATCAACTTTAGTTATATTGATAGTAGTTGATTTGATTGGTGTAAGCAATTCCAAAATCGAGCCAATCTTTCAAAAGACCTTTTGCATTGTCGAATCAGACCACTAGGCACATATGTGGAACGAAGGAGCTGAACTTCAGGACGAAGTTCCTTTTAGGGTGGGAGACAGTCACAACTCGTTAATTCTGGTCATTTCCCGAAGTTTTCAAATTTTACTATTCATCGATCACTATTCATCATTTTACTATTCATCATTTTCGGAGTCAGTTTGTGATTCTGAGAAGCATTCAAAAATTTTACTATTCATCGATCACTATTCATCATTTTCGGAGTCAGTTTGTGATTCTGAGAAGCGTTCAAAAATTTTACTATTCATAAAATACTATTCACCCCCGGAGAAAATTTGTCATTCATGCGTGAGTTTGCATCATTTCTGTATACGTACGGTTATCTACCTAATAAACATTATCCTATAAACTATTACTTTGAATAACTGATCCGACAATCCCAACTATGGTCCTAACACATTTTTACACTCATTATAATGATATAACAGTTATATTACTAATTTACCCGATGTTTTGGATTTATTTTTTATACGTATCGTTAAACGTTTATAACTTTGACGATTTTCGTAATTTCAATACAACAAATATTTATTCACCCGAGACTTGTGAGAAATGTAATTTTATAATTTTTACGACTTTAAAATATTCCATTTGGTTCAGTTAAAATTGATTTCTAGCTAACCCGGTACCCAAAACTTATAACATAACGCATTATATACATCAAATACATATCAAATACACCAAGAATACAAGATTTCACAAATATCTCACCCATTATACACCTTGGCCGACCCTCCCTAGTGTATGTATACAAATTTATACTTGAACTTGTCCATTTATTTACCATATTGCCCTAAGCCAAAGATATTTCTATTACAAACATAAACTACAAACACTTAACTCATTTTGAGAATCAAAAAGCAAGGTTTTCTTCATTTCTCTCCTCCCCTAGCCACGACCAACATCAAGAATCAACACAAGATCCATCAAATTTTTCAAGAACAAGTTATTTCCTAGTCCTTTACATGATCCTTGTTAAGGTTTTGAAATAAAAACCTCAAGGTTATTAATCAAACCATCTCCAAACTCTACATATTTCAAGTAAGCTTCAAGTTAATAATCTTCATCATCTAATACTTTCATTTTACTAGTAACATGATATATTTTCAAGACATATTGATTAAACATGCAAGTTTCATATGTTATTAATACCACTTTACAAGTTTTCATGGTTTTTATGTACGTATATCAAGCCTATGATCATTCCCTTGAAACCCTACTATATTTTGTGAAGTTTAGGACTCCATGACACCCTAAGAAGGTGTATGGTAGGTTAAGAATTGTATTGAAGTTGGTTGGAAGGTTTTTGAACAAGTTAGTAACTAGGAAACCAAGTTTTGAACAAGTAAAATACCTACTGTCCCTATTTGTAAAACGTGGGAAATCCAGGGGGTTAGGAGTACTTTTGGGCCAAAGATTTAGAAAATACTTTCTAAGACGAAACTATGGCCGAAAGTTTGGATAAAAACGAGTTAATAATGAAGGAGATATGATTTTTCAAAGTTTAACGACGAAAACTATATTTTTCAGAAAATAGCTTGCTGTTGAACAGTTTTCATGGACTGTTTCGAGACGTAAAAAACAAGCTTATAACGAAAACAAGCTTATAACGAAAAAGATACACGCGTTTGAAATCCGACGAAACATATACACTTTTGACAGCTTTTGCTATAATAGAAATTACTAAGTGTTAAACACTATATTTTTCAAGTAACGACATGGAGGGCCAATTTTCTCATCGATCGAGGCGCGTACGATTAGAAGTTAAACAAGACGACATCTAGATATTGTTACAAGGTTTTCAAAAACGCTGAGCTTGAACACTAACACTTAACGTACTATATTTCACGACTAGTTTTGTGAAGCCGTTTGGACACATTTTCTAAGTTGAGAACAATGTTAAACTACGCAGGAAACTTTATATTTACTCATAAAACCCTAAACGATAAACGTTATTTTCAAAAACTACAAGTGGTATTGATAACGTACGTATACGCATGTGTAGCATTGTTTCATTTCTTATATTAGAATCATATCATTCATAATAGGTTGCGGTTAAGGAATCGAGCCTATTTCTGATCAGTCACTAGCATTATTATAGCTGTTGCATCAGGTGAGTCATAGCCCCGCTTTTACTCTTTTACTACTCGTTTTAAACTATTTGGGGGAGATGCATGCAAAAATACTTGCTTGATACTTGAAATGTTTATACTTTTATACTACGCTAAGTTTTTAATACTTTTAGCAGAACTACTATATGTGCCTTAATGTGTAAATCTTGATTGTGTATTCTTGAGCAACGTATATCTTTGGGAAATGGCACCCAGTAGTCTCTTATCTTTGGGAAATGGCACCCAGTAGTCTTTTATCTTTGGGAAATGGCACCCAGTAGTCTAATATCTTTAGGAAGTGGCACCCAGTAGTCTTTAATCTTTGAGCATTGGCATGTACACATATCGTATACTCATATGTCTTAATCATAATATATATTAGCAGTGGGTTGTGAACACACATGTTACAAGTCTTGTATGGGCAGGATTTGCAACTGAGTGGATTTACGATGCCTTTGCAGTGTGATCAGTTTCTATAGGCTTTATTCATTAAACAAACTCTATGAACTCACCAACCTTTGTGTTGACACTTTTAAGCATGTTTGTCTCAGGTTTGTAAGGCGATAGCAGGTGTGTGGAGCTGAGAGTCTTAGGGCATGCTTTTGGAGACTTCGCTTTTATCGTTTATCATTCGATACACTTTAAAAACTTATGTATTATTCTACTTTGGGATCTTTGCTTTGTAAACTATGACTTTTATCTATTCGAATGGTAACTTTTCAAAACGTCTCATTTAGAGGTCGTTTTCTATATCTTGTCCTTTGTACCCTGAAGTAGCATCCCAATGACACTATCGTTCCGCTGCGATATTTTGGGGGGTGTTACAGGTTCCTATACGATCTTAAGCTTTCAAAGATCCTACATAAGATCCGGATCGTTTTTGCTTTGCAGTATCGTAAAATCGTAAGATCCTAAGATCAGGATCGGGATCCTGACAACCATGCTCGATATATTTATAATTAACTATTTACACTTAGTACGCTTATATATATATATATATATATATATATATATATATATATATATATATATATATATATATATATATATATATATATATATATATATATATATATATATATATATATATAAACATATGCTATATCACTTACAAGCTCGAAAACTCAACAATAACTCGAGTCGAACTTTTATAAGGTTGAGCTAAACTCATTAAATATTTAACTTCATTTGATAGGCTTGAGCTTGAATACTCCATCCCAAATTTTAACTTTTCCCCAACCCACTTAAAATTTTCCCCAAATTTAAATTGCCCTCCACCCAAATATTTCATTAACCTGCCCATGTTTTTCAATACTCGTTCCCAATTAATATCCACAAAATCTAGATCTGGTCTTCTTCTATCTCCTCAACACTCTCCTCACCAACGCCACAGCTCGCACCAACACCACACTCGCTCCAAGACCACCGCTAAGGCCCGATCCAATGACATGTTTGGCGGTCCAGTCTGGCTCGGTATTCAGCTCACTATGTTTGACGGTCCAGTCCGGCTCGGTATTCAGCTTACCGGTTTGGTTGATCCTAATTACTGGCGAGGAACACTCCAACTTTGCCCTGTTCTTGATTGGTACTTTACTTTTACATGGTTATTGAGCTACGTGGTTCAAGCTCCTTGATTTTGATTTCACTAAAGCTATATGTAATGTGTGCAGATATTAAATCGGGTTGATGATGCTGTCAATGAAGCTTTGAAACAATCTCAAGGTTCATATACCGCCTTGCTATCTTATAATGACAAGATTTTTTGCGAATACCTGATTACACACTTCTGATGCATTCAGGCATCTTTATCTGGTGCATATCTTAGTCCTTAATTTATTAATACATCATCAGGCTGCAAAGCAACTCCAAATGTCTTTCATGACATGTTACTCAGCCCGCCATTTTTATGTGGTATTATCTTTTATTATTTTTCAAAGTGCATTCACATCTAAAATGGTTTTTTATCCTTGAATTCATCTTTTAGATGTTTTTAAGCACCCATTATGCGGGGACTGATTTAAAAACTAGATTGACCATAACCAAACTGGCCAAAAGCAAATGCTACCTTGGAATCTTTACTTTTTTCTAGTTTGAAAAAAATAATCTGAAATGTATATAGCTTTGGAAGGTTGAATAAAAGTTACAAATAAAAGATGCAGAATCGATTGTAAGAAAGCCTAAAATCGGAAATAGACCAAGATCTGATTATCAAAAAATATAGCTGTTTCTAATCAAGTAGTCGCGTTGGTCTATGTGATTTTGTCAGCTTATCTTTTCCATTTTTAATTGGGTGGTTGGGACAAAGTTACTTGTACCTTTTTAAACCATTCCTAGAGTTTAATCTATACCTTATTTTTAATTGGGTGGTTGGGACAAAGTTACAAGATCTGATATGCGTTTTATTCCTATCGTGTTTGCGCAAATTGTTGAACCAGTGGCGCATCAAGCGACTCAAAACCACCAAAGCAGATAGTTGAACCAGTGGCGCATCAAGCGACTCAAAACCACCAAAGCAAATAGTTGAATCAGTGGCGAATCAAGCGACTCAAAACCAAAAAAAACAGCAGATATTTGAATTAGTGGCGCCTAACAAACTAGATGCACCTGACAAAAGACAAGGCAATAGTGTGTCTGTCAAATGTCAAGAAATAGATGCACCCGTCAACAATATATATAACCACATACTTTTTACAGAGGAAGGTTTTCTAGCATCTAATCAAGAACTTTATTCCAGTATGCTCATCTAGTTCTGTTATGTTGTGAGCTTTGACATGTTCTGGTTCTGCTCTAATCCTGATGTGGTTGTTGTTGATATGCAGCAGCCTACGTTTTCAAGGCTTTTATATCCAGATGATGAGATTAGATCAATGGGAGAAAAACTTGTAAGTTTAACTGCAAATTTTATTATTATGTTCATTGTTTTGGATTAAAAGTCTTCATGATGTTGTTTGAATTACTGCTGATCATGTTTGTGTTAATATTGCTTAGATGGATTTAGTTCTGCTCATGAACTTCAAAGAAGATGTGCAAAAGTAATTACTACTGCTAGTACAAAAGTTACTATTGCTAGTGAAAGTTGGTACTGCTCAGAGATTAAGACCGCTCGAAGTTGGTAGTTGCTTATGGAGAAGATTATAGATACTTAGGAAACAATTGTAAGCGGACTAGGACTCCTTGGTGTATAAAAGGATGTCCAATTTTATATTTGGTTCAGTTATATACATTCCAATTTTATTGTATTTGAATTTGTTTTGATATATATTTGAATTGTTTTGATATATATTGATTTTTTAAATGTGACTAAAAGATGCATATAGTCACACTTATTAACACTTTGGTCACTGTTTGCTTATTTCATTGTGTGACTAAATATTACAAAAGGCCACGCAAACATAAACTTCATGTGGCCATTGGATGATCAATAGTCACACAAAATACACATTTCTTCACTTTAAACAGCATATAGTCACACTTATTAACACTTTTAGCCACTGTTTGCTTAATGGTATGTGACTAAATACCCAAAACAAACATGCTTTGTGTGAATAAAAATTACAAAAGGCCACACAAACATAAACTTCATGTGGACATTGGATGATCAATAGTCACACAAAATACACATTTTTTCACTTTAAACAGCATATGGTCACACTTATTCACACTTTTGCCACTGTTTGCTTAATGGTATGTGACTAAATACCCAAAACAAACATGCTCTGTGTGACTAAATATTACAAAAGGCCACGCAAACATAAGCATCATGTGGCCATTGGATGATCAATAGTCACACAAAATACACATTTCTTCACTTTAAACAGCATATGGTCACACTTATTCACACTTTTGGCCACTTTGTGTTAAATTGTATGTGACTAACTCCAAAAAAATAACACCCATTGTGTGACTAAATCATCACAAACATCACATTTATTGTATATTCATGTGGCCATTGGATTATCAATAGTCACACAAAATACACATTTACTTGAATATATCATCTCAGATGTCACATATATTATATATTTATGTGGCCAAAGGATGAACAATAGTCACTCTCAAAAAACATTCGTGTGACTATAAGGTGTTTACGGTCACTGATAATGACTAATCCAACAAAACTTGTGCCTAATTTGTCACACATATTCGGGGTTTTAGTCACTCTTTTTCGATGGAAAAGGCCATGAACTCAAAAATATGACCATATGCCACCTACGGTGGCGGGACCTTTAGTGACACACAACGAACAAAACGTGTGTGACTATATGCATATCGTCACACATTTTTGGCGTGACCAATACAACTTTTTGTACCAGTGTATGATCAAAGGAAATTTTTCTCTAATCACTAGAACTTTTATAAAATGTCATAAACATTTCATATCTTTTACAATATCATTTTTGGAATTAAAAGAATATGTTTAAATCATTATAAATATATGATTTCAAATTTTCAACCAAAAATGGCAAATATTATCCAGAAAAACCTTCCCCACAAAAGGACAAACAAATCCAACGTTCTGAATGGGTGGCCCCCTTAATTATACTAGGCGGCCCCCTTGATAATTAAGGGGACCTCCCCCTAATTAAGGGGACCGGCCACGCTCCAGAACAGTAATTTGTTTGCCTATAAATACTGGTTCATTTCACAGATTTTACTCACCTTTTGCACTCCTAAACTTTCTGTTCTAGATCTTCATTTCTATTCTCTAAATCCTTTGATCATACATACATAAATCTTTGTTTCAAAGTGATCCAAACATCAACCTCTCAAGTGCAAGAAAAGAATACTTCTATCCTCCAAGAAAAGAAGTATTACAACTTGTTGTGACCTCCACATCCAAGTTGTTAGAGCATCATTTATTACATATATTTCTTTGAGTTATTTGGTGTGAATATTTGGTAGAAGATAGATTAGCTTTGTGTGTAGATAGAGTGATTGATTGTTTAGAAGATTGTTGTGAAGTAGATTGTTAGGAAGTAGATAGTTGAGAAGAAGATAGTTGTGAAGAAGATAGGTGTGAAGATAGATAGGTGTGAAGTAGTTGTGTATAAGGTGTGATCAAGTTGTGACGAAGTTGTGGTGTGTAAGGTTTTCTCCGCCATAAGGGAGCTTGTTGACATAGTGAAGAAAAGTCTCGAGTTAGGTGCTCGGGGAGTGGAGTAGGGCAAAGAAGGTGTCCTTGTAGCCGAACCACTATAAATCTCTTGTCTCGCGATTCGATCTTTCCATCTCTCATTTATTTCTTTACTTACATTATTATTGTTGTATCATACATATATATTGTTGTTTATATTGTGCAAGACTTGAGTTCACATAATATCGAATCTAAATTTTTAAAAGTTAAGAAAACACATAAACAATCTTTTATAACAAATTAAAAGACGTAAAACTATTCAACCCCCCCCCCCCCTTCTAGTTTTCCACAATTGCTATCAGGAGCCAGGTCAAGCGATATTTTTAAAATATATTGTATTTTAAAACTTGCAACGATCTATGGAATTTGAAAAATATTTTGAAGGGCAATCTATGAAAAGACCACCACTATTTGAAAGTGATGGATTTTTATATTGGAAAAATAGATTCGAAACTTATGTGAAATCTAAAGATCTTGATCTTTGGCATGTTATTACCTTTGGTGATTTTCCCCCTACTCAGAAACTAAAATGTATGAAATTGTACCTTTTGAAAAACAAAATGATGATTTGAAAAACAAATTAGCAAAAAATAATGAAGCTAAAATGGTAATTTATAATGCGTTACCGCGCAAAGAATATGAAAGAATTTTTATGTGTAAAACCGCCAAAGAAATTTGGGAGTCATTACATATTAGTCACCAAGGTAATAGTCAAGTCAAAGACAATAAAATAGATCTTCTTGTACAACAATATGAACAATTTATGATTCCGGAAGAGGAATCAATTGATAATGCTTTTGCTAAATTTAACACTATTATCACAAGTTTAAAAGCACTTGATGAGACATTTTCTAGTAAAAATTGTGTCAGGAAATTTCTTAGGGCATTGCATCCAAAATGGCGAGCTAAGGTCACGAAAATTGAAGAATCAAAGAATTTGATGACGTTATCACTTGATGAACTTATTGGCAACTTGAAGGTCCATGAAGAAATTATAAGAAGAGATTCGGAAACGGTCAAAGTCAAGAAAGAACAAACTAAATACATTGCTCTAAAAGCCAAAAAGGAACCTAGTGACGATGATGATTCAAGTGACGAGAGTGAAGACGAAGAATATGCAATGGCCGTAAGAGAATTCAAGAAATTCTTCAAAAGACGAGGAAGATTCACTAGATTACCACGAGATGAAAGAAAGTCGTTCCAAAGAAATAGAAGTGATAACTACGGGAAAAGAAAGTGTTTTAGATGTTTAAGTCCAAATCATCTCATTGGTGAATGTCTAAAGCCACCGGGTTATGAAAATCAAGGCGCCTTTGTTAGTGGAACATGGAGTGATTGTGACAAAGAAGAAGTGGAAAAACCAAGAGACGAAAAATGTTTTGTGGCCAAAGCAACCGACGAAATATGTTTAGGAATTGACTTGGAGCCCGACGAATGGATCAAGGATAGCAGATGTTCGAGGCACATGACGGGGAACCGCAATCTATTTTCTACGTATAAGGCATACAATGGAGGTAACGTTATTTTTGGTAGTGACTTGCGTGGAAAAATCATTGGCAAAGGTACGATTTCTCAAAACTCACTTACTATTGAAAATGTTGAGCATGTAGATAATTTAACATATAACTTGCTTAGTATAGGGCAATTATATGATAATAAATGTAGAGTTACCTTTATCAGAATGGATAGCGAAATAGTTAAGAATGGAAAGGTCATAGGTAGAGGAATTAGGAAAGGAGGCATATATGTTATGAAACTAGGAAACAAACTGAAAGATAGGATATGCCTAACAACCCTAGACAAAAACTCCACATTGTGGCATAGGAGATTAGGACATGCGAACATGCAACAAATACAATCTTTTGCTTCTAAAGAACTAGTTAGAAACTTGCCTAACCTAAGATATGACAAGCATTTTTGTGATGCATGTAAAATTGGAAAAAAAATTCATGCTAGTTACAAAGCTAAGAATATAGTATCCACTACTAGGTGCCTAGAATTATTACATATGGATCTATTTGGTCCATCCGCTGTGCGGAGCTATGGAGGAAACAATTATACCTTAGTAATAGTAGATGACTATTTACGATACACGTGGACTAGGTTCTTAAGTGACAAAACCCAAGCCTTTGAAAAATTTGAAATATTTAGTAAAATGATTCAAAATAAATTAGGATGCACAATAGTAGCCATTAAGACGGACCATGGTAGGGAATTTGATAACGAATTACAATTCGGAAAATGTTATGATTTAAATGGAATATCTCACAATTTCTCCGCTCCTCGTACTCCTCGATCAAATGGCGTAGTATAAAGAAAGAATAGGTCACTACAAGAAATGAGTAGAACAATGTTAAATGAACAATCCATCCCACAAAAATTTTGGTATCACGCTGTAGATACATCAACATATATTATTAATAAGGTATCAATTAGGAGAATTTTAGGAAGAACTCCTTATGAGTTACTAAGAGGTAGAAAACCAAACCTAAGCTGCTTTAGGGTATTCGGAAGTAAATGTTATATTTTAAACACTAAGGATTATATTTGTCACACCCCCAATTTACCTGACTTGCAGCGGAATGGAATACCTGGGGGTGTCTGTCATAGCATCACAGTTACGGTTACATTGAACGACCTAAAGTGTCGTTTGGAAAATACTTCGTTTGATCATTGAAATAATCCAGAGTTTACAATATGAGGTCCCCAAAAGGTGTTGCATGTTTATAAAAACAAGTCCTACTAGATCAAACATTTACATAAGTGCATGAAATAATGGTGAGACGCGTCGACTCCGCGACTCCATAAAGGTCCAAATGCATGTCACATGAGCTACCTTAATAACCTAAAATACATTGCTAAAACGTCAACACGAATGTTGGTGAATTCCATAGGTTTATAAAATGTAATGTTGTACGGCCACCACAAGTATAAGTGCAAGATAAAAGTCAAGTAAAATAGTACAATAGACCTTAAGCTCATGACCCCGAAGCTAGACTGTTGAAATTATATGCCCCTCCTGAATGTTTTACCAGAACACTCCCAAAATGTCAGACATGAAATGCATCCGCTTACTGTTGGTAATAACTACCACGGATGGAGGCGTCACCCTCAATAGATCTATTCACTCACTCTCGCTTAATAGGCAAATTAACGGTCCATGATAATAAATAGGGGACTTTAACAGGTTGGTAAGGCAACTTAAGCAATGTACATATGTTTTGGTACTTGGGCTCGTACTAAAATAATTGATGCAATGTATTCCCCCGTGGGATTTGAAATCAAAATATTGTATTAAAAACGTGGCTATGAAAACTCACCTTAAACTGATGATACTGTGATGAAGTGAAATGAACAACAACAATGAACGGTTAGCTGCCCCAACCTAATATGAATGATGAACGATCTAATTTAGATCACAAAATGATGTTATGAATGTCCATGCACATGTTTCCTATACCACTCTACACTTTGGAAAATACTTGTTGTTATAAAAAATATACATTTTCCAAGACTTAGGAAAATAAGGCAACTAGAAAAATAAAACTAGTTGAAATGTATATATATATATATATATATATATATCGTATGTATCAATGTTAGTGTTGAAATCTTCGGTTTGAAATCCTTGATATAACGCCTTGTAGTGATAAAAATATACTTGTAATCACTAATATTTCATTAGTTAGGAATTTGGGTACTTGGTATTATTTCTAGAAATCTAGAGTTAATACGTAGTTTTAATGTTATTATCTTCAAAAGCTGTCAAAATAATATAAGTTTTGCCGATATTGAAACGTGGATATCTTTGTCGTTATAAGTCCGTTTTACTTGTTCTTTATATCCACGGTTACGTCTTAGTATGTAGTAATATATTTTGGAAAGCTTGGCTCCTCCGGGTTACGTCTAAAGCCTTGTTTTGTCCGATGAAAAACGTCCAACAGCAACAATTTTCAGAAAATATACTTTTCGTCAATAAACTTGCAAAAATCATAACTTCTTCGTTATAAACTCTTTTTAATCCGTTCTTTCGCCTACGGATTCGTTTTTGAAAGTATTTTCTAAAAATTTTGCCAAAGTTTCCTTTATATTTATTGATTTTCCTGGATTTACAGAAATGGGACAGAATGTATAAATACTTGTTACAAATCCATTTTTCATGTTCAAAACTAGTTTCTACTTCAACCAAATCTCTTGCAAACACCACAAAGCTATACTAATCCTACCATACACCTTCTTAGGGTGCCATGGGTTCCTAATCACTACTAATAATGTTAATTTAACAAAGGAACACCTAAATCAAAATCTAGGGTTTGTATGTTCAAAAAGTTAACAAAAATAATGTGGTATAGCTAACTTGTACATGAAATTAAGCATGAAAACCATAAGATACAAGTATTAATTAGATGAAATCATGAAAATAAATTTGATAACTCACTTTGAAATAATAGGTGGTTAGATGATGAGAAATCTTGTGTTACTTGTGTTTATGTTGCAAGAATCTTGATTAGAATGACAAAAGGAACAACTTTGTAGCTTTAAATCTTGAAACATAATCACTTGATCATGGATTATGGATTTGGGTCGTGGGTTTTGGGTGAAGGAGATGAGAAGATGAAGTTTTGATTCTAAGAAATTGTTATGTTTATGTTTTAGGTGTTTGTAGATATTTAGGATAGTATATATATATGGTATAATAAGATTACATGAATGCAGAAGGTTAAAAATAAAAGTCATGTGGTCTAGGGGTGTTTGTATGGCCGGTTTTCAATGGGTAAAAAAAGAAGCAAAGTCGGTTTTGGTAACTTAAGAAATGTAGTGTAATATTAGTTGTAGTTTTTAGTGTAAGTATTAGTTTTAATCGGGTACCGGGTTTGCTAGAAATAAATATTAATGAAGTTAACCGGGACTTAATAAAGTCATAAAAATGTTAAAAATATGTTGGGTACAATTACTGAGTGTTCGGGTGATTATTGTTTAGTTTTCACGAAAACCGTCGTAATATTTATAAACTTACGTTATAAATAAAATAAATTTCCAAAATACTGGGTAAATGAATGTAATAACTTTTATGATGATATAATGGATATAAAAATATGTCGGGACCATTGTGGGAATATTTAGATATATTCGTCGTGTTTATAAACCGGGTGTTAACGTTTATTTATAAATAATTATACGTAAAACGTTAAATGTATCAAATATATAAGTTTGAAAATCCTAAGAGTGGTATAACATGAAAATGCTGTTATGATGATATACAGACTGTCTCTAGTCTGTATACAGTGTCCTTACTGATAATGAAATGAATTTGCACCTAAACCATCACGGTTACGCGAATTTTAATACCCGTAAACTAAATTTATGATGAAATGAGTAGTGCAAGTGAATAGTGAAAACTTTTCCAGCAATGAATAGTGTTCAGTGAATAGTAAAATTCTCAAATGTTTCTCAGAATATCAAATTGACCTCGAAAATGATGAATAGTAAACGATAAATAGTGTTTTATGAATAGTGTTTTTCCAAAGTTTGGGAAATAACCTGAAATGGTGAGTTGTGACAGTCTTCCCATCTAAAAGGGAACTTCGTCCCGAAGTTCAGTTTATGTTGGTCTCTGAAGACATATTGGTGAGAAGGTGATGATATTCGAGAATTCCAGCGAACTTTCACGATAGGAATTCGCCTCTGCTTCAACTGTTCAACCTAACTGTCCATGATTTCTACTTGTTCTTCTACAAGGTTTATGTTTGACTTTGGGTTGGATTCCTTTCCAAATGGGATTATGAGTGACTAATCTGAAAAGATGATAATACATGGTTGTGTAATCCCGTTGTTTTCTAACAAGGCTCAAGTCTGACGGTCACTAGGCCTACTCTGTCTGAAATATTACATGGTCCAGTGTATATCGGGTTTAACTTTCCAAGTTTTCTGAATGATATCATGCCTTTCCTAGGCAGAACTTTCTGCATAACTCTGCCTACCAACATGAAGTTTTAATGGTTTACAACTTATTGAACTCGTAACTGATTCTTGACTTGTAGGAAATTTCTGGTTATTTCATGAATGCCTACTAGACTAGTATGTTGGGCTTTTTCCAAATTTCGATCCGTCAATAGATATTGGCACCTCGACCATAGAGTGCCTCAAATGGTATAGTCTCTTTGCCCGCGCGATAACTATGATTGCAACTGAATTTGATTTATGATAACTGGTTAGTCCAACCATTTCTAGGGTCAATCACTCATGCTCTGAGCATACTTTCCTATGTTTGAATTGTTCTCTCGCTTTGACCATCGGTCTGAGGACGATAGGTGATGTGTACATCTTAATGGGTTTCTGAAGGAAATCCTGAAATGATTGCTTGAAGTCCAAGGTGAATCGGTTTCCTTAATATGAATAACTGAAATGGGTACAATAAACCTTTGTGACTAATTCCACAACGTTCGGTCCTTCAAACTTGGCGTTATCTGAAAGGGATAGAATATAGGTAACAATTTGATTCCTTGTGTTTTGTTCCAACGGATGATAAGACATATGTCCTTCTTTGTCTATTGGGTTTGGTCTCCACTACTGAAGTTCGTGATTAATTTGTGATGTCCTTCCTAATTCCTTCATCACATATTCCAAATATTCTTTATTGTCAAGTCACAAATCCTAAATGCATAAGTGATGTTGTAGGGAAATTGGTTCTGGAAGTTTGTCTCGCGATTGTGAGTTTTGGTTGAAATCTTTTTCTGAATAAACGAATTTAGAAAAATGGAGCAAATGATTTACTTAGTAATATTTTTCCTGCTGATTCAAAATTTCAGTAGTTATGAAATAGAAAAAAATGTTTTCAAACATGTTGTGATTAAGACTGCTTACCAAAGTTTGATGTCTATGTATATTTCTCATTGTACAATAATGTTGCTAAAGATTGACCAAAAAGGATCGTACTTGTTCAAAATAGGAATTTTAGAAATCATTTTTCCACAAGGTATGTGATTTATGTAAACGCATCAACTTTATTTAAAAGTGATAATACTAACAAGGATAAAATGGTAGAATAGGAAATGTTCGCTTAAATGCATAGATGTCTAACATTTAGTTCCTGAGGTTGGATAATGCCTATTGGTGGTTATCAGGCATAACTACAAGCATAGGTATTTAGACTAACTTAAGTCCTGAAATAGTTTATCGTTGTAATTGGCAAGGCGAACATATCACTTGATGTTGTGTCGATGAATATCTATTCTGTTTTCCCATGTGTATGAGGAGATATGTTCCAGTTTGATCCCTTGCTTGGTATGAAGGTGAGGTTATCTGAAATTTCTAGAGACATAATGCCTTAGAGGAATCTACATCGATATTCTTGATTCAAACAATTGTCCTTTGTGAAAATTTACTGCAGGAAAGTTTATGTATGGATGAGGCCATGTTTAAATGAAATACTCTACAGTCTCAATTAGAAGCTTGGTTTATTTCTATTGTGTTGTTCTGCGGACATTTATATTGAGTTCAATCCTGTAGCTCAGTCTAGCTAGTACCCTTAAACGATAGAATTTGACAACTAAGTCAGAGATGGTGATTCGGATGGTCTCGCAGTATCTTAGAATTTGTTGTTGAGTTATGAATTCTCTCACTATATACTTCTAGTCCTGGTTAGTAGTTCTGTAATCCTTTCGTTGCTTTTCTTGTATCGAGGAATCCTACTTGTAATTGATATGGAAAGTCTCTCCTAGGGAAGTCAATGGGAAAATCCAACTTAATGGCTAAGTGGGTGACAGGTGGGGTAAGTATCCAGGGATAGTTCGGCAAAAGGGATGTTTATGGAATAGTTCCTTTGTTTACAAAACTTTTAAATGAAGATTGTTATTAACAATCCTTTGAAAAGGTAATTATTTCCTTCATGGCATAATCCTTCCTGAATTTTACATAGGTGATCAGGCTATGTACAATTGAGGACTAATGATGCGATGTTAGATTTTGTCAAAATATCATAACTTTTCTCAAAAGTTTTAGATGGTGTTCAACGCATTGTTATTAAAATGGTATCCTGATGTTTTCTTTCAAGTAACATGAAAATTGCCTCGCGTAATAATAGTAAATACTTGGTGTAATGACAGAAAAATCAATTTATAGGATGGTAATAAAATAGCTTACTTCAGAAATTTTTCTATAAAACAATTTCCCCATATGATAGTAAAATAGCTCGAATGGTGTATTGGATACGTGGGTGAATCTTGTCGAATGGTAATAGTCTACTAATTCATCAAAAATGAAATCAGCCTAATCCCTGATAAGACAATGCTAAAATGTTGCGAAACAATTGAAGTTTGAGCAATTGGGATAGAAAATGGAGTAAACGATGGTTATGATTATCACAGAGGTAACAAAGGATAGATACTACATTGGATAGAAAAGTGCTTAATACAACTAGGTTATGTCATCGTACCAACGGTAAGTACAAAAGGAAAGATACAACCCTAAAGGGCTCGAACTATGGTTTATATATTGAAACAAGGCTCCTCCTGCTGAAGCATTGTTGTTATCCTTGATGTTGCTAATATCCTGACGGTTCTCTTTCAACAGCTCACGCTATTCCTCGAGCGATTCAGTCTTGATTCCAAGTTCCTGATTTTCCTTGTTCCTTAGCTCAGGGCAGTCGTTCTTGAAATGCCCTAAGTTTCCACATTTGAAGCAACTCCCTGGGATCTTATGATTTGTGAGTTTCCTACAATCCTTAGTACGATGACCCTGCTTCTTGCACACTCCACACGGTTCACTGCAATGATTTCGGTGATGTTGATTACACAGGTTGCAGTAAGGTAACTTTCCAGTATACCTTCTCTTTGTGTGCGGTTCTGCAGCAAAGGCTCTATTCACTTCTTGTCCTTTGGGTGATTGTTGAGCAGCATTGCAACCTAGATTGTCGTTACACTTCCTTTTATTGTCACTATTGTTTCCTGATGTCTTGGCGTGAACTATGAGTTCCTTTGCTTCGATCGCCATTTTGATAGCTTCAGACATGGTATCGGGTTCCTATGCGATGTCCAACATACGAATTTCATGGGAGAGTCCCCCGATGTACCTTTCAAGTTTCTTGCTTTCCGGTTCATCCATTGCAGAACCTAGTCATGTTAATTCATAAAAATGAGTAGTGTACTCGTCAACATCATTTCCTACCATGGTAAAGTTTAGTGTTTCCTGTTCCTTTGCTCGTAATTCACTTCCTACACAAAATGTTATACTCATCATCCTTCTTAGTTTCTCCCAAGTGTGTGAGTAAGCAGCATCAACTCCCACCATCTTAATATGTTTGGTCCACCATTCCTGGGCATGATCCTGAAAGGTGCATGTGGCGAACTTAACCTTGTCTTCCTTACGACAGTCGCCACATTGAAATATTGTTTCTATTTCTTCGAACCATTTGAGAAATTCCTTTGTGTCTCTAGTTCCGCTAAAGGAGGGAGGATTACACCCCATAAATTCCACGTGAGTAAGTTCCTTAGTGAGGGCGGTGGCTATGTTCTTGGCAATGACTTGTCCAACAGCAGCTTGCGTCATGCTTGGAGTGGTTTGCTTAAATCTCTCTTCATCAAATCATAAGAGACCATGAGGATATAGTTAATAAAAGTCATCATATTCACAACACATGAATATAATACATGAAAATTTCGGTCTACGTGAACCGATATCACAAATAGCACAACCATTCCTTACATAGTAGAGTCACACTTGATATTTTTGTTTGTACAACAATCAAAAGACAACAAGTTCTTTAGACTATGTCCCACACCTTCTGTGGCTAGGATAATAGTAAAAGCTAGTGAGGATATAAGTCTGGTCTAGAGACTTCCTGGTGTCCCTTTGTGTGAAATCAGGTTTGTCGCATCATAAGGTCGAGATAGTCCTGAAGTGGTGTCTGAAGTTGTGCATCGATCAAATCTTAGATAATGTAGGTTCTGAACCATTCCTGAAGAATCTGCGGATGTTCCTGTTGAGTCCGTGATATTTGTATTATCTACTAGGTGTTATCTAGTTCATGGCAAGTGGGAATGGAAAAGGAAAATGACAATGGTGGTACTAGTGAATGGAATACTACCCTCTTTCGCGCTACCTCGCGACATCTAAGAGGTAAGACTAAAGTACGCACTGTGGGACGACCAATAGTGTAATAAGTAACTGATGGTGGTGGTAGTACCTGAGTAGTGAGTGCTCTACTAGTGATGGAAAGAAACATACTATCTTCCTTGCAATAAACATCCTAATAAGTCCATTAAGATTAAGTCTTAATAATCTACCAAAAGGCATTCTATGTATGGGCTAAATGATAGGAAAACCCTGTTCCTATGACAAATCAATGGTGCTAATGGTGGTGTAAGTGCAACTGGTGGTATAATGGTAGTGGAAGATGACAAGGCATCTTCAATGTCGGAATCCGATAAAAGGATGTCAGGGTGAGTATCTGAAGACATGTCACTTGTAAACCAAGTCAATAAAATGATATAAATACGAATATGAGTATAAATAACTCGCACAGGGTATGCATGAAACAACATGTATCATGATTATGCACTTATGATGAAATGATGAGATGCTATGCTGATGTGGTTATAGTCTAGGGTCCAAGATACATCCTAGTTCGCTATAACCTTAGCTCTGATGCCAATCTGTCACACCCCCAATTTACCTGACTTGCAGCGGAATGGAATACCTGGGGGTGTCTGTCATAGCATCACAGTTACGGTTACATTGAATGACCTAAAGTGTCGTTTGGAAAATACTTTGTTTGATCATTGAAATAATCCAGAGTTTACAATATGAGGTCCCCAAAAGGTGTTGCATGTTTATAAAAACAAGTCCTACTAGATCAAACATTTACATAAGTGCATGAAATAATGGTGAGACGCGTCGACTCCGCGACTCCATAAAGGTCCAAATGCATGTCACATGAGCTACCTTAATAACCTGAAATACATTGCTAAAACGTCAACACGAATGTTGGTGAATTCCATAGGTTTATAAAATGTAATGTTGTACGGCCACCACAAGTATAAGTGCAAGATAAAAGTCAAGTAAAATAGTACAATAGACCTTAAGCTCATGACCCCGAAGCTAGACTGTTGAAATTATATGCCCCTCCTGAATGTTTTACCAGAACACTCCCAAAATGTCAGACATGAAATGCATCCGCTTACTGTTGGTAATAACTACCACGGATGGAGGCGTCACCCTCAATAGATCTATCCACTCACTCTCGCTTAATAGGCAAATTAACGGTCCATGATAATAAATAGGGGACTTTAACAGGTTGGTAAGGCAACTTAAGCAATGTACATATGTTTTGGTACTTGGGCTCGTACTAAAATAATTGATGCAATGTATTCCCCCGTGGGATTTGAAATCAAAATATTGTATTAAAAACGGGGCTATGAAAACTCACTTTAAACTGATGATACTGTGATGAAGTGAAATGAACAACAACAATGAACGGTTAGCTGCCTCAACCTAATATGAATGATGAACGATCTAATTTAGATCACAAAATGATGTTATGAATGTCCATGCACATGTTTCCTATACCACTCTACACTTTGGAAAATACTTGTTGTTATCAAAAATATACATTTTCCAAGACTTAGGAAAATAAGGCAACTAAAAAAATAAAACTAGTTGAAATGTATATATATATATATATATATATATATATATATATATATATATATATATATATATATATATATATATATATATATATATATATATATATATATATATATATATATATATCGTATGTATCAATGTTAGTGTTGAAATCCTCGGTTTGAAATCCTTGATATAACGCCCTGTAGTGATAAAAATATACTTGTAATCACTAATATTTCATTAGTTAGGAATTTGGGTACTTAGTATTATTTCTAGAAATCTAGAGTTACTACGTAGTTTTAGTGTTATTATCTTCAAAAGCTGTCAAAATAATATAAGTTTTGCTGATATTGAAACGTGAATATCTTTGTCATTATAAGTCCGTTTTACTTGTTCTTTATATCCACGGTTACGTCTTAGTATGTAGTAATATATTTTGGAAAGCTTGGCTCCTCCGGGTTACGTCTAAAGCCTCGTTTTGTCCGACGAAAAACGTCCAACAGCAACAATTTTCAGAAAATATACTTTTCGTCAATAAACTTGCAAAAATCATAACTTCTTCGTTATAAACTCTTTTTAATCCGTTCTTTCGCCTACGGATTCGTTTTTGAAAGTATTTTCTAAAAATTTTGCCAAAGTTTCCTTTATATTTACTGATTTTCCTGGATTTACAAAAATGGGACAGAATGTATAAATACTTGTTACAAATCCATTTTTCATGTTCAAAACTAGTTTCTACTTCAACCAAATCTCTTGCAAACACCACAAAGCTATACTAATCCTACCATACACCTTCTTAGGGTGCCATGGGTTCCTAATCACTACTAATCATGTTAATTTAACAAAGGAACACCTAAATCAAAATCTATGGTTTGTATGTTCAAAAAGTTAACAAAAATAATGTGGTATAGCTAACTTGTACATGAAATTAAACATGAAAACCATAAGATACAAGTATTAATTAGATGAAATCATGAAAATAAATTTGATAACTCACTTTGAAATAATAGGTGATTAGATGATGAGAAATCTTGTGTTACTTGTGTTTATGTTGCAAGAATCTTGATTAGAATGACAAAAGGAACAACTTTGTAGCTTTAAATCTTGAAATATAATCACTTGATCATGGATTATGGATTTGGGTCGTGGGTTTTGGGTGAAGGAGATGAGAAGATGAAGTTTTGATTCTAAGAAATTGTTATGTTTATGTTTTAGGTGTTTGTAGATATTTAGGATAGTATATATATATATATGGTATAATAAGATTACATAAATGCATAAGGTTAAAAATAAAAGTCATGTGGTCTAGGGGTGTTTGTATGGCCGGTTTTCAATGGGTAAAAAGAGAAGCAAAGTTGGTTTTGGTAACTTAGGAAATGTAGTGTAATATTAGCTGTAGTTTTTAGTGTAAGTATTAGTTATAATCGGGTACCGGGTTTGCTAGAAATAAATATTAATGAAGTTAACCGGGACTTAATATAGTCATAAAAATGTTAAAAATATGTTGGGTACAATTACTGAGTGTTCGGGTGATTATTGTTTAGTTTTCACGAAAACCGTCGTAATATTTATAAACTTACGTTATAAATAAAATAAATTTCCAAAATACTGGGTAAATGAATGTAATAACTTTTATGATGATATAATGGATATAAAAATATGTCGGGACCATTGTGAGAATATTTAGATATATTCGTCGTGTTTATAAACCGGGTGTTAACGTTTATTTATAAATTTTTGGATCGTGAACACCTTGAACTTGTGTTAATATTGATACTTTGAGTGATAACACTAAGTATGCGGAATCTACTTAATGATACTTAGAAGATTGATTGTAAATGAAACAGTTGTATGTATGAAAGAACAATGTATGTAACAAAACAAATAGCTCCAATATTATTAATGATAATAATATGAGTGATCTATGATATCACTAGGGTTACACCTTGAAGCTCTAAGAAAATGTATTAGAAAGATATATTCTAACTATGAACTAGGATCTCCTTTTATACAGCAAGGAGTCCTCTTCAACAAGATAAGTATAATACTAATAGAATAAGATATACACAAAATCTTTTCTATGTTTTTCTAAGCGCGTTTCTCTAACAGTTATCAAGTGAGCAGTGGTAATATTTGTTCTTGCAGTGGTAATGAGTTTCCACTGCAAGTACAATCTTCTGCAGTTGTAACATCTTCACTAGCCGTGGTAACTGGTAGTATAATTCCCAACAATCCTCCCCTAAACTTATGATTTATAGGTAAATCAACAAGTTTCTTCAAGTATACAATAAACCTGAGGATATGGGAATTCTTCCAAACACTTATCTTGTTTTTCTCAATACTTTATCAGCTCTTGCATATTGATCTTGAATCTTCTGAATCAAAGTTCTAACCTTTTCATTATCTGCATAAACTCTTAACTTTGATTTTAACATTGCAGAAAGAGTTGTAGCTCTAAGTGGATATTCCTTCTCAGCAAACATAAACACATCCACTTTATTTGTTGTAGAAACATGATGAACCTCACATTTATCAAAATATGTCCATGTAGTATTCAAGTTTGAAGAATTAAACTTCCAATACTTATCATTAGGATCTGGTTCATATAGTCTTCTTAAGTCAACCCAGAGCTGCATTTCTTTCATATCCTTGAGAGTATCAGCCTTGAATCTTTCATTAACAAGCTTCCAAAGAGTATCAAGATCATCTCTGTCACATGCTTTAAGAAGATCTTCAAACTGAATGAATGATGAAGATTCTCCTCCCAGTCTTATAATTTTCCAATTGGAAGCAAAATTCTTTGCTGTGTACACTTCCCAATCAATAATTTGATGTTTTGATTGTAAAGGATATGGATAGAAATCTTCTTCTTCAACAATGATAATTGCACTCTGTAGATCTTCTGCACATTTCTCAGATTGAGATTCTTTCTCTTGAGGAACTTTCACTCTTTTTGTGACATGATCTTCAACTGTTGAAGCTTTCCTTTTACTTTGTTTAAATCTTTCAACTTCTTCAAAATCAATAGGTCTGAAGGTACTATCTTGCCTTTTAACTCTGTAGTAGATACCTTCAATTCTTTCATGAGACATACCTTTGAAATCAGCCATCTTCCAAGTTCCAACATGACAGCAAAATACTTTCATCTCATGAATGATCTGTGCCTTTGTAGGTTGTCTCTGTTTCTTTTGACCTTTTCTAGTTTTACCAATAACTTCATCCAGTGCTTGTTGATTCTTCATTTGAATGAAATCAGCCAATTGAGTTGTTCTTTGTTCTTCTGTCAAAGTCTTGTTAGCGACAAGCTCAATAGCTTTCTTCTTTACAACTGGATCATGTTTAATCATATGTTCAATCTCTTCATCTGTTGGCACATATGAGAACATAGGAGGTTTCTCATGTAATATAGTTGGTGGAATCACTGAGAGTGGTTGTGCCATTACTGCTTCAAGTTTACCTAACCTCTGTGCTTCCATAAAACTAGCAACATCCTCCTCCTTTTGCTTTTTCACATTTTCTCTCTCTGCAGCTTCAAGTTGTTCTGCCAATCTTGCATCAAGATCAATTTGAGCTTGATCTTTCTTGGAAATCATTCTTGTATGCTCTTGTTCTGCACCAAACACAATTGCTTTACCTTTGACTGACCTTTTTCTGGCAGCTTCTTCCTCTGCAGTGGTAACTAATGGAACATCAGTGGTAACATTTTCACTTGCAGTGGAAATTATTTGATCAGTGGTAACATGTTCTGCTTCAGTGGAAATTTGTTGAGTAGTTCCAAGAACATCTTCAGAGTTAAAACCAGTATCAACAACCATATCTTCAAGATCCAATTTCCTCCCCTCAATCTCAGCTACATCATCTTTTGCTTGAGCATTTTCAGAATCATTGAGCTCAGCAAACATATCATCAAAATTAGTACTCCTCCCCTTAATCTCTGCATCTGTTTTCCTCCCCTGTTTGGAAGAAGTTCCCAAACTATAACCAGAACCTGCAGAAAGATCATCATGTGATGATGATGGAGAAGAAACTACAACTTGAACATGTCTTTTCTTCTTGAGATTCACAACTTCATCCTGCAACTTTTGAATCTCAGCCTTCAATAGATTCAACTCTGTGGCATGTTGTTCTTTGGTCTGTGCCAGATCTTTCTCCAGAGTTTGAACCTGTTTGACTAATTTGGTACATATTTCCATCAATTCAGTTAGTGGCACACTGCCTTCAACACTTCCAACTGTGTTACCTGTTGGGAGAGGTGAATCATAAGGCATTGATTCAGGCTCTTCTCTAGTTGGACTAGATTGAAGCCTTGAACCACCACGGCTTGTTCCTAAACCATAAGAGTCAGCAACATGCAATGTTGTCATGGAAGCAGTTGGCTGTTTTTGCCTCCTTTCATATGTGTGAGTTATAGCAGGAATATGTTGAATTTGTGGAACAGAAATAGTGGGTGTGTGATGGGATACAACTGGGATTGTTGCATCTTCACCCTGTACCTGTGAAATCTTTGCAAGCATGTTTGGTAAAAGAGGATGAATCACTCCATTCCAAAAGTCTGAAGCCTTACACATATTTTGAAATACTTTTGGCTTAAGACATGGAGTTTCATAAATCCTATTATGATTTTTTAGTTGAAATTCATTTAACACTGCTTGCACAAACCTTGGATACATCAAAAATTTGTAAGAACTTGTTACATTGCCTTTCATGTTATTAAATATAAATCTTGAAAAATTGAAAGTCCTATCAGAAACCAAGCAAACTAAAGGGTAGGCCATGGTTGATCCAAATTGTTCATAAGAAGTTTTCTTAGGACTTAGGCAATGCAACAGAGTGTGTATCAAAAATCTCCAATGGGGACAAAAACATCCTTTCTTAAAAGTTACTTTTTGGTCAGATGTATCATACCCCATCAAAGCAATGTAGTTGAATATGTCTGAATTAGGTAATGTGATGATACCATTGAGATCATCCAATTGGAGAATTCTCCTTAAAGATGACTCAGTAACATCAATAGTTACCCCATCCACTGTGGCTCTAAGAGCTTCCACAGATTCATGTATGTCCCCCTATTCAAGTGTTATGGACTCCACATAGTTCCAAAACTGTTTGATTTGAGAAACAAAGATTGTGGGATTCATAGTTAAGGCATACCTTATATGAGTTGTGTTTAGGAAACCCACAATCTGATGAAAAACGGGTCCACTCTTGTCGTTTGACTTTTGGAGGCAAGCCACTTGATTGTGTTCATCTGCAAACTTGAGAGTCACCATGATTTTGTGATTTGAGAGATAAAAGTGTTAGTAATCGAGAATAAAAAGCAAGCCGTATAATGATCAATTTATACTAATAGGGTTTTGAGAAAAACGCGTATGGTGAATTATCTATAGAAAGATTTATCTTTAGAAAAGAATAAATAAAGTTTGGTAAGTAGATAATTCCCAAAAATTTTACCCTATTAATAAGGAAAGACAGTTATATTTGCAACGGCTAGTAAAAATAAGATTACTGACACACAGTTGTAACGGCTAGTTCACCAGTGGTAAAATTTACACTATCAGTGGAAACGGTGAACTTGCAGTGGTAAAAATCAACAAAATTTCAAAGAGCAGTGGTAAGTAAAACATGTAAAATTTGCTGCTCTTATCATAGTTTTTAGCAAACTATCAGCTATCAATGGATTTGATAAGTCTTTACCAGAAGCCGTTTGCTTATGGACTAGCTGATTCTTATGTGGGTTAGACATGGTGAATCAATAACCATTTGTTGTGTGTCTAAGATACACACCTTATTACTCCAATGATATAGGTTGTATACTACAACACAAAATAAGTCTCATCTTAACCCACAAAGATTAACCCAAGTAACTTTTTAACCAAGTTACTATACACAAAAATATCTTCTCAAAAGTCAAACCACAGTTACTTCTCAAACCAACCAAAACAGATGGAAGTAAATAACCTTCATTAATTAGCATAACACCTAACCTTGGCTTATTTAACCTCCTCCAAACACCACATCTCAGTCACCAATAATCTTTCAAACCCAGATATCCCAATCAACCCAATTCTCTTCCAAAACCATGTCATCAAACCCTGAGTCCTCTGATCAACACTCTTCTGTTCCATCATCAGAAGAAGATGTACCACCATATCCATGGGGACTTGAAGATTCTAACTATAAGAGAGAGATGGAGAAACGATGGGATGTGCAAGAAAAACAATGGAATGCACACATAGAGGGTGAATCAAGCCATGATCCAAATCCTGCTGAGAGAGAGCTTGTCTCTCCTTTCATCTGGACCTCTGATGAGGAATCTTCAGAGGAAGAGAATGAAGATCCAACCTTTCTTCCTCCTTCCACACCAGAGAGATCCCAACCAAGATCAAGTAAAAGAGATCCATCTCTCCCAACATCATCAAATTTGGTGTTGGATCTTCCTGCTCCAGAACCTGGTCTTCTGCATCAAGAACATATTGGACAGAGCAAGAAGGCTCAGATCATATGTAAGGGAAAGGAGAAGCAGAAGTAAATGATTGAGGAATGTTGCCAAGGAACAAAGTTCTTGAGTATTTTCTTGACTTTGTTACTTGAGCATCTTCACAGTCTTCCTTCTCTTCTTTTTCCATTTTCATCTTCAGCTTCTTCATTATACTTGTCATAGCCTCAAGTATTATGTAATAATTGATAGAAGCTAGTAGTTCTCAATTAGCCAAATGTTTTAGGAATGGTCTTTGTAATTCAGTTGGAACTTTGAATGTAAGTTGTAACTTGTGTCTTTGAATGAATGAAAAGATCTTCTTAAATTAATCAATATTGTAAGACCTTTAGCATTATTATCTTTGCAGTAGAAACTATGTTCAGCTTATTTGACCACATTCCTTGGCTACACATCTTGGTGACTTTAACACACTACTTGCAATCTCTTAACATTTGCAGGATAGACATATACCAAACAACTTGCAAACATATTAGTGAGTCACTATAAAACTCAGAAAGTATTATCAAGTCATTCATAACCATTAGTAGTCATTGACTGTTCCTGCACTCAACATAAAACAATTAGTACCTTTTGGGGACCCAAGCCACAAATGACTTGGATCTGCCTCGTGTATCAATATAATTGTATCTATCAAAGGTCATTGATACACCATTGGGATTGTTTGAGGTTGTTGTTCCTTTTGGTTTCCATTCCCAACGAGCTGAGGCCTTAACAGCATTTCCCAAGTTTACCCTTTTCTTATTCACATAGACATCAGTGGAGACATTTGGTCTTGCAGTGGTAACTGCATGCCTAGCAGTGGAAACTGCTGGATTAGTAAATTTGGGTCTCCACATGTGATTCTTGTGATCATTATTTTCAAAATAAGTCTTTTTCCCTGTTTGATATGATTTAACAAAAGAAGTGACAGGGGACTTAGGATAAACTCTGTTTTTACTACTGGCAGTTGTAACAATTCGCAATTTCAGGTTAACTTTTATTCCCGAAAATTTTACTATTCACTTTTTACTATTCACTTTTCACTATTCATCTCAGAAATTTTTATTTCATATTCTCGTAAGTTAACCTATTTTAACGATAATCCGAGAGTTTGACGCTCGTCGGATCATTTCTGCAAAAATCACAAAGCCGTGTCCGAGATTTACTTTTAGGTTTAAACGTCCTTCCAGCATCCCGATATATCCATAAAACATTATAAACAATAGAAATATGATTTTCTCTCATTTTAGGACAATTCCAAAAGTTTCATAATTTTACGTTTTTCAGTTCAGCGTTTTACGCGAATTACGCGTTTTAGACCCGTGTTTCCAGTTTTTAGCAGGGTTTTAGCACCCGATAGATCCTACCACTCATTTTATATTTTATTATGGAGTATATTGATAAGTTCTACCATATTTATAAGTTTCATATTTTTAGGATACCCGGTTTTACGTTTCGTGACTTAACAACTTACGGTTAGCAACTTACGGAGTCAAAACTAGCTACATACTTAGGATAATACCATCAAAAGTCCACACCTTGTTCTCCAAGTTCTTGAACCGCCACTAGGGGGGGGGGTATTCACACTTGTGGCATGATCTCATGACTTTAGCCATTAGATCAATATTTATTTACAACTTTGTCTCCAAGTTTTAGCACTTTCCTAGTCACCTTCCTAACCTCCTCATTTTTAGTATAAAAGCATGCTCATGTCTTCCTTTCTTCACCACAAAAACGCCACACCCTTATATCATAGCACCATGATCCTTTGATCTTCAAACTACAAGTTACACTACAAAGTTCAAGGCCTTAGTATTCTCTACCTAGTTCTTAAGTTTGTTTGGTGATTCCATGGTTGAATTAAGAGCTACACAAGGTGATTAGGGGCTGAAGTTAATGGGTTTTCACAAGGTCTATATCAAGTCTATCAATGGTTACAAGAGTTATGGTGAAGGGTTTACAAGCTTAGGTTTAGTGTCCTAGTTCTATACTTGACTTCCTTTCTTAAGTGAAAGCCAAAAGTTGTAAGAAACTCTTATACACTTTCTTGCTCAATATCATTTTCATGCTCTTTGTGTTCTTTTCATGCTATATATGTTCTTGTTATTGTGTTCATGATGTTTAAAAATGGATAAAACGAGTATTGGTATACATATGTTAACTTATGACAAGCAAACAAGCAAACTAGTGATTTTTATGGAAAACCACGACCACAATAGTATAACTTTGATATTTGACACTTACTTACTGTTAAAGAGGACTTAACAAGGAAAACATAGCAATTTGAATCACCCAAAACGAGTACACGAGTCAAAAGTTATGACCATTTGAAGTTAGCGAAACCAAAACGGCAAAACTGCCTAAATAGCATTCTGATCAAATTTTGATTTTGAAAGTCCCACTTCTGGTCCGATTCATCAAAAAGTTAAAACACGAAAGTTGTCCGGAATGATGTTTTCGTTCAGGATCAAAGAAGCTCGAGCCCTGAAAACGCTTTCCGAGTGATAATTTCTTCAAATTCTTAACAGCCCATTTTTAGACCAAAGTCACTATATTATAGTTATGATTTACTAAGACCAAGAGGTCTAATGACCTAAAGCCAAGACCACAATCATGGCTAAAGCCAAGGTTGAGTCTCAAGATCATGGTAACAATGACCAAGGTCACGGCAAAGCCACGGCTAAAGACCATATAACTTTTAAAGATCAAAAACTTATATATATGTTATCAAATACTACAATAGTAGGGAGCCTCATGTGAGGAGTTCATTAAGTAAGCCGTCGAGATGAGTTGTGGATTTTGCGAATTAAAGTGTCCTGGCTCCTCGAACGTTTACTCCATGACTTCTGAATTATGTCGGCCCGAACGGTAGTAAGAGATATACAACCTATACATGTTTCATAGACCATTTATATTCAAAGACTTACACTATATACTAAGTACTACATCATGAACATTATGCAAGACATATATTGGCAATTCTTCGTATTCTTAGACGTTACTCCAAACCTAAGTCGCAACGTTCTATTATAGGCTGCTCTTAGAGACTTTCGCGATTCGACTACCACTTTCATTTCTCATTACATAGACTTAAGGTGAGTCATAGCCCCTACTCTTTTCGTACTTGTTTTAACTCTTGGGGGGGATACATGCTCAACTACTTGCTTACTTGTACAAATACTCAAAACATTTATACTTGATTGTTTTATACTTGATTGTCTTATACTTGATGGCATTATACTTGATTTCATACATACATGACTGTCTTTTATCTTTGGGAAGTGGCTCCCAGTAAACTTATATCTTTGGGAAGTGGCTCCCAGTAAACTTATATCTTTGGGAAGTGGCTCCCAGTTTTCTTTGGGAAGTGGCTCCCAGTTGTCCTTGGGAATTGGCTCCCAAAGTGAGGTCTTCGGAGATGAAGTAGAGACTCACTACTAATTGCTTAATTGTTTTGATGAACTTATACATGTCTTATTCATACTATATGTTAGCAGTGGGTTGTGAACACACAGGTTGCAAGTCTCTTATGGCGGGATTTGCAACTGAGTGGATTCTCAATGCCTTTGCTGTGTGAACATTCTTTTAAGGCTTTTTCAACTATTTTAAGACAAAATCTATGAACTCACCAACCATTGTGTTGACACTTTAGCATGTTTATCTCAGGTTAGTAAGGCGATAGCTAGTGCATGGAACTTAGAGTCAAGCTGCATATTCTGAAGACTTACGCTTTTATCATTTACCATTCAAAACACTTTGTATACATTTTTGTATCATACTTTGGAATCTCATGTTTGTAACTTTGAATTCATTAATCGAATGGTAACTTTTCAAAACGTCTCATTTAGAGTTCGTTTTCTATAACTTGTACTTTGTATTATGAAGTAGCACCCCTGTGACACAGTCTTCCACTGCGGTATTTTGGGGGTGTTACAGATTGGTATCAGAGCCTTGGTTATAGAGAACTAGGTTGCATTTAGTGCCTAGACTATAACTGCTATATACGTTGGGACCTTCCTCTTTATTTGCCTTACACACACTACATACACATACGCTTTTTGGTAGTTGTTGGTTTAGTTCCATGCTGTTAGATGATGTGACTTTAGTATTATAAGGAGCCCCAGAGATTAGTCGAGTCATTAAAAACACAGAGCTCAGCAATAACTAATTAGTTAACTTGATCTTGTGACAGTTCTTGTTTGATGAGACACAAGATTTGAGTTAAATAATATTATTGCTTAGCTTTAGGGAATTGATGGCTTGATTATCTTACTATCGGCCTCAGAAGGCGGATTTTGTGTCGGAAATTCTTAAGTAGGATGTTTTAGAATCTCCTTATTTAAATGGATTGGGACGCCTCTTCATTTAAATAAAGAAATTGTAAATCAACGAATCATAAGTTTATGAGACCTTACTTACATAAATTTGGACGCTTCTTTATGTAAGTAATGTGTTATAAATAAGTGGGCTTAATTGTAGCCGATACAACTCCTTAACCACAACCTTAGACGAATCAGAGTGAACACCACTATATTAGAAATCCCGAATTCTCTTAGACACACCGTAAGTAGTTAACATCAACTGAACTTCGGGACGAAGTTCTCCTTAAGGGGTAGAGACTGTAACAATTCGCAATTTCAGGTTAACTTTTATTCCCGAAAATTTTACTATTCACTTTTCACTATTCATCTCAGAAATTTTTATTTCATATTCTCGTAAGTTAAACTATTTTAATGATAATCCGAGAGTTTGACGCTCGTCGGATCATTTCTACAAAAATCACAAAGCCGTGTTCGAGATTTACTTTTAGGTTTAAACGTCCTTCCAGCATCCCGATATATCCATAAAACATTATAAACAATAGAAATATGATTTTCTCTCATTTTAGGACAATTCCAAAAGTTTCGAAATTTTACGTTTTTCAGTTCAGCGTTTTACGCGAATTACGCGTTTTAGACCTGTGTTTCCAGTTTTTAGCAGGGTTTTAGCACCCGATAGATCCTACCACTCATTTTATATTTTATTATGGAGTATATTGATAAGTTCTACCATATTTATAAGTTTTATATTTTTAGGATACCCGGTTTTACGTTTCGTGACTTAACAACTTACGGTTAGCAACTTACGGAGTCAAAACTAGCTACATACTTAGGATAATACCATCAAAAGTCCACACCTTGTTCTCCAAGTTCTTGAACCGCCACTAGGGGGGGGGGGGGGCATTCACACTTGTGGCATGATCTCATGACTTTAGCCATTAGATCAATATTTATTTACAACTTTGTCTCCAAGTTTTAGCACTTTCCTAGTCACCTTCCTAACCTCCTCATTTTTAGTATAAAAGCATGCTCATGTCTTCCTTTCTTCACCACAAAAACTCCACACCCTTATATCATAGCACCATGATCCTTTGATCTTCAAACTACAAGTTACACTACAAAGTTCAAGGCCTTAGTATTCTCTACCTAGTTCTTAAGTTTGTTTGGTGATTCCATGGTTGAATTAGAAGCTACACAAGGTGATTAGGGGCTGAAGTTAATGGGTTTTCACAAGTTCTATATCAAGTCTATCAATGGTTACAAGAGTTATGGTGAAGGGTTTACAAGCTTAGGTTTAGTGTCCTAGTTCTATACTTGACTTCCTTTCTTAAGTGAAAGCCAAAAGTTGTAAGAAACTCTTATACACTTTCTTGCTCAATATCATTTTCATGCTCTTTGTGTTCTTTTCATGCTATATATGTTCTTGTTATTGTGTTCATGATGTTTAAAAATGGATAAAACGAGTATTGGTATACATATGTTAACTTATGACAAGCAAACAAGCAAACTAGTGATTTTTATGGAAAACCACGACCACAATAGTATAACTTTGATATTTGACACTTACTTACTGTTAAAGAGGACTTAACAAGGAAAACATAGCAATTTGAATCACCCAAAACGAGTACACGAGTCAAAAGTTATGACCATTTGAAGTTAGCGAAACCAAAACGGCAAAACTGCCTAAATAGCATTCTGATCAAATTTTGATTTTGAAAGTCCCACTTCTGGTCCGATTCATCAAAAAGTTAAAACACAAAAGTTGTCCGGAACGACGTTTTCGTTCAGGGACAAAGAAGCTCGAGCCCTGTAAACGCTTTCCGAGTGATAATTTCTTCAAATTCTTAACAGCCCATTTTTAGACCAAAGTCACTATATTATAGTTATGATTTACTAAGACCAAGAGGTCTAATGACCTAAAGCCAAGACCACAATCATGGCTAAAGCCAAGGTTGAGTCTCAAGATCATGGTAACAATGACCAAGGTCACGGCAAAGCCACGGCTAAAGACCATATAACTTTTAAAGATCAAAAACTTATATATATGTTATCAAATACTACAATAGTAGGGAGCCTCATGTGAGGAGTTCATTAAGTAAGCCGTCGAGATGAGTTGTGGATTTACGAATTAAAGTGTCCTGGCTCCTCGAACGTTTACTCCATGACTTCTGAATTATGTCGGCCCGAACGGTAGTAAGAGATATACAACCTATACATGTTTCATAGACCATTTATATTCAAAGACTTACACTATATACTAAGTACTACATCATGAACATTATGCAAGACATATATTGGCAATTCTTCGTATTCTTAGACGTTACTCCAAACCTAAGTCGCAACGTTCTATTATAGGCTGCTCTTAGAGACTTTCGCGATTCGACTACCACTTTCATTTCTCATTACATAGACTTAAGGTGAGTCATAGCCCCTACTCTTTTCGTACTTGTTTTAACTCTTGGGGGGGATACATGCTCAACTACTTGCTTACTTGTACAAATACTCAAAACATTTATACTTGATTGTTTTATACTTGATTGTCTTATACTTGATGGCATTATACTTGATTTCATACATACATGACTGTCTTTTATCTTTGGGAAGTGGCTCCCAGTAAACTTATATCTTTGGGAAGTGGCTCCCAGTAAACTTATATCTTTGGGAAGTGGCTCCCAGTTTTCTTTGGGAAGTGGCTCCCAGTTGTCCTTGGGAATTGGCTCCCAAAGTGAGGTCTTCGGAGATGAAGTAGAGACTCACTACTAATTGCTTAATTGTTTTGATGAACTTATACATGTCTTATTCATACTATATGTTAGCAGTGGGTTGTGAACACACAGGTTGCAAGTCTCTTATGGCGGGATTTGCAACTGAGTGGATTCTCAATGCCTTTGCTGTGTGAACATTCTTTTAAGGCTTTTTCAACTATTTTAAGACAAACTCTATGAACTCACCAACCATTGTGTTGACACTTTAGCATGTTTATCTCAGGTTAGTAAGGCGATAGCTAGTGCATGGAACTTAGAGTCAAGCTGCATATTCTGAAGACTTACGCTTTTATCATTTACCATTCAAAACACTTTGTATACATTTTTGTATCATACTTTGGAATCTCATGTTTGTAACTTTGAATTCATTAATCGAATGGTAACTTTTCAAAACGTCTCATTTAGAGTTCGTTTTCTATAACTTGTACTTTGTATTATGAAGTGGCACCCCTGTGACACAGTCTTCCGCTGCGGTATTTTGGGGGTGTTACAGCAGTGGTAACTGCTGGTCTAGCAGTGGAAATTGGTTTGATGCCAGTGGTAAGCAAAACAGACCTGGGAACCATCTTGCTTAGGGGGTTTGGGTGAGTTATTTTATTAGAATTATGTCCATTCACCCTTGTATTCTCAAATACTTCCCTTCTTCCCATGTGGTAGTTACAAGTATAGGAAAGATGATCAAAGCTACCACAAATATGACAGGCCTTATTGTTGAACACAAAATCACTACCAAACTGCCTAGTTTTAACATGATTCCAACTTCTCATGTTCCCTCTCGGAGACTTAGACCTATTCCTGTACATCTCGGCATACCTAGTAATAGGCCTAGTGTGATTTGTTTGTGTCCTAGGCTTCTCTTTGACAACTTCAAGAATACTTTTTCTTTCCTCTACTTTAACATTTTCAGGAACACTAGATTTAGACTCAATATTCAAACATTCATCTTTAAGAGATGAGTCATTAGCACTATCAAAAGTCTCAACCTCAACCTGAACCTTTTCAGTTTCAACTGGTTTAACAAATTTTGGTCCATAGGTCATAGGTGGATCCTGAAATTCTTCTAAGCCTGTGTGAGCTAGGTCAATGCCAGGAGGTGCTAGAACACCTCTTAGAGGTGGTGGAACAGATTTGTATCCAAGACCTGATTTAGCTTTGCTCACAACTTGGGCTTCCCAAATTTTGTCAATGCTCTTGGATTGATGATATAGTGTTTGCTTAGTTATCTGAATATTCTCACTAGCCTTTTTAACTTTTTCAATCTCTTCCCTAAGAGCTTTATTTACTTCAACATAAAAATCTAAGTCTCTTTTTAAAACAACAATGTCATCACTGAACTTAGATTCATTAGCCCTATAATGCTCTATCTGTTTTTCTAAAACACCTAGACCTCTTTTATGATTTGCTAAATTATAATTAGTATGATGTAAATCTATCATCAGTTCATCATATTGTGTTTTAGAGATCTCTAACTCTTTTAAGGCCTTACAGTTTTTAGAACAAGCATTATCAGTATGTACCTCAATGTCAGAGAAAGCCATGAGTGCATACTCAGTAGCTAGCATTGCAGATTCTAAATCATCTTCTCCATCCTGAGTCATAAAGCTCCAATCAAAGCTCACTCCATCAATAGCCAATAGCACCTTTGGCTCTTCTGTTGTAGGTTCTTTGTTCTTATCCTTCTTGTACCAAGTTGACTTGTTGTCAGATTTCCTTGGTTTTCTACATTCTCTTACAAAGTGCCCCTTCTTGTGACAATTATAGCACTCCACCTTCTTTTTGTCAAAACCTACAGTCTCATCACCACTTATATGTATCTTTCTCCCTGTCTTCTTCCAGAACTTCTTTCATCTTAAGCTTAGTAATACCACCTGCCATTTAATGTCCATCTCATCCATATCATCTTCATCAATTTTATCCAAGTCCTCATGATTGAGAATTGAACCACCCACATGGCTTGATATAAAGGCATAGAAAGTAGCATCACTTAGTCCTGCAACCTGTTTCTTTGAGCTCCTAGTGGAAACACTTCCATTACCAGTGGAAACAATCATGTTACCACTGTCATCATCACTATCACTTTCATCATCTGAACTATCATTACCTGATGATGATATGAGTGCTACACTTGCAGAACTTGTTCTTAATTTGCCAGCTTTCTTTAATCTTTGTTCAATAACTTTAAAGTTATTGTACACATCATTAAGCTTCATGGTCTCAAGATCTGACTTATCTTCCCAAACAGCAACATTGGTGTCAAACTTAGAAGGTAGGCTTCTTAGAAATTTAAGATTGAGATCTTCCTTTTCCACCTCAATTCCAAAAGCAGTGAGTTGAGTAACAATCTTTTGTAGCCTTGTGAATATGCTATCAAGAGATTCATTACTTGTTGAACCAAAGTTTTCATAAGTCTGCTTCAATAAAGTCTTTTGAGTCTTCTTGGTAGAATCATTACCACCAAACACTTCACAGATCTCATCAAAAAGAGTCTTTGCAGACTTGTATTTGCTAAAAGCCAGAACTTGTTCTCTGGGTAGAGCCATCAATAACAAACCTCTAGCCTTCAAATCATTCTTTAGCTGACTTCTTTCTTCATTAGTGACATGACCAGTGTTAACTTTTGTTACTGTCTTGTCACCAACCTGCTCTACAGTTGTACCAGGTTTGAATGAATTTCCACACATTATAATCTCCCATAATATGTAGTCTTGAACCATAAAGAATTGTTCTATCATAAGCCTCCACATCTCAAAGTCATTTATCTTAAGCTTAGGAAGCTTTGCAGCAATGTTTGATTGGCTTATTTCTGTCTCCATTGTTTCTTTTGAGTCTGCCATAGGATCTTCTAAATCAAAATATCAAAGCCTTGCTCTGATACCACTTGTTAAGATCGTTTATAGCTCGAGGTTGTTTAGACCTCATCTAGGGATTGCACAATAATAATGAATGAACATGATATGCAGCGGAATAAACAAATATATCATTATTATTGCTAACAAGGTTTCTCGTCATCATCTCTACTCTAACATACACCAAAGCCCCAATGCTACGTGATCAAGTGTAGCACGGTTACATCCTAACAGCTATCTAATATAGTTGAGGCTTAACATCAATCTACCCTAGGTGTTTCCCATAAAACACCTGTACACACAAGTCTAGGCGTTTTCAGCCCTAGACATACACTCACACGTTTTCTGTATATTACATTGTGGAAGACTTATTGAAACCTATTCCCTGTATCTCTTTATATAATAGAGATACTAGGGTTACAAGGAATAAACTAATAAAATAAAAGATATGCTGTAATCTTTTTCTTTCTTTGCAAGTTTCTTCCTTTGTCTCCATAAGTCCTTCATCTTTCATATTTGTCAATATCAACTCAAAGTATAATTCCTAACATAAATAATTATACGTAAAACGTTAAATGTATCAAATATATAAATTTGAAAATCCAAAGAGTGGTATAACATGAAAATGCTGCTATGATGATATGCAGACTGTCTCTAGTCCGTATGCAGTGTCCTTACTGATAATGAAATGAATTCGCACCTAAACCATTACGGTTACGCGAATTTTAATACCCATAAACTAAATTTACGATGAAATGAGTAATGCAAGTGAATAGTGAAAACTTTTCCAGCAATGAATAGTGTTCAGTGAATAGTAAAATTCTCAAATGTTTCTCAGAATATCAAATTGACCTCGAAAATGATAAATAGTAAAATGATGAATAGTGTTTTGATGAATAGTGTTTTCCAAAGTTTGGAAAATGACCTGAAATGGTGAGTTGTGACAATCTTACTAAGTTTGACCCAAAATCATACGAAGGAATATTTTTAGGGTACTCACAAAATAGTAAAGCATATATAATACTTAACAAACACGCTATGAAAGTAGAAGAATCATTAAATGTAACATTTGATGAAACACCACCACCTCCTAAAACATTACCTTTAGAAGATGATGACTTAGTCGAAGATGAAGCTATTGAGTTTAGTAAAACAAAACCCATAGGAAATGATAATGAAAACATAGACTTAGGAAATAACGAAGTCGTAAATATTAAGGAATCTAAATCACATCCATTAGATAACATAATAGGAAATCTTAATCAAAGAACCCTTAGGTCACAAGCCCAAGATAAAAATAACTTCTTTTGTTACCTCTCAACAATAGAACCTAAGAATATTAATGAAGCATTAAAAGATGAATGTTGGGTTATAGCTATGCAAGAAGAATTAAACCAATTTAAGGCTAATGATGTTTGGGAATTAGTACCAAATCCAATGAACATGACCATCATAGGAACTAAATGGGTATATAGGAATAAGTTAGATGAAAATGGAATAGTAACTAAGAACAAAGCTAGGTTAGTTGCCCAAGGTTATAATCAACAAGAAGGAATTGATTATGATGAAACTTATGCCCCCGTAGCTAGACTAGAATCTATTAGGATATTACTTGCCTATGCATGCGCCCTGGACTTTAAGTTATTCCAAATGGACGTGAAAAGTGCATTCCTCAACGGTTTTTATCAATGAGGAGGTTTATGTGGCACAACCTCCAGGATTCATTGACTTCGCAAAACCTGATTATGTTTATAAGTTAAAGAAAGCTTTATATGGACTCAAACAAGCTCCTAAGGCTTGGTATGATCGATTAAAAGCTTTTCTTATTAAACAAAGTTATTCTATGGGAATGGTAGATAACACTCTTTTGACTAAAAAGAAAGACCCAAATCTCATCATTGTTTAAATATATGTTGACGACGTTATATTTGGATCGACTTGTCAAGAAATGTGTGATGAATTTGCCAAAATCATGCATGATAAGTTCGAGATGAGTATGATGGGTGAACTAAACTTCTTCCTAGGATTACAAATAAAACAATTAGAAGATGAAATATTCTTTAATCAATCTAAGTACATTAAGGAAATGCTTAAGAAATTTGGCCTAGAAGACTCAAAAGCCATGAAAACTCCGATGTCTACGGAAGTAAAACTCACAAAGGATGATGAACGTGAGTCCGTAGATAATACTAAGTATAGAGGTATGATAGGTAGTTTACTATACTTAACGGCAAGTAGACTCGATATCATGTTTAGTGTTTGCCTTTGTGCTCGTTTTCAAGAGGATCCCAAAACCTCTCACCTAGAAGCGGTTAAGCGTATCTTCCGATACATTAAAGGAACTATACACTTAGGATTATGGTATCCTAAGGGATCCGGCATAGAAACCATTGTCTATACGGATTCGGATCATGCGGGAGACTACGTAGATAGAAAGAGCACTAGCGGTATTTGCACTTTCATGGGATGTTGTCCAACATCTTGGTTCTCGAAGAAGCAAACCGCTCTTGCTATTTCTACCACCGAAGCCGAATATGTAAGCGCTGGAAAGGCATGTCAACAAGCACTATGGATGAAACAATCTCTCATAGACTATGGCATTAGGTTAGAAAACGTTCCTATTATGTGCGATAAAAAATGTGCGATAGATTTAAGTAAAAATCCGGTTCAACACTCTAGGACTAAACATATAGAAATACGCCACCACTTCCTTAGGGATAATGTACAAAAAGGAAACATATCTATAGAAAAGGTTGCATCGAAAGATAACATTGCGGATATATTCACTAAACCCCTTAAGCGTGAATTATTCAACCACTTGTGCTTAGGATTTGGAATGATGGAACAAGTTGACTAAATTTTATTGCATCTACACTACTTATTACTTGCATAAAATTTATTTTTTCTTCCACCTATTCATATCTGAGTCTAGGAATCTATTTAGCACAAAATTAAAGATTGGGAAACCTCATTTTTATTGCATATACATTCTTGTAAAACCCAATCAAATTTTTTTTAAAACTATTCTCACATCTAGGAAATACATGAAAACCATTTTCCTTACATTGTTGACAAATGCTAAAAACTTTTTCTTAAATCATGCATAAAATCTCACATGAATTGTCAAAATATATAATCTAATATATAACATTTACATTCATGAATCGAGCAAAAATTGAATCAAGGAGATTTTGGATTGTTTCTTAGGAAGTTTTCTTATTTGCATTTAGGAGTCGAAACAATCACAACACCACATTTGTTGCATATAGGCACACACTAGGAAAAAATCACTAACAATGTTGTCATCTTGTTCCATCACAAGTTTTTCACTCACTAGTTACCTTTGCCTTTGATCTTAGATAGTTGCTCTAGGAAGATTGAGTGCCCTTGCCTTTGTTTGTCTCTTCTAGATTATTATTAATTGCTTGTTTGCTCTATTAATTAAATGTTTTTGCATGCATGCTATATTATGATTAGATTAGATGTTATATTGCCTTAAAGAGTTGAACTTGCTTGACTCCAAACCCAAAAACACAACCTTTCTGCAAATTTTCTGCCAATAACCCAATTCTGGCAATCAGGAAACCACCAGATGGGCGGCCCCCTTAATCATTATGGGGACCGCCCCCTAATTAAGGGGACCGGCCATCCGATGGTCGGGTTTACAGAATCTTTTCTGCTTTTTAGCCCATTTCAACCTACATTTCCCAATTTTCACCAACATATTTTGTCCTAATCTCCCAAACAAACCTTATCCATCCATAAACACACAAATCTTACACTATAAATATCCCAATCTTCAAAACTCTCCATTCATCTCATCATGACCTCTCCAAACAAACCAAAACCAAAAACCTCAAGGCTAGCAAGGATGACGGAGAAACCCGTTTGGCGAAGAAAAAGCCCTAGAAACAAATACATAATAACCAATGAAGTTGGAAATCACTCAACACCTCCAACTACTTACTTCCCAAACTTTACACCAAACCCACAAGGACATTCCTTTGATCCTCTTTACAAACCATACAACATTGGCCAAACATCCACTTTCATACCAAACTACACATCTCAACCTCCAACCACTTATACTGATCCGTACAAGTTTGATCAACCATCAAACTACACTTCCAACAATTTCAATTCCAACTACACAACCCCAATTTATCCATATCAACAAAATGATTCTCTCCACATTGCCATGGAAAATCAAAAGTTCCGTGATGAAATAAACCAAATCCATGATCTTAGTGATCTCCTTGCTATGCATCTTGCAAAACGCAACAAAGGGCAACCTCCATCATCACCCTATGCAAATTGCCTACCTCACTCTCTCAACTTGGATCAAGTTACAAACCACACTCACTTTTTCCCTTGTTGCATCTTCCTTCAAAAACAATTCCTCTACTTAAGTGAAGATATTTCTTGGATCGAATATATTCTCACTCGCCCTCATCCAATACCACCCTTGACACGATACAACATCGTGAGATTCACCTCTTCCGCTCCATACCCCACTCCATATCTTTCTCCATCAAACAACTAAGCTCTATGCTTATATTCCCCTCAAGCAAATAAAACACTCAACCATGGGTTGCAAGCAAGTCCAAGTGCTCTCTTTGGCAATTTAGGTCTATCTTGTTTCTTTTATTTTATTGTAATCAATATGCTTCAAGCATATTGAATGTTGTAATGATGATCATTTATATGATCATCTCATATATGCTTGAATGAATCTATTTTTATTTGCATTATTGTTGCTTTGCATATATATGTCTTGTTCTCCTTAGATATTTTTTTGTAGCCAAGCATTCCATAGTTCGTTTCCTTGGTGCTCTCAAATGAGGGGGAGCATACATAAAGGGGGAGCTTTCTACCCATTTAACTTCTTTCATAAAGCTTAATCGGCATAACCTTTTTGATTTTACAAAAAGGGGGAGAAATGAATATAAAACTCTAAATACTTGTCTAAAAATTAATTTTAGATTTAAAGAGTTTAAAGTTTTGTAATCATCAAAAAGGGGGAGATTGTTGACATAAACAATGCCTAAAAACATTGTTAACATTCATCGACATCTCTATGTTTTGATAATCACAAAACGTAAATTCATTAAACTAAAACTTATGTTGTAAACAAGTATTTAGAGATAAATATTTCATTTTGCAACCAAATAACTTAAGGTATGAATAAACAAAGTGTTTATTGCATTATATAATCAAAGGAAATTTTTCTCTAATCACTAGAACTTTTATAAAATGTCATAAACATTTCATATCTTTTACAAAATCATTTTTGGAATTAAAAGAATATGTTTAAATCATTATAAATATATGATTTCAAATTTCTAACAAAAATTGGCAAATATTATCCAGAAAAACCTTCCCCACAAAAGGACAAACAAATCCAACGTTCTGAAGGGGCGGCCCCCTTAATTATACTAGGCGGTCCCCTTAATAATTAAGGGGACCGCCCCCTAATTAAGTGGACCGGCCACGCTCCAGAACAGTAATTTGTTTGCCTATAAATACTGGTTCATTTCACACATTTTTCTCACCTTTTGCACTCCTTAAATTTATGTTCTAGATCTCCATTTCTATTCTCTAAATCCTTTGATCATACATACATAAATCTTTGTTTCAAAGTGATCCAAACATTAACCTCTCAAGTGCAAGAGAATAATACTTCTATCCTCCAAGACAAGAAGTATTACAACTTGTTGTGACCTCCACATCCAAGTTGTTAGAGCATCATTCATTACATATATTTCTTTGTGTTATTTGTTGTGAATATTTGGTAGAAGATAGATTAGCTTAGTGTGTAGATAGAGTGATTGTTTAGAAGATTGTTGTGAAGAAGATAGTTGTGAAGTAGATAGGTGTGAAGATAGATAGGTGTGAAGAACTGAAGATAGATAGGTGTGAAGTAGTTGTGTATAAGGTGTGATCAAGTTGTGACGAAGTTGTGGTGTGTATATTGGTGTGTAAGGTTTTCTCCGCCATAAGGGAGCTTGTTGACATAGTGAAGAAAACTCTCGAGTTAGGTGCTCGGGGAGTGGAGTAGGGCAAGGAAGGTGTCCTTGTAGCCGAACCACTATAAATCTCTTGTCTCGCGGTTCGATCTTTCCATCTCTCATTTATTTCTTTACTTACATTATTATTGTTATATCATACATATATATTGTTGTTTATATTGTGCAAGACTTGAGTTCACATAATATCGAATCTAAATTTTTGAAAGTTAAGAAAACACATTAACAATCTTTTATAACAAATTAAAAGACGTAAAACTATTCAACCCCCCCCCCCCCTTCTAGTTTTCCACATTCTATACAAATGCATATTTCATAAAATGTCTATTGACAAATATATATTTTTCTCATACCAACAAAAGTTTACTTACACTCGAGTTAATATATCTTATTTTGTCAAAACACTTAACTAGACATTTTTATTTACAAAGGTAACTAGACAATTGTTTATATACATGTTTACTTTTCATATTAACAAAAATCAAATCAAAATCAATATTTACCTTATGGGTGAGATCATCAAATAGTTGACTTTGATGTGTTGTCACATCAAGAATATTTCCATATATGGAAATATCCTAGGAAGATTTGATATAAATTTTGAAAAGAATTTCTACAATATCCAATGGATATTTTGCTGTTAGGACCCGACATTACCCTTTGGTACAACGAGCGGTACCCTTCGAATTTGATCTCACTTGAACTCATTCTTTGTACAAACAAATCTGCGTATTCAATCTTTCTTTACATTCTAAATTCATATTCATTTTAGACTCTCTTATTAACAAAAAGATCATCATCATTATTCAAGACCATAAAACTTCAAGTTTTGTTACTAGTCTTTATTTTATACATTTTATTGTATATTCTTCATCATCATACACCATCATTGTATTAAACCACCATAAACCTTGTAGAGTGATTGGTTAGTATTTTAGTCCTCAAAATACGTAGTGTGACGGGATTGGTTGTACCCGAGAAAGAACTCGACATTTAGCTTAGTGTCAAAAATATTTTATAAGCCACGTGTAAGGTTTTCTCCATAGGATAAGGGAGCTTGTT